>CAWUFW010000935.1:1447500-2182500 GCA_963921515.1 Calotriton arnoldi
GCCCGCAGGTGGGTGAACGTTTTCAAAAAGTTGCCTGTGACTCTTGGTGGTAGATCACTCGGCTCGCGCGTCGATGAAGAACGCAGCTAGCTGCGAGAATTAGTGTGAATTGCAGGACACATTGATCATCGACACTTTGAACGCACCTTGCGGCCCCGGGTTCCTCCCGGGGCTACGCCTGTCTGAGGGTCGCTCGATCGTCAATCGCCCCGGGGCTTCCCCGGGACGCAGCTGGGGCCGTCGCAGGGTTAGCTCCGCTTCCCCTTCGTCCCCCCACAAGGTTAGACCCCCTGATTGCCTGTGGCAGGGTCCCTCGCCGGGTCCTGTCGCAGAGGTCCGCCGCCGGCGCGCCTAGCCCCGAGAAGGGGTCTGGCGACTGGTCCACCCCGGGCCCGTCCCGGGGCACCTGGCTTCATGCCGCGCGTGGCTGTCTGTGGTATCCCACCGGCTGCCCGCGCCCACACGCCTCGGGCTCCCACCTCTGCGGCCGGCTTCCCGGCGAGGGTGAAACCCCTTCCAGATCCGATCCGGGGAAAGAGGGCACTCGCTGCTGGGACGCCAGGCCCCTGCTCCAGCAGGGTGCTGGCCTTCCCCGGCTCCCCCTTAACGCTCCGGCGTTTTCTTCCGACTCCGACCTCAGATCAGACGTGGTGACCCACTGAATTTAAGCATATTACTAAGCGGAGGAAAAGAAACTAACCAGGATTCCCCCAGTAACGGCGAGTGAAGAGGGAAGAGCCCAGCGCTGAATCCCCGCCCGGCGGCGGGCGCAGGAAATGTGGCGTACAGAAGACCGACTCCCCGGCGTCGCTCAGGGGGCCCAAGTCCTTCTGATCGAGGCTCACCCCGTGGAGGGTTGCGCCGGGGCGGTTGAAGGGGGGATGGGGCCCCCTGCTCTAGGCGTGACTGTCGACTGGGGCGGACTGTTCTCAGTGCGCCCCGACCGCGTCGCGCCGCTGGGCGGGGAGGCCCACGCCAGGCGCCAGGCGTCTGCGGCGATGTCGGTTACCCACCCGACCCGTCTTGAAACACGGACCAAGGAGTCTAACACGTTCGCGAGTCGGAGGGCTGAGCGAAACCCTGTGGCGCAATGAAGGTGAGGGCCGGCGCGCACCGGCTGAGGTGGGATCCTGCTGCGCTTCCAGTGGCGGGCGCACCACCGGCCCGTCTCGCCCGCTCCATCGGGGAGGTGGAGCATGAGCGTGCGTGATAGGACCCGAAAGATGGTGAACTATGCCTGGGCAGGGCGAAGCCAGAGGAAACTCTGGTGGAGGTCCGTAGCGGTCCTGACGTGCAAATTGGTCGTCCGACCTGGGTATAGGGGCGAAAGACTAATCGAACCATCTAGTAGCTGGTTCCCTCCAAAGTTTCCCTCAGGATAGCTGGCGCTCGGAGCCCCCAGTTTTATCTGGTAAAGCGAATGAATAGAGGTCTTGGGGCCGAAACGATCTCAACCTATTCTCGAATCTTAAATGGGTAAGAAGCCCGGCTCGCTGGCGTGGAGCCTCGGTTGGCCTGGGATAGCCGGCCTCTCTCGGGGGGCCGGTGCGTAGAGCCGCTCGCTTGGGGACCGGAGCGCGGACGGAAGGGGGCCGCCTCCATCGCCCTTAGTGCACCGCATGTTCATGGGGCACCCGGTGCTAAATCATTCGTAGAAGACCTGATTCTGGGTCAGGGTTTCGTAAGTAGCAGAACAGCTACCTCGCTGCGATCTATTGAAAGTCATCCTCGGAGCCAAGCTTTTGTCTCTCCGTGCATGGGCGCCTGCGGACGCCCTCCTCCACCACACCCAGGGGTGGGTCCCTCTGCCGCCGTGCCGGCGGGAGGGACATGGAGGGGGTAACGCGGGCCCGCGGGAGGTCGCCTCCACCCCGTGCCTTCCGGCACGGGGGCCTCCCCCTCCCCTCCCTGCCCAACCGGGGTGCGGGGACGGGGGCCACCATCCCTTGCAGGTCAGCAGGGTGACCAGATAGCCTGGCCTGGCCTGGCCCAGCCGGGTCCCCTTCCCACTGCTCCCTCCCAAGTCGAGCAGGGAGGCAAGCAGCAGCCCCGGGGAAGGAGCCTCCCGAGCGGCAGCCTCGGAGCGCCTGGCCACCCTGGCCGTAGTCGGACTGCAAGAGCGACTGGGTACGGCACCCTCCCGGGCCATCTGGTCACCTGGCTGTGCGACCAGATGGCCCTGCGGTCTGGGCGACCAGATGGCCCTGCGGGCCGGGTGACCAGATGGCCCTGCGGGCCAGCCGGCCGGGCGAACTCCAACTTTTGTCCTTCCCCCCCAGGGCTCTGTAAGCCCCCACTATGTGGGGGCTTAATAGTCAAGGAAAATGGGCTCCCCGGGCAGGCCGTCGGGGAGAGGACGTGGCCTGGGCTTAACCCTCCTTGGTTCCAGCTGAGGGTCTGGGTGCTGGGGACAGGGGGTCCACCGGGGCCCGGGGAGTCTCTCCCCGGCCTGGCTAGGGTTCGGAAGCTGGGCCCGGGCCTGGGGCTTGAGCTCCGTCCGGCGGGCACCGGGGTGCGGGAGCCCCACCTTCCTGCAAGCCAGCTGAGGGTCTGGGCATTCATCGGGGCCAAGGGAGGCTCTCCCCGGCCTGGCTAGGGTTCGTAAGCAGGTACCGGGCCCAGGGCTTGAGCTCTGTCCGGCAGGCCATGGGGTGCTGGAGCCCCCCCGTCCTGCAAGCCGGCCCAGGGTCTGGATGCTGGGGACAGAGGGATTTCAGCAACAAGTTGGAGGTCGTGGTGTTCCCACAGACCCGGGTACAGTAATCGATATAGCCACATTGAAAAAGTCAAACCGGTGCCATTATTGCAATAGGTTGGGGCATTGGAAGCGGGAATGTTGTATTAATCCTGTAAATCAAGGTCAAACTCCAGGGTTTGCCCAGCCTCAGAATAATAACCCTTTTCATTCGCAAGATGTGCCGAGACCGAGATCTCAACATTTTAATGTACCACAGGCCCCAGTGATGCAAGTTACACAACCTCCGATGACACAGCAAGCTGCTAATGGTCCTAGATTTATTTTGAATCAGGTCCCGAATGTGAACCAGAATTATTTTCAGAATAGCAATTGTTTTCAGCAGTATCCTATGTTTGAGACGGTTGATAATTTTGGCTCCAATGAGTCCTCCTGATGGTGCCTGAGAGGAGAGGAAGATTGCGTGCTTGGCGCAGTCTTGGAGGTAGACCAGAGTGGTCCATTTGTGAACAGTAAGGTAAATGGACACACCGCATCATTTTTGGTTGATACCAGTGCTACATTTCTACTGTGAGAACAGTGGAAGTTCTGAACCTACCACTTTCAGGAAAAAGAATCCAAATTGCAGGCGTTGCAAACAAACAAATGACTAATCCTGTAACTGACGATGCGCCTATAAAAATAGGAAATTTGGGGGATCATCACAAATTTGTAGTTTGTTATTCGGGTTGTGAGTTGGTGCTAGCTGAACTGCACCATTTATTGCACACCAAGAGGCGAGGAGTTTCAGGCCCATGATGAAGATGTCGCCTTTAAAATGGCTAATCAAATCCCAACTACTGAGTTGTTCCCTATGATGACAAGTGACCAGTTGCCTTTGGACCTCAGAAATACAGTAAAGTCAGAAGTGTGGGATCACTCTGGAAAGAACATTGGACTCATCAAAGGAGTTGAGCCTGTCTGAATATAGATAATACCAAACGCTAAGTATCCAAGAACCCTGCAATAAAACTTGACCCCTGAAACGATTGCTAAAATAATTCCAGTAATCGAGGCAATGATCCAACAAGGTATTCTGCCCCAGCACTAGGAATGACCGATTACAGCAAAGCATTTTTGCTTTTCTCCAGTGAGAGGGAGGGCTGCACTCTCTCAATGCTTACACAAAACCATGGAGGAGCCCGTAGATCTGTTGCCTATTTTTGGGCTACCCTCAATCCAGTAACTACAGCGTTGCCTGCATGTCTTAAATCTATGGCTGCGGCTGGTGTCAGCATAGAGAGATGTGAAGCATTGTTATGGGTCATCCTTTAACTGTGTATGTGCCCCACTCCGTAGAGATACTGTGGACGCATACTCACACTCAACACTTGACAAACAGCTGTTTGACCCGGTATGAACAGATCATACTTGTGGCTGAGAATGTTACGCTGAAAAGGTGTGCTGTCTTGAACCCTGCCACCCTGTTGCCCCTTTCTGAGAATGACAATGATGAGAGTGAGGGGGAGCATGACTGTCTCTATGTTACTGAACTGTGCACCAAGCCGAGACTGGATATACAAGACGAGCCACTGCCTGAATATGATTTTGCCTTATTTGTGGATGCTTATATTTGCGAGACCATGAAGGACATTTATGAGCTGCCTGCGCAGTTTGTACAGTTTCAGGAGTAGTCAAAGTTTCATGGCTCCAAGGCGTGTTTTCTGCACAAGTAGCTGAATTGATTGCTCTTACCAGAGCATGCTGTGTCTCTGACCAGCAGAGAGTGACTATTTTTACTGACAGTCAGTAGGGCTTTGGTATCATTCATGATTTTGGACAGTGATTGTCCCCCCATGAAATCATCATGGGCAGGGCAATGAGATTACCAGCTGTACCTGCAAAAGTGCTTGTGAACATTACTGATGATCTGATACTTGACTACTGCAACAGATTGGCTGACATGGTGCGTTCTGTGTCTCATCAGGTTGAAGCAGCCACACCCCACAACCTAAGAAGCAGTGTCGAAACCTTAGCCCCGGAGACTGGGTCCTGATGAAAAAACATATGTGATAGGGTTGTCTAGAGCCCTGCTGGTGTGGCCCTTTCCAGGTGATTCTAGTTACTACAACTGCTGTGAAGCACAGAGGTCTCCCTAACTGGGTTCATGCTGCTCATACTCGCTGAGTTTCATGTCCCCTTAATGATGCAACAGCACCTCTTCCAGAAGTGCAAGTGGTGGTCCTGAGACTACGGGAGCAGATTAGTCAAGCTGTAGGAGGCCTGCAGGAATCTGAAACAGCACTTGTTCAGCCTCAGGGGGTCTTGGAGAATCGGGACCTGAAGCTGAAGCCAAAAAATCTAGTCGTGTGGTTGTGACTGCACCAGATTTAGACACTGAAGAAGGGCCTAGTGCTGGAGAACCACGAGTGGCAGCAGGAGAACGTTGGTCAAGGAGAGAGGAAGACTGGTTTCGCAAGGGGAAGGTGGGATTCAGGCTATTCCAGAAGATAATGGAGATTCTGAATTGAGTGGCAAAGGAAGTGAGGGGACTGTACTCAGGAGATCAAAATGTGCTAGAGTGCTTTGTCAGAGGCATTATTCCCCTGAATGGACTTACTTTGCTGCAAATGACAGAGAGGGAGAGCTCTGGGCATTTTGGGATAATCGTGAAGATTCAACTGAAACTTCGGGAGTTTGAACTTCAGTTTGATTTTAGGTTTGAACTTCCTTTGTTAATATGATTGAGTGCCTTGAGACATCTTTTATTGGATGTAGCTGAGTTTCCTTTTTGGGATGCAAATCAATTCCACATGCTAGTAGATGAACTGAAACATTTCATTTTGGAACTCATTGTCAATGAACTTGAACCTTTTCTTATCAGAGAAACTTCAATAGACTTTAAGGAGAAGTAAAATGAGTACCAAGGCCAGAGTCTGCTGAAAGAGTGTAAGGTTGTCACTTAGAAGAACATGAAGTAGGGCTAAGGATGTCTCATGAAGATGTTTTCATAATAAAGTTGCTGCATACTTTATGAACTTTAGTTTTGTCATTTGCACAGTTAGAAACCGACAGAGAGGATTCTGTTGCTGCTATGTTCCACCCAATGGTCCGCTTGTAGGGAAGTAATGGAAGCCAATCCTAATATTAGTAGACACGTAAAAGCAGGCACACTAATGGTTGTAGTTATAATACTGATTGTTTTGCTTCTAGGAGTATATCCATCGACTTCTAGTTCAGTAGAGACAAAGTCTGTAAGTAATCCCAAATCTTCATGCCCTAGAGGTAATAGCTTGTATCCATTAGATGAGTCTGAATTGCATGTAGATACATCCACAGGCGATTATTCTGTGAATGCATATTTTAAACTGCTTTATGAGTATACTGACACAGTGGATGCCAGGAACTGCTAAGTCTTCATGCAATTGCCTGCATCAGCTGCATAGGTATTATTTACCACCATATCCCTTTGACTTATGTTGTTACGTGTAGTATTTTAATGAGCCTTCTTTATGGGATAAAACATTTTGAATATATTTTTTTCAATCAGGATTTAGTTTTTCGGGGCTCCACATACTTGTGCATTTAACTTGTCACATTGACCCCAATGCTATGTTCCCTGGAATCAATAAAAGGTTCTCTAAATGCAGCATGACCATAGACCCTGCTTATGCTCACAGACACAATTTGAATTGTATTCTAACAGAGGTAGAGAAGACATTTTTACATGTGGTTGAGGACAGGAGGAGAAATTTTGAATCTAGGTCAAAGATAGACAAACATATTTAGAAGGAACATAAGTGGACCTAGGAGGAAATAGAGCATTTAGATGCAGGAAATCAAGTTGCATTGACTCTAGTTTAGAACCTTAAAGGGAAATTAGGCATATTAGCAGAGAGGTCTTCATTTGACAACCACTTTGTGAGTAAGAATGAGTGTGACCATATATTTGAATTTAGCGGAAATTTGAATTTATTCCTGATGGGTGATCACCCTGTTAATCCTGGGGTCAATTCTATTTGTGGAGTGCACACCAATTTCATATTACCCAGAGGCTGGTATGGAACTTGTTACCTAGGTGTAATTCTCCCAAAGATTTGTCATGTAGAACATCTCAATGATCCCGGGTAGGTATGAATTTTAGTGTGGTGATCACATTTCTGCTCTAGTCAGATTTCATTTAGACTCAGAGGGGTATATACCTCTACGCAATATTTCTATTGTGTGGCTTTCTGCCATACAATACTCTTTATTTTGGAGGACGTCTACAAAGGTTCCACTATGCTGACACCTTCCTACCTTACTGGAACTGATTAAGAATTCTCCAATACGTGCTACAGCTCAATCTTACTTTAGGAGATTTAGATTTCCTCATGCATAATAGACAAGAAGACTGCATGGTTTATTCTGATCATCAGATTTTGTTTCTTATATTCTGCATTGCTATCACTGAATTCCTTGTATGTTTCATATTATTGAGGCAAAATTTTGCAAATCGATTTGGCCTCCCATTAGTGATCTTGTATTTTTACAATATATTCTTAAGAATTGTCTACATCAGTCTGGTTTTAAACTTGTAATAAACCCATACTTAATCTCATTTACCGACTTTGGATCCTCATTGTGTAGCTGAATTGGTTACACTGTAAATTGAACTTGTGTATGAAGTTAACTCCCTTTTATTCATTTGGCACCTAAAAAAATCAGGGAAATTTGGACCAAAGGCTGAGTGCTTTAGCACACCAGATCAAGTGCAAGACCACTTCATCACTGCAACCCTGCAGAAGCTCAAAGACTTTGCAGAGGGGAGGATAATCTTGGGAGGTAGATTAGTCAATGCATAAAGGACATGGTGGACAGATTGGGCATGCCTTATAGATCAGAGGGAAACAGACATGTCACAAGCATAAATGAAATGTCTGGGGGGACATGGGATTGAGTTATATGTGGTGGGCTGGAAGACACTGGACATTGGAAAATCAAGCACTACACCTATTTCTCATGTATTTACATATTTAGATCTAGTGGAATTGGCAGAATTGACAACATGGGGGACAATAAGAGGGCTCAAGGAAGAGGCCTGCAGAATTCCCTGTGCAAAAGTTTTAAATTCAGAGTGCTAGGGAGGTGTAAGCACACGCGCGTGCGCACACACACACATACACAGACACTTTTAACACGCAGTCACATGGAGAGGCAAATATAAGTCCACACACAGATTCATGTGTGAACAACCACATGAATATACACACATATAAACACAATGTCTGACATTGAAAACATTGTGCTGGGGGGCAGAGATTGGCCTCAGAGAAGATGGCAGCTGAATAACTTTCTCCATCTGCGTCTGCTCCTGATTCAGACACTTTAGACAATATAATGGGAACCTGCTCTCTTTCAAAACCCACCTTTGGCTTCATTTTAAAGACGGGACCAGGAGCAGCACCTGTGAAAGACCCCAGCAGAGCACCTGCACACAACAACACAGCTTGCTTTGTATATGGCGACCCCTTGGGTCATTACAACGCTCAGCACCCAATGATGAGGAATGCCCCCAGACGATCGAGGGGCCGGTATTCCCGTTCAGACACTCAGCAGTAAGCCGCCTTGGGGAGAGCCTTTAGCCAAGTATACCGAGTGTGAAGAATGCCGGCCAGATCCACAAATATCTGACATCTGGGCAGGCCTGGGCGTAGTTCACGGAGTTTTGCCATGCGGAACTCCGCGAACTTATAAAAAAAGTCAGCGGAGTTCCGCAAGTGGCGGAGTGCAGTGCGAACTGCAGTTCGCGCTGGTATTCCTGTGGCTCGGGTAGAAATTCTACCCGAGCGGCAGCTCGGCTTGTGAACTTACTGTCGCGATTGCGAACTTACCATTCACGATCGCGAGCGGGGAAAAAAATCTTCTGCACTACGCGAAGCAGAGTTTTCTGCACTCCGCGAGCTCCGTGGAGCGCGGAGTGCAGAAGACTCCGCAAACTCCGCGAACGGAGCGGAGTTCACTGCCCAGGCCTACATCTGGGGAGCCTGCCCACCATAATAGCTTTCTCTTGAAAGAGACAATTAATGAAACCGAGGGCTTGCTTTCCAACAATGCTATTGGCTGCCATCTTGAATTTGGAAAAGTTACATGCTCTATAAGTCTGCACTGTTTCCTGGCTCTCCCATACAGACCATGATTTAGTGGGGAAAGCAAGGTACTGCAGGCAAAATAATCCTGAGTTAACAGCACTAAACTAACTGCATAGGTTAGAACTGTAACTGACCTTATAAAAGACACTGTACTACATCAGTCTTACTCTTTCATATCACTGCTTTCACGACTCACTCTAAACAACATAAATGCCTGGAAACAAAGGGGCTTATTTACAAGCCCCTTGTGTCGCTGGTGCATCACTTTTAACATGGGAAAAAGTGACGCACCATCGGCGCAAGTGGCTTGTAAATAAGCCCCAAAGGATGCAGGCAACTGTTATTTTCAGAAGCTCTTTCAGAGGCAAAGGGGAAATCTACTCACACCACCTGTTACCAGAATTTCCTTGGTCACTTTGGACACTGCCATGCAGGAACCAAATAAAATAAAAACCTCAATCAACACAATTGAACAAACCTCCTCAGAAACCATGTGTGAATTGAAAAATATGTGTTCAGAAATGCCAAGCTTCAAGACGCAGCTGGATTGTTGCGTAAATTATGACTCTGACGTAGCTCTATGAGGTTTGCTTTCCCACCCACCGGTCACACAAGTGAACTTAGTTCCATGTACCAGCGTTGAAGGTGAAAGAGAGGTTACTGTAGTCCTGCAGAACCCCACTCGATACATAGTTAAAATGAAGTCTTTGCTTTTGGGTTACTAACGATCCCTGGAATAGGATCAGGGCCACAGTGGGAACAGTAAACCTATTTCACCCCTCACATATCACACACACAGCACTAAAAGTATTTATTACAAGAAGGCGAGCATGTTTCTTAGTACATCTAAAATAATCACACAGGATATCATCAAAACAGCAAATAGGCACATTGTAAACAACAAGAATAAAATGAACATTTCTAACATGGTAAAAATGTCATATAAAAGTCAAACACCCTAAAACCTACTCCTCTGCGCCACCCTATGAGAGAAGTAGAGTAACGTGCAGTCTAGAGTATCTTTGGGAGAAGTGGCACATGGCATACCTTATTGAAAGGCTATCATTATCGGAAAAGCTGTGGAGGAAGCATTCAATGTGAAAGGCAAACGAGCTGCGTTAGCAACCTCCAGGTACTTGGCTCTTATCTTCTTCAAAGTGCATTATCTTCTCTGAAACCAGCTATAACCAAGATCAACGGTTTCTTGCAAGGTAATCTGGGGTGAAGTATCTGTCGAGTGGTGGTACTTAAATCTTAAATATTATTAGGGAAAAAAGCCTTTGACATAATTTCAGAAATCTGGTACATAGATTACGGGCGACAGAGAAAGGGTCCTAGACATATCTTTAAGAAGATGAGAGATGAGGAGACGTCAATTTAAACGACACCTCTTTTATGAATTATATAATGATGTTTCTTGATGGCCCAGACATATTGATGAGGGAATCCTTGCTCCTGACCGTGTCTCATCAGGTGTTATACATGGGTCTTTATCAGAATAACTTGACACTCTCTCAGTTCTACTATTTGATAAAGGCGGACAACATTCATGTTATTAGAATTTATATCAGATATGGCAATGAAGTGACAGAATTCGGGAGGAGTGTGGTCCGAGATGGAGTTGAGGCCTGACCGGAATGGAGTCAAATTTTAGGGACTTTACGTCAGAATGTGTCTGGAAAGCAGATGATGGAACTAGAAAAGAAGGTTCAAAATACTCCGGATTGGGGACTAAACTATGGTATCTCAGGCGAAAGGTCTCAGAACTCAAGAACAGGAGTAGAAGAGATAACATTTGCCTATATGGTCTACCAGAATCCGCATAGGAATATAACATGCTTGCATCTTTATCCGGCCTTGTTGCCCAAATTGCTGAGAACTGATTTTTGCCCATCCATTCCAGAGAGCCCAGAAAATGATAAGTCAATAACTCGCCCCTGTCGACCGCTCTCGAAAAACATGATCATTTTGGTGTGTTGATGGTGAAGCAGGCGCTTCACCATCAACACACCAAATGATTCTTCAGTCAGCTAGGCAACACAGTCCTCATACTTATAAGGATGGGAAACTCTCCTTTGCCACTGATTTCTCCATTGACACCCACCTTATACAGAAAAATGCCTGGCCCTGAAGCCCAAGCTGAAACACAGAGGCTTTAGATTTGGCCTCCTTGACCCAGCTATGATGCTGGTCCCACTAGATGACAAGACAAGGGAGTATCAAGACCCGCATAGTTTGGAGGAGCTACTGGACACCATAACAGAGACTTTTTTTAAAAAAAATTGTTATTTATTGGCATTTCAAAACAACAACAGTTACAGCAGCTCAGTCAGAGAGGCAGTTCAATGACACTTGTGTTACACGAATAATCGGCATTTCCACATACATAGAGTACGCTCATGGTATAGCATGGTATAAGAGATGTCACATGAGACGTAGGCAGGGCAGGCCCCAGCTTGTACAGTTAGCGAACCCAACCCAGTGCGGCGAGGGGAAACACCAGACCAGCTAACCTACTATGTAAAGTTAACACACTTAGGAATTGTATACCACAATGTAACCACAGGTAGGCAAACATTAGACTCCCAACCTTTTATTGTGATTCTACATATCAGGGCCGCTCCAAGGATTCATCCCTCACATATTGTAACGATCGAGCCCAGTCAAGAAACAGAGCCCATATGTCCTTCGGTCTAGACGCAGACGGCAACAGCTCCCAGAAAGTTGTCAGTTGTGTATGGCTGAATGTAACATCTTGTACCCAGGCCGCCGCCGTGGGGGCCCTCTTCTTCCCCCAAGACATAGCTACCCTACGCTTGGCTAGCAGCAGCAGTATGCCTGCGAGTTGCTGCCTCCGTATCCTTCACGTAGCCCAATAGGCCGATAAGCGGCGCAGGCTCAGGAGAGGTGCCTATTATGTCATGTATTTTACTGAAGATATCTGACCAGAAGGCTGCCAGAGGTGGGCAGCTCCATGCCATGTGTATGAAGGTAGCTGGTGTGTAGCCACATCGCCAGTAGCGGTCATCCTCTCTGAGTCCCATGCGATATAGCTGAACTGGGGTTCTATAAAAGCGGTGGATGTATTTGAAATGGATTAGTCTCAATTTGTAATTGGGGGACAGCGCAGTAAGCTGATTACAGCAGAATGCCCACTGATCCTCCGTGATCTGAGTAATCATCTCCGAGTTCCAGTTCTGGAGGGACTTTGGCCTTAGCAGGGGGGCAGTATTTTGCATATTGCTATACAGGCGGGTTATGAGCCTGCGAGGGGAGGAAGTCTGAAGTACATTTTCAAGCGCCGATAGGTTGGGTGGGGGTGCCGGGAATGTAGCATGTATTTGCCTGCATGACGCCCGAAGCTTGTAATAAAGAAAAAGTTCAGAAAAACTCCCAACCCCTCCCTCAGGTGTTGTCGGCGGGGATCTAAAGACATCTTCGGGATATAGATCTGCAAATGTGTGGAGGCCTAAAGACTTTGCTACCGACCTACTAGCCCCCTCATCCATTGCGGGGATCATGGGGTTGTGCGCTAGAGGAACAGAAGGAGCATACAGTATTTGCAACTGGGCTCTGTTACGCAACGGGTCCCACGCCCAACGCAGGGTCTCAACCGTGTCGATCCCGTTGCGTGGTCTCTTATAGGGTTGGTAGAGTGCCACCTATAGGGGAACCGGGACTGCAACATCCAGCTCGACCACCGTGTGTGGCTGAAACGGGGTGGGGTGCACCCATGATGCAAAAATTGGGCCTGAGCGCAGTAAGCGTATAATGGCATGTCAGGGGTGCCCATCCAATAGAGTGCAAATAGTTTTAAAGAACGCCTGGGTGATGGGAACCGGGATATTTACAAATAAGTACAGGAATTTGGGTAAAACCACCATCTTGGCTATCGCAATCCTCCTTGCCAGGGAGAGTGGCAGCTTAGCTCAGGCTGTCACTTTCCCTTCCAGCCACGCGATAGCTCGCCCAAAGTTCAAATTCCAAAGTTCCCGTTCATCCCTGCTGAGCCCAATCCCCAAATATTTCACTGGGCCATCTGCCCACTTGAGGGGGTACTCTACAGGGAATGGGGTTGTACTGTCTGTAAGTGGGAAGAGTGTAGACTTGGCCCAATTTATAGATACGCCAGATAACCCCCCAAATTTAATCAGTTCCCGGAGAATGGGAGCAGTGTTCACGGCAGGGTTCGAAATATAGTGGGTAATGTCGTCTGCATAGAGCGAGACCAGCAGACCTCTTGTGCTAGATCCCAACCCCTTGGCGGCATGGTGCTGTCTCAACCTAGCTGTCAGCGGCTCCATCGCAATAGCGAACAGGAGAGGGAAGAGGGGACAACCTTGCCTCGTTCCCCGGGTAATAGGGAAGGGCTGCGAGATCATGCCATTCATGCGGATTCTTGCGGTCGGCTCCGTATAGAGCAGTCGTATAAGACCCAGGTATAAAGGACTAAACCCCATTCTCTCTAGTATTGCAAATAAATACGTCCACTCCAGCGTATCAAACGCTTTCGTGGCGTCGAGTAATACCGCGACTGCCTGGAATTGTGAATGCAGATAATGTAGCACTGTAAAAGGTGCGGAGATTGTGGGAGGTTGACCTACCTGGGATGAATCCTGACTGATCCGGTCGGGCAATCAATGGAAGTAAAGGCTGATGTCTGCCCGCAATCAACTTGGCAAGGATCTTGACATCTACATTAATTAATGAGTGGTCTGTAAGAGTCAACTTCATTGTTGTTTTTCCCGGGTTTCAGCAACGTTATTATCATGCCTTCACGCATGGATGGCGGTAGAATGCCCGAGATCTGAGCCTCCTCGTACACTGCCAACAGACGTGGGGCCAGTTCTGTTGCATAGGTCTTGTAAAAGGCGGTGGTTAGCCCATCTGGGCCCGGGGCCTTGCCTAACGGTTAGCTATGTATAGTCTGGGCTATGTCTTCAACCGAAAATGGCACATCTAGGTATTCTCTATGTCCCCTCCCAAGCCAAAGAAGCTCCAGGGATTCCAAAAATGGCTGTAGGTCCTCAGGTACCGCATCATGTGCGGCCTTATAGAGCTTAGCATAGAATTGTGTAAAACGATCAACAATGGCCTGCGGGCTTCTGATCAGGGTGTTGTCTTCTCCCAGAACCTCAGTCACATATGTAGCAGAGCGAGGCAATCTGAGCATGTTTGCGAGTGTTCTGCCCGGCCTGTCACCCTCGCCATATTGTCTAGCTTGTGCGTGTTTGCCCATTTCACCTCCCTCTGTGCTTCCTTTTCAAATTCCGTGATTGCCTCTTTTATTGAAGCTAGGAGTGTAGCATTATTCGTGGTGAAGAATTGTGATTCAAGTTCCCTTATTCGGGCCTCAAGGGAAGTCAGTGTGCCTCTTATAGCCTTCAGAACCCCAGCTTGGCACGCTATACATTTCCCTCTAATGACCACCTTGAAGGCTTCCCACAGGGAAGCCTGAGATGTGACTGAGCCAGTGTTAAGCGAGAAGTATTCCTCAATGTCCACTCGTATTTCTTCCTTGAAGGCTTCATCCAGTAGGGCGCTAGGGGGGAGCCTCCAACTGAACATTCTGTGGGGCGTGTTGGGTAATAACAACCATAGGAGACATGGCGCGTGGTCTGAGAGTGTTCTTGGAAGATGGGCAACATCTAGCACCCACGTTTCTACGTCCCGTGATACCAGCCAAAAATATAATCTCGACCAGGCGCTGTGATGGACTGAGATACAGGTGCCTGCCGCCGAATTAGGGTTGCGCCTCTGCCAGATGTCAGAAATTTTACTGTCTGAAATAATGGCATTCAGAGTGGCGCTAGAGTTGGGATGCAGTGTGCTGGACAATCCCTTTCTATCAATGGCATCATTTAGCACTGTGTTGAAGTCCCCTCCCCATATTATGGTGTCGCACCCCATACATTGAATCTTTGCCCACATCGTCTGGAAGAACTCTGGGCTGTCCGTATTCGGCCCATATATCGCGGCAAGAGTAATCTCCACGCCGGCCAGCACCCCAAGCAAAATCACATAGCGTCCATCCGGATCTATATGAGATTCAGACTCCTTCCAGCCTATTCCCTGCCGTATTAGGATCGGCACCCCTCGTGCATAATTGGAGTAGATGGAAGAGTATACTTGGCCCCAGCGTCTGTGTTGCAGTTTAGTAGGAGAAATGCTATTTAAGTGTGTTTCCTGTAAGAAACATACATCAATATGATGTCTCAGTGGGTAGGTCTGGACCAGTCTGCTCTTTCTGTGGTCATTTAGACCTCGGATGTTCCAGGTTAATAAATTTAAGGATGTCATAACACTCTAGGTTGCGGCCCAACAGATACCTGGTGATGGGTTTCTGACGTGTCCCCCTCCCGAATCGCCTCCCAATTCGTGATTGCGTTAGTTGTGCCTCTAGCCCTCTGTAGGGCCCTCGTAGACATCCCGTGTGTACCATGAACATTCAAATCTCGTCTGCAGCACTGCTGTGCCCCCTGGATGAAACTACAACAGTACCCTTTCCCACCCACACCAACCCCCCAAACATGTTGTGTGCAATTACCCACCCTAACAAACAAACTGAACATTTGCTTCTGTGATGGAACTGAAGTTTGGTTGGGAACTCTCCCTGGGGGGCGTGGGGTCGCCGGCATACTACCCTGCCCGAAGACGGAGTGGCCGGGACTGTTATGAGAGAGCCATTAACCAAGGACTACACAAGAACAAAACATTTTCTGCAAACCAGTCAAATGGGTGCCTGCGGTTCCGCTCCACCCAAAGCACCCACGTACTTACTGCACCATAGAAATTGAAAGTAATGGTGAGCGCTACAAAAGTGTCACCACCTGGTTATCAATGAGACTGGGAATCACTCATTGTCACTTAGCCCAGTTTCTGAGTTCATACCAGTCGCAGATTTTCCGCTGCACTTCCTCCCTCCTACGTGTTTGGCGAACTTCAAGGCAGATTTCGCGTCCGTGAAGTGGTGCACTGTGCCATCATAAGTGACCTTCAGTTTAGCCGGGTATAATGGGGCATAGGGAATCTTAGCTTGGAGAAGGATACGTTTTGCTGGTAGAAACTCCCTTCGGGCCGCTTGCACCGCCGGTGTGAAGCCCGGATAAAACAAAATGTTGTTCCCTTTGTAGTTGATAGTGCCCTGCTCCCTGGCAAGCCTTAAAATGGCGTCTCTGTCTTGATAGTTCAGTATCTGAGCAAGGATCGGTCTGGGTGTGGCTCCGACTGGTGGCTTAGGACCCAACACACGGTGGGCCCTCTCGACGGCAAAGACCGCAGATAAATCAGGGTTGAACAGTTCTCGCAAAGCTCGTCGACATAAGTTTCCATTTTGGAGATGGCTGTCATCTCGGGAATCCCCGTAATCCGTGGATTGTTACGGCGAGACCTGGCCTCCAAGTCATCGTTCTTTGCCCTGATGATGTTAAGCACTTTGTCCATTTGCAGTAAATGCTCTTTCGTCTCAACCTGGAACTCATGCTGGTCAGTACTGCGATTCTCTAGCTGGTCCAGACGTATCTCGTGTGTATCCACCTGCTTTCTTATTTGATCCAGTTGCGAGGTGAATACATCCAGCTTCGTGTCAATGGTTTTCAGGCTTGAGCGCATTTCCAACAGCAGCGATCTGAGGTCCTCACCCTGGTCATCTGATTGTTCACTCAGCGGCCTGTCAGAGTTCCCTTCTGATTCAGATTCCATCAGCCTGGTTAGCCTTTTGTTTTCAAAAGTTAATTTGGGTTGCTTCGCATCATGTTTTCCCATGATTGTGTGTGGAGTTGTACGAGGCCCTGTATAGGAAATTCCAGTAACAGTAAGCGGGATATCCCCACAGCATTTTCCGCAATGCTCGGAGGCAGGGCCCAGCGCGACGCAGGTCCACTCCGCCCAGCCAATGGTGTCCTCATGCGCCCAGTGTCGCCGCTGATCCCAAATGTCTCTGTTACCTGTGCGCCGTTCTCTGTACCTGTGGGACCCGCTATTCAGTTGTCTGTCAAGGGGCAGGGAGCCCACAGCAGATGTCCTAGAGGGGACACATCCTCAAAGCCGTGTGTTGTGTTTGTTGGTATGGGTCATTTGTGGCCACAAGCGGCGGAGACCAGATATCACAGTTCAGAGTTGCCCAGATGTTAGCCGCTATCTGCCGCGGGCCCCGGCGAAGCACGCACTCCCAAGCAGGAGAAAGACATGCGCCACGCTCCCTCACTGTGTACCAATGGGTAACTGGGCACCCAGGGCGGCTCATGAAAGAAGGGCAATGTCAGATCCCCGGGCTCACAGGTGGACCCAACCGCTGCCGGATCTCCAACAGATCTCTATCCCCATCGCCTTTACCAGACGTGATCCAGCGGCCACACCAACAGTCCAGGCTGCAACACGCACGTAGTTGGGACTCACCGCGGGCACACACAGATCCACTCCTCACCTTCTGTTTGCTTAGTTGTACCGTGATAGGCCAAGGGTGAAGCGCGGGTCCCACCGCCACAGGGCAGCCACCCGACGGCCTCGCAGCTATCTCCGCCGCCTCCCGGGTGTCGCGTGCTCCCTCCAAGTATCAGGCCGCATTAGTCTCTCTATCCGCTCCTGACGGGGCCGCACGCACGAAGGGTCCTCACCCAAGGTGGCGGTAAGGCTCCGTCCCGGCCCGAAGGTCGTTCTGGCAGTGCAAGAGACAGCGAGTCAGCTGTCTCACAGATCCCCCAGTGCACAGCCGCCTCCTCAAGCTGCGGGTGTGGGGTGTTTCCAGCGATTACTTCGTTCGGCCCCAGGTGGCAGGCCCCGTCTGCTCCGCCTCCGGGGCGCTGGGCCCGTAATGTGGCAAGCAGGCCAATCGCCGTTGGTCTTTCCCTCAACTTTGGCACGGCTATAGCGGCAGGGGACGGCTCATTCGCCGCACCTCCCCTCAGGTACTGTTCTGGTGCAGTTGGCAAGTGTGGATGGCTCTCCTGTGCCCCGGATATTCAGAGGATTGTAGCCCGGCCAGCAGAGCGAGCTCAGCAAGCGGCCATCTTCCAGCGCGGTTAGACCATGCCCCCCATAACAGAGACTTTGATTGAAACGGCACCCCTCCCTTATCACCACAAGGCACCATCAGGGTCAGACAAGCCACACTCTACCGAAACACCGAAATCCCCACTCCAAGCAATAACAAGTTCAGCAACTCATTTCAAGGAGACAAATTGCAAGATGACCACACTCCAGGCGATAAGCACAGACCCTTTATACCTTTCATTGGCTGAGAGCGGGAGTGGCTTACAGAAGTATCTGAAAGTTGCTCACCGGTATAAAGTAAATAACATCTTGGGGCCTTTATATTTCACCAACCTCCTGTACACTCAGGAACTTACTGCTTTTTACACTGTCTTACACATAAATCCAGCGGAGAGCTAAATACCCACTTTCAATATCCTCTGTAAGTTATCATTCCAAATTTAGTTAGCCATTGCAGACACCTTTCCCTACCACTTAACTACAATGCACCAAAACAAAAGCACTCTAGATGTGGTCCCTTAACACCAACGGCCTTGCAAGCTATGTGAGACGGAAAAAGCCACTATCTTACTTAGGCCCCCAAAAACCTGACATTGTCTTTTGCAAGAAACGGATCTATCCACAACTGAGGTAGCCAAACTTACCAGAGCTTGAGTATTTATTTATTTATTTATTTTTGGAGTTTTATATAGCGCTTACACGACCCGAGGGGTATCAGAGCGCTTTACAACAGCATGCATGTATAGAAGCATAAACATTAGAGTACAGTGACTAACATCTAGAGTACTGGAGGTTACATAGTTCGAGGTTATTGACCAGAGGCATAAAGATGACGCTTGAGGAGAACTTCTTTTAGTTGTCTCTTGAAGTTCGTGAAGGAGGGGTTAGTCCTGATATGGGTAGGGAGAGAGTTCCAGATTTTTGGGGCATTCCCTGAGAGAGAGCGGGAGAGGGCTTTTTGTTTATGTCTTTTTGGGGGATTAGGAGGAGCGAGTTGTAGCTTCTTAGGTTTCTTGATTGTCCAGCTTTAGTGTGTTTGGCTGCGAGAGTAGGCCATACAATTGCAGCTTCTGGTTCAGAGACCACACCAAATACCTTCAACACACCCTATTTGCTCTACAGGAAGAGAGGCCTTCCTTTTTCACAAAACTCTACCAATGAAGATGCAGAAAATATAGAGAAACCCACAGAGCTGCTATGCCTTTGAAAAAGTAGTCTGCAAGGGCCATTCTTGGGCCATTATATATATTTACACACCAAATGCTGGAAAGGTGGTTTTCTTCACTAAACTCAACAGACTGATAACCGAAATTGCTCACACAGTGTTAGTGATCGGCAGCAACTAGCATTTCTGCATTAACCCTGTTTTTGATAGATCCAGATTAACAGATATCTGCAGCAACATTGATAGGAGCCTGTTGTGATACCTTATGTCAGATCACTCTCTCTCTGAACTGTGAAGACTCAAACACTTGAAAGATAGAGAATACACATTTGTTTCCAGACCCCATGGAACTGAGGCCAGTATACATTATTTCTTGATGAGTGCAACGATGTTCCATAAAAGCACAAGTTGTACCATAGGCATCCAATGCATCTCAGATCATGCCTCAATTACAATGAAAATTGACTTCCAACTGCAGGTCCCTAGGGACAAGTCCTGGAGAAAAGGTACTTGGAGGTATAAACTCCCAGAGGAGAAAAGAAAACTGATTCCATACTTACAAGATTTCCTGTCTCTGAAAAAGGACTCAGTGGCTTTGATCCACAAATTCTGGGCTGCAGGGAAAACCTATATAAGTTGATGAGAGAGTCTGCATTAGCCGGTAAAGAGGCAGTAGTGAAAACATAGACACTAGAATCTGAAATTATTACTCTTATACAGGTATATCGTGAAAGCTCATCTGATGCAGCACTTTGCCTTCTCACTACAAAACAATTCAAACTTGATACGCTTCTAATGGCCAAGGTGGAAAAACCCTGAAGAAAATTCAAAGTCGACACTAGGAACACAGTGAAAAAGCAAGTAGGCTCCTGGCCTTTAACCCCAGGCGTAGTGGGCGTAGCGGGGCTGCGCGGAGGTCCACGGAGTTGCGAACAAACTTACGAGAAATGCGCGGGCACGCGCTCATGCGCATTTTTCTCAAACAATTACCCAGACGGCGAGGAAGAGGAGGAGGGCAGCCCGGGGACGCCGCATGCCAGGTAAGTGATTTTAATTTACTAGAAGTAATGTAGATTTACTTGTTTATATAAGCGGGGTGGAGGCGGGGGCTGGCCAACTCCGCTCCACTGTGGAGTGTGCGGAGATTTGCCTTCACCGCGTTCTCCGCGGAACTCGGAGGAGGCAAATCTCCGCACACTCCGCGGGCGGAGCAGAGGTCTCCGCCCGGGGTTACTGGCCTTCCAATTAAAGGGACTCATGGCAAAATCATACATACCATTATTGTTAATAACAACAATATCTTACTTGGAAATCCAGAGGACATTGCAGAAGTATTTGCATCTTTCTATACTCACTTATATATATATCAGAATTCAGCGGATACCGTCTACGAACAATTCGGTCTTGGAGGACTGAATATTACTAGACTATCTCCACAAGTTAGAGCTGACCTAGACAAAGAAATAACGGATGATGAAGTAAGGTCTGCCATCAAGGAAATGTCCACAAGAAATGCCGAGGGGAAGACACGTTTCCAGCTAAATATTAAAAACTGGCGGCCCCTTTTCAGTCCCCATCTGGAGTAAGATGTTTCAGGAGATAACGAGCAACAATGGATCACCTCATCCATACAACAGGTCCAACATAACAGTAATACCAGCAATACCAACACCAAACAGAGTTCCGCTTAAATATGGTAATTATAGGCTGCTCTCTTTATTCAACAATAAAACCAAGATTCTGGCAAAAATCTTGCTACAAGAATAAAAAAGTAATTACTGCAGTGATGCACAAAAACCAAATTGGTTTGGTTCAGAGCTGTTTTACCTGCAACCATATGCAAACTATGTTCCACCTACTATGGAGCACAAGAAATGATCTGGATGATAAAGTGACCCTCTCCTCGACACTGAGAAGGCGTTCGACTGAGTGGAGTGGGGCCACTTATTCCAAACACTTTCAGCCTGTTTTGATGACTATGACACAGTGGCTGCACCGAGATCCCACCAGTGTGATTAACTGTACAGAGTACCTGTGAGACCTGATTAATATAGACAGAGGGACTAGACGGGGCGCCACACCTCCCCCTACTGTTTCTTCTTGCACTAGAGTCTCTGGCCATACCAATGTGCTAATCACAAGAGGTCAAGGTATCACCACTTCTGTGGGCAAATTAAAACTGATGCTCTATGCAGATGACATCATTTTGACACTATTTTCTCTGCAAACCTCTGTGCCAGCACTCATTGAAATTATCTCTTGCTTCTCCATTTTGTCTGGCTACAAAATCAACTGGGCCAGGAGCGAAGCGCTATGCATTACTACATCTACCAACATCCATTTTCTACAGCACTTCATTTTTCGCTGGGTACAAACATGGATGAAATACCTGGGTATTTTGATTAGCAACACCCATGTAGACAATGATTAAAGAAAACAAGTAGGTTTTTATTGGACAAATGCAGAAGGACTTTGCGGTTTGGAGAAGCATGCAGCTCTCTTTCTGGGTGTGACTACAACTGTTAAAATGATGCTAGCTTCACTCTTCAACTATGTATTTAGTATGATACAATTCTGATACCCACAATTCAATTGTGCAACATAGATCGCCAAATCAAAGAATACAACTAGCAAGGAGAAACGACAATATTTTCTAGAGCAAAACGTCATGCCACCCTAACATGAAACCCTAACTTAGACCTATAACATAACGTCCTACCACTTTCACCTGGAGTTGGAGTCTCCCAACTGGGCCCTACTTGTAGTTCATCTCCAGTGCGGCTCATACGTCACTCGGTCATATACAGCAAGCCCACCTGACTTGAAGATCATATTAATCCAATTTTAATAGGGTGCGTTTGCAGGTGGAGAACCTGCCCCAAACTACTATGGCAAAACCCATTCCTGCACATACAGGCACCCTTTATGGCACGACGCAGACATTCGATTAACTGGAGATGAACTTTACTGGCCACACTGGGAACATTGCGGCATCTCCTGTATATGTTAACTCTTCTCAGAGGGGACCTACTGGCCATTTCAAGCACTGACATGGCCCCCATCGCTGCCATGGTCAGTAACCACAGGCTCAATATCGTCTCCTATGCCGACGAGACCCAGCTGATCCTCTCCCTCAACAATGAACCCACAGCCGCCAGAGTCAACTTCCACAGCGGGATGAAGGCTGTTGCCACCTGTATGAAAGACAGTTACCTCAGACTCAACTCTAACAGGACTGAAGTACTCATCTTGGGACCCACCCCTCAGCTTGGGATGACTCCTGGTGGCCCGCCGCATTGGGAACCCCCACCCCCACGGACCACGCACGTAACCTCGGCATCATACTGGACTCCTCGGTCACAATGAACTGCCAGATCAACGATGTATCGTCATCATGCTTCCACACCCTCCGCCTGCTTTGAAAGACATTCAGATGGATCCCCACCGAATCCAGAAAGACACTCACCCACACACTCATCATCAGCAGACTCAACTACAACAATGCATTCTACACCATCGTCACCCAGAAACTCCTCAGGAAACTACAGAACGTTCAAAACACCACAGCCGGACTGGTCCTCAACATCCCCGCCGCAGCCACATCACCGAACACCTTCGAGAACTCCACTGGCTCCCTGTCAACAAAAGAATAACCTTCAAGCTCCTCACACATGCCTACAAAGACCTCCATGACGCAGGACCAGCATATCTGAACCACTGCATCTCATTCCACGTACCCGCCAGACACCTACGCTCTGCCCAACTAGCCACGGATTCACGAGACCAGGGCCAGAGGAAAATCCTTCTCCTACCTCGCCGCCAAGACCTGGAACACCCTGCCTCTCCACCTCAGGCAATCCCCGTCGCTGACCCAATTCAGGAAGGATCTCAAGACCTGGCTCTTTGACTGAACCCCAGCGCCCAGACAGATCAGCAGCCTCCTCTCCCTCAGTGCCTTGAGACCCTCACGGGTGAGTAGCCGCACTCTATAAAGCCCTGATTGATTGATTGAGAGATGATTTTCGCATAAACGTGAACCAATTTTTGCCTGACCTGCAGCTCAAACGATACCTCACTAACAAATTGGCTGGCCAAAAAATGCCAATAGACATATTCATCATCCATTACTCCTAATGAAATAGGGAGCTCATGAGAAATTGGTGTTGGATCGGTATGACATAGGACACATTGATTGACAACTACACTATCAACAGAGACATCTCCACAACAAGCATCAACTGCATCACAAACAAACAGCATGACGAGGACTGGTGAGAACTGATCCGGGACCCTAATAAGACTTTTCGAGAAGCACAGGTGAAGAGCAGCTTTTTCCTGATTCTCCACGACTGGCATTGGATTTCTTTTAAACTATGTAGGGAAAACTCAGCCATAAGCAGGAATGCTGACATTGCGTATACCCTAAAGAAACAT
Source organism: Calotriton arnoldi (assembly GCA_963921515.1). Classification (NCBI taxonomy): domain Eukaryota; kingdom Metazoa; phylum Chordata; class Amphibia; order Caudata; family Salamandridae; genus Calotriton; species Calotriton arnoldi. Next base: position 1,470,896 of record CAWUFW010000935.1, read on the forward strand.
AATACACGACTTCTGCCTCTGCCCACGATTATACTCATAATGGCACTCCGTGGCACTGCCTTCACAGAACAAGTGATCGACCTGCAAAGGCCTCCATTGATCTCACTCTTTTACATGACTCTCAGGACATAGTAGGAATCACTAATCATAACAAGCATTGGTAAATGCATTAGGTTTTACCTATGTGATTAATAATAAGCTGCATTTTGTTGTATGTTGCAGCTTGCTGAGTGGTTGTACAATATAAGTTACAGAAAGTCTGTTAAAGTGTTATGACTTCTGTATGTAAAAAAGGCAATATATTGCGCTGTTACTAGTGGTAAAGTGTGGGTAAGTAATAGCAAAATTTTGGAAAATGAAATGAAAGAGGGAAATAATAGATTTAATTGATGTAATAGCAATATTACTGTTTAGAGGAGTTCTGCCAACTTTTGGGCCCAGTGCCACCGCACCTGCTGCACCATTCAAATCATACCGGTAGTGCCTGCAAGATAACTACATTTGTGACTGCCTGTTTAGTAGTAAAATATAGCAATATTTGGTGTTTAGTGGAGTTATGACAACTTTTGCCACTGGTGCCACTGCTCCTGCTGCACCATTTAAATCATGACCCTATTGCCTGTAAGGTAACTGCACTTGTGGCTGCCTGTTTAGTATTAAAATATTGCAATTCCTGGTGTTTCAAGGGGTTCCTAGAGCTTTGGGCCCCGGTGTCACTGCACCTGCTGCACTATTGAAATCATGACCCTAGTGCCTGCAAGGTAACTGCACTTGTTACTGCTTATTTAGTAGTTGAATATATAGCAATATTTGGTGTTTAGAGGAGTTGTGACAACTCCATTTTTTCATACATAGGCACAAAGCACTTTTAGGCCCTTCCATTCTATAATATGGTCAGGCTACACTCTGGCGGGTTTGGGTTACCTATGCATGCTCTTAGGTCATTTGTCCTAGATAAATTGACTTACCATTGGCTAATCGATAAATTATTTAATTATTTATTTTTCCATTGAAAAATTTACTGAGTCCCCCAGGATTCTTTTGGTAAGTGCAACATATAGATTATGGGTATATTTTATTGTGTACTGCTGAGATAGCTGTGCCTCATTAGTTTCTCTATTTTTAAGTGTTTACAATCAGTCCTAATGAAGACTCCTCCCAAATATCTGATAGGGGTCGTAATGTTGCCATTTATTCATATTTTCCTGAATTGTACTCTAATTCTGAGACAAAACTGAAAGTAGCTTTGCGAATGTGTCTATATAGTTTCTATTTTGTCTGTTCACAATCTTAGTGCACAGCTATTCACAGATGTCACTTTCATTAGGGCTGTCTCAAAAGAATAGTTTGGAAACACCCCAAAAGATGATCCTCCAGGAGAACATATTGGTTTTGCTTCTCTTCTTTTTCCAGGACCCACTCTTTAATCCTGAATTCCTGAAAATATGTAACATTAGATCAGGGAAAGGACTCCTGTGTGAGAAGAGGTACCATATAGGCTCTAACAATAGATAGGTCAGTAAATATTTCAATTTTCTAATATGATCCCCTTTAACAATTCAGCAATTAATTTTTCCACTGAGGGTTTCTCTTCTACGCCCTACAAAATATAAATTTGACTGTTGGGATATTAGAAGGTTCTGATTATCAAAAAGGAGAACCATTTCTATGCACTCCCTTTTGTGGGGCAGTTTTTGAGTGTTTTCTAGTCATTCAATTAGTTCCAACATTTTTGAGTCTCTATTCCACCTGAGCAACTCTATTAAAGAATTGTTCCAACTTATCATCCAGGCCTACCAATTGCACCTCTATTTCCCCAAGGAGTTATTTTTAGGTCTCGCCTTGGCAGCGCATGCGCTGTCTCAGCGAGACCTAAAGTATCTATATGTTGAGTGAAACTCCGCCTATTGGCGGCTAATATGTGCTGCTGCTCGCCATTTGTTTAACATTGCATTGCTCTTTCTTATCTTGCTTATGGTTGGTTCGCGATGCCAAACGTCACTTCCGTTGTGCTGCCGTTTTGCAGGAAGCAGCACCGACCAACTACTGTTTAGTTACGCTGCTGGGCTGTTATTAGTCTATTTAGGGACTACTTTTTCTCAGCGAGGCTCCCACAGCGAGGCTCCCATTTTACGGCCGCCGTTTGCTTATACTTGCTTACGGAGGTTTTGCCCTCCCCAAACCCCCGTCAAGCTCCTTTGTTCGCTACGAATGGCACGCTCGCGTCTCCCATTTCACGGCCGCCGTTTATTTATACTTGTTTTTGTATTTTTGCTGCCTTCCTGCTGCTGCGGCACAGACAAGGATGCACGCTTCACACTTTATGACTTGGGGACTCTTGCTGACGGCGCTGCTGTGTTTGGAATCAGAGGGGAAGTCACTGCCCCAGTCCCAGCGAAGGGTAAGCCCGTGTGCTGTGTGTGATCGTGTGCACATGCTCGTCTCATGTAACGCTGGGCTATAGTGAATCGGAGTGGTAACGGGAGACCTCACCTGAGTTCAAATCGCGGCGTCCCCGCTCGACCACAATAGTGTGATCTTGGGCGAGGCAGAACAATTGAAAAGTTTGAATTGATTTAGGGGGGGTTATAGTGATCCGTGGCAGCCGCTCTTGACCTAATGGCGGAGCCAAGTCACGAGCTATCTCTTTACCGCACAGATGGTCTGCTGCGCTCGGGACTCTGGTTTGCCATTATTTCAGTTTAGGACTTAGAATCCAGTCGGTGCTTTGAATTGCATATGGCTTCAGCTGGAAGCCTTTACTTTGAATAGCCAGATCGGATTCCAGCTATTCACTGTTGTGACTTCATCTAGTAGAAGCTCATCCTTTCCCTTTGTTCTGCCCCCTCGCCCGGGTCGTAAGGGACCTGGGCGCCATGAACGGTAGTTAAAAACCAATTTTCCTGCTTCACTAGCAATGCTGTGCCTACACCAGCCTTCTTATTCCCTCTCAGCACAGCACTCAGCATGCCAGTGTAGAGAGGGGAAATTAACTTTCAGAGGCAAGCGGCTCTCAGACAACGATGCCATTGCCGACTACTCCATTCCAAGGCTGCAAGGGAAAAAGTGTGGTTCATGATCTAAAATTAATCCACATTTGTCAGCAAAGGTACCATTGGACTAGGGCACATGAAGTCTTAATAAGAAAAAAAAATACTTCTCTCATAAAACACGTGCGTTGCCAGGCCGTGCTCGGAAATAGAACAGAGTGGGTTCCTAAAGGTACTGTGTTAAAATGCAGACTCTTATGCGGGTAATTTTGAAAACAACATTTCGTTTAGTCATATAATGAAATAAAAAATCACTTTAGCAGCTCCCTCATGAAATACACACCCTTCCATCAAAATGAACATATGTGTCGCTCCTAAAATCAGAGAGCAACATTAAAATCAGCTTCAATAAAAGCAAGGTTAGCAAGCACTAAGGTGGCTACAGGAGGCCTTCCCACTCGCCCAGTCTGTGTCTTTCAGGCTCATTTTCCATCGGGGACACGGGAAGAAAGAAGATGTGTCTAATGAAATGCTTTATCTGGCTTCTACTGGCCACGCGCTTTGTGTAGGGCGTGTCTCACTGACAGCTGACAAAAATCCACTTTAAAGTTTGAGTGTACCCCTTCTTCACACCACCTTCATAATAATTTAGCATTTGCAGCAGCAACTTCCCAGGCACGAACAAAAAGAAGAAAGCTTGCAAACATGTATTTTTAAAAACGCAGTGTTTTTTTAAATTGAACTTTGTATACTACTCGTGCAGGGCCAATTTTCACAGCAAACAACAAACAGAATGAGCAGACGCCTTTTATTGTAAATAAGGGAGCCCTTGCAGCACTCGTGGCGTCTTGTGGTGATGCACCTCTAGGCGCTTAGCTAGACCCAGCCAGGGCTAGAAAGAGTGACACTGCGCAGCAGGTGCTGAACCCATTCAGCTATCTTGTTTGTGCACCCTGGTTAGCGTTGCAGTAGGACCCTGTACAAAGGTGACACCCAAGAGAGGTTTGTCTCAGGTCAGACACTGGCCACATTATGAACAAGAAGCAGAGCTGTCCCTCGGTTCTACTGAGGGTCGTAGCAAACCCTGCACTAGAGGTGACATGCAGACATCTCTCTGTGCATCTTAACCTGCACACATTTCTGTACCCCACCTGCACCTGAGCACCTGAGCACCTTTCTGAACCCCTTCTGTGTGTGCCACAAACACCTGCGTGTTAATTTGGTATTACAAAGCAGTTTCAAGTGACACCGAGGCGACAGGTTGGCGCTATGTAGAAAACCATCACACATTGTTTTCGAAAGGATCTGCATGCTTCCTTTTTAGTTTCCTTGTTATTGTATGCAAAAGGACGATGTAACAGTTCAAATGATAGTAACACAGTTGCAGTGACACTCATTGAGTTTTACTGCATTTTTGTCTGACTCAACAAGCATTCGCAAAGGCAGTATACCTCGCCTTTGAGACTGTTGGTTCTGCCATTGATTTTCTTTTCCTTTTATTTTAACGAGTAGCGTTTGAGATGCACAGTGAGCAATCTGCATTTTATTGTGTCTGCTGGGTAGGGTATCGAGCTTTTAGGGAAGTGAATGATCTAAACAAGTCAGTACGTGCAAGGCCCTGGCGGTCTGCAACTATCAGCGGCTGTACACATTCATGGTCGTACATTAAACAGAGGGGGCGGTTTCCACTCACTGGAGATCTGAGGCGCATTATCCTGCTGAGACTAAAATACCAAATACATCACCAGTGCGCACCTACACACAGATGAGACTTTTTATCTGAGGGAAATGACGTGTTACTGGCATGGGCCGTCTTGGTGAGGTACCGTTTCTGTGATACTGGGCTGAGTGACCATTGATGTTCGGGGGTGACAGGGTGTGGAGGCATGTTTATTGAAAGTCAGCAGGGGTGCCTTTCTGACCTCTTCGGCACAGACATGACCTCATAGCTTCAGTATCCTGAAATAAAATAGGTTACTTTCCATAGTAGTCATAGGTGGAAGCAGGGCTTTAAGTGTGTCGGGTCCTACTGGTGCTCAGCACCAGCAGTTCTAAAAAGCAGTTGCTGAGACGGGTTCCCCAGAATACACCCCACTGTGTTAGTGCTATAACAGAGGTAGACTAATTCTGCTGCTGAGGACGTTTGAGATCCTCAATGGCTGTGACCGAAAGTGTTCTAAAGGTATTCAAATTGCAAGGGGGCCCGTGGTCCACCTGACAGACGCTTCTATTTCCGGTTACCCTGAAACCTTTCCTCCCACCTACCACTAGGGTGAACTACTCGATAGGTGGCACACTACCATAAACCTTTACCTTGGTGAGAGTGAAGGTACATTAGGTGGAAATTGGAACTGGGGCATCTAAGTAGACTACAGTTCCATCTAGGAGAGTCCTGCCCACATTATGTGCAACCAATAGGATAAGGGCACGGGCAGGTTTATTACAGACATGTCAATTGAGTCAAGTGCTTCCCGTTTGAAAGCATGTCAAATTAAAAATGTTGTGCATTTGTCCTAAAGCCATCGATGAGAATGGCCTTGCATTATACTAAATTTGACCATTCCTTACCATCTTTCTGGAGGTCTACGCTCTGCATCAGCAAACTTGAAGCACCAGCTGGACTATTAGTTCTTCATAAAATTCGTAAATGCAGAGGTGTAGGTAGGTTTTTTCCTAAGCAACGGCCAGGCCATAAAACTCTTCCCTTTTTGTTGAATCTTACTTCAGGTTACAAGTCTGTCACTCAATCATTTTCTAAATTTCTTTTTGTTGATTAATAGACATGCTTTACTCTTTTTCTGTACTGTTTTTGGTGGGCTTCGTGGGATGGTAACCATGAACGCATTAGTGTGCTTTGTAAAATATAAAAAATAAACAAGCATTTGCAATGCAAAGCTGGCAGCAAGTGCACCTCTTTCACTGCCAACCTTGCTTCTCGTAAGCAAGGACTACAAGTACAAAGTGTGTTTACGCACCGGCTGCTGGTTTTCAAAACACATAAATAAATGGCATTGTCATTTAGAATCCCAATAGCTCAAACTCTCACAAATGCAAGACCTATTGCATTGCAAATGCTTGTTTAGGTTCTTGCACTTTGTTAGTCTTTTACACTTCTATAAGGCTGTTCTTTAATAATTTTAATTTAATTGAGAGCTTGTAGTGCCTCTTCACTTTCCTGCTTTGGGACTTCACCTTCGCTAGGTTCCTTTGTGGGATTAAAGACTTAGGAACACTGAGCTCGCAGACACAGCGTCTGAAGTATCACTTGTTTCAAACTCTGGTCTAATGAGGGGAAAATTCAACAGGTTCATGAATTTTTAAAAAACATATTCTTTTGGGGGGGGGCTTGTATCCATCTCTTGGATGTTATTTTGTCAAGGGTTGGGTCTGGCCAGGTTCTTAAATGATGAAATATATAAGATTATGATGGAGGGATTACTCACGAGTTGTACCCCCTTATCATGTGTCATCCACGAACCAGGAAAATTGTAATGTTACTGATATGCTCCCACACCATTAGTTTACTCTCCTCTCTCAATCTGCCTGGTGAGACTTACTTAAATGGTAATGCAGTGAGATTCCTGTGCCTCTTCTCCCCTGGCATTACCTTCCATAAATCCCCAAGAGGACTGGTTATTGACTACAACCAATTCAACCCATTTTCTTGTATTTGGTAGGGTATCTTTGCTTTTGTCACAAGGGTGGTAGTCCCCTCTCCCATTGGAGAAGGCCGCAAACTTTAAAATTGAGGGTCACAGCTTAGTTCAACTATGTCTTCAGTATGCTTCCATTGCAGTTCTCAGATTCATCGCTCCGTTGCATACATAAGCTGATAAAGGGCAATGTGTGCAAAAAACAAAATAATGGCCAAGTCTAAACATTTCAAAATAGCAAGAGGCACCAACCTCTGGTGGTCTCTGACTCCCCCACATGAACTTGTCCTGCACAGCGGATCATCTGGCACATTTAGCACACTTTTTTCCTACAGAATTAGAGACCCAGTATTGTTTTTTTATAGAGAGTCATTTGAAAGGAGACATCATGACATTAGCACGCAAATACACTGAAACTTCTTGCTACTTGGATCCTGAAAATCCCATACTCAAAGAAACAGAGTGTCACTGGGATTCTGCTTGCGCAGAACTGTGCCTTGGGACAACACAACAGTATGCAGGGACTGTGTCTCCCGGCCACATCAGTGCCTATCAGCCCAAGTTCCTGGCTAGCTCACAGTGTCTTACCTGAGCTCCTAAACATTCCAGAGAGCAGGAAATTTTTGCAACCTAGAACAGACACTCCCTAGGGAACCATGGAAACAGATCGTCACCTTACGTCACTCACTCTCTGTCATGCATGTCCATAGTAAACATCAGAAAGACATGAAGAAAGTTTACAATACATTTATTGAAACTATTGTAGTCTATTATGAAGCAGATGTGCTGCGATCGCTAAGCAGATGCAACTAAACAGAGTGATTAGCATTACTATCAGGCTGTATAAAATAATCATTCCAACCATGGTAAATTATCTATCTGTCTAGGCCTACCCTCACTGTGTAAGGACAGCGGTATAGATTAGTGATCTCTGGAATGTTGACAGACCCCATACCTGTGTGGTTAGGTTGTCCTCCTCATGAGTGTAAACTCAGTTTACGCAAAGCTGTATGTCATGCTCTGTGGGTGTTTGTTCCAAGATCCCTGTTCCTGTGCCAGAATCTCCCCTATGTTCTAAAAATAGCAAGAGCTAGTTTATATAATAAAAACTACTGTGTTGGAAATCTACTGCGTTGGAAAGCTGCAGCTGTGCCACCGTATTATGCCTAAAATGTTAGGAATTGTTGCTAACCAAGCATAGAAAAAATGTCTCATATTGTCGTGCATTCTGAGCAACTTTGTAGATGTACAGACAGAAGATCCTCTGAATAATGAACAACATGTTCCGTGTGTTTCCAAAACAATGTCAGGAAAACAAATGTCTGGCTACGCAAAGCAGAGTCAGCCTGCCTGAAATCTGTAAAATGCAAAACAAAGGCATAACCAAAGTGGGTCTTAGAAAGGGAATCACTACCAGAGCATGTTGGAGTGAAAGGACATACATTTCTGCACATGAGTGGTTTCATACATAGGCAAGCATCAATCTGGAATAGTGCTACCTTACGTCTTGGAGGACACACGATATTCTGAAAAGATGGGTCAGCTTTTATATAGCACTGCATGGTTAGTTCTAGTTATTGCAAGACCTCAGTTTGGCAAATATGTCCACATCTTTGCACTGCTGGCAATGTGGGGGCTCTGAGGGAGACATGCTGCATCTGCTGTGGTAAGGCCTTACCATACACATCATTACTCAGAAAGTAACAGTGACAATAAAAACTAATGGTGGGGTTTATCTAGACTTTTCTCCAAAACTAGTTTTATTGCATTATGTGACTGATTTGTCCATACTGACTCACCGCTTGGAGAGGTGAGTAGATACATATAGTTGAGTAGATCCATGAGTTGAGCTTGAGGCAGCTGTTCCGCCTAGATGAGGAACAGCTGCCTCAAGCTCAACTCAGAGAAGACAAAAGTCCTCATCATGGGCTCCACCCTCTCGCCTGGGACGACTCGGTTGGCCCGCAGCACTTGGAACTCCCCCCCACACCGACAGACCACGCGCAGAACCTCAGCATCATTCTGGACTCCTTGCTCACCATGAACCGCCAGATCAATGCCGTCTCATCATCCTGCCTCCACACGCTATGCCTGCTCCGAAACATCTTCAAATGGATCCCCACCGAGTGCAGAAAGACGGTCATCCATGCACTCGTCAGCAGCAGAATCGACTATGGCAACGCACTCTACGCCGCCATCACCCAGAAACTCCTCAAAAAACTGCAGAACATCCAGAACGCCTCAGACAGACTCGTCCTCAGCATCCCTCGCCACAGCCACATCTCCAGCCAGCTAAGAGTGTTCCACTGGCTCCCAGTCAACAAAAGAATCACCTTTAAGCTCCTCACACACACCTACAAAGCCCTACATGACGCGGGACCGGCATACCTCAACCACCGGCTCACATTCCACGTGTCCACCAGAGACCTCTGCTCTGCCCAACTGGCCCTGGCTAATGTCCCATGTATCCACAAGACCACAGCCGGAAGAAGATCCTTTTCCTACCTTGCAGCACAGACCTGAAACAACCTGCCCCTCCACCTCAGGCAATCTCCGTCACTGCCTCGATTCAGGAAGGACCTCAAGACCTGGCTCTTCCACTGAACCACAGCGCCCTCGACAGACCAGTAGCTCTCCTCCCCCCTCCCCCCCCCCCAGAGCCTTGAGACCATTGCGGGTGAGTAGTCACCCCATACAAGGCATTGATTGATTGACTGATTGATATATTACAGTGGCAAGAAAATGTGCTTTTATCAGTGGTGGCAGCAAATTTCTCCAACATCCCATGAAAACTAGCTCCAGGATATGCTTGTAATTGCAATTTATAAGCGTATAATCTGAATGATGGTGGACGCAGCAGTATATCGTTGATGCAATATGGACTCTATTTCTTTCTGATTCTACTATGTGAACTTTCCATGATGTTGTTTGTCATTGACAGTTGTCAGAGAGGTTTCTATCTCTAGAAGTGATATGGTGTGAGCGGTTTGTGGAGATGTAGTGGATAGACCTATTGCTTAGCATAGATATGTTACTTTGTTTCTCACAATTTGGAAAGGACACCCTAAGCTTGCCCCTTCTAATTTACACATTGGTGGCAATATCTAAACCCATTTTGTGATTCACTAAGCACTGAATCAAGACAACGCTCCCAGCTGCTCCCGGGTGTTGCATGAAGGTACAACACACAGTTCTGATCATTCAGTGCTCTGTATAAAGCATAGTTATCAAAAATGTACATGTGTGAACATTGCATAAAAATATCAACCTTCGGAAAAAGAAAACAGCCAGTTCATTTGCTCAGAAATGCATAAAAATATATATTAACTCGATCTTCAATACTTAAACTTAGAAACCAATAATGAATGAACAGCGAGAAGTACCTGAGCGGCTCCTGATTCACACCCCTGGCCACATTTACATACCAAGTGGTGGGTATTTTGCATCTCTCTGTCCAGGCCCCTCCATGTTGTCCTGCCTGGTTATAAGTGTGTTGTCTGCACTGAAGGCTTCAGAAACAGCCCTGACTGATCAGGAAGGATGAAGGTGAAGGTACCAACTCAGGTCTTCCTGATGCTTCTGCTCTGGATTCATGGTGAGAGCTGTGACTGCCGGGCTGTGGGTTGTTGATCAGAGATCTGTGATGGGCAGTATAGTTATTTCTATAGGTTTCACGCTCTGTAAATAGTTCTGGCTGATTATTGTTGCCATTAATTACCTTTCTGATTTTAGAGTCCAGAGGGCAGATTGTGCTGACACAGACTCCAGAAGTCCTCGCCGTGTCCCTGGGAGAAACCATCACAATCAGATGTCAGTGCAGTTCATCCGTCAGCAATTACTTAAACTGGTACCAGCAGAAGCGCGGAGAAGCCCCCAAGCTTCTCATTTATTATGCTACGAATCGCCAGTCCGGGGTCTCAGACCGCTTCACTGGCAGCGGGTCCGGCACTGACTACACTCTCAGCATCAACGGGGCCGAGGCCGGCGACGCCGCGGATTATTACTGTCAGCAGAGTGCTAGCTTCCTCTCACAGTGACACAGAGCAGAGCAAAAACTGCAGCTTCCTCTTTCTGACCTCATCTCTGACAACCATCGCTGCTGCTGTGCAGGACCCGTGACATTCAGGGAACACCTGGGCAGACGGGGCTTGACTCTTCACTCATTGAATAAAGCTACTTCACGAGTTAGGATTTTGCGTGTAATATTTAGCTGCAGAGAGGTCGTTTCATTTGAAATCTAGTTTGACTTTTCTTTAGGATTTTGCTTTTTCAGCTGAGGTTTTTCCATGTCTCATTTCTTTCTCTGTTGTGCTCAGAAAGAACCATAACAATTTTTTTTAATTAGTGTATGCCCTTCATAAAGTGCCAACGTGACACTATTTAGTGCCTCAAAACACTTTAAGACCGACAAATACAGCACATGAATAGAACAATTTGAGGCAAAGCCAATAAGTCTTGCTCTGTTTAAACAAGCATTGCCAACACCAGAAGGTCCATATTGGAACTGAAAATGTCAGGCAGACCAAAATGTACACACAGTCCCAATAATTAAAACTGTGTGCTTTGCACCTGCCAAAGACACACGATTGAAATGCACTGTAAATACACGAATTCCTGACCCAAATGTGATAATCCTCTGCCCGGGAAGTTTTGAAAAGCTGTGGTCAGCCCATTCCTGTGCCACTGTGCCACTGGAATCAAGCTATCCTGGCTGATGAGGGGTGAAACCCCGAAACCGGTCCTAGGATGCTTGTTTCCGGTCCAGGGAGGACCTGGCTTAGCAGTTCGACTGGACTGTTCCCATGAGGCACAGGGTCAAGCCTGATTTGCATATAGCCAGGTCTAAACTGGGGTGGCATGGTGAGCAAAAGAATGATGGATTTAACCCAGATCTCTTGACTGGGGGTGAATGTTTTGATTTGTTCTGCATTCCGTCCATCAATTGTGTGTCTTTTGCTTCCTCGCCATAAGTGCGCCGGGTATGCCCAGACGTGGGTCCTGGGCTCACTGTGCCACTGGAATCAAGCTATCCTGGCTGATGAGGGGTGAAACACCGAAACCGGTTCTAGGATGCTGGTTTCCGGTCCAGGGAGGACCTGGCTTAGCAGTTCGGGCTGGACTGTTCCCATGAGGCACAGGGTCAAGCCTGATTTGCATATGGCTAGGTCTAAACTGGGGTGGCATGGTGAGCAAAAGAATGATGGATTTAACCCAGATCTCTTGACTGGGGGTGAATGTTTTGATTTGTTCTGCATTCCGTCCATCAATTGTGTGTCTTTTGCTTCCTCGCCATAAGTGCGCTGGGTATGCCCAGGCGTGGGTCCTGGGCTCACTGTGCCACTGGAATCAAGCTATCCTGGCTGATGAGGGGTGAAACCCCGAAACCGGTCCTAGGATGCTTGTTTCCGGTCCTGGGAGGACCTGGCTTAGCAGTTCGGGCTGGACTGTTCCCATGAGGCACAGGGTCAAGCCTGATTTGCATATGGCCAGGTCTAAACTGGGGTGGCATGGTGAGCAAAAGAATGATGGATTTAACCCAGATCTCTTGACTGGGGGTGAATGTTTTGATTTGTTCTGCATTCCGTCCATCAATTGTGTGTCTTTTGCTTCCTCACCATAAGTGCGCCGGGTATGCCCAGACGTGGGTCCTGGGCTCACTGTGCCACTGGAATCAAGCTATCCTGGCTGATGAGGGGTGAAACCCCGAAACCGGTCCTAGGATGCTTGTTTCCGGTCCAGGGAGGACCTGGCTTAGCAGTTCGGGCTGGACGGTTCCCATGAGGCACAGGGTCAAGCCTGATTTGCATATGGCCAGGTCTAAACTGGGGTGGCATGGTGAGCAAAAGAATGATGGATTTAACCCAGATCTCTTGACTGGGGGTGAATGTTTTGATTTGTTCTGCATCCCGTCCATCAATTGTGTGTCTTTGCTTCCTCGCCATAAGTGCGCCGGGTATGCCCAGACGTGGGTCCTGGGCTCACTGTGCCACTGGAATCAAGCTATCCTGGCTGATGAGGGGTGAAACCCCGAAACCGGTCCTAGGATGTTTGTTTCGGTCCAGGGAGGACCTGGCTTAGCAGTTCGGGCTGGACTGTTCCCATGAGGCACAGGGTCAAGCCTGATTTGCATATGGCCAGGTCTAAACTGGGGTGGCATGGTGAGCAAAAGAATGATGGATTTAACCCAGATCTCTTGACTGGGGGTGAATGTTTTGATTTGTTCTGCATTCCGTCCATCAATTGTGTGTCTTTTGCTTCCTCGCCATAAGTGCGCCGGGTATGCCCAGACGTGGGTCCTGGTCTCACTGTGCCACGGGAATCAAGCTATCCTGGCTGATGAGGGGTGAAACCCCGAAACCGGTCCTAGGATGCTTGTTTCCGGTCCAGGGAGGACCTGGCTTAGCAGTTCGGGCTGGACTGTTCCCATGAGGCACAGGGTCAAGCCTGATTTGCATATGGCCAGGTCTAAACTGGGGTGGCATGGTGAGCAAAAGAATGATGGATTTAACCCAGATCTCTTGACTGGGGGTGAATGTTTTGATTTGTTCTGCATTCCGTCCATCAATTGTGTGTCTTTTGCTTCCTCGCCATAAGTGCGCCGGGTATGCCCAGACGTGGGTCCTGGGCTCACTGTGCCACTGGAATCAAGCTATCCTGGCTAATGAGGGGTGAAACCCCGAAACCTGTCCTAGGATGCTTGTTTCCGGTCCAGGGAGGACCTGGCTTAGCAGTTCGGGCTGGACTGTTCCCATGAGGCACAGGGTGAAGCCTGATTTGCATACGGCAGGTCTAAACTGGGGTGGCATGGTGAGCAAAAGAATGATGGATTTAACCCAGATCTCTTGACTGGGGGTGAATGTTTTGATTTGTTCTGCATTCCGTCCATCAATTGTGTGTCTTCAGCCCATTCCTGAAGCAGGAGCGAGCACCTTCCAGATACACGTCTGCTGCTGCCCTATAGAGTGGAAAGAAAGCAGGGGCATCTCAAAAGATAGAATACACATCACCATGGCTACACTAATAAATGAGCCTCATGTGCATAATGATGAGTGGCAGGAGGGCAAACACCTCTATAGGTGCCCTTCAGAAGGCTTGGATTGGAAACACACCCCCACGTGCTCTACAGAGAGGCAGGGGAAGGGCAACCTACACAGGTCTGCTGTAGTGGGACTTGACAGATGCACTCCCATCAGTGCACTATTGCTGGTGTTGTGCTGCACAAAGGGGTTGTATGCCATGGAATACCCCATAAGAAAGGTTACAGATGACTGGATAGAAGACTTCCCCAACATGCAAATTAGAGATGTGGGCAAGAGCACAGTGGAATGTTCACTACTGTAAAAATCATCACACGCCATCCAGTGCACTATACAAGAGATGTGGGACAGATGGACCATTGTGTGGGCTCTAGAGAAGGGTAGAAGATTTGAGGGTCTCCTGCAAGAACAATAAGATCTGAAAGAGGGTAGAATTTACCACATGGCTAGCTATAGAGGGGGAGGGGGCCAAGGTATTCCCCCACCTAGACTATAGAGAAGCAGGAGCACAGAAGCACCAACTCTAACTACAAAATGGTGGAAGGGTAGACAGAATCCAGGGTGGTAGGAGAACGTGGGCATTAAAAGGGGGTAGAATGGGAGGTGAAGCTTGAAAACCCACTATAGAGGCGCTGGAAGGGGTAAAACAAGCCACTCCACATGGATGCTATATTCACATAAGCTAGAAAGGTGTAAGAGTACACATGAAGCTTCACAGGTAAGATAAAGAGCAACAGAGGAAGATATGATATTAACTGGATAGAAGGGCCGGTGCTACCAGCAGCTATTGTAGAGTGCTGGCACCACCGGTTGAGACATGTTGACGGGAAATGACAACGGCACAGAATTTATATAGAGAAAAGGAAGGCCTACCAATATCAAGCATTCAGACATGCTGTGCAGGGCTAACTCTGCATTTTATGCCCACTCAGATAATATATTGAAAGGTAGAAATACAGAGGCTCTTACTTCCAAAACGTGAGCAATAGTATGGTATAAAAGGGGCATTTCTATCAACAGGTGGGATGGAGACACAGGAGAGTGAGTGGACCTCACCTCGTGCCCGTTTGATGGGTAGGTTGGTTGAAGCCTGGATACTCTCGCTGGTGACTAGCCGCACTCTACAAATCCCAGTTCATTGATTGATTGATTTATAGATGGGTGAAAGGTAAAAGAGCATTGTTATGGCGCTCTAGGAGCCCCAAACAACTACTCCTCAGAGCCACAGGAGGGGAAAGGCACTTAGAATGATTATTATAAAGGTGTATATATAATGTTTTAGTTGGACAGCAGATATGGGTACTAAGTAAGACGTTACATAGGGCTTGGGCTCTCTGGGGTGCTACAGAATGGTTAGATGGAAGAGGCACATTTAAACCAGGGGCTGAGAAACTATCAAAAAGGAACATATGGTAATGCTCGGCATTACCCTGTGGCACACAATTTCAAATAGATGATGCAAAGCATCACTTGGAGTCAGTCAAAGAGGGTCCGAAAGCAGTTGTGACCACTCCTCATCCACAAGAACCAGAGGCATGTGAGAGCACATAAAAGCAAGGGAACAATGATGAGGAAAAAAACAGAGACATTAATCATCAAGGTGCGACACATCTCTAAGAAGAAGAAAGAAGTGATGAGGGATACAGAGAAATGACCACCGATGCTGCATTGTGTGATGCAGGGACATGAACAGAGCGCAAGGACCAGTTAGCCTGAGACATCAGCGAGGTGACAGACCCATCAGTAGAGGTTTATTGGGCTCCAGAGGTGGAAGTTGCAGAATGAGAGCCTTATTGGCAGTAGCTCACAATGTGAGAGGGCTATAGGAGGTATCTGCGGAAAATATGTGTATCCCAGTAAGCTTATGTGAAGTTTGCATGGATTACTGTTTAGTTGAGGTATTTGCAGGGGTCCTGGGAAACCAACAAGCATGGCTGTTAAGGGAAGTGATGAGCACTGGGGGTCCTGGAGAGGTAGTAAGCACAGTGGTTAATTTCACATGGTGATGAGGAGCCAGTCGGAGAGGATATAGGGACATTCAAGATTCTGTATGACATCAGGGGGCAAAACTATTCTTCAAAAACTGCTAGAGTGTATGCTGGGCTAGAATTAAAAAGGTGGTGCTAATTCTGTTTAGGGGCGCACCTAAAGAGGGGTGACGCAGGGAGATTCAGACCAAAACACTACAATATTCAGATACACTCAACACTTACAAATTAAACATGTAGGGTAGTGATTCTATTGAGGAACACAGTGGGGCTAACAGTACTTGAGGCCATGGCCTGACCTCCACAGGAAATATGTTTTAGTAAAATGGTAGAGGGGGCATGGAATTATCAAAATACGTTCAGTATATGCACCAAATCAAGTGCAAGACCACTTCATGACTGTAATGCTGCAGAAGGTCAAAGGCTTTGCAGTGCGGAGGATAATCTTGGGAGGTAGTTCAGTCAATGCATGAAGGGCATGGTGGACAGACTGGGAATGCGTTATAGATCGGAGGAAAACAGACATGTCACACACATCAATGGAAGGTCTGGGGGAACTTGGGATTGATTGATATATGGTGGGTTGTAAGACGCTGGACATTGGAAGACCAAGCACTATACCTATTTCTCATGTTTTGGCATATTTAGATCTAGGAGAATTTGCAGAATTGACAACTTAGGGGACAATAGGGTACATAACCATATCTGGCCATTTCTAACCCTGGCAACCATATCACTTAGAGAGTGAAGGTGGTCCTTAGAGACCGGAAATAAAGTATGGGCAGATACTTATTACAGGATAGAGCCAACAGGCGTGAGATATCCCAAGCATCCCAAATGACGACACAGGGGAGGTATCATATGAGACCCTTTGGAAAATACTGTAGACATTGGTGAGGAGGAAAATTATGGCACTAGTGGCAATCACCAAGAGAACGGAGGCTTAATCAGCAGCCCTTGGTAAAAGTGTGTGAAATGTATTCAGTAAGATTGGATTGAAAAGGGAGTGACTAGGCACAATCCTAGTCCATCCCCTTCTAGTCCCCACCAACCAGTTAATTTCTTATGTTGGAAGGGTAGTGGGAGTGTGCTCGTTGCTGAGCTGCTCTTTCCCACGCTCTCTCCCTTCTCCCTTCCCACCTTCAAACCTAAATGGATCAATCTGGTAGGCAAGGTGATGGATGAGCAGGGGCTGTCATATCTACCCCTAGCCTCTCCCACAAGCTCGGTCATTGAATTGACCTCAGAGGGCCTTGAGAATCATTCCATGGTCCATCCGTTATGTGAGCGATGTCATTCATGCCATTACACACATTTTAATACAGCCGCCCAGAAAAGTCTTTTTGTGAGTTTGCTGTTGCTCAGAAGGGATCTTGTGCCTTCCACCATTCACACTATGAAGAAGAGATTGTTACCCATCAGTGGAATAAACAAATGTAAAAAACAGCCACCAGCCTATGGAGAGGATGGCTGTACAAAATGGTGTATATATACGTGATAAGGGCATCTGGACAAAACATTGATGAAAAAGCTGAACTTAGAACCCTATTGCCATTGGTGAAGGAATTGGGGAATGCCTTAGTATAGAATTCAGGAAATGACAACATTGTGTAAATACTTTGACTGTAAGAGATACCAAGAGACCTTCACATCTTAATAATGCCTACACTAAATGATCAGAATTATGGCCTCCTGAAACATTGACAAACGGATACTACGGAGTGCTCATTCAAGCTAATGAATACAATAATCAAACATGCGGAAAGAGAGCTTGAAAAAACAACTGAGAAAATGAAAAGAACTTGAGCAAAAGTTGGAAAAGCACAAACTAATGGAGGACACCAAGAGTGCTCCAAGGATCATAGATAAAAAAATTGATAAACCAGAATCAGATGTCCAAGCAAGGAAGGCGAGACAATTTAATAGGAAGAGGCTTCACTACACAATAGTAGGATCTACACGTTCACCAGAATATTCGGCTCCATGACAAGCAGAAAATATATGGATAAAGCCCTAGAGCAGAGAGGCACACCAGATACTGAGGAGAGTTCTGAGTCTGAGGACAGCTCTGCAAATGAAGGCACATCACCCTAGAATCTTGATTTTCTTAGGGGAAATTACACTTTACCAAATGGCACCAGGCAAAGCGGAAAAGGGGGTCTGAACAGAAGAGGCAAAAGAAAGAAACTAATCCAGAAAAGTAAGTTAGGATGGAAAGAAAAAGCGAGGAAGAGGAGGACAGAGATAAGGAAGGTGAAAATGGGAGATAACGTAAATGCTGTGAATTACAAGGTGCTCACTAGAAATGTAACCTATTGTCCAGAGGCCAACATAGACTTAGCCAATATAAGAATTGATCTTTACAGGTATGCTAGAAAATTAAAACTAATAAAACTATTTTTACACCCATACAAAAAGAACAACACAGAAGGAACAATTGTCAATGTCAATCCTAACTTTTAAAGGATATTCCCCATATGGAAGCTCCATATGCTTGGAGAAGGAATCAAATAGAAGGATGGATTCAGTATTGGTGTAGAATATGTCAGATCTGGAACTATGAGAGGCATCCAGTATTGTTTCCAGACAGTAACATATAGGGGGCCTAGATGTGGACAGGAAGATTAGGAAGGGTCTGTACCCACCCCCACTTACACTTCAAAGGATTTTGCCTTCTGCATACACAAAGGAACCTGATACCAGGCCTTTCCGGCCTTTGTCTTCCCCAGACAGTTTGGTGCCTTGACAGGGAAAGGGGAAGAACTTTCCAGAACCAGATGTGAGGATAGGACTAGAAGTCCCCCCACATAGAGGCAGGCCCCAGGTATAAATATTGAACACTCCTGGACCTGTGGAAGTTACAGAAGAAGATATGTCCTGCTACCAGAGGACTGCCCTGCTGCTTGAAGGACTGCCTGGTTTTCTAAGAAGGAAGTCTCAACCTGCTTGCCTCCATCCCAGGCTACCTAGAGTGACTACAAGGGTCAGTTGGCTGACCTCCTGTGTGCGCTACAGAGAAAAAACAATCTGTTTCTGCAACTACCCAGCTAGCCTGCTGCACCGTACTTGAGAAAGTAACTTTTCAGTGGGACTAACATGACCCTATATCTGAACCACATTCCATCGCAGTTGGCCTACACTTGTGACTTTCCCCTGGTCTGTCACTACCAGATGACCACAAGTAGAGATTTGTGCTTTTAGGTGCTATTGAAATTCAATGTCTCTGGTTCTACTTGTTGGATTTTTCTTGTGCTGTGTTTTCACTTTTTTCCTGTATGTGTGCTGAATACACACTTTACACATTGCCACTAAGTTAAGCCTGACTGCTTTGGTGCCAAGCTACCAGAGGGTAAAGCACAGGTTAATTTAGTGACTTTTGTGGTTCACCTTAACAAGGATTGTGGTTGTTGCTTGATCAGGGTTTCCACCCCTTGAAATGAAATGGCCTCATTTTCAAACCCACATATTACCTTTTAGGTCGAGCCTCGAGTAGCGCGCAAGCGCTGCACTGCGAGACTTATAGTTAGGGAGTTTGAAAAGCTGACCAGACGCTCGTGCGTCATGGCCTTTCCCTGCGGTTACGCGTGCAGGGCCGACATCTGTTTCCCATTATCGTGCCCAGACGCGTGCGCGATAATTGGAAACACATGCCTGCCGTGCGTGTAATCGCAGGCAAAAGGCCATGACGCACGAGCGTCTGGTCAGCTCTGCAGGCTGCCGCGCTCGCTCGCCCCCGCTCCTCTGTTGTTTATGGCTATCGCTGGCACAGTATCCCTTGCATCTTGCCACATCTCCCTGCAGTCAGCACGACCACATTAACTCTGTCACCCCTGTGAAGAATGGGTCAGGCGGGTAGGAGTACCGATAAGACAGGAGGCGCTCCAGATGAGCTTGGCTGCAGTCAGTGTAATGCCAAACTGGGATTTCCGACAAGGTGGAACCTGAACTGGACCACACCTCTCCCTGTAGCGGGACATCTGGCTTTACCACCTTTTGTCACTTTTAAGTGCACTGGAAGAGCACCAGGTTTGGCCAGTCTGTTTACGCGCCTGTTTTTGTTTAGGGTTTCTTTCAGAGCGCACGCACGTCACGCTCGTGGGAGATGAGGGCTGGTGCGGAAGCGGCAAATCTGCACCTTCTGCTTCCTTCCCCGAAAGCATCGCTCACTGCACGTAGCGGAGGGGTGTTCACTGGCACTGCTCACCGGGAGCTAGAATACCCCTGTGGCAGATCCGGAGTGGGCTCTGCCACAGATGAGGGCTGGACACTGAAACAGATTGTCGCGGCTCAGCACGGGTCAGAATTGGGTCCTGCAGTTTATGAAAGCGAAATTCTGGGAAATAATTGTCAGACTGGTAGTTGTTGCTACAGTAGAATAAAGAGGTACAGGGCGGATAAGAGTGGGTGGTATCCTCAACCACGTGCGTGGCAGAGTCCGCATATTCACGGTAGATTACGGACCCTTCTTGTGATTTATGGTGATTCACTTTCAGTTTTGCTGGTTGGTACATTAGGGGTGACTTTGGGTGGAAGATTAGAGGAGGAATCTTTGATAAATTTGGTCTCAATTCTACTACAGATTGAGAGGAGATAAGATTGCAGGTTAGACGGTAAAGACTGGGTTTCTTTATCACGTTCAGTTTGCAGCAGATCTCAGGAACGCAATCTGTTACAGAGCATCTAGGGGTGGGTTCTTGTGATGAAAGAAAAGTGCTGATGCAGCTAAACAGAGTAGAGGTCACTTCAGATTAGGGCAGAGTCTTCAGCCGATTGGAGCTCAGTGCCAGTGTAGGGGTTACGCGTTGCTCCTCTGGGGTGCCCTTCATTTCACTGAGGTGAAGGAGGTGTTCCAGGCTAGAGAAGTCGCAGGGGCCGTGCGTAGTGCAAGCCGAGGGGTCGAGTATGAAGAATAACCGAGGGAAATCAGTTATTTATTTGCAGTTTTATATAGCGCGAGCTCGATCCGAAGGTATCAGAGCGCTTTAGATGAGCACCAGTTGCATTACAGACTGACACATTCATTTTTAGGCACGGGGAGATTAAGTGATTTGCCCAGAATCACAGGATGTTTGAGCGTCCCTGCCGAGACTCGAACCTGGTTCCCCAGCTTCAAAGTTGGCCGCTCCCCCATCCTATGTCTAGTCAGGGTGTTCAGCCCATTGACCAGAAATGAAATGTGAGCGGTCTCTTGTTGCCTGTGTATGTGGTCATAGTCACTTGAACAAGGCTTGCCATTCCCCCAAAATTGTTCACATGATTGCGCCCTGAGAGAGCGCAATCTGCCCTTGCATCGCACAGTACCGAATAAGGGTGTGGCGTAAGGCCAGAGCTGCCGACTTTGGAACTGGGGAACCAGGTTCGAGTCTCGTTGTCGACTCACCCTGTGATTCTGGGCAAATTACTTAATTTCCCTGTGCCAACCAAAAAGGTATTTGTCCTTGTGTAATATACCTGGTCCTCATGTAAAGCTCTCTAACTTCGGGTCGAGTCCGCGCTATATAAAACGGCAGAAATAAAGGCGTTTAGCGCACGTTAACGTGGTGTCTTCAGGAAGTAGCAAATAGCGCTGTCCGTGCCACTAAAACGCAAGTAGAGGCATTGGCTTTATAGGCGTTTATTTTGGGGTGGGTGAGACAGTAATACATTGTCAACCCACATGATATGCTGTCCTGCTCAGGAGTGAGACCCACTCCACAGATTGTGGCATTGCCCCCTGACGGATCGTTCGCAGGAGACAGGGCCCCGTGACCATAACACCACTCAGGGAGACGGAGGGGTGGTGTAGGAAAGGGGAAACACATGCTTGCCACATCCACTCACAGGGAGTGGGAGAGAACGTTCACTGGGTGACTGTCTCTCAAAGACTCTGTGCGTGTGGACCATCTTAGCTGATGTGCCCTCACAGTGTAGGAGTCCTCAGAATCGCCAGTGATGCTAGCAAGCTATATTTTAGTGTAAAACACGACAACGCATTTTGCATTAAAACATAGCACCAAAAACACAAGTGCCTCAAAAAACAGCTATTCAAGTTTTGGTCGTTCTCTCCTGTGCTATATTTTTGTCGTGTAATTATGCAACATGGCGTAATGGCGTAATTTGGGGACTTTTGCGTAAAAACCGTAACCTAAAACCCCCAAAGTATGCCAGCATAATTACATTTTTGCCCAGGTCAGTAGTAAATGGGCTACAAGGAACTATGGACGGATGAGGGCATGAGAACAATACATGGGCTACAATCAAAGGGTGCAGGAACTATGGAGGCGCTTCTTTCAGAGGATGCAGGAACTATGGGTGGGCTACAATCAGGGAACAGGAACTGTAGACAGGCTACTACCAGGGGGCCCAGAAACTAGACACTAGCAATAATCAGGGCATGGGAACTATGGGCTGGCTACAATCAGAAGGTGTAGGAATTATGGACTGGCCATGATCAGGCTACGGGAACTATATAATGGCTAAAATCAGAGGGCACAGGAACTATGGACTAGCAATAATCAGGGCATGGGAACTATCGGCTGGCTGCAATCAGAAGGTGTAGGAATTATGGACTGGCCATGATCACGCTACGGAACTATATAATGGCTAAAATCAGAGGGCACAGGAACTTTGAACGAGTGGTATTCAGGGTGTGAAAACGATCAACAGAGTTTCATTAGATAGCACAGGAACTATAGATGGGCTACAATCAGAGGGTGCGGAAACTATGTACAGGCTACAAACAGGGTGCGGAAACTATAGACAGGCTACTGACAGATTGTGCAGAAACTTTGGACGGTCTTCAATCAGAGGGCAGGAACTATAAACCGGCTACAATCCAAGAGCGCAGGAACTGAATGCGGGCTACAGTTAGGGTGCAGGAATCATAGACGGACTAAAGTCGGGCACAGGAACTATAGCTGGACTACCAGGGCTGGATTAATCATTAAGCGAAATAAGCACGTGCCTAGGGCATCAAGGGAAGGGGGGCACCACAGAAATGTTCTAGTGCTGGATTTATCATGGCCCATATGGTGCAAAACTGCAAATGGTGCAGCTGTACCTATAAAGTGGAAGTATAAAAATAAACTTTGTTTTCCATCTTACTGTAAGTTTTGTTTCATTTTGAAAAATAACATTATATTTTATGGTTTATTGTTTATATTTTGAATTAGATATATATAGGAGCACCAAAATCTTTTAAGTGCTTAGGGCGTCTTAATGTGCCCTGCAGACTACAGCCAGAGCACAGGCACTATGGTTGAGCTGCAATTAAAGAGTGCAGGAACTATAGGCGGGTTCAGTGCTGGAATTAGAAACAAGCATTGGCATAGCCAATAGGTCTCGCCCTTGGGACCTTATAACTGTTTAGCCATGCAACAGTTGATGTTGTTGCACCAAGGATATTGTGCTGCATAACTAAATACTTATAAGATCCCAAAAGCGAGACCTATTGGCTATGCCAATGCTTGTTATTATATAGTCACATGAAGGTAATAATGTGGTTAATATCAATTTATAGGCAGGGCCATAGCCATGAGAGTGGCACAGGGGCAGGGCCCTTCTTTATTTTCTTTTGTGGGCCCCCTTAAAAATTGACAGATTTCCTGTTATTTCATTTCAGCATCAAGACCGGACTGGCAAACTTAATAAAGGGGAATCTCTGGCATTGAGGCTGGTTTGAGCCTCCTCACGCTGCTCACAGGTATCTGAAACAATCAATTAAAATGTTGCAGTGGGGCTCTGTATTTATCACAACCACCGCTGCAACATTTTAAATGCATTTTCACATTTCATTATCTGCTTTAACTGTGCACGTGCAGCATGCATACTATAAGCTGCCCTATGAGCTACATGTTGGGTATGAATCACTGTCTATTTTGCAATTCATAAACTTGTTTTACTCACTTTTACTATGTATGTTGTTTCAACGGGATTAGTTAATCATGTAAATAAAGACTTAGGGCCTCATTACGATGGCAGTGGGACCGCCACTGACAGTCCGTCAGTGGCGGTCCTACCGTCATCGGACCCTGCATGACCGCCCACCGCATTATGATGGTGGGCGGATGGAGGGCGGGTGGAGAGACCAACCACCACACATCCGACTGGCTCAAGGAGCCCGTTGGTGCGTCGGAGGGACTGCAAACCCTACAAAAGGGGCACCGCCGTAAGGATTACAATGTCCCTTTCTGCCGGCCGTTTCATGGAGGGTAACCCGCCATGAAAAGGCAGGTGGAAAGTGACTTGGGGGCCTGTAGCGGGCCCCCCTTCCCACCTGGCCCTCCGATATGGGCTCTGGGGGCACCTATGGTGCTCCCTACATATCCCTGTACCATGGGGCAGGCACCGCATGGTGCCTGCCCCATGGTGCAGGGATATGTGCAATGTGTTTATTTTGGACTGCGGCGTGTGCTGCAGACCGCAGCACACACCGCAATACAAAATAGACAGATTGCAACCGCCTTGACGGCGGTCGCATCCTAATCCTGATGGCGGGACTGCCGACAGCTAGTCTGTCGGTCCTGTTCCCGACAGGATGGCGGTCTGACGCTCGTCCGACCACCATCATAATCAGGCCCTTACTTACTTACCATGATCTACATGCCTGCCTACCCATTGAGAAATTGGGGCTCAGTGAAATGAGGAGGAAAGATGGAGAACTATGGCAGCTGAAGTTGAAGCCAAATTGCAAAGTGACGCTGTGTGCTGCTGTCTGCCTTGGCGTTGAAATGCAGGCCTGGTGGTCTCGCCTGCAGAGATCTCTGTTGGTCCAAACAGAGACCGTGAGCTACTTTGCTTTTTGGTTGACCTGAGGGCTAGAGTAGGCCTGCAGCAGACAGGGGTGAGATGCTCACAAACATGGACCGATATCTTTATTTTCTTTAAAACACCCACAGGTCTTTTGAGGTTTGCGGCTAATTTAAGCAACCCCTCTCCCCCATCAAATTTGACCAAATAATCAGCAGTGCGCTGGGTATCAACACATCAGCTTATTTTGCATATTTTGAAAATTGTGACTATCCCTAAGGGCAAACATAATGCAATGGATATATAGTTTTTGTGTTGCTATTGTTTGTATATCTTTACGAATTTAAATATCATTTGCTGCAAGTACACAAGAATGAAAAGATTCTTCTTGGAAAAGCTGCATAAGAACATTTTTACCCTCAGCAGTGCATAGTAAAATCTCAGAGATGTTTTGTCTAGTTCTGTTTTACCAGTATTTTCACATTTACTTTAAACTCACTCTTGGTGCATCATGTCAATAATTTAATATAGTTTTTATCACTGGATTTTTTTCAGATCATTGCCTTTCTTGTGTTTTCTGACAGAAATGATGCAGGTGCTGCAGCGAATCTTACGATTGAAAATATGTATATTTATAATGTGCACAATATTACGTTGAAATAAAGCACAACTGCAATATTTGTAGTAGGTAAAAATACTTGAATGTTGCAGGCCTACTCATAAATCAAATGCTGGACCAAGTTAGCTTAACTGTTGATCTCATGTTAAATGAGAGACTGTTGGAATTGACCCTTTTGCAGGGTCATCCCTGAACTTTTGCCTTCCCCCTAGTCTTTTTAGGTCTCGCCTAGCGTCGCAGCGCATGCGCTGCACGCTCGGCGAGACCTAAAGTGAGAGAGGAGATTTCAGAAGGGGACTTGAAGCCCCGCCCATCATTTTCATTGGGTCGCGTCAGCGTTTATGTTAATTGCTGGCTTCCCATTGAAAAGGATGCTTTTGGGCCACTGCCCTTTCTCCCTTTTGGACGGCCCATCCGGACTGGGTCGTCTGCTTCACGGCTGTCGTGAATCAATTCCTTATCTTTATAGGGGGCCATCTGTTTCTAATTAGTGCTTTCTTCTGCTATGAGCAGCCATAGTGAAGCCCTCCACATCCTTGCACTGTGACAGATGGTCTACAGAGAGAGCGGAAGGGATCGCACTAGGGCTGAGGTGACCGTGTTAATAACAGCGTTAACTCTTCATTCGTGTACATTTTGAGTTCTTAAGGCTCGCTGTAATAAATCGCAAGCCTTCATTTTATACTCAGTTGGAAATTGTGTACTTAGGACACAACTGGGATGTGTGTACGCGCGCATGTGTCTGAATGTGTGCGCACTCGCCTATGATTTTGCATGTGCGACCGTGTTAACAACAGCGTTAACTCTTCATTCGTGTACAT
Organism: Calotriton arnoldi; assembly: GCA_963921515.1. Taxonomy (NCBI): domain Eukaryota; kingdom Metazoa; phylum Chordata; class Amphibia; order Caudata; family Salamandridae; genus Calotriton; species Calotriton arnoldi. The sequence continues at coordinate 1,496,731 of CAWUFW010000935.1, forward strand.
TTTGAGTTCTTAGCGTTACTGTAATAAATCGCGAGCCTTCATTTTATACTCAGTTGGAAATTGTGTACTTAGGACACAACTGGGATGTGTTGTCGCGCGCATGTGTCTGAATGTGCGCGCACTCGCCTATTGCGCGCACTCGTCTATGATTTTGTATGTGCGACCGTGTTAACAACAGTGTTAACTCTTCATTCGTGTACATTTTGAGTTCTTAGCGTTACTGTAATAAATCGCGAGCCTTCATTTTATACTCAGTTGGAAATTGTGTACTTAGGACACAACTGGGATGTGTGTACGCGCGCATGTGTCTGAATGTGCGCGCACTCGCCTATGATTTTGTATGTGCGACCGTGTTAACAACAGCGTTAACTCTTCATTCGTGTACATTTTGAGTTCTTAGCGTTACTGTAATAAATCGCGAACCTTCATTTTATACTCAGTTGGAAATTGTGTACTTAGGACACAACTGGGATGTGTGTACGCGCGCATGTGTCTGAATGTGCGCGCACTCGCCTGTGATTTTGTATGTGCGACCGTGTTAACAACAGCGTTAACTCTTCATTCGTGTACATTTTGAGTTCTTAGCGTTACTGTAATAAATCGCGAGCCTTCATTTTATACTCAGTTGAAAATTGTGTACTTAGGACACAACTGGGATGTGTGTACGCGCGCATGTGTCTGAATGTGTGCGCACTCGCCTATGATTTTGCATGTGCGACCGTGTTAACAACAGCGTTAACTCTTCATTCGTGTACATTTTGAGTTCTTAGCGTTACTGTAATAAATCGCGAGCCTTCATTTTATACTCAGTTGGAAATTGTGTACTTAGGACACAACTGGGATGTGTGTACGCGCGCATGTGTCTGAATGTGCGTGCACTCGCCTATGATTTTGTATGTGCACGTCTTTCTGTCTCCGGGTGTCCGTGTGTGCCCGGTTTGCCCTTACGTTGCCTCGGTGATGGATACACCCAGGCTGCACCAAAGGGGTTCATTCTGCTTGCAGAAGCGCTAAATGCCCCACCACCTTTAGAAACAAACTCTTTGCACAAAACTCCCACTTCAGTACTGGCCGGGCCGGCCCAGGGAGGTAACACAGGCCCCTGCACCCGCTGCGGCGCAGGAGGGCCCCAACCCTTCAGGGGACCCCCAACCCTTCTGTGGGCCCCCATTTAGCCCAATGCCAATGACTATCTGTGAGATATGTGAGAAGCAGGGGCCCCTCCTTACATTTTATATGGGGGCCCATCAATTTGTGTTATCCCACTGTACGGCCGTTTGTATTTTTGCTTCAAGAAAGAGCTATCCATGTCTGGGCTGCTCCAACTGCCCTTCAGCCTTCCGGATCCTTCTGTCATGTGTACCCCTCCCCGGCCCCCTCTGCAGACAGCCTCCCGTCTCTCCACCCCACTCCGTGCCCCGGGCTTCGTGGCCGCGGCCTCCGCCACTGATTAAAGCCTATTTATAAAGGGAGCCGCACCTGTCAGGGCCCCGCTGAGTGTGTGTCACTCTGCAGCATGGCTGCCGGCGGGCAGAGTCTTGGCGCTAGTGAACGTGTGTGTCTGTGCCAGCGAGCGCGAGGAGGCAGGGTCGTGGTGCTCTGAAGGCCCACGAGACAGCACGCGGGGCTTGGGGCTTCGGGAGAGAGATGGAAGCGTGCGTAAAGTACTCTATGGGGCAGCGACTGAGCAAGCAGGGCTGTGGAAGGTACTCTCTCTCAGGGCAAGCAACACTGTAGAAGGTTCTCCGAGGGTCAGTGACTGAGCATGCAGGGATGTGGGAAGGACTGTCAGGGCCAGCGACTGAGGAATGTGTGTAGAGCACGGTGTGAGTTTATTTATGGCATGTGGCGGTGTATACGGACTGTGACTGTGTGTACTGTAGATACGTTGAAAGCTGGTGTGTGAGAGGGTTTGTGTGCACACTAGTATGAACTTCGCATTGTGGTTATGTGTTTGCATCTAATCCCGGCATAACGCAGTCATTTTATTTTTTCCAGTGCTAACTCTGCCACTTTTAGCCAACTGTAACAGCTGAAAGTTAAAAAGCCACTGAAAGTTACCACTGGGCAGGCGTGCTATGGCACACTTCAAGAGGGAAAGAGGCAAGCGCTACTTCGTTATTTTATGTGAACGCTATGCCACTGCCTCCGTATAAAGTATTTTATCAGGTGAGTAGCCACCGTTAGTGCAGCAGGTGCAGTGGCACCAGGGTCCAGAGGTGAGGCGTTATCACTGCCACCCCGGCTATGATTGTCTTTTAACGACCATCTTGGGATCAGGGGTTCCATTTTTGCCTGCTGGCATCATGGCTCGTGACGTCCTTGCCCCGGCGCTGTCTCTTTACCCAGAGACAGCTGTAGGAGACCTCTGCAGAAGACAGCTTCAGTAGGAGAGCTGAGAGGTTCAGAGCAGACACGAGAGGCCATGGCGCCAGAGAAAGGGAAGGGCACCTATATTTGTAACCTCGACTAGCACAGTATCGACGACTTGTCGTTTTACTGTGGGTTCTGGTGGCGCGTGACAGAGTTTGTAACCAAAACCACCCTTTACTCTGTAACGTGAAGTGTCACTGTTGCCATGTTTAGGATGGTTAAATGACTCCTTAATGCATCACTCTGTCGCGAAGAAGCGAAGACGGGCGGGAAGTGTCACATATGGCGATGCAGCTCTGCACGTGCAGGATTGAGGTAACACGACGGGCATGTGTATGGCACACAATCTGTCGCTGGTGTGGCATCAGTGCAGTTTTGAGTCTAGTGCACCTTGCACCATTAGTAGTGAGCGTGGATGTGTCCCCGTGTCAGATGAAGTGCCTTCTTCAATGAGCCTTGGGTGCACACGAGTGTGAGAGCTCGTGTTAATCTTGGAGGCTGCACGGAATCACTCACGCATCGCCCCTCTTGTTTAACCTGTCTCTTTGTATCTCCTCAGTCCTGCCAAGTGTCACGCCTCAGGCGTGACGCTAACGCATTTCAGTGCGGTGTTCCGCATCACCGCACTGAAATGCATTGTCACGCATTTGCCCACTCTCTGCTGACGTGCTGAAAGTTCGGCGGGACGTCCTGACGCTGCCGCCCGGCGCTGCGCGGCTGGACGTCCTGACGCTGCCGCCCGGCGCTGCGCAGCCGCAGTCCAACAGAATAAAGTTACAGACTGCTTGCACCGCGTGTGCCACGGACGGGAAATTATTTAAAAATGGAGATCCCGCGAGTCGACCAGGTCACCCCCCCCACCGACGACCGGCACCGGTGAACTACATGGACAGCAGAGTGTCACAGGTCTGTCCTGCTCAGCTACCATCTGCTGTGCAAGTGGGCGACATAAGTTTCGGCTGCGCTTTAAATTTCTGCCCAAGAAGTCACTGAGTGCGGTGCCGATACAGCTCCTCCGAGCTCCTTGAAAGAACCGCAGTCTAGTGCAGGTGACCCGCAGTGCTGGGCGCCAGGACAAGGCACAACCTGCCAGCAGCTGCTCACCACCGCCACAGCCCGGAATAAATCGACGATCAATTGTAAAGCGGAAATATGAGATCCCGCCCGCACTCGATCCCAGGCCCACCAGCGCCGGTTGAGAGTGACTCAGTATGGAGGCAGGCCATTGTTACAGTCAGTAAGTGAAGTTAGTGCAGCAAATATAGGTCGCATCAGTGTAACTGCACATTAGAGCGGGAGGAAGCCAATGTAACCTGACCCCAGCCCACTGGGCCGCGGCGCCACCTCAGCAGCTGCTGTGAGCAGGAGACTGCAGGCTGCATGACAAGTGCCTGAGAGAGTGAGCGCAGGTAAAGTGTATTTATCCTAATTAAACTAAGTAAACATTACAAATAATGTGTTAATTGCTTATAAGACTAAGTAGACTGTGCAACTTACTCTTTTATTATACAACTCAGTTACTCAGTGTGTGTCTTTTTTAAAATAAATTACAGCCTGCTGCGGCTGGGCTGTGACCCCTAGGCTGTGAGTGTGCCTCTCCTGCCCTTCGATTTCTGGTGCTTTGCTGAAGTTCTAAGATCTTCTTAGTGTTTCTTGTTGCTCAAATGGGTGTAATGTCTGATATTTATGTGTTTCCCTGGTCTTCATTGCTTAATTTTGTTTGTGACAAAGTGTCACTCATAGTCGTTGAAATGTCACTCATAATGACATTGAAATTATGAAAATGTCACACATAGCGATTTGAAACCTTGGCAGCTATGTCTCCTCCTGTTTGAGAGTTTTGATCGACGATGTTTCAAAGACTAAAGATAATAAACCACACTGTACCGTGGTGAAAAAATGCTATTAAAACGAAAGTTTCCAACTGGATGGGGCCCCTTTTACTTGTAATTCTTAACATTCCGCCCATGTCTGGCTAAGCATTTCCAGCAAGCTAGTATAAATCCCCTCCCCCTCCTCAGTCCGACCTGATTCCCTGCATTCCTCAGAACCCCTCCCCTCCCCCGGCTGGAGACGAGCCCTGGAGTCTCCACACTCGCACCCACACACATGCAAATGGTTTCCTTGCACAAATACAGCTTCTCGGAGCCTCGCTCCGAGGGATTCTTTCCTGCACTTGGTTTAGGCTCGCCTCCTTTGCAAACTTAAATCCTCTCAGCCTAGCGAGGGTATATAAAATAGACCACAACTGATGACAAAAGGTCGAAAGTATGCAGCAGCTCCTAACCGTATGACTGCCTGCTTGCTGGTGTTATTCTTTTTACGCTTTCATGCTACTTTCAACAGCGGAGAATGTATTTTGGAAGATCTGAGGCATCTGAATTTTGATTTTCGAACAGTTACATATGAAAGTAGTCGAACCACACAACTGCTTCACGGCACATTTTGGAAATAAGAACCCTGCCTTTTATTTTTGTTTTCATTTTTAAAACATAAATAAATGGCATTTTTATTCATAATGCCAATAGCTTAAACTCTCGTAAATACGAGACATATTGCATTGCATTTATGATAAAAGGCATTGTCTTGTATTTACGAGAGTTCAAGCTATTGGCATTATAAATGACAATGCCATTTATTTATGTTTTAAAAATGAAAACAAAAATAAATGGCATTACGAGAGTTCAAGCTATTGGCATTATGAATGACAATGCCAATTATTTATGTTTTAAAAATGAAAACCAAAATAAAAGGCATTGTCATTTACAATGTCAATAGCTCAAACTGGTGTCAATGTGAGACCTATTGCATTGCAAATGCTTGTTCTGACCTGGTGTTGGTGGTTTTAGGACTCTGGGCACTTTAGCACTGCTGTCCAGTGTAAAGTGCGTGTGCTCTCTGTGGTAAACATGGTAAGATTGGTCTACACCTGTTTGGCGTATTTAATTTACCTGTCAGTCCCTTGTAAAGTGGTATCTCAGATACCCAGGGCCAGTAAATTAAATGCTACTGGTGGGCTTGCAGCGCTGATTGCGCCACCCACCAAAGTAGCCTTTCAAACCTGTCTCAGGCCTCTGCCATTGCAGGGCCTGTGCGCGCAGTTTACTGCCGCTGTGACGTGGCACCTAAAGTGTGTGCCACGTCTGTGACGCCCTTTTACTGCATGTCAGTCACCCCTAAGGTTGGCCCTAGCTAGCCCTATGGGCAGGGTGCATTGTAGGTAAAAGGTAGGACATGTACCTTAAGTGTGTGACATGTCCTGATAGTGACAAACAGCCATTTTGGTTTCTCACTGCTGTGAGGCTGCCCTCTCACAGGAACGCATTGGGGATTCCCTGATAAGTGTTTCAGTGGTAATTCCTGATATGAGAGGAGCAGCGTGGTCAAGTTTGGTATGTTTGGAATAGTGATAATAAATGCTGTGTAATGGTGTGTGCAGATTTATGATCACTGTTTTAGAAATGCCACTTTTAGAAGTTGGCATTTCTGTGTGCTATGTGTCTTTGCCTGCCTGATGTGTATTGCATATCTGGCTCTGGAGTGACAGGGGCTGGTGAGGTGTGTGGCTCCAGAGGGGCTGGGTGAGTCAGCGCTAGGCTGAATGGCCAGACCTACATTTGGAGTAGTGGGAGGAGTAGCCCCTGACCCTGAATAGGTCTGTGCCTGCCTTGTTCAATGCTGGCTCCACCCCCTGTGGTGTGTCTGAGGACGGAGCCCAACCTGACAAAGGAGGGTGAGAGCACTGTAAACAAAGTGCTTCAGTCCCCCCAGAACCAGTTGGGACTGGTTCCCCAAGCCCTGTGGCAAGGCAGAACACAGACAAATATGGTATATATACTGGGGCTGTGACCCCATGTAAAGTGTGCTGTTCTGGTGCTTACTTGCGACCGGTAGGCTGCTAGCCTGCCAGGAGGAACCACCGCTGGGGATGGACTTGCTGCCCTGCTAGGCAGCAGAGGGGTCTGCTGGCCTTGGAACCCCCAGCGTGCTGGCCTGCCTGTTGCTTTCTTTGCCCAAGCTTTGCCCATCAACAAGCTCCAGGACGAGAGGAGCGTGCGGGCTCTGCAGCGCTGGGCTGCAACTTGCTCAGAGGGAATCCCAGCGTGGGGATTCCCCCGTGTTCCCAGAGGTAAAGCGGGAGCCTACCCTGCATTGTGGTGGAGCGGGAGCCCACCCCGCATGTTGGTGCCTTCGTGACTTTTTGTGTTCCTCTGAGCGGGAGCCCACCCCACATTCTGTGCCCCTTGAAACGGAAGCCTACCCCGCATTGCTGGACTGAGAGGAATCGCCAAAAGCGGCGAAAACAGAAGCCAGGCGCCTGTGCCTGACTGTGGGTGGGGCCTGTCCAATGAGCTGAGAGGAGCCTCGCGGGCTCCATGTCACCGTCCCCCGCCTCAGACCCGAGTGAGGAGAAGCGGAAGACAGACCGGAAAAGCGTGACGGCGCCTGGTCGTGGGCCGGGCTGGCCAAGGGAAACCAAAGAAGAAGTCAGGCATTGTTGTGGCCTGAAGGTGGGCAGGGCCCACAAACGAGACGGAGAGGCTGTCCGGAAGCCAGGCGACTGTGGCCTGGTTGTGAGAGGCGCCCGGACCATGAGAAGGAGACCGGAACCTCGCGGGCCCCCTGCCAGAATCCTGCTGTGTCCTGGGAGGATTCCAAGAAGACCCCGGTGAGTGCGGGAGGAGTCCAAGAAGGCCCCGGTGAGTGGGGCCAGTGCAAGGCACTGTGGGTGCCACTTCTCCCCAAGAGAAGTCCCAGTAAGGGGGCTAAGGAGGCACTGTATTGCCAGTGCTTGTTCTGCACGGGAGGAGCCCCAGGAAGGAGGGGCTCCCCCGGCACTTTGTGGGTGCCATTCTTTCTGCTGTTCTCAGCTGCACCGCAAGAGCGCAGGCAGCTGCAACATGGGGGACAGTTCTCTTTATGATAAGGAAGGGGTGAGATGCACCCTCTGGCCCCCAGTGCATGACGCTCATCTTTTCTGCTGCTTTGGCAGCCGGAGGGCCAGTTGGAAGGCCCTATTATCGAGAGCCCTGACTTTTAGGACAGAGGGCATTTGGGCCCCAGAGAAGGCCAGTTGGCCTGGGGTCATTTGGTGTCCTGGTGTGGCGTAAGGCCCACAGGAGATGTGTGCACCTTCCTAGTGATACTGGGATTCACTGCTGGTTATTAGGATGTATGCCTAATATGATTGTTGCATAATGTGTTTATGCTGATGATGATGCCTAATGTCATGCTATGATGTTTATGCTTAGGATGATGCCTAATGCTAATGTGATATGATGCTAAGTACAGTATCTTTACCAGTAGTTGCTGGTTGTCTGATATTTGCTACTTGTGCTTTGTGATGGTTCTGACAGTGGCACGATTGGCCCTGTCATGTATATGATCCCCTGTAAATTATTACCTGGTGCCAGTTGGCACAGTGTATATGTGTGGTTATGATCTAATGTGTTTATGATAATACAAAGGCTATTTTTATATAACCTTGTGTGGAGTTTCTTTTGTAGTGTGCATAGTGTGTTGCTGCTGTGTGTGTGTTGCGCAAACACTTTACACATTGCCTCTGGGATAAGCCTGACTGCTCGTGCCAAGCTACCAAGGGGTGAGCAGGGGTTATCTTCAGCGTGTAACTCCCTTGCCCTGAGTAGAGTGGTGGTTTCTGCCTGGCTTAGGCGCAAGCCCTCGCCAACCAGAAATCCCATGTCTAACATTGGTGGCAGCGGTGGGATTCGAACCCACGCCTCCGAAGAGACTGGAGAAGAGGAGGAAAATGACAGGGCAGGGACCCCAGTAGGTAGGGAGTACCCCATAGATAGGGAGTCCCTTGCTGGATCTAGTGCCAGGGGTAGTGCCTAATCCCTTTCATGGTCCCCAGAGGAGTTGGTGGACAGGCAGGAGAGGGAGCATCTGCTGGCTTTAGAGAAGCTCAAATCGGAGCATGCCATGGGGCTAGCGAAGCTGGATGCAGGGCACTGAGAGGCCCAGAGGGCCTTAGAGGAGAAAAAGGCATTGTTGGCTCAGGAGTTGAGTATCAGGGCAGTGGGCCTTGAAGAGAAAAAGCTAGAGACTGAAAGGGTCTTAGCGCAGGAGAGGATGGCGGAGGCAGAGAGGGCCTTCGCCAGGGAGAAACTAGCTCTTGAGGAAAGGTTGTCCCCTGAGGGTAGTTTCAGTGGTCTGGATTCACCAGTGAGGGTGGGGTCCAGTGGTGGCAGCAATATGGAGACAAGTGCAGGAAGTCCCATTCCCAGATCCCAGAGTATGGTGCCTGGTTCCCAGGAAGAGGGGTACAGGTTAAGGTTCAGGGGCAGTAGAAAACTGTCTCACCAGTCTTGGGGAGAGTTTGTGGATGAATGTTGTGATGCACTGAAGGATTGCATGGGTAGCACGGCAAATGATTTTGAAGGGCTGTTCAATCTGGTTGTCAGAGAGCACATGTTCAGTAATTGTTTTTCGGGGTTACGCCAACACTTGTTGGAGTGTGAGTTCTCTGAGCCCAGGGAGCTTGCACGGGAGGCAGACCTCTGGGTGAGTGCCAGAGGGTCTGAAGAGGCATTGGGGAGTGACCCTAAGAGGAGTGGCTCAGGTATTTCCCAGAGTGGTGGGAGAGGTTCAGAATAGCCCAGCTAGGTCCCGTTGTAGTGGGAGGGGTGTAGGGACTCACGTCCTGTCTCTGCGGAGAAGGAGTGAGAATGGGATGCGTCCCAAGGTGCCCGAAACTCAGTCTCAGGGCCTGGAGGGTTCCTTAAGGGAACACCAGGTAGGGAGCCTAGGCTGTCCTGATAGGCCGTCCGTTGAGGGGGATCTCCTAGTGTCAGGAGAACGTGGAGCATCTGTAAGCAGAGCTCCAGCGGTTCTGGTGTCTGGTGGTGCCGCTCTTAAGTGGAGGGTGCAGAAGTCCAGATTGAGGGGTGAGAGGGGATGCGTTCCTCAGTGGGAGAACCAGTGGGTCAGGGGCCAGCCAGAAGGGCTGTGCCTCCTAGGAGTGACCATGGTGACACCACTTCTGTCCTGGGGATCTTCACGCACTGTCAGATGGACAGGGGTCGGGAGATCTGCGCCACGCAGACTGTCACACAACACATGAGTCATGTGTTACCCTCGGGGGGCATGCGTGCTCCCCAGGAAGTCCTGGTGTGCCAGGCAGGTGCTCAGCCGCAGGGTTCAGTCCCTGGGTTGGGAAACCAGGTTCAGGTGTTGCCTGACCTGGAGTGTAGGGCGACTGTAAGCAGTGTCCTGACCGGTTTGTCTTCTAGGGGTACCCCTCCTGATGGGAGGGTGCAGAACTCTGGAAGGGTGTGCAGAGGGAGGAGTCCTCGCCTCTGACCCTGGTTCAACCTGAGGGTTTAAACCCTAGGTTGGTAGATCAGTTGCATGGTCAAGGCCCTGAACTGGTGGAAGAATTGTGTAGGAGGTCTGGTTCCAGCGTCCTGACAGTTTTTGGTTCTGGGGGTGCTTCTCCTGGGATGAGAGTGCCGGACCCCAGAAGGAGAGGTAAGGGGAGGAGAGCCTCGCCCGAGGACTCTGGTCAGCCTGAGGGTGCGGACCCTAGGTTGGTGGGTCAGTGGCAGTTTAGAACTGCACTGATGAGAGGAAGAGTGGAGAATGGATACTATGTACCAGGGGTTACTGCCCCCCACTCTGTGAGATGGCAAGGACCAGAGACATCTGTATGGCCTAGGGCCTGGTCCTGGCCGGGGACAACTAGGGAGTACCAGTGGGGTAGCTTAGTTGGTCCTGGGAGCTTTGACAGAGAGAACGACCTGGGTTCAGTTTGGCGTAGAACTGGAGTATGCCCCTGCAGTTGCGGGCCTGTGTCTGTGTTCTATCGCCTCAAGCAGGGAAGCCCATCAAGGTAATGATTGGTCTACCCTGGCTTTTGGCTGGAAGGGGGTTGTGTTGGAATTGGCCCTTTTTGCAGGGTCATCCCTGAACTTCTTGCCTTCCCCCTAGTCTTTTTTCTGACCTGGTGTTGGTGGTTTTAGGACTCTGGGCACTTTAGCACCGCTGTCCAGTCTAAAGTGCGTGTGCTCTCTGTTGTAAACATGGTAAGATTGATCTACACCTGTTTGGCGTATTTAATTTACCTGTCAGTCCATTGTAAAGTGGTATCTCAGATACCCAGGGCCAATAAATTAAATGCTACTGGTGGGCTTGCAGCGCTGATTGCGCCACCCACCAAAGTAGCCTTTCAAACCTGTCTCAGGCCACTGCCATTGCAGGGCCTGTGTGCACAGTTTACTGCCGCTATGACGTGGTACCTAAAGTGTGTGCCACATCTGTGACCCCCTTTTACTGCATGTCAGTCACCCCTAAGGTTGGCCCTAACTAGCCCTATTTGCAGGGTGCATTGTAGGTAAAAGGTAGGACATGTACCTTAAGTGTGTGACATGTCCTGGTAGTGACAAACAGCCATTTTGGTTTCTCACTGCTGTGAGGCTGCCCTCTCATAGGAACGTATTGGGGATCAGTGTCTCCAGTGTTTCAGTGGTAATTCCTGATATGAGAGGAGCAGCGTGGTCAAGTTTGGTATGTTAGGAATAGTGATAATAAATGCTGCGTAATGGTGTGCGCAGATTTATGATCACTATTTTAGAAATGCCACTTTTAGAAGTTGGCATTTCTGTGTGCTACGTGTCTTTGCCTGCCTGATGTGTATTGCATGTCTGGCTCTGGAGTGACAGGGGCTGGTGAGGTGTGTGGCTCCAGAGGGGCTGGGTGAGTCAGCGCTAGGCTGAATGGGCAGAACTGCATTTGGAGTAGTGGGAGGAGTAGCCCCTGACCCTGAATAGGTCTGTGCCTGCCTTGTTCAATGCTGGCTCCGCCCCCCTGTGGTATGTCTGAGGACGGAGCCCAACCTGACAAAGGAGGGTGTGAGCACTGTAAACAAAGTGCTTCAGTACCCCCCAAAACCAGTTGGGACTGGTTCCCCAAGCCCTGTGCCAGGGCAGAACAAAGACAAATATGGTATATATGCTGGGGCTGTGACCCCATGTAAAGTGTGCTGTTCTTGTGCTTACTTGCGGCCGGTACGCTGCTAGCCTGCCAGGAGGAACCGCCGCTGGGGATGGACTTGCTGCCCTGCTAGGCAGCTGAGGGGTCTCCTGGCCTTGGAAGCCCCAGCGTGCTAGCCTGCCTGTTGCTTTCTTTGCCCAAGCTTTGCCCATCGACAAGCTCCTGGACGAGAGGAGCGTGCGGGCTCTGCAGCGCTGGGCTGCAACTTGCTCAGAGGAAATCCCGGCGTGGGGATTCCCCGTGTTCCCAGAGTTAAGCGGGAGCCTACCCCGCATTGTGGTGGAGCGGGAGCCCACCCCGCATGTTGGTGCCTTGGTGGGTGCAGCGGGAGCCTACCCCGCATTTTTGTGTTCCTCTGAGCGCGAGCCCACCCCGCATTCTGTGCCCCTTGAAGCGGGAGCCTACCCCGCATTGCTGGACTGAGAGGAATCGCCGAGAGCGGCGAAAACGGAAGCCAGGCGCCTGTGCCTGACTGTGGGCGGGGCCTGTCCAATGAGCTGAGAGAAGCCTCGCGGGCTCCATGTCCGCCGTCCCCCGCCTCGGACCCAAGTGAGGAGAAGCGGAAGACAGGCCAGAGGAAGCATGACTGCGCCTGGTCGTGGGCCGGGCTGGCCAAGGGAAACCAAAGAAGTCAGGCATCGTTGAGGCCTGAAGGTTGGCGGGGCCCACAAGCGAGACGGGGAGGCAGTCCGGAAGCCAGGCGACTGTGGCCTGGTTGTGAGAAGGAGACCGGAGCCTCGCGGGCCCCCTGCCAGAATCCTGCTGTGCCCAGGGAGGATTCCAAGAAGGCCCCGGTGAGTGCGGGAGGAGTCCAAGAAGGCCCCGGTGAGTGGGGCCGGTGCGAGGCACTGTGTGTGCCATTTTTCCCCAAGAGAAGTCCCAGTAAGGGGGCTAAGGAGGCACTATAGTGCCAGTGCTTGTTCTGCACGGGAGGAGCCCCGGGAAGGAGGGGCTCCCCCGGCATTTTGTGGGTGCCATTCTTTCTGCTGTTCTCAGCTGCACCGCAAGAGCGCGGGCAGCTGCAACGTGGGGGACAGTTCTCTTTATGATAAGGAAGGGGTGAGATGCACCCCTCGGCCCCCAGTGCATGACGCACATCTTTTCTGCTACTTTGACAGCCGGAGGGCCAGTTGGAAGGCCCTATAATCGAGAGCCCTGACTTTTAGGACAGAGGGCATTCGGGCCCCAGAGAAGGCCAGTTGGCCTGGGGTCATTTGATGTCCTGGTGTGGCGTAAGGCCCCCAGGAGATGTGTGCACCTTCCTAGTGATACTGGGGTGCACTGCTGGTTATTAGGATGTATGCCTAATATGATTGTTGCATAATGTGTTTATGCTGATGATGATGCCTCATGTCATGCTATGATGTTTATGCTTAGGATGATGCCTAATGCTAATGTGATATGATGCTAAGTACAGTATCTTTACCAGTAGTTCCTGGTTGTCTTATATTTGCTACTTGTGCTTTGTGATGGTTCTGACAGTGGCCCGATTGGCCCTGTCATGTATATGATCCCCTGTAAATTATTACCTGGTGCCTGTTGGCACAGTGTATATGTGTGGTTATGATCTAATGTGTGCATGATAATACAAAGGCTATTTTAATATAACCTTGTGTGGAGTTTCTTTTGTAGTGTGCCTAGTGTGTTGCTGTTGTGTGTGTGTTGCGCAAACGCTTTACACATTGCCTCTGGGATAAGCCTGACTGCTCGTGCCAAGCTACCAAGGGGTGAGCAGGGGTTATCTTCAGCGTGTAACTCCCTTGCCCTGACTAGAGTGGTGGTTTCTGTCTGGCTTAGGCACAAGCCCTAGCCAACCAGAAATCCCATTTCTAACAGAGACAATGTATTAGCCAAGAAAGGCCTGTTTTTCACATTGAATAGTTGTTTGTGCAAGATGTTTTTCTTCTCTTTGCTGCAGATGTTGCAACTTAGGAAGCCTACTGCTAGTTAGCGAATAGACTCTTGTTTTGTATTAGACAACTGATAGTGAAGTTACCATCAGGAAGAAACAATAACGACATGAAAAATGATTCATGGGATGAAGTTTGGACCTCAAGAAGTAACATTCTAACATTTCCTAGAACAAATGTCTGAAAGATTATTATGCCCTGGTGAGAACATGACAAATGAATCTGTTCTCAGAACAGGAGTTTGCTGATATTTTATTGGTGGATGAAGAAGACAAAAGAAAATAATGATGCAACATATAATTTTTATATTAGTGCGTGTTCCTAGAGAAGTTTAGGTCTTGCTGGCTTGCAGAGCAGAATATAGACCCCAGAACCCATGAGGCAGATCCTACAGGGTTTTCCTTTCCCCGACATTCTGACTAGAGACTTTTCTCTGATCTCCTAGACTGCTCTACATGAGAGGTTACCTAGCCTTATTTTATATGTCTGCTGAATTATGACTGAGATTAAATTTCCAATCTGATTTTCAAAAGCTTTATTTAATTTAAGATGAATGTCTTTTAAATAAATAGATGAAAACCTAAAAAGATTTGAAGCTAAAACCCTTTAACTCACACTAACTCTCATTATTGACTCAACAATAAATCTTTAATGATGTATTGTTTATGTTGATGATTGCTAATCATTTCTCTTCGTCGACCTTCAAAGGTCCATACGACGAGATTGCTCCCAAAGATTGATATACAGGAAACTCAGCTCCGTTTGAGTTCTACAGCTGATTTAAGTGACCCCCATCTAATTTAAACATAAATAATCAGCAGTGTGCTGGGTATCAACACATCACTTCATTTTGCAAATTGTTGACTTTGTCTAAGGGCTAACATAAACCCATGGATATATTGTTTTTCTGTTGCTATTGTTTATATACCTTAATGGATTTAAATATTGTTTGCTGCAAGGACACAAGAATGAAAACATTCTTCTTGGAAAAACGGAATAAGAAATATTTTTCTCCACAGCAGTCCATAGTAAAAAACTCAGAGGTGTTTTGCCTAGTTCTATTTTACCAGAATTTCCACATTTACTTAAAACGTATTCCCGGTGGATCATGTCAACAATTTAATATAGTTTTTATCACTGGATTTTTTTAGATCATTGCCTTTCTCGTGTTACCTGACAGAAACGATGCTGGTGATTTGGTTTAAAAAACATGATTTGTCATTCTTTCTTTTGAAGAAACTTTAACTACACTATTACTGTCACGAAACTTGAGAGTGGTTATGTTCTGAAAAATTCCACTGATAGCAAACTGTATTACAGTCTTGGCATGCATCAGATAAACAGTTTCATTTAATGTGGAAATGCTGAAAAGATAGCTCACCAAGTTATAAAATCATGCTGACACCCTTTTGAGACCCCCAAGTCATAAGTGAAAATCTTGCATAAAAACTCAGCCTTACATCTTTATTAGCTCAGTAAGTTGAGTTTTTACAACTTTATTTAAGAATAGTTGTGAAAACGGCGCATAACTTACATCTCTTGCACGGAGCGCTGAGCCGCAGAAACACTATCCGAGAAGATGCCATTATCCTGTCACTCGACGCTCGGATGGCCTTTGATACGATTGAATGGCCATTTCTTTTTGCAGTCCTCGAACACATGGGACTAGGTCCCAAATTTAGATGCTGGGTAAGGCTGCTTTACACGAAGCCACTAGCACAGGTAGTAGTCAACGGCAGGCAATCTGATACATTCCCCCTAGATAGAGGCACGAGACAGGGCTGCCCCCTGTCCCTGCTCCTCTTTGCCCTGGTGCTGGAACCATTGGCGGCCTGGGTTAGAAATGACCCAATTATTTGCAGACTCAAATGGACAATGGAATGGGAAGACTGGATATCCTTATATGCGGATGATATCCTGCTATATATGGCGTCCCCGAAGGCCTCTCTAATTAGGCTACTGAGCATCTTTGAGATCTATGGGGAATGCTCTGGATATATTATTAACTGGAATAAATCCATACTATATATCCTGACCGGCCCCCCTCCAGTGCTGCCTCGGGGCTGCGAAGTAAAGGTGGTGGAGGATGGCTTCCGATACCTCGGGATCTTCATAACGGACAGCCCAGAAGACTTCATGAACAAGAACCTCCAAGAGCCCCTTAAAAGACTACGCAGGGATACTAAACACTGGCAATCCCTCCCCTGACACTACTAGGACGAGCTGCACTTTTTAAAATGATGGCGCTGCCTAGATTTCTCTACGCCCTGCAAAATACACCATTTCCAGTTTCCCCATCATATTTTAAGGCGAGAGAGACAGAAGTAAGCAACCTCCTATGGGAGGGAAAACCGGCCCGGATAACCATGGACAAATTGGTCAGAGGGTGGTATGATGGGGGTATCGCACTTTCCAACATACAGCTTTACTATTGTGCCGCTCAGGTAGCTGTCCTTAACCCATGGATTCATTCTCCCCAGACGGAACCCGCATTCTGTATGGACCGATTCGTCTTGGGGGAGGGAGGGGTTATAAGGGCACTTTACAACAAAACTCAGGAGAGAAGCCTCACGGGACCCAGTGCACACACAGTCCATATATGGCATACAGCCCACAAGAAGCTGGGATGGTATAACATGACAACGCAGTTCACTCCACTCTGGGAAACCGGGAAGCTGGGCAGGCTGGGCAATTGCAAAGGGTTCAAACAATGGGATCTAATTGGGATCTCCAGGGTTGGCGACCTCTGGAACAAGCGGAGGGTTATCTCATTTGAACAATTGCAGGAAAAATATGAAATGGCGACAACAGAAAAATTCAGATATCTCCAAATTCGGCATGCGCTGATGGCCACCATCCCGCCAGAGACTGCCCTCCCGGAGGCTTCACCCTTGGAGGATAGGCTCCTTACGGACCATATTGATCGAAGGGCCATCTCCTTGACGTATCAAAAATTAATCAACAACCAACCAGACCCCACAGTAAGTCTCCGTGAGAAATGGCAGGCAAATGTGGGGAGCTAGACGATACAGATTGGCAGGAGGCACTAGAATCCCCAAAGGTGGTGGCAATACCCTCCAGACTGAGACTGGTGCAGCTCAAAGTGCTCCACAGGACGTACTTTTCTAGGCTGACTTTATCCAAAATGGGGAGAGCTAACAACCAGCTCTGTCTACGACAATGTGGGGCTGTAGGAACATTCTTTCACACGATATGGGACTGTCCCGATATTTGAGCATACTGGGAAGCGATCATGAATACAATAACAAGAGTCAGTGGTGCTCCGGTTCCACCAGAACCTAAACGCTGTATTTTAAACATATGGGAAGCCACTGACCTCAATCACGCAGCCCAAGACTGGGCAACTCTAGGCATGACAATAGCTAAGCGTAATATTGCCAGACACTGGGGAGTTCAAACTGTGCCAACGCACACAGATTGGTGTAACAACATGGACTGGGTCATGATGACCGAAAAGGCAGTGTATATGAATAGAGGCCGCCCCAAGAAATGAGAACGGATATGGGGAGGGTGGAACAAATTACGGGGGAACATCTGTACACTGTCGACGGGGAGATCCGGATTGGAAAACAGCTGAATGATGTACTGTAGGCAGTGTGAGAGGGTGGTTGTGGGTGACGTGAACTTCCAAATAAACAACCAAGTCGGAAGCGGGAATATAATATCGAAAGTCAATAAGAGATTGCATGTACAAATGTATGTCAATTATGCTCTCAAGTCGTATGTTGGACTTGGCCCTTT
This sequence comes from Calotriton arnoldi, assembly GCA_963921515.1. Lineage (NCBI taxonomy): Eukaryota > Metazoa > Chordata > Amphibia > Caudata > Salamandridae > Calotriton > Calotriton arnoldi. The sequence continues at coordinate 1,513,788 of CAWUFW010000935.1, forward strand.
TTGCAGGGTCATCCCTGAACTTTTTGCCTTCCTCCTAGTCTTTTTTCTGACCTGGTGTTGGTGGTTTTAGGACTCTGGGCACTTTATCACTTCTGTTCAGTGTAAAGTGCATGTGCTCTCTATGGTAAAACATGGTAAGATTGGTCTACACCTGTTTGGCGTATTTAATTTACCTATCAGTCCCTTGTAAAGTGGTATCTCAGATACCCGGGACCAGTAAATTAAATGCTACTGGTGGGCTTGCAGCGCTGCTTATGCCACACACCAAAGAAGCCTTTCAAACCTGTCTCAGGCCTCTGCCATTGCAGGGCCTGCGCGTGCAGTTTACTGCCGCTGTGACGTGACACATAAAGTGGGTGCACGTCTGTGACTCCCCTTTTACTACATATCAGTCACCCCTAAGGTAGGCCCTAGCTAGCCCTATGGGCAGGGTGCAATGTAGGTAAAAGGTCGGACATGTGCCTTAACTGTGTGGCATGTCCTGGTAGTGACAAACAGCCATTTTGGTTTCTCACTACTGTGAGGCTGCCCTCTCATAGGAATGCATTGGGGATTCCCTGATAAGTGGTTCAGTGGTAATTCCTGATATGAGAGGAGCAGCGTGATCAAGTTTGGTATGTTTGGAACAGTGGTAATAAATGCTGCGTAATGGTGTGCGCAGATTTATTATCAGTATTTTAGAAATGCCACTTTTAGAAGTAGGCATTTCTGTGTGCTATGTGTCTTTGTGCCTGTCTGATGTGTATTGCATGTCTGGCTCTGGAGTGACAGGGGCTGGGAGAGTCAGCGCTAGGCTGAATAGGCAGACTGCATTTGGAGTAGTGGGAGGAGTAGTCCCTGACCCTGAATAGGTCTGTGCCTGCCTTGTACAATGCTGGCTCCGCCCCCCTGTGGTGTGTCTGGGGCCAGGACCTACTCTGTCAATGGGGACTGTTGTGCACTGTATACAAATGTTGGAGTGCCCCCAGAACTGGTTTGGACCGGGCGCAGAGCCCTAAGAACAAAGACAAATGTGGTATAAATATTGGGGCTGTGACCCCATGTAAAGGTTGTACCTACTTGGAGCTGTGTTGCTGCAGGACTGCTGGGCAAGGAGGAACCGCCGTGGGACCCAGCTGCTGTTTCCTGGGACTCCCTACATGCTGGACTGCCTGTGCCCTGCTCTGCCCTCTAAAACTTGGGTCCTATCGCCTTGAGAGTGAAGGTGGTCCTTAGAGACCGGAAATAAAGTATGGGCAGATACTTATTACAGGATAGAGCCAACAGGCGTGAGATATCCCAAGCATCCCAAATGACGACACAGGGGAGGTATCATATGAGACCCTTTGGAAAATACTGTAGACATTGGTGAGGAGGAAAATTATGGCACTAGTGGCAATCACCAAGAGAACGGAGGCTTAATCAGCAGCCCTTGGTAAAAGTGTGTGAAATGTATTCAGTAAGATTGGATTGAAAAGGGAGTGACTAGGCACAATCCTAGTCCATCCCCTTCTAGTCCCCACCAACCAGTTAATTTCTTATGTTGGAAGGGTAGTGGGAGTGTGCTCGTTGCTGAGCTGCTCTTTCCCACGCTCTCTCCCTTCTCCCTTCCCACCTTCAAACCTAAATGGATCAATCTGGTAGGCAAGGTGATGGATGAGCAGGGGCTGTCATATCTACCCCTAGCCTCTCCCACAAGCTCGGTCATTGAATTGACCTCAGAGGGCCTTGAGAATCATTCCATGGTCCATCCGTTATGTGAGCGATGTCATTCATGCCATTACACACATTTTAATACAGCCGCCCAGAAAAGTCTTTTTGTGAGTTTGCTGTTGCTCAGAAGGGATCTTGTGCCTTCCACCATTCACACTATGAAGAAGAGATTGTTACCCATCAGTGGAATAAACAAATGTAAAAAACAGCCACCAGCCTATGGAGAGGATGGCTGTACAAAATGGTGTATATATACGTGATAAGGGCATCTGGACAAAACATTGATGAAAAAGCTGAACTTAGAACCCTATTGCCATTGGTGAAGGAATTGGGGAATGCCTTAGTATAGAATTCAGGAAATGACAACATTGTGTAAATACTTTGACTGTAAGAGATACCAAGAGACCTTCACATCTTAATAATGCCTACACTAAATGATCAGAATTATGGCCTCCTGAAACATTGACAAACGGATACTACGGAGTGCTCATTCAAGCTAATGAATACAATAATCAAACATGCGGAAAGAGAGCTTGAAAAAACAACTGAGAAAATGAAAAGAACTTGAGCAAAAGTTGGAAAAGCACAAACTAATGGAGGACACCAAGAGTGCTCCAAGGATCATAGATAAAAAAATTGATAAACCAGAATCAGATGTCCAAGCAAGGAAGGCGAGACAATTTAATAGGAAGAGGCTTCACTACACAATAGTAGGATCTACACGTTCACCAGAATATTCGGCTCCATGACAAGCAGAAAATATATGGATAAAGCCCTAGAGCAGAGAGGCACACCAGATACTGAGGAGAGTTCTGAGTCTGAGGACAGCTCTGCAAATGAAGGCACATCACCCTAGAATCTTGATTTTCTTAGGGGAAATTACACTTTACCAAATGGCACCAGGCAAAGCGGAAAAGGGGGTCTGAACAGAAGAGGCAAAAGAAAGAAACTAATCCAGAAAAGTAAGTTAGGATGGAAAGAAAAAGCGAGGAAGAGGAGGACAGAGATAAGGAAGGTGAAAATGGGAGATAACGTAAATGCTGTGAATTACAAGGTGCTCACTAGAAATGTAACCTATTGTCCAGAGGCCAACATAGACTTAGCCAATATAAGAATTGATCTTTACAGGTATGCTAGAAAATTAAAACTAATAAAACTATTTTTACACCCATACAAAAAGAACAACACAGAAGGAACAATTGTCAATGTCAATCCTAACTTTTAAAGGATATTCCCCATATGGAAGCTCCATATGCTTGGAGAAGGAATCAAATAGAAGGATGGATTCAGTATTGGTGTAGAATATGTCAGATCTGGAACTATGAGAGGCATCCAGTATTGGTTCCAGACAGTAACATATAGGGGGCCTAGATGTGGACAGGAAGATTAGGAAGGGTCTGTACCCACCCCCACTTACACTTCAAAGGATTTTGCCTTCTGCATACACAAAGGAACCTGATACCAGGCCTTTCCGGCCTTTGTCTTCCCCAGACAGTTTGGTGCCTTGACAGGGAAAGGGGAAGAACTTTCCAGAACCAGATGTGAGGATAGGACTAGAAGTCCCCCCACATAGAGGCAGGCCCCAGGTATAAATATTGAACACTCCTGGACCTGTGGAAGTTACAGAAGAAGATATGTCCTGCTACCAGAGGACTGCCCTGCTGCTTGAAGGACTGCCTGGTTTTCTAAGAAGGAAGTCTCAACCTGCTTGCCTCCATCCCAGGCTACCTAGAGTGACTACAAGGGTCAGTTGGCTGACCTCCTGTGTGCGCTACAGAGAAAAAACAATCTGTTTCTGCAACTACCCAGCTAGCCTGCTGCACCGTACTTGAGAAAGTAACTTTTCAGTGGGACTAACATGACCCTATATCTGAACCACATTCCATCGCAGTTGGCCTACACTTGTGACTTTCCCCTGGTCTGTCACTACCAGATGACCACAAGTAGAGATTTGTGCTTTTAGGTGCTATTGAAATTCAATGTCTCTGGTTCTACTTGTTGGATTTTTCTTGTGCTGTGTTTTCACTTTTTTCCTGTATGTGTGCTGAATACACACTTTACACATTGCCACTAAGTTAAGCCTGACTGCTTTGGTGCCAAGCTACCAGAGGGTAAAGCACAGGTTAATTTAGTGACTTTTGTGGTTCACCTTAACAAGGATTGTGGTTGTTGCTTGATCAGGGTTTCCACCCCTTGAAATGAAATGGCCTCATTTTCAAACCCACATATTACCTTTTTAGGTCGAGCCTCGAGTAGCGCGCAAGCGCTGCTCTGCGAGACTTATAGTTAGGGAGTTTGAAAAGCTGACCAGACGCTCGTGCGTCATGGCCTTTTCCCTGCGGTTACGCGCGCAGGGCCGACATCTGTTTCCCATTATCGTGCCCAGACGCGTGCGCGATAATTGGAAACACATGCCTGCCGTGCGTGTAATCGCAGGCAAAAGGCCATGACGCACGAGCGTCTGGTCAGCTCTGCAGGCTGCCGCGCTCGCTCGCCCCCGCTCCTCTGTTGTTTATGGCTATCGCTGGCACAGTATCCCTTGCATCTTGCCACATCTCCCTGCAGTCAGCACGACCACATTAACTCTGTCACCCCTGTGAAGAATGGGTCAGGCGGGTAGGAGTACCGATAAGACAGGAGGCGCTCCAGATGAGCTTGGCTGCAGTCAGTGTAATGCCAAACTGGGATTTCCGACAAGGTGGAACCTGAACTGGACCACACCTCTCCCTGTAGCGGGACATCTGGCTTTACCACCTTTTGTCACTTTTAAGTGCACTGGAAGAGCACCAGGTTTGGCCAGTCTGTTTACGCGCCTGTTTTTGTTTAGGGTTTCTTTCAGAGCGCACGCACGTCACGCTCGTGGGAGATGAGGGCTGGTGCGGAAGCGGCAAATCTGCACCTTCTGCTTCCTTCCCCGAAAGCATCGCTCACTGCACGTAGCGGAGGGGTGTTCACTGGCACTGCTCACCGGGAGCTAGAATACCCCTGTGGCAGATCCGGAGTGGGCTCTGCCACAGATGAGGGCTGGACACTGAAACAGATTGTCGCGGCTCAGCACGGGTCAGAATTGGGTCCTGCAGTTTATGAAAGCGAAATTCTGGGAAATAATTGTCAGACTGGTAGTTGTTGCTACAGTAGAATAAAGAGGTACAGGGCGGATAAGAGTGGGTGGTATCCTCAACCACGTGCGTGGCAGAGTCCGCATATTCACGGTAGATTACGGACCCTTCTTGTGATTTATGGTGATTCACTTTCAGTTTTGCTGGTTGGTACATTAGGGGTGACTTTGGGTGGAAGATTAGAGGAGGAATCTTTGATAAATTTGGTCTCAATTCTACTACAGATTGAGAGGAGATAAGATTGCAGGTTAGACGGTAAAGACTGGGTTTCTTTATCACGTTCAGTTTGCAGCAGATCTCAGGAACGCAATCTGTTACAGAGCATCTAGGGGTGGGTTCTTGTGATGAAAGAAAAGTGCTGATGCAGCTAAACAGAGTAGAGGTCACTTCAGATTAGGGCAGAGTCTTCAGCCGATTGGAGCTCAGTGCCAGTGTAGGGGTTACGCGTTGCTCCTCTGGGGTGCCCTTCATTTCACTGAGGTGAAGGAGGTGTTCCAGGCTAGAGAAGTCGCAGGGGCCGTGCGTAGTGCAAGCCGAGGGGTCGAGTATGAAGAATAACCGAGGGAAATCAGTTATTTATTTGCAGTTTTATATAGCGCGAGCTCGATCCGAAGGTATCAGAGCGCTTTAGATGAGCACCAGTTGCATTACAGACTGACACATTCATTTTTAGGCATGGGGAGATTAAGTGATTTGCCCAGAATCACAGGATGTTTGAGCGTCCCTGCCGAGACTCGAACCTGGTTCCCCAGCTTCAAAGTTGGCCGCTCCCCCATCCTATGTCTAGTCAGGGTGTTCAGCCCATTGACCAGAAATGAAATGTGAGCGGTCTCTTGTTGCCTGTGTATGTGGTCATAGTCACTTGAACAAGGCTTGCCATTCCCCCAAAATTGTTCACATGATTGCGCCCTGAGAGAGCGCAATCTGCCCTTGCATCGCACAGTACCGAATAAGGGTGTGGCGTAAGGCCAGAGCTGCCGACTTTGGAACTGGGGAACCAGGTTCGAGTCTCGTTGTCGACTCACCCTGTGATTCTGGGCAAATTACTTAATTTCCCTGTGCCAACCAAAAAGGTATTTGTCCTTGTGTAATATACCTGGTCCTCATGTAAAGCTCTCTAACTTCGGGTCGAGTCCGCGCTATATAAAACGGCAGAAATAAAGGCGTTTAGCGCACGTTAACGTGGTGTCTTCAGGAAGTAGCAAATAGCGCTGTCCGTGCCACTAAAACGCAAGTAGAGGCATTGGCTTTATAGGCGTTTATTTTGGGGTGGGTGAGACAGTAATACATTGTCAACCCACATGATATGCTGTCCTGCTCAGGAGTGAGACCCACTCCACAGATTGTGGCATTGCCCCCTGACGGATCGTTCGCAGGAGACAGGGCCCCGTGACCATAACACCACTCAGGGAGACGGAGGGGTGGTGTAGGAAAGGGGAAACACATGCTTGCCACATCCACTCACAGGGAGTGGGAGAGAACGTTCACTGGGTGACTGTCTCTCAAAGACTCTGTGCGTGTGGACCATCTTAGCTGATGTGCCCTCACAGTGTAGGAGTCCTCAGAATCGCCAGTGATGCTAGCAAGCTATATTTTAGTGTAAAACACGACAACGCATTTTGCATTAAAACATAGCACCAAAAACACAAGTGCCTCAAAAAACAGCTATTCAAGTTTTGGTCGTTCTCTCCTGTGCTATATTTTTGTCGTGTAATTATGCAACATGGCGTAATGGCGTAATTTGGGGACTTTTGCGTAAAAACCGTAACCTAAAACCCCCAAAGTATGCCAGCATAATTACATTTTTGCCCAGGTCAGTAGTAAATGGGCTACAAGGAACTATGGACGGATGAGGGCATGAGAACAATACATGGGCTACAATCAAAGGGTGCAGGAACTATGGAGGCGCTTCTTTCAGAGGATGCAGGAACTATGGGTGGGCTACAATCAGGGAACAGGAACTGTAGACAGGCTACTACCAGGGGGCCCAGAAACTAGACACTAGCAATAATCAGGGCATGGGAACTATGGGCTGGCTACAATCAGAAGGTGTAGGAATTATGGACTGGCCATGATCAGGCTACGGGAACTATATAATGGCTAAAATCAGAGGGCACAGGAACTATGGACTAGCAATAATCAGGGCATGGGAACTATCGGCTGGCTGCAATCAGAAGGTGTAGGAATTATGGACTGGCCATGATCACGCTACGGAACTATATAATGGCTAAAATCAGAGGGCACAGGAACTTTGAACGAGTGGTATTCAGGGTGTGAAAACGATCAACAGAGTTTCATTAGATAGCACAGGAACTATAGATGGGCTACAATCAGAGGGTGCGGAAACTATGTACAGGCTACAAACAGGGTGCGGAAACTATAGACAGGCTACTGACAGATTGTGCAGAAACTTTGGACGGTCTTCAATCAGAGGGCAGGAACTATAAACCGGCTACAATCCAAGAGCGCAGGAACTGAATGCGGGCTACAGTTAGGGTGCAGGAATCATAGACGGACTAAAGTCGGGCACAGGAACTATAGCTGGACTACCAGGGCTGGATTAATCATTAAGCGAAATAAGCACGTGCCTAGGGCATCAAGGGAAGGGGGGCACCACAGAAATGTTCTAGTGCTGGATTTATCATGGCCCATATGGTGCAAAACTGCAAATGGTGCAGCTGTACCTATAAAGTGGAAGTATAAAAAATAAACTTTGTTTTCCATCTTACTGTAAGTTTTGTTTCATTTTGAAAAATAACATTATATTTTATGGTTTATTGTTTATATTTTGAATTAGATATATATAGGAGCACCAAAATCTTTTAAGTGCTTAGGGCGTCTTAATGTGCCCTGCAGACTACAGCCAGAGCACAGGCACTATGGTTGAGCTGCAATTAAAGAGTGCAGGAACTATAGGCGGGTTCAGTGCTGGAATTAGAAACAAGCATTGGCATAGCCAATAGGTCTCGCCCTTGGGACCTTATAACTGTTTAGCCATGCAACAGTTGATGTTGTTGCACCAAGGATATTGTGCTGCATAACTAAATACTTATAAGATCCCAAAGCGAGACCTATTGGCTATGCCAATGCTTGTTATTATATAGTCACATGAAGGTAATAATGTGGTTAATATCAATTTATAGGCAGGGCCATAGCCATGAGAGTGGCACAGGGGCAGGGCCCTTCTTTATTTTCTTTTGTGGGCCCCCTTAAAAATTGACAGATTTCCTGTTATTTCATTTCAGCATCAAGACCGGACTGGCAAACTTAATAAAGGGGAATCTCTGGCATTGAGGCTGGTTTGAGCCTCCTCACGCTGCTCACAGGTATCTGATACAATCAATTAAAATGTTGCAGTGGGGCTCTGTATTTATCACAACCACCGCTGCAACATTTTAAATGCATTTTCACATTTCATTATCTGCTTTAACTGTGCACGTGCAGCATGCATACTATAAGCTGCCCTATGAGCTACATGTTGGGTATGAATCACTGTCTATTTTGCAATTCATAAACTTGTTTTACTCACTTTTATTATGTATGTTGTTTCAACGGGATTAGTTAATCATGTAAATAAAGACTTAGGGCCTCATTACGATGGCAGTGGGACCGCCACTGACAGTCCGTCGGTGGCGGTCCTACCGTCATCGGACCCTGCATGACCGCCCACCGCATTATGATGGTGGGCGGATGGAGGGCGGGTGGAGAGACCAACCACCACACATCCGACTGGCTCAAGGAGCCCGTTGGTGCGTCGGAGGGACTGCAAACCCTACAAAAGGGGCACCGCCGTAAGGATTACAATGTCCCTTTCTGCCGGCCGTTTCATGGAGGGTAACCCGCCATGAAAAGGCAGGTGGAAAGTGACTTGGGGGCCTGTAGCGGGCCCCCCCTTCCCACCTGGCCCTCCGATATGGGCTCTGGGGGGCACCTATGGTGCTCCCCTACATATCCCTGTACCATGGGGCAGGCACCGCATGGTGCCTGCCCCATGGTGCAGGGATATGTGCAATGTGTTTATTTTGGACTGCGGCGTGTGCTGCAGACCGCAGCACACACCGCAATACAAAATAGACAGATTGCAACCGCCTTGACGGCGGTCGCATCCTAATCCTGATGGCGGGACTGCCGACAGCTAGTCTGTCGGTCCTGTTCCCGACAGGATGGCGGTCTGACGCTCGTCCGACCACCATCATAATCAGGCCCTTACTTACTTACCATGATCTACATGCCTGCCTAGCCATTGAGAAATTGGGGCTCAGTGAAATGAGGAGGAAAGATGGAGAACTATGGCAGCTGAAGTTGAAGCCAAATTGCAAAGTGACGCTGTGTGCTGCTGTCTGCCTTGGCGTTGAAATGCAGGCCTGGTGGTCTCGCCTGCAGAGATCTCTGTTGGTCCAAACAGAGACCGTGAGCTACTTTGCTTTTTGGTTGACCTGAGGGCTAGCGTAGGCCTGCAGCAGACAGGGGTGAGATGCTCACAAACATGGACCGATATCTTTATTTTCTTTAAAACACCCACAGGTCTTTTGAGGTTTGCGGCTAATTTAAGCAACCCCTCTCCCCCATCAAATTTGACCAAATAATCAGCAGTGCGCTGGGTATCAACACATCAGCTTATTTTGCATATTTTGAAAATTGTGACTATCCCTAAGGGCAAACATAATGAAATGGATATATAGTTTTTGTGTTGCTATTGTTTGTATATCTTTACGAATTTAAATATCATTTGCTGCAAGTACACAAGAATGAAAAGATTCTTCTTGGAAAAGCTGCATAAGAACATTTTTACCCTCAGCAGTGCATAGTAAAATCTCAGAGATGTTTTGTCTAGTTCTGTTTTACCAGTATTTTCACATTTACTTTAAACTCACTCTTGGTGCATCATGTCAATAATTTAATATAGTTTTTATCACTGGATTTTTTTCAGATCATTGCCTTTCTTGTGTTTTCTGACAGAAATGATGCAGGTGCTGCAGCGAATCTTACGATTGAAAATATGTATATTTATAATGTGCACAATATTACGTTGAAATAAAGCACAACTGCAATATTTGTAGTAGGTAAAAATACTTGAATGTTGCAGGCCTACTCATAAATCAAATGCTGGACCAAGTTAGCTTAACTGTTGATCTCATGTTAAATGAGAGACTGTTGGAATTGACCCTTTTGCAGGGTCATCCCTGAACTTTTGCCTTCCCCCTAGTCTTTTTAGGTCTCGCCTAGCGTCGCAGCGCATGCGCTGCACGCTCGGCGAGACCTAAAGTGAGAGAGGAGATTTCAGAAGGGGACTTGAAGCCCCGCCCATCATTTTCATTGGGTCGCGTCAGCGTTTATGTTAATTGCTGGCTTCCCATTGAAAAGGATGCTTTTGGGCCACTGCCCTTTCTCCCTTTTGGACGGCCCATCCGGACTGGGTCGTCTGCTTCACGGCTGTCGTGAATCAATTCCTTATCTTTATAGGGGGCCATCTGTTTCTAATTAGTGCTTTCTTCTGCTATGAGCAGCCATAGTGAAGCCCTCCACATCCTTGCACTGTGACAGATGGTCTACAGAGAGAGCGGAAGGGATCGCACTAGGGCTGAGGTGACCGTGTTAATAACAGCGTTAACTCTTCATTCGTGTACATTTTGAGTTCTTAAGGCTCGCTGTAATAAATCGCAAGCCTTCATTTTATACTCAGTTGGAAATTGTGTACTTAGGACACAACTGGGATGTGTGTACGCGCGCATGTGTCTGAATGTGTGCGCACTCGCCTATGATTTTGCATGTGCGACCGTGTTAACAACAGCGTTAACTCTTCATTCGTGTACATTTTGAGTTCTTAGCGTTACTGTAATAAATCGCGAGCCTTCATTTTATACTCAGTTGGAAATTGTGTACTTAGGACACAACTGGGATGTGTTGTCGCGCGCATGTGTCTGAATGTGCGCGCACTCGCCTATTGCGCGCACTCGTCTATGATTTTGTATGTGCGACCGTGTTAACAACAGTGTTAACTCTTCATTCGTGTACATTTTGAGTTCTTAGCGTTACTGTAATAAATCGCGAGCCTTCATTTTATACTCAGTTGGAAATTGTGTACTTAGGACACAACTGGGATGTGTGTACGCGCGCATGTGTCTGAATGTGCGCGCACTCGCCTATGATTTTGTATGTGCGACCGTGTTAACAACAGCGTTAACTCTTCATTCGTGTACATTTTGAGTTCTTAGCGTTACTGTAATAAATCGCGAACCTTCATTTTATACTCAGTTGGAAATTGTGTACTTAGGACACAACTGGGATGTGTGTACGCGCGCATGTGTCTGAATGTGCGCGCACTCGCCTGTGATTTTGTATGTGCGACCGTGTTAACAACAGCGTTAACTCTTCATTCGTGTACATTTTGAGTTCTTAGCGTTACTGTAATAAATCGCGAGCCTTCATTTTATACTCAGTTGAAAATTGTGTACTTAGGACACAACTGGGATGTGTGTACGCGCGCATGTGTCTGAATGTGCGCGCACTCGCCTATGATTTTGTATGTGCGACCGTGTTAACAACAGCGTTAACTCTTCATTCGTGTACATTTTGAGTTTTTAGCGTTACTGTAATAAATCGTGAGCCTTCATTTTATACTCAGTTGGAAATTGTGTACTTAGGACACAACTGGGATGTGTGTACGCGCGCATGTGTCTGAATGTGCGTGCACTCGCCTATGATTTTGTATGTGCACGTCTTTCTGTCTCCGGGTGTCCGTGTGTGCCCGGTTTGCCCTTACGTTGCCTCGGTGATGGATACACCCAGGCTGCACCAAAGGGGTTCATTCTGCTTGCAGAAGCGCTAAATGCCCCACCACCTTTAGAAACAAACTCTTTGCACAAAACTCCCACTTCAGTACTGGCCGGGCCGGCCCAGGAGGTAACACAGGCCCCTGCACCCGCTGCGGCGCAGGAGGGCCCCAACCCTTCAGGGGACCCCCAACCCTTCTGTGGGCCCCCATTTAGCCCAATGCCAATGACTATCTGTGAGATATGTGAGAAGCAGGGGCCCCTCCTTACATTTTATATGGGGGCCCATCAATTTGTGTTATCCCACTGTACGGCCGTTTGTATTTTTGCTTCAAGAAAGAGCTATCCATGTCTGGGCTGCTCCAACTGCCCTTCAGCCTTCCGGATCCTTCTGTCATGTGTACCCCTCCCCGGCCCCCTCTGCAGACAGCCTCCCGTCTCTCCACCCCACTCCGTGCCCCCGGGCTTCGTGGCCGCGGCCTCCGCCACTGATTAAAGCCTATTTATAAAGGGAGCCGCACCTGTCAGGGCCCCGCTGAGTGTGTGTCACTCTGCAGCATGGCTGCCGGCGGGCAGAGTCTTGGCGCTAGTGAACGTGTGTGTCTGTGCCAGCGAGCGCGAGGAGGCAGGGTCGTGGTGCTCTGAAGGCCCACGAGACAGCACGCGGGGCTTGGGGCTTCGGGAGAGAGATGGAAGCGTGCGTAAAGTACTCTATGGGGCAGCGACTGAGCAAGCAGGGCTGTGGAAGGTACTCTCTCTCAGGGCAAGCAACACTGTAGAAGGTTCTCCGAGGGTCAGTGACTGAGCATGCAGGGATGTGGGAAGGACTGTCAGGGCCAGCGACTGAGGAATGTGTGTAGAGCACGGTGTGAGTTTATTTATGGCATGTGGCGGTGTATACGGACTGTGACTGTGTGTACTGTAGATACGTTGAAAGCTGGTGTGTGAGAGGGTTTGTGTGCACACTAGTATGAACTTCGCATTGTGGTTATGTGTTTGCATCTAATCCCGGCATAATGCAGTCATTTTATTTTTTCCAGTGCTAACTCTGCCACTTTTAGCCAACTGTAACAGCTGAAAGTTAAAAAGCCACTGAAAGTTACCACTGGGCAGGCGTGCTATGGCACACTTCAAGAGGGAAAGAGGCAAGCGCTACTTCGTTATTTTATGTGAACGCTATGCCACTGCCTCCGTATAAAGTATTTTATCAGGTGAGTAGCCACCGTTAGTGCAGCAGGTGCAGTGGCACCAGGGTCCAGAGGTGAGGCGTTATCACTGCCACCCCGGCTATGATTGTCTTTTAACGACCATCTTGGGATCAGGGGTTCCATTTTTGCCTGCTGGCATCATGGCTCGTGACGTCCTTGCCCCGGCGCTGTCTCTTTACCCAGAGACAGCTGTAGGAGACCTCTGCAGAAGACAGCTTCAGTAGGAGAGCTGAGAGGTTCAGAGCAGACACGAGAGGCCATGGCGTCAGAGAAAGGGAAGGGCACCTATATTTGTAACCTCGACTAGCACAGTATCGACGACTTGTCGTTTTACTGTGGGTTCTGGTGGCGCGTGACAGAGTTTGTAACCAAAACCACCCTTTACTCTGTAACGTGAAGTGTCACTGTTGCCATGTTTAGGATGGTTAAATGACTCCTTAATGCATCACTCTGTCGCGAAGAAGCGAAGATGGGCGGGAAGTGTCACATATGGCGTTGCAGCTCTGCACGTGCAGGATTGAGGTAACACGACGGGCATGTGTATGGCACACAATCTGTCGCTGGTGTGGCATCAGTGCAGTTTTGAGTCTAGTGCACCTTGCACCATTAGTAGTGAGCGTGGATGTGTCCCCGTGTCAGATGAAGTGCCTTCTTCAATGAGCCTTGGGTGCACACGAGTGTGAGAGCTCGTGTTAATCTTGGAGGCTGCACGGAATCACTCACGCATCGCCCCCTCTTGTTTAACCTGTCTCTTTGTATCTCCTCAGTCCTGCCAAGTGTCACGCCTCAGGCGTGACGCTAACGCATTTCAGTGCGGTGTTCCGCATCACCGCACTGAAATGCATTGTCACGCATTTGCCCACTCTCTGCTGACGTGCTGAAAGTTCGGCGGGACGTCCTGACGCTGCCGCCCGGCGCTGCGCGGCTGGACGTCCTGACGCTGCCGCCCGGCGCTGCGCAGCCGCAGTCCAACAGAATAAAGTTACAGACTGCTTGCACCGCGTGTGCCACGGACGGGAAATTATTTAAAAATGGAGATCCCGCGAGTCGACCAGGTCACCCCCCCCCACCGACGACCGGCACCGGTGAACTACATGGACAGCAGAGTGTCACAGGTCTGTCCTGCTCAGCTACCATCTGCTGTGCAAGTGGGCGACATAAGTTTCGGCTGCGCTTTAAATTTCTGCCCAAGAAGTCACTGAGTGCGGTGCCGATACAGCTCCTCCGAGCTCCTTGAAAGAACCGCAGTCTAGTGCAGGTGACCCGCAGTGCTGGGCACCAGGACAAGGCACAACCTGCCAGCAGCTGCTCACCACCGCCACAGCCCGGAATAAATCGACGATCAATTGTAAAGCGGAAATATGAGATCCCGCCCGCACTCGATCCCAGGCCCACCAGCGCCGGTTGAGAGTGACTCAGTATGGAGGCAGGCCATTGTTACAGTCAGTAAGTGAAGTTAGTGCAGCAAATATAGGTCGCATCAGTGTAACTGCACATTAGAGCGGGAGGAAGCCAATGTAACCTGACCCCAGCCCACTGGGCCGCGGCGCCACCTCAGCAGCTGCTGTGAGCAGGAGTCTGCAGGCTGCATGACAAGTGCCTGAGAGAGTGAGCGCAGGTAAAGTGTATTTATCCTAATTAAACTAAGTAAACATTACAAATAATGTGTTAATTGCTTATAAGACTAAGTAGACTGTGCAACTTACTCTTTTATTATACAACTCAGTTACTCAGTGTGTGTCTTTTTTTAAAATAAATTACAGCCTGCTGCGGCTGGGCTGTGACCCCTAGGCTGTGAGTGTGCCTCTCCTGCCCTTCGATTTCTGGTGCTTTGCTGAAGTTCTAAGATCTTCTTAGTGTTTCTTGTTGCTCAAATGGGTGTAATGTCTGATATTTATGTGTTTCCCTGGTCTTCATTGCTTAATTTTGTTTGTGACAAAGTGTCACTCATAGTCGTTGAAATGTCACTCATAATGACATTGAAATTATGAAAATGTCACACATAGCGATTTGAAACCTTGGCAGCTATGTCTCCTCCTGTTTGAGAGTTTTGATCGACGATGTTTCAAAGACTAAAGATAATAAACCACACTGTACCGTGGTGAAAAAATGCTATTAAAACGAAAGTTTCCAACTGGATGGGGCCCCTTTTACTTGTAATTCTTAACATTCCGCCCATGTCTGGCTAAGCATTTCCAGCAAGCTAGTATAAATCCCCTCCCCCTCCTCAGTCCGACCTGATTCCCTGCATTCCTCAGAACCCCTCCCCTCCCCCGGCTGGAGACGAGCCCTGGAGTCTCCACACTCGCACCCACACACATGCAAATGGTTTCCTTGCACAAATACAGCTTCTCGGAGCCTCGCTCCGAGGGATTCTTTCCTGCACTTGGTTTAGGCTCGCCTCCTTTGCAAACTTAAATCCTCTCAGCCTAGCGAGGGTATATAAAATAGACCACCACTGATGACAAAAGGTCGAAAGTATGCAGCAGCTCCTAACCGTATGACTGCCTGCTTGCTGGTGTTATTCTTTTTACGCTTTCATGCTACTTTCAACAGCGGAGAATGTATTTTGGAAGATCTGAGGCATCTGAATTTTGATTTTCGAACAGTTACATATGAAAGTAGTCGAACCACACAACTGCTTCACGGCACATTTTGGAAATAAGAACCCTGCCTTTTATTTTTGTTTTCATTTTTAAAACATAAATAAATGGCATTTTTATTCATAATGCCAATAGCTTAAACTCTCGTAAATACGAGACATATTGCATTGCATTTATGATAAAAGGCATTGTCTTGTATTTACGAGAGTTCAAGCTATTGGCATTATAAATGACAATGCCATTTATTTATGTTTTAAAAATGAAAACAAAAATAAATGGCATTACGAGAGTTCAAGCTATTGGCATTATGAATGACAATGCCAATTATTTATGTTTTAAAAATGAAAACCAAAATAAAAGGCATTGTCATTTACAATGTCAATAGCTCAAACTGGTGTCAATGTGAGACCTATTGCATTGCAAATGCTTGTTCTGACCTGGTGTTGGTGGTTTTAGGACTCTGGGCACTTTAGCACTGCTGTCTAGTGTAAAGTGCGTGTGCTCTCTGTGGTAAACATGGTAAGATTGGTCTACACCTGTTTGGCGTATTTAATTTACCTGTCAGTCCCTTGTAAAGTGGTATCTCAGATACCCAGGGCCAGTAAATTAAATGCTACTGGTGGGCTTGCAGCGCTGATTGCGCCACCCACCAAAGTAGCCTTTCAAACCTGTCTCAGGCCTCTGCCATTGCAGGGCCTGTGCGCGCAGTTTACTGCCGCTGTGACGTGGCACCTAAAGTGTGTGCCACGTCTGTGACGCCCTTTACTGCATGTCAGTCACCCCTAAGGTTGGCCCTAGCTAGCCCTATGGGCAGGGTGCATTGTAGGTAAAAGGTAGGACATGTACCTTAAGTGTGTGACATGTCCTGATAGTGACAAACAGCCATTTTGGTTTCTCACTGCTGTGAGGCTGCCCTCTCACAGGAACGCATTGGGGATTCCCTGATAAGTGTTTCAGTGGTAATTCCTGATATGAGAGGAGCAGCGTGGTCAAGTTTGGTATGTTTGGAATAGTGATAATAAATGCTGTGTAATGGTGTGTGCAGATTTATGATCACTGTTTTAGAAATGCCACTTTTAGAAGTTGGCATTTCTGTGTGCTATGTGTCTTTGCCTGCCTGATGTGTATTGCATATCTGGCTCTGGAGTGACAGGGGCTGGTGAGGTGTGTGGCTCCAGAGGGGCTGGGTGAGTCAGCGCTAGGCTGAATGGCCAGACCTACATTTGGAGTAGTGGGAGGAGTAGCCCCTGACCCTGAATAGGTCTGTGCCTGCCTTGTTCAATGCTGGCTCCACCCCCTGTGGTGTGTCTGAGGACGGAGCCCAACCTGACAAAGGAGGGTGAGAGCACTGTAAACAAAGTGCTTCAGTCCCCCCAGAACCAGTTGGGACTGGTTCCCCAAGCCCTGTGGCAAGGCAGAACACAGACAAATATGGTATATATACTGGGGCTGTGACCCCATGTAAAGTGTGCTGTTCTGGTGCTTACTTGCGACCGGTAGGCTGCTAGCCTGCCAGGAGGAACCACCGCTGGGGATGGACTTGCTGCCCTGCTAGGCAGCAGAGGGGTCTGCTGGCCTTGGAACCCCCAGCGTGCTGGCCTGCCTGTTGCTTTCTTTGCCCAAGCTTTGCCCATCAACAAGCTCCAGGACGAGAGGAGCGTGCGGGCTCTGCAGCGCTGGGCTGCAACTTGCTCAGAGGGAATCCCAGCGTGGGGATTCCCCCGTGTTCCCAGAGGTAAAGCGGGAGCCTACCCCGCATTGTGGTGGAGCGGGAGCCCACCCCGCATGTTGGTGCCTTCGTGACTTTTTGTGTTCCTCTGAGCGGGAGCCCACCCCACATTCTGTGCCCCTTGAAGCGGAAGCCTACCCCGCATTGCTGGACTGAGAGGAATCGCCAAAAGCGGCGAAAACAGAAGCCAGGCGCCTGTGCCTGACTGTGGGTGGGGCCTGTCCAATGAGCTGAGAGGAGCCTCGCGGGCTCCATGTCACCGTCCCCCGCCTCAGACCCGAGTGAGGAGAAGCGGAAGACAGACCGGAAAAAGCGTGACGGCGCCTGGTCGTGGGCCGGGCTGGCCAAGGGAAACCAAAGAAGAAGTCAGGCATTGTTGTGGCCTGAAGGTGGGCAGGGCCCACAAACGAGACGGAGAGGCAGTCCGGAAGCCAGGCGACTGTGGCCTGGTTGTGAGAGGCGCCCGGACCATGAGAAGGAGACCGGAACCTCGCGGGCCCCCTGCCAGAATCCTGCTGTGTCCTGGGAGGGTTCCAAGAAGACCCCGGTGAGTGCGGGAGGAGTCCAAGAAGGCCCCGGTGAGTGGGGCCAGTGCAAGGCACTGTGGGTGCCACTTCTCCCCAAGAGAAGTCCCAGTAAGGGGGCTAAGGAGGCACTGTATTGCCAGTGCTTGTTCTGCACGGGAGGAGCCCCAGGAAGGAGGGGCTCCCCCGGCACTTTGTGGGTGCCATTCTTTCTGCTGTTCTCAGCTGCACCGCAAGAGCGCAGGCAGCTGCAACATGGGGGACAGTTCTCTTTATGATAAGGAAGGGGTGAGATGCACCCTCTGGCCCCCAGTGCATGACGCTCATCTTTTCTGCTGCTTTGGCAGCCGGAGGGCCAGTTGGAAGGCCCTATTATCGAGAGCCCTGACTTTTAGGACAGAGGGCATTTGGGCCCCAGAGAAGGCCAGTTGGCCTGGGGTCATTTGGTGTCCTGGTGTGGCGTAAGGCCCACAGGAGATGTGTGCACCTTCCTAGTGATACTGGGATTCACTGCTGGTTATTAGGATGTATGCCTAATATGATTGTTGCATAATGTGTTTATGCTGATGATGATGCCTAATGTCATGCTATGATGTTTATGCTTAGGATGATGCCTAATGCTAATGTGATATGATGCTAAGTACAGTATCTTTACCAGTAGTTGCTGGTTGTCTGATATTTGCTACTTGTGCTTTGTGATGGTTCTGACAGTGGCACGATTGGCCCTGTCATGTATATGATCCCCTGTAAATTATTACCTGGTGCCAGTTGGCACAGTGTATATGTGTGGTTATGATCTAATGTGTTTATGATAATACAAAGGCTATTTTTATATAACCTTGTGTGGAGTTTCTTTTGTAGTGTGCATAGTGTGTTGCTGCTGTGTGTGTGTTGCGCAAACACTTTACACATTGCCTCTGGGATAAGCCTGACTGCTCGTGCCAAGCTACCAAGGGGGTGAGCAGGGGTTATCTTCAGCGTGTAACTCCCTTGCCCTGAGTAGAGTGGTGGTTTCTGCCTGGCTTAGGCGCAAGCCCTCGCCAACCAAAAATCCCATGTCTAACATTGGTGGCAGCGGTGGGATTCGAACCCACGCCTCCGAAGAGACTGGAGAAGAGGAGGAAAATGACAGGGCAGGGACCCCAGTAGGTAGGGAGTACCCCATAGATAGGGAGTCCCTTGCTGGGTCTAGTGCCAGGGGTAGTGCCTAATCCCTTTCATGGTCCCCAGAGGAGTTGGTGGACAGGCAGGAGAGGGAGCATCTGCTGGCTTTAGAGAAGCTCAAATCGGAGCATGCCATGGGGCTAGCGAAGCTGGATGCAGGGCACTGAGAGGCCCAGAGGGCCTTAGAGGAGAAAAAGGCATTGTTGGCTCAGGAGTTGAGTATCAGGGCAGTGGGCCTTGAAGATAAAAAGCTAGAGACTGAAAGGGTCTTAGCGCAGGAGAGGATGGCGGAGGCAGAGAGGGCCTTCGCCAGGGAGAAACTAGCTCTTGAGGAAAGGTTGTCCCCTGAGGGTAGTTTCAGTGGTCTGGATTCACCAGTGAGGGTGGGGTCCAGTGGTGGCAGCAATATGGAGACAAGTGCAGGAAGTCCCATTCCCAGATCCCAGAGTATGGTGCCTGGTTCCCAGGAAGAGGGGTACAGGTTAAGGTTCAGGGGCAGTAGAAAACTGTCTCACCAGTCTTGGGGAGAGTTTGTGGATGAATGTTGTGATGCACTGAAGGATTGCATGGGTAGCACGGCAAATGATTTTGAAGGGCTGTTCAATCTGGTTGTCAGAGAGCACATGTTCAGTAATTGTTTTTCGGGGTTACGCCAACACTTGTTGGAGTGTGAGTTCTCTGAGCCCAGGGAGCTTGCACGGGAGGCAGACCTCTGGGTGAGTGCCAGAGGGTCTGAAGAGGCATTGGGGAGTGACCCTAAGAGGAGTGGCTCAGGTATTTCCCAGAGTGGTGGGAGAGGTTCAGAGTAGCCCAGCTAGGTCCCGTTGTAGTGGGAGGGGTGTAGGGACTCACGTCCTGTCTCTGCGGAGAAGGAGTGAGAATGGGATGCGTCCCAAGGTGCCCGAAACTCAGTCTCAGGGCCTGGAGGGTTCCTTAAGGGAACACCAGGTAGGGAGCCTAGGCTGTCCTGATAGGCCGTCCGTTGAGGGGGATCTCCTAGTGTCAGGAGAACGTGGAGCATCTGTAAGCAGAGCTCCAGCGGTTCTGGTGTCTGGTGGTGCCGCTCTTAAGTGGAGGGTGCAGAAGTCCAGATTGAGGGGTGAGAGGGGGATGCGTTCCTCAGTGGGAGAACCAGTGGGTCAGGGGCCAGCCAGAAGGGCTGTGCCTCCTAGGAGTGACCATGGTGACACCACTTCTGTCCTGGGGGATCTTCACGCACTGTCAGATGGACAGGGGTCGGGAGATCTGCGCCACGCAGACTGTCACACAACACATGAGTCATGTGTTACCCTCGGGGGGCATGCGTGCTCCCCAGGAAGTCCTGGTGTGCCAGGCAGGTGCTCAGCCGCAGGGTTCAGTCCCTGGGTTGGGAAACCAGGTTCAGGTGTTGCCTGACCTGGAGTGTAGGGCGACTGTAAGCAGTGTCCTGACCGGTTTGTCTTCTAGGGGTACCCCTCCTGATGGGAGGGTGCAGAACTCTGGAAGGGTGTGCAGAGGGAGGGAGTCCTCGCCTCTGACCCTGGTTCAACCTGAGGGTTTAAACCCTAGGTTGGTAGATCAGTTGCATGGTCAAGGCCCTGAACTGGTGGAAGAATTGTGTAGGAGGTCTGGTTCCAGCGTCCTGACAGTTTTTGGTTCTGGGGGTGCTTCTCCTGGGATGAGAGTGCCGGACCCCAGAAGGAGAGGTAAGGGGAGGAGAGCCTCGCCCGAGGACTCTGGTCAGCCTGAGGGTGCGGACCCTAGGTTGGTGGGTCAGTGGCAGTTTAGAACTGCACTGATGAGAGGAAGAGTGGAGAATGGATACTATGTACCAGGGGTTACTGCCCCCACTCTGTGAGATGGCAAGGACCAGAGACATCTTTATGGCCTAGGGCCTGGTCCTGGCCGGGGACAACTAGGGAGTACCAGTGGGGTAGCTTAGTTGGTCCTGGGAGCTTTGACAGAGAGAACGACCTGGGTTCAGTTTGGCGTAGAACTGGAGTATGCCCCTGCAGTTGCGGGCCTGTGTCTGTGTTCTATCGCCCCAAGCAGGGAAGCCCATCAAGGTAATGATTGGTCTACCCTGGCTTTTGGCTGGAAGGGGGTTGTGTTGGAATTGGCCCTTTTTGCAGGGTCATCCCTGAACTTCTTGCCTTCCCCCTAGTCTTTTTTCTGACCTGGTGTTGGTGGTTTTAGGACTCTGGGCACTTTAGCACCGCTGTCCAGTCTAAAGTGCGTGTGCTCTCTGTTGTAAACATGGTAAGATTGATCTACACCTGTTTGGCGTATTTAATTTACCTGTCAGTCCATTGTAAAGTGGTATCTCAGATACCCAGGGCCAATAAATTAAATGCTACTGGTGGGCTTGCAGCGCTGATTGCGCCACCCACCAAAGTAGCCTTTCAAACCTGTCTCAGGCCACTGCCATTGCAGGGCCTGTGTGCACAGTTTACTGCCGCTATGACGTGGTACCTAAAGTGTGTGCCACATCTGTGACCCCCTTTTACTGCATGTCAGTCACCCCTAAGGTTGGCCCTAACTAGCCCTATTTGCAGGGTGCATTGTAGGTAAAAGGTAGGACATGTACCTTAAGTGTGTGACATGTCCTGGTAGTGACAAACAGCCATTTTGGTTTCTCACTGCTGTGAGGCTGCCCTCTCATAGGAACGTATTGGGGATCAGTGTCTCCAGTGTTTCAGTGGTAATTCCTGATATGAGAGGAGCAGCGTGGTCAAGTTTGGTATGTTAGGAATAGTGATAATAAATGCTGCGTAATGGTGTGCGCAGATTTATGATCACTATTTTAGAAATGCCACTTTTAGAAGTTGGCATTTCTGTGTGCTACGTGTCTTTGCCTGCCTGATGTGTATTGCATGTCTGGCTCTGGAGTGACAGGGGCTGGTGAGGTGTGTGGCTCCAGAGGGGCTGGGTGAGTCAGCGCTAGGCTGAATGGGCAGAACTGCATTTGGAGTAGTGGGAGGAGTAGCCCCTGACCCTGAATAGGTCTGTGCCTGCCTTGTTCAATGCTGGCTCCGCCCCCTGTGGTATGTCTGAGGACGGAGCCCAACCTGACAAAGGAGGGTGTGAGCACTGTAAACAAAGTGCTTCAGTACCCCCAAAACCAGTTGGGACTGGTTCCACAAGCCCTGTGCCAGGGCAGAACAAAGACAAATATGGTATATATGCTGGGGCTGTGACCCCATGTAAAGTGTGCTGTTCTTGTGCTTACTTGCGGCCGGTACGCTGCTAGCCTGCCAGGAGGAACCGCCGCTGGGGATGGACTTGCTGCCCTGCTAGGCAGCTGAGGGGTCTCCTGGCCTTGGAAGCCCCAGCGTGCTAGCCTGCCTGTTGCTTTCATTGCCCAAGCTTTGCCCATCGACAAGCTCCTGGACGAGAGGAGCGTGCGGGCTCTGCAGCGCTGGGCTGCAACTTGCTCAGAGGAAATCCCGGCGTGGGGATTCCCCCGTGTTCCCAGAGTTAAGCGGGAGCCTACCCCGCATTGTGGTGGAGCGGGAGCCCACCCCGCATGTTGGTGCCTTGGTGGGTGCAGCGGGAGCCTACCCCGCATTTTTGTGTTCCTCTGAGCGCGAGCCCACCCCGCATTCTGTGCCCCTTGAAGCGGGAGCCTACCCCGCATTGCTGGACTGAGAGGAATCGCCGAGAGCGGCGAAAACGGAAGCCAGGCGCCTGTGCCTGACTGTGGGCGGGGCCTGTCCAATGAGCTGAGAGAAGCCTCGCGGGCTCCATGTCCGCCGTCCCCCGCCTCGGACCCAAGTGAGGAGAAGCGGAAGACAGGCCAGAGGAAGCATGACTGCGCCTGGTCGTGGGCCGGGCTGGCCAAGGGAAACCAAAGAAGTCAGGCATCGTTGAGGCCTGAAGGTTGGCGGGGCCCACAAGCGAGACGGGGAGGCAGTCCGGAAGCCAGGCGACTGTGGCCTGGTTGTGAGAAGGAGACCGGAGCCTCGCGGGCCCCCTGCCAGAATCCTGCTGTGCCCAGGGAGGATTCCAAGAAGGCCCCGGTGAGTGCGGGAGGAGTCCAAGAAGGCCCCGGTGAGTGGGGCTGGTGCGAGGCACTGTGTGTGCCATTTTTCCCCAAGAGAAGTCCCAGTAAGGGGGCTAAGGAGGCACTATAGTGCCAGTGCTTGTTCTGCACGGGAGGAGCCCCGGGAAGGAGGGGCTCCCCCGGCACTTTGTGGGTGCCATTCTTTCTGCTGTTCTCAGCTGCACCGCAAGAGCGCGGGCAGCTGCAACGTGGGGGACAGTTCTCTTTATGATAAGGAAGGGGTGAGATGCACCCTCGGCCCCCAGTGCATGACGCACATCTTTTCTGCTACTTTGACAGCCGGAGGGCCAGTTGGAAGGCCCTATAATCGAGAGCCCTGACTTTTAGGACAGAGGGCATTCGGGCCCCAGAGAAGGCCAGTTGGCCTGGGGTCATTTGATGTCCTGGTGTGGCGTAAGGCCCCCAGGAGATGTGTGCACCTTCCTAGTGATACTGGGGTGCACTGCTGGTTATTAGGATGTATGCCTAATATGATTGTTGCATAATGTGTTTATGCTGATGATGATGCCTCATGTCATGCTATGATGTTTATGCTTAGGATGATGCCTAATGCTAATGTGATATGATGCTAAGTACAGTATCTTTACCAGTAGTTGCTGGTTGTCTTATATTTGCTACTTGTGCTTTGTGATGGTTCTGACAGTGGCCCGATTGGCCCTGTCATGTATATGATCCCCTGTAAATTATTACCTGGTGCCTGTTGGCACAGTGTATATGTGTGGTTATGATCTAATGTGTGCATGATAATACAAAGGCTATTTTAATATAACCTTGTGTGGAGTTTCTTTTGTAGTGTGCCTAGTGTGTTGCTGTTGTGTGTGTGTTGCGCAAACGCTTTACACATTGCCTCTGGGATAAGCCTGACTGCTCGTGCCAAGCTACCAAGGGGGTGAGCAGGGGTTATCTTCAGCGTGTAACTCCCTTGCCCTGACTAGAGTGGTGGTTTCTGTCTGGCTTAGGCACAAGCCCTAGCCAACCAGAAATCCCATTTCTAACAGAGACAATGTATTAGCCAAGAAAGGCCTGTTTTTCACATTGAATAGTTGTTTGTGCAAGATGTTTTTCTTCTCTTTGCTGCAGATGTTGCAACTTAGGAAGCCTACTGCTAGTTAGCGAATAGACTCTTGTTTTGTATTAGACAACTGATAGTGAAGTTACCATCAGGAAGAAACAATAACGACATGAAAAATGATTCATGGGATGAAGTTTGGACCTCAAGAAGTAACATTCTAACATTTCCTAGAACAAATGTCTGAAAGATTATTATGCCCTGGTGAGAACATGACAAATGAATCTGTTCTCAGAACAGGAGTTTGCTGATATTTTATTGGTGGATGAAGAAGACAAAAGAAAATAATGATGCAACATATAATTTTTATATTAGTGCGTGTTCCTAGAGAAGTTTAGGTCTTGCTGGCTTGCAGAGCAGAATATAGACCCCAGAACCCATGAGGCAGATCCTACAGGGTTTTCCTTTCCCCGACATTCTGACTAGAGACTTTTCTCTGATCTCCTAGACTGCTCTACATGAGAGGTTACCTAGCCTTATTTTATATGTCTGCTGAATTATGACTGAGATTAAATTTCCAATCTGATTTTCAAAAGCTTTATTTAATTTAAGATGAATGTCTTTTAAATAAATAGATGAAAACCTAAAAAGATTTGAAGCTAAAACCCTTTAACTCACACTAACTCTCATTATTGACTCAACAATAAATCTTTAATGATGTATTGTTTATGTTGATGACTGCTAATCATTTCTCTTCGTCGACCTTCAAAGGTCCATACGACGAGATTGCTCCCAAAGATTGATATACAGGAAACTCAGCTCCGTTTGAGTTCTACAGCTGATTTAAGTGACCCCCATCTAATTTAAACATAAATAATCAGCAGTGTGCTGGGTATCAACACATCACTTCATTTTGCAAATTGTTGACTTTGTCTAAGGGCTAACATAAACCCATGGATATATTGTTTTTCTGTTGCTATTGTTTATATACCTTAATGGATTTAAATATTGTTTGCTGCAAGGACACAAGAATGAAAACATTCTTCTTGGAAAAACGGAATAAGAAATATTTTTCTCCACAGCAGTCCATAGTAAAAAACTCAGAGGTGTTTTGCCTAGTTCTATTTTACCAGAATTTCCACATTTACTTAAAACGTATTCCCGGTGGATCATGTCAACAATTTAATATAGTTTTTATCACTGGATTTTTTTAGATCATTGCCTTTCTCGTGTTACCTGACAGAAACGATGCTGGTGATTTGGTTTAAAAAAACATGATTTGTCATTCTTTCTTTTGAAGAAACTTTAACTACACTATTACTGTCACGAAACTTGAGAGTGGTTATGTTCTGAAAAATTCCACTGATAGCAAACTGTATTACAGTCTTGGCATGCATCAGATAAACAGTTTCATTTAATGTGG
This sequence comes from Calotriton arnoldi, assembly GCA_963921515.1. NCBI lineage: Eukaryota > Metazoa > Chordata > Amphibia > Caudata > Salamandridae > Calotriton > Calotriton arnoldi. The sequence goes on from CAWUFW010000935.1 coordinate 1,539,074, forward strand.
AAATGCTGAAAAGATAGCTCACCAAGTTATAAAATCATGCTGACACCCTTTTGAGACCCCCAAGTCATAAGTGAAAATCTTGCATAAAAACTCAGCCTTACATCTTTATTAGCTCAGTAAGTTGAGTTTTTACAACTTTATTTAAGAATAGTTGTGAAAACGGCGCATAACTTACATCTCTTGCACGGAGCGCTGAGCCGCAGAAACACTATCCGAAAAGATGCCATTATCCTGTCACTCGACGCTCGGATGGCCTTTGATACGATTGAATGGCCATTTCTTTTTGCAGTCCTCGAACACATGGGACTAGGTCCCAAATTTAGATGCTGGGTAAGGCTGCTTTACACGAAGCCACTAGCACAGGTAGTAGTCAACGGCAGGCAATCTGATACATTCCCCCTAGATAGAGGCACGAGACAGGGCTGCCCCCTGTCCCTGCTCCTCTTTGCCCTGGTGCTGGAACCATTGGCGGCCTGGGTTAGAAATGACCCAATTATTTGCAGACTCAAATGGACAATGGAATGGGAAGACCGGATATCCTTATATGCGGATGATATCCTGCTATATATGGCGTCCCCGAAGGCCTCTCTAATTAGGCTACTGAGCATCTTTGAGATCTATGGGGAATGCTCTGGATATATTATTAACTGGAATAAATCCATACTATATATCCTGACCGGCCCCCCTCCAGTGCTGCCTCGGGGCTGCGAAGTAAAGGTGGTGGAGGATGGCTTCCGATACCTCGGGATCTTCATAACGGACAGCCCAGAAGACTTCATGAACAAGAACCTCCAAGAGCCCCTTAAAAGACTACGCAGGGATACTAAACACTGGCAATCCCTCCCCTGACACTACTAGGACGAGCTGCACTTTTTAAAATGATGGCGCTGCCTAGATTTCTCTACGCCCTGCAAAATACACCATTTCCAGTTTCCCCATCATATTTTAAGGCGAGAGAGACAGAAGTAAGCAACCTCCTATGGGAGGGAAAACCGGCCCGGATAACCATGGACAAATTGGTCAGAGGGTGGTATGATGGGGGTATCGCACTTTCCAACATACAGCTTTACTATTGTGCCGCTCAGGTAGCTGTCCTTAACCCATGGATTCATTCTCCCCAGACGGAACCCGCATTCTGTATGGACCGATTCGTCTTGGGGGAGGGAGGGGTTATAAGGGCACTTTACAACAAAACTCAGGAGAGAAGCCTCACGGGACCCAGTGCACACACAGTCCATATATGGCATACAGCCCACAAGAAGCTGGGATGGTATAACATGACAACGCAGTTCACTCCACTCTGGGAAACCGGGAAGCTGGGCAGGCTGGGCAATTGCAAAGGGTTCAAACAATGGGATCTAATTGGGATCTCCAGGGTTGGCGACCTCTGGAACAAGCGGAGGGTTATCTCATTTGAACAATTGCAGGAAAAATATGAAATGGCGACAACAGAAAAATTCAGATATCTCCAAATTCGGCATGCGCTGATGGCCACCATCCCGCCAGAGACTGCCCTCCCGGAGGCTTCACCCTTGGAGGATAGGCTCCTTACGGACCATATTGATCGAAGGGCCATCTCCTTGACGTATCAAAAATTAATCAACAACCAACCAGACCCCACAGTAAGTCTCCGTGAGAAATGGCAGGCAAATGTGGGGAGCTAGACGATACAGATTGGCAGGAGGCACTAGAATCCCCAAAGGTGGTGGCAATACCCTCCAGACTGAGACTGGTGCAGCTCAAAGTGCTCCACAGGACGTACTTTTCTAGGCTGACTTTATCCAAAATGGGGAGAGCTAACAACCAGCTCTGTCTACGACAATGTGGGGCTGTAGGAACATTCTTTCACACGATATGGGACTGTCCCGATATTTGAGCATACTGGGAAGCGATCATGAATACAATAACAAGAGTCAGTGGTGCTCCGGTTCCACCAGAACCTAAACGCTGTATTTTAAACATATGGGAAGCCACTGACCTCAATCACGCAGCCCAAGACTGGGCAACTCTAGGCATGACAATAGCTAAGCGTAATATTGCCAGACACTGGGGAGTTCAAACTGTGCCAACGCACACAGATTGGTGTAACAACATGGACTGGGTCATGATGACCGAAAAGGCAGTGTATATGAATAGAGGCCGCCCCAAGAAATGAGAACGGATATGGGGAGGGTGGAACAAATTACGGGGGAACATCTGTACACTGTCGACGGGGAGATCCGGATTGGAAAACAGCTGAATGATGTACTGTAGGCAGTGTGAGAGGGTGGTTGTGGGTGACGTGAACTTCCAAATAAACAACCAAGTCGGAAGCGGGAATATAATATCGAAAGTCAATAAGAGATTGCATGTACAAATGTATGTCAATTATGCTCTCAAGTCGTATGTTGGACTTGGCCCTTTTTGCAGGGTCATCCCTGAACTTTTTGCCTTCCTCCTAGTCTTTTTTCTGACCTGGTGTTGGTGGTTTTAGGACTCTGGGCACTTTATCACTTCTGTTCAGTGTAAAGTGCATGTGCTCTCTATGGTAAAACATGGTAAGATTGGTCTACACCTGTTTGGCGTATTTAATTTACCTATCAGTCCCTTGTAAAGTGGTATCTCAGATACCCGGGACCAGTAAATTAAATGCTACTGGTGGGCTTGCAGCGCTGCTTATGCCACACACCAAAGAAGCCTTTCAAACCTGTCTCAGGGCTCTGCCATTGCAGGGCCTGCGCGTGCAGTTTACTGCCGCTGTGACGTGACACATAAAGTGGGTGCACGTCTGTGACTCCCTTTACTACATATCAGTCACCCCTAAGGTAGGCCCTAGCTAGCCCTATGGGCAGGGTGCAATGTAGGTAAAAGGTCGGACATGTGCCTTAACTGTGTGGCATGTCCTGGTAGTGACAAACAGCCATTTTGGTTTCTCACTACTGTGAGGCTGCATTTGGAGTAGTGGGAGGAGTAGTCCCTGACCCTGAATAGGTCTGTGCCTGCCTTGTACAATGCTGGCTCCGCCCCCTGTGGTGTGTCTGGGGCCAGGACCTACTCTGTCAATGGGGACTGTTGTGCACTGTATACAAATGTTGGAGTGCCCCCAGAACTGGTTTGGACCGGGCGCAGAGCCCTAAGAACAAAGACAAATGTGGTATAAATATTGGGGCTGTGACCCCATGTAAAGGTTGTACCTACTTGGAGCTGTGTTGCTGCAGGACTGCTGGGCAAGGAGGAACCGCCGTGGGACCCAGCTGCTGTTTCCTGGGGCTCCCTACATGCTGGACTGCCTGTGCCCTGCTCTGCCCTCTAAAACTTGGGTCCTATCGCCTCGTGAGCACTGCGTTCTTTTATTATCCCTGGGAGCCCGAGGAGGGGGCCCCAACTTGGAAGCTGGGAGGGCGCCGTCGCACAGTGGCAGAAGAACCACCGACCAGGAAGCCAGGCGGCTGTTGCCAGGTTGTGGGCAGGGCTCCCGTGGTGGTCAGGAGAGCCCTGCATGCTTCTACGAGCCCGAGAAGGGGGCTCCGCCTTTGTCCTGACGAGTGCATGACGGGCACTACATGGTTGCCTTTTCCTTGCCGAAAACCCCAAGAAGAAGGGCACCAGCTCCGCTCGTACCGAGTGAAACCAGAAGTCAGGCGCCCGAGGCATGGCCAGGGGCGAGGCTGATCCGAGAAGGAGCCATGCGGAAGACAGGCAGTGGGAGGCCGGATCGTGGGCGGGGCTCTGCCCAGGAAGCACAGAGCCCCGCTTGTTGCTGCGAAAGAGCGAGACCGGTGTTTGGAAAGGGACGGCGCCTCGCGGGCTCAGCCAACAGTCACAGGGAAAGACCAGAGCCTCGCGTTCTCCTTTCTGCCACTCCCCACCTTTTCCCCAACGAGTGGCTCGACGGAGAAGCAGTCCACTGAGAGCGGAGACGGAGGAGCCCTCCTGGCTCCCACGTGTTCCAGCCGACAGCTGCGAGCAAAACCGCTCAGCCCCCAAGGAATGGTGAGTTGGGCTGAGCTTCCTGATATCAAGCTCCGGTCACCGTGAGGGTGGGAGCATTATTCCGCATTGGGCCAGGGCAGAGGAGGGGGAGCCAGGTGCCGGTTTCCCTCCCCCTTGATGAGTGGGGCCTGCAGGGGAGCACTAGCGCAATTTCCCTGAAAGAGGAACCCCGGGAAGGAGGGGCTCCCAAGGCACTGTTGGTGCCTAGTGTTTTGCACTCAGCTGTACCTCCAGTTCACGGCAGCTGCAACGTTGGGGGCATTTTGCGTCTCCGGAGAGACAAGGGTGAGTTGCACCCTCGCCCCCATTTCTGGTACCGGCCGGTTTGGCCTGTACCCGGCGGCAGTGGCAGCCTGCTGGCAGTCGGAAGCCACAGACTCCTAGAGCCCTGACTTTTCTGGACAAAGGGCATTGCGAGGAAGCCCAAGACGGGCCCCCGAGGAAGGCCAGTGGGCCTGAGAGCACCTTGTGTTCTGGCAGGGGGCAAGGCCCTATGTTGATATATGCACCTTGTGAGTGTTACAATGGTACACTGTTGACCTAATGTGATTACTGCATAATGTGGGTGATGCCCAATGTGACTGATGCATAATGTGTTTGTGCTAACTAGTTACTGGTTGTTTTATTACTTACCGGTTCTGATGGTTCTGACAGCGGCCCGATTGGCCCTGTCCTGTATATAGTCCCCTGTAAAGTATAACCTAGTGCCAGCTGGCACAGTGTACATTTGTGATTATGATCTAATGTGTTTTATGAGTAATACAAAGGCTATTGTTACATAACCTTGTGTGGAGTTTCTTTTGTGGTGTGCCTAGTGTGACGCTGATGTGTGTGTGTTGCGCAAACGCTTTACACATTGCCTCTGGGATAGGCCTGACTGCTCGTGCCAAGCTACCAAGGGGGTGAGCAGGGGTTATCTTCAGCGTGTAACTCCCTTGCCCTGACTAGAGTGGTGGTTTCTGCCTGGCTTAGGCCCTTGCCCTAGCCAACCAGAAATCTAATTTCTAACATTGTGTATTTAATAAACAGATTTAAAAAAAAAAAAAGAATAGTTGTGAAAAAAACCCTCTTTGGCTTATGTTTCCAACTGGCTTTGGGGGGGGTGGGCATCCTCATGCCCTTTATTGCTCTCTTGCTCGGTATTGTAGTGTCTTGGGCCTTAGGCCCACATGCTGGATAAATGACTACACAGACACATAGCATATGGTACTGGAACTGGCCTCCAGCACTTGCACTCAGGCCCTGTTATTAACAGGCCCACGTCACTCATGATGCATGTGGTGGATGGGTGTTTGGGCTGTGTGTACGGCCAGCCCTCAAAGGAGTGGCTGGTAAAACTGGTACCTTCTGAGAGACTAGAATGTGTCCAGCAGCACACTACATTCCTCCCAAACTTTATTGAGAAACAAAACAAACACGCTTGTTCAACTGAAGATTGTCTTGATGTGCTGTGACTTATTGTAGTTTCTGTTAGACAGCCTTGCTGCATCCTGGAGTCTGTCGGCGGGGCAATATCAAGTCCAACTCTCACGCCTGGGAGAGGCCCCTTGTTTCGGTTGCCATGGGACTGCTTGTGGGCTGCGCTGGGGATGTGTGTGTGCCTACGTTGAGGCAGCTGCAAGACCACAGAGGAGCCACTGCCTAGTCACTCGCACAAACCTCAGGGTTAGATGGGTCTTGGTCAAGATGTGCTCTTGCTACCGGGATCCGGATGCACGTCAGGTTAGCAGGTAGTCACTGGTTCTTCTCATTGCTGGTAGTATTTGACGCACTTAACATGGGCTGGCGAGATGGGGTTTCCAGCTGTGTGGTGACCCTGGACAACATTTGGTGATGACTTGCCGTGATGGTTGCAGGCCTTCGTTCTTGAGTCATTGATCACCAGGAGTGAGGGTGGCCAGGCATTTCCATTTCTTTTGGGGAGGCATCTGCATCCTTGTGCCTGAATGTTATTTGGGTTGCAAAGTCGTCGGTGACTGTGTCGGGATACACACCGCGTATGCTTGTGGCTTACACTTGCCAGGTCGTTTTTGTGTTGTGTCACCTAGTTAGCTTGCTGCTTGTATGTCTGGATGCACTGCTCAGCAACTCGAGTCTTCTTGAGCGTCAAGCCTGGCCTCTCACGACTTTCCCTCCTGAACGTGGTCTGGCAGGCAGCTTCTTACTTGTCTCAATCTGGGGAGCAGTGCCAATCTTCCTCCTCATGGCATCAGTGGCAGTGTCTCTCTTGTAGGCACCTGGCAGGCAACCAGGCTCTTTCAGTAACTGGCATTGTCTGTTTAGGGGTGCCCTCAGCTGGTACCCTGTACGCCTGCATCTTCTTTCCTCATGGACCTCGAACAGGTCATGTCCCTCCCTCAGGGACCTTCTTGGCACTCCGCTCTTTGAGTGGAGGGTCACCTTCATTCCGCCTCCTCTTTGCTCGAGGGCGCAGTGCTTGCACCTTGAGGCTGTGGCGTTGCGGAGCTTGGTCCTACCTAAGTTCGAGCGTGCTTGGCAGGCTTGGTCACTTCGTGTGACGTTCTCCTGGATGGGCCAATGATGGCCATCCTTTGCTGTTGTGGCCAGCTAGTGCAGCTTTTACACTCTCAGGGGGAGGCTCTCTGGTGCAGTCTTGCTTTCTCTCTGTGCCTCTTGAGATGGTGCCATCTGCTGGCTCCTTGGGTGCCTGTTATTTTCTCTTGCGGTGGTGGCCATTCATTACAAGGGGGGATACAGCACCCGTCTCTCTCATCTGGGCTTTTCCTTGTCGTGTGGCCTTTTCTCTCAGGCCCATGCATTTTGAATCTTCTCTGGGGAAGCAGACCTCTTGCTGCAGTCGGTGGCAGCTGTACTTGCTGGCTGATTGGTGGGGCCTTTTGGGGGGCTAATACCCTTCTCTGCTGCTGTGCTCTCTTTCTTTTGCCGGGCGCTGTCTGTTTGGGATTTGCTGCTTAGCTGCCCTTGGTTTCAATGGACTCTTGGCAGCTTGCTTGGCTGGGGTAGCTTTGAGCTTCTTAGGGCTCGCTCTCGGCAGGAGTTCACAGTCTCTCCCCTTCCAACTGAGATGCAGCCCACAGGGGGTGTGTGGCACACTCTTGGCAGTCTCTTGCTGTGCTGGTGGCCTGTTGCCACTAGGAGGCGTGCATCTCTCTTTTGGCCAGTCCCAGCTCTCCTCCCTAGCCCCAGCCTCCGTTACAGCATGGGAGATGGGGAGCTGTGCAGTTCAGTTTGTGGGGGGGGACATGGCTCAGTTCCGGGCTGTGCTTGCCACTCAGGCACCTGGCAGTCTCAGGTGGAGGCTGTCCTGCAGGGTTGTCTCGCCCTTCACTCATTGAGGGCAGAGGACGGCCTGTGTGTCACAAAACACACTGATTCGTCACTACTGTAGTGATGACGATCGGCCACCAGGGGCCTCGCAGTCTTCTCTGCACACTTCCAGGCTTCTCTCTTTCCTGGAGTGACGACAGGCAGCGCAGGGCTGGGAATGCCGTTGCAGTGCCGGTTCAGGGTATCCACACGCCCACTAGGTCAGGCCTTGTGGGGGCTGAGGATGGAGACGCAGGGGTACCCAGTGCTGTTGCAGTAGAGCTGCTCAGGTTGTGCACACTTTGCTTTCCCACCGCTTCTTAGGGTGAAGTTGTGGTAGCACTGTCGTTCCTTCCCAATGACAGGCGGCCCTTTGAATCAGTTAGATCTCGGGGTGCTATGCAGTGTGCTCGCTCCATGTGGCGCTGAGGTCGCCGTCTTCACTCGGTCGCAGAGGCTTGCAGCATGAACGGACGAGGGCCCCCTCATGAGACGGTAGGGACATGTAGTACCGCAACTCCCTTGCTCTATCCTACTTTTTCTAGGGCACCGACAGGCGACGCCGGGCTGCTAATGCCGGTGCAGGCCTCTCTCAGTGCAGGTGCAGCACTTAGTCCAGTTCCGGCATTACGCTTTTCTTCTGCAGGAGGCGGAGGGGTGTGTACCTCTTGTCCATTACAGCAGGGCGGCTTCACCCTTAATTTTGCCCAGTCAGGACTGTCGCCTTCAAGTACCCCAGTAGGTGGGTGTATTCTTCTCGCCCATGCTTGTGGTATTCAGCACATGGGGGGTATGCACTGGCAGTACTGCTCGTCCTCTGCGGCACTAAACTCCTCATCTCACTCTCTTGCATCCGCAGTTTCACGCTGCCACTGGTGGGGCTCACCTCACGGTATCAGCGAGTGTACAGACTCTATGCCCACACAGGCACTTCAGGAGCAGGGGGCTTCTAGCCGCTTTCAGTGAGGGTCGGCAGCGTGAAGGCACTTTGAGCGCATGCCTCTCCCCCTTCCACTGCTCTCAGAGGTTATCGTGCTGGCAGGAGCTGCGCGGTTACCCTAGACATTAGCTACCCTTCTCAACACGAGGAACTGCAGGGGGCCATCAGCCTACATGCCGGGTCAGACCGGCTCGTTGCCATTGTAGTGTCTTGGGCCGTAAGCCCACATGCTGGATAAATGACTACACGGACACATAGCGTCTGGTTCTGGAACTGGCCTCTAGCACGTGCACTCTGGCCCTTTTAGTAACAGGCCAACCTCACTTGTGACGCCTGTGGTGGATGGGAGTGGGGTGTGTGTATGGCCAGCCCTCGAAGGAGCTGCTGGTAAAACTGGTGCCTGCTGAGACACTAGAACGTGTTTAGCAGGACACTACCTCTATGATTCAGGGCAGATATTTATTTCCCAGCGATTTCAAAGATCACCAAACTACACTGCTTGGAGGTGAGCTTCCAATATATTGCAAAGCATTGCAATCAGACCCTGAGCTTACTCCCTCTGTGCCGTGTATGGCAAGAATTTTTGCCTGAGCTGCTTTTTGTTTACAATCCGAAATTTCCTGCTTCTGCTGGAGGCTAAAGTGTGAGCAGACCATGGTGTTATGTTTTACATTTCACATCAGCCAGTAGACCAGGACTGGGGGTGCGGGGGTATCCTTTACACAGGGGAGAAGACTGACAGGGGAGGGGGCAGTGGCTCAGTGATAAGGAAAGGAGCTGTACAGGACACACTCCTGCTTTCCTCTGCCTATGAGGATTGTTATCATCACTCACTAAAAAGAGGTGACTTCTGTCTGCCCTGGTGACATGGAGTCTGTGCCTGTAGTCTCTGCTGCTTTTGGCTCCACAAGCATGCATCCTCACCTCCCATTCTGCCTCAGTGGCCTTAAGGTTGCACTGTGCAGTATAGCAGTGTTGCAGCTAATGAACAAGGTTTCCAGCTGCTCAGTTTCAGCATTCGCCATCACGTGCCAGTGTCTACACACCCAGTCCTGAAGCTTGTCTGTGCCAGGGTCTTTCACCCACATTGCCCCAGTTTCACCCACCAGTGGTCCCTGATGCAGACAGCTGCCATCATCTCTAAGTCTCTGCACTCTGTACCGTTACTGCTGGAGCCCAGTCCACTAGTGACAGCCACAGGCCTAGTACCAGCATTGGCAACCTACCCCACCCCTCCAACATCATGCATGCTCATAAATAATCACACAACACATTTCTTGTTTGGGTAAAAATTGCTGCAGGTTTATTACATACACCGTTATGTAATATGGTGGGTTATCTTACGGGCGATCCAAGGGCGGGCAACCATCTAGGCCGCCTGCCCGCCTGATGAGCCAAGCAGCACTGGGGCGAACCCCATCTGTGCTGCCACTTCTGGTGATCCTCTTCCCGGATCACGTGACACATGGTTCCTTATTACTCACGCCCCTTTCAGGGCGGAGTGTAGCATAGCAAACCCCCGGTTGTTCAGGCCCACAACCGCCCGAAGGACTAACGGGGCGCCGACACGGTTTTCTAGGAACCTCCCATGAGGCTCCTAGGATTTGGCTCTGGCACCCACCATGGTGCCGCGCAGAGGTACCCTTCTGTACCCCTCTGCTTCCAGATCGCCCTGTAACTCCGCCTGCAACGAAAAAGACAACATTACAACATTCTCTGCCTCCTGCCTGCCACGAACCACGCCGGGTAAGCGGTAGGGTGGGAGACGGCGTGTCCGGGCGCGCGAAAGAAGACGACAAGATGGTGGGGGGAGGCCTATATACCCCTCCCCCTGTCCTCGCGCCCCGGACGTGATTCTAGCCTATCGCGCTGCGACCAGGCTTGGGGGACTCCTCCCTGAGTCCCTGCCCCTACGGGGGTGTGGGGTGCCCAGCTGGCACTAGAGGGCTGCCCTCTTTAGTGGCCCCCTGCGGGGGCCTCGGACAGCCGCATAGTACCAGCATTGGCAACCTACCCCACCCCTCCAACGTCATGCATGCTCATAAATAATCACACAACACATTTCTTGTTTGGGTAAAAATTGCTGCAGGTTTATTACATACACCGTTATGTAATATGGTGGGTTATCTTACGGGCGATCCAAGGGCGGGCAACCATCTAGGCCGCCTGCCCGCCTGATGAGCCAAGCAGCACTGGGGCGAACCCCATCTGTGCTGCCACTTCTGGTGATCCTCTTCCCGGATCACGTGACACATGGTTCCTTATTACTCACGCCCCTTTCAGGGCGGAGCGTAGCATAGCAAACCCCCGGTTGTTCAGGCCCACAACCGCCCGAAGGACTAACGGGGCGCCGACACGGTTTTCTAGGAACCTCCCATGAGGCTCCTAGGATTTGGCTCTGGCACCCACCATGGTGCCGCGCAGAGGTACCCTTCTGTACCCCTCTGCTTCCAGATCGCCCTGTAACTCCGCCACAGCTCTGGAGGTGGCCACCGTCGCCGCCAGAGCCCCCCACCAAAACAGCTCCTTTCTCACCTGCAACGTCTCATTTCCAGGCCTCCTGCAAGCTAGGGAAGAGATCCCTCCCCCTGGTGATAGTGGAACCCCATCTATATCACAATAGCCCTTGCCGGTAGCCTGGATCAGCTAGTGTCTAATGCAACACAGAGGCCCTTCGGCCTGGTGAATTTGTGCCAAGAACTATCCACCCTCCTGTGGGAAAGTTCCACTACTTCACATAACTCAGTCCCGTGCCAACTCTGGGCGGGGCAGATGATTCCCTGGCTCACATTGCCCCATGAATTTGCTGAGCTCACCTAGCTGCCGTTCTACTAGGACGGTGTGTCTAGCACACCTGTGTCCCCACTTAAGGGACGGCTGCCCGCTTGTTGGGAGACCGCTCCCACACCCACCTGCCTACTTTTGGCTATTCGGGCGAGAAGGATTATATTTTAACCTTTGCACCGTCCATTTGCTTTCTAACTCATGACGCACAGGGATGTCCATAACTAGACGTGTGTGACAATGAGCAAGGGTGCCATCCTGCCCTTGCCATGCATCCCTTAATTACTTATGGGAATTTCGCCAGCTCGGCTCCCTTCGTGGTGAACCCCCCTAGGGATACCAGCTAGAGAATCCGTCTGATTAGTGCAGTGCCCACTGGCTGCCATATGGTGCCTAACCTTAAGGATTGACTACGTCCTACTTTGCCCTTCAACCCAGAATATTCCCGAATAGGGGGGGTTTCACACTGCCCGCCTTGCCTTTTGTGCTTGGCACCTTGTTCCCCCCTTTCTTGGGGACGCAGCACACTGTGTTAGCTGACGGCACCCCCGCCCAGTGAGGCTAGTATAGCTAACCGGGCAGGGCATTTGACCTTAATTGCAGGAAAAGTCGACAGGCTAGAACCCTCCCTGCAGAGCCCCTGATTAGGGGGGCAGGGGCGTTCACACTGCCCAACTCAGGGCAACCCCAGCGGTGGAAAATTACCTGCTCAGTTAAATTTTTCTTTTTGTTGATCACTGGACATGCCAAATGTTCTTTTACATATGAGCCTTTTGTGCTTGACACCTTGTGTCCCCGTTACTTGGGACGGCAGCCCACTGTTGGCTGACAGCGTCACCACCCAGCGTGGCATGTATTACTCACCGGGCAGGCGTTTGCCCCTAACTGCAGGATCATAGTCAACTGCCCTTGGTTCTGGGGTGCACTTATTTTGCCCCGTTGCCCAGATGTATGCACAGACCCCTTTGCTTGCTACCCTGGTGAACACCTTAATGGTATCAAAGCTGGTTTGAAACAATGTATGTCTTGCGCCCACTACTGGAGACACCTCACCCTTTCGTGCAATTACCGCTTACGCAGCGCACCCCGCTTGCCTAACTGCCGTCGGATCACAGATGCACAGTACCTACTGTCCATCTCCGACCCTGGATGCTTTAAAACTGCCACATTGACGCAAACCAAGTTTCCCCATTCCCTGTTTAGCTGCAGTACACCTTCAGTGGGTCCGCTATGAGATACCACAAACAGACACACCTATGTGTATTGTGCCCACTATTGGAGACAGCTCACCCCTTCGTGGAGTGACAACTACCCAGGTGCCTACCCAAGTCACCCAACAGACAAGTTGGCCCTGACTACCTTGTGTTATGGTGCCAGGTTTGGGAAGAACCTTGCCTTCACTAGCTGCCCCCTGGGAAACACAAAGACAGTGCTCTGGCCGCAGCGATGCCCTCGTGTAGCATCGAACCCCTGGTCAAATAAGAGTGACAACTCCAACTTACTTAAGACTACACCATGACCATGGGTGGAGTTTAGCTCTTCCCCAAACTTCTGCTAGCGTAACCCACGGTCACGCCTCCTGTTCAGTTCACTTTAGTAATTCATGGCCCTGACCCCCAAGGGCCTGATACTGGGCTGTGTAACGCGGCCCAGGGGTGACCTTAAACAATCGGCTTGGTGTGGATGGGTGCTAACATTACCTGGCTTACGTGCCATCCCTTTGACAAGTCACTCCTACAGATGTGCCAATGCAGGTAGAAGCAGGAGTTATCCAGCCCGCCTTACTTCCTGTCCCAGTTGTCTGAGTGATGCAAGATTGAACTGGCGGCTACCATCCTTACTCACGCCTGCATATACTAGGCTCAGAAAACGGAACACTTGCTCTATAATCCCTTGGATTCCAGCCTGGCATTCCTATGTCCAGCTATACCAATCGATGATGGCTCTACTTGATCATGCTGACCGGAAGACACATCAACCCCGCGGAGCAAAGTGGGGATGCTAACCTGCCCTAAACTCTGCGGAAACAACAGCATGTGCAAGCTTGCGACAAACATCTGAAAAGCTGCCAACCACAAACCATCCCCAGCACCCGGGGGGCATGTCGCCATTCCTTGGCCTGTACACTGACCGAGCTTAAGATTAATAATGGTATCGAAGGACCCATCTCTGAGTGCATGCTTGCAACACTATCCACTGCCTTACCCGAGTCAGTAAAACGACAGCGGGAAGCATGCAAAGCTAAGCCCACGCATAAATCACCTGCCAATGCGGGCGGACCAAGCATTCGCCGCTCCCTAAGCCATCAGAACTGTCGATGGTATGCACTTTTCCTCCCTTATCACAAATAAGAGGACCTCAAAATAAGTGACCTTGTACACCACCTGTTCCTGTGTTTAATTTAATAAAACTATAATGTTGTTAATTTATAATAGGAACCCGGGTCACCCAAAGAGTGCACATATCAACTGATTTACCTCTTGCTCCCCCTTGGTATTATTGTCAGGGAGGAGGGAAGAATTAATGTTTGTAAATTAACCAAATGCCTTGGTGCGTGAACGTCCGCTGGTCGCACTAGTCAATGCGACGATTATTTAAATTAATAATACTGTGCATATGAATAAAACTATGAACAGGCAGCTGAGAATTTCACACGTTAGTAAATGTGAAACATTTTTGATTTGTCCATCGAATTGAGCCAGTCACCACCCTAGGTGAAGTCATGCCCTCCCAAACTTCTGCTAGTATACCCGGGATCAGACAAGACAGTGATAACAGGAGGGGAGAATATGTATCAATACCTGCCCTTTCTTGAATACTGGGAATGCCAAATGTTCTTTAATACATTGTAGCCTATTTGTGCTTTAATTTTAACTTACTGCTCCAGCCCAGTTTGACCCCAACTTTGGTAGTAACATACCCATAATGGTACGTGACATTCTACAAGCACTGTGCAGAATTCCCCATGACCACTGGAGACTCCTCTGGTGACACATGCCCCAGGTGGGGGTGAAGGGCTCATCCTCTTAAAGAGTCAGACCTCGTTACACTGCGAAAGAGGCACGTGCGGCACTCGAATGAGACAAAATAACTATTCTTTTCAAAAGAGAGCCTGTCCGTAACTATTGTCTATATTGGGACAAAAGATGAACCATGATATTATCACTGATCGAAGTCTGTGCTGTCATATTCGCTACCTCTGGAATATTCTCATAGAATCGCCATGACTGACACCGCACTCTCATCCTATGCTTTGTGTGATCCTGGCCCACTTTAGTGTGAGCAGAGCCCCGCGATACATACTTGGCTTTATGGTTGATAATGCACAAGTAAACTACCCCCCTCCCATCAAGTTGGGTTGCACAGTACATAGTAAGTACCTCCTAATACTACACTGCGGAGCGAGCTCACTATTCACCAAATTCCTTCACAATTTCCGCTTCGGGCTGTAATTGGGAACACGCTCACCCCATGGAATCTTTGCGCTGCATAACATGTTTATTGTTACACAACTCCATGGCACTCGTTTTATCGACCTCAGCAGGATGAAATGCTGAGTGGACCCACCAGGATCTGAACCTGTGACCATGGGGTTGAACAAGCCGCTTTCTGTTCTGCCGCTCCCCAGGCCTGTGAAATTGTATCCCAGGGCTGACATCTGGCACTTGAACCCTTCATTGGACAGGCCCGAGCTAGAAACCCAGATCTAGGAGGCCAGCCAACCGACTGACCACTTTCAACACCAGAGTGTCACGCAGCCACTCCCTAGCCGGCGTCTCTCTCACACATTGCCCGCGTAGAAATTGCACTCAAGGCAAACGGTGATTAACACAATCCGCTAGAGAAGTATAAGCTATCAAGGGGCCCCTTCGGAGGCTGGGGCCCTGGTCCACTTAGCCCGTGCCTAAATGTCTCTGACCCAACGCTCCCTCTGCTCGCCGTGGCACCGGCACAAAGACCCCATCCGATGAGGGCACCACCCGGATGGGAACGCTATTTGGGACATCGCGCACAAATAGAAAGGCATCCCATGCTCAAAATATCCTTGAAGCACCCTGTGCAAGTCTACACCAGCAGACATGCTGCTCAAGTTGCTCCCCCCCACAGCGCCGAGGGGTGCTGGCCCTGTTTGTGCCTATCATCACTGCCCCTAAGATGGAGAGGCAAATACCACTGCCTGCGATGCCGGTGGTCATCCTTGGCACTGATGCCTCGGAAGGCGCCTGCGAGGCTTGGGCAGGTTTAGACATGCGCAAGTGCGACACTTCTCTAAACCAGGCCCCCAAAGCTGTAAGAATGGCTTGGGCAGCGGCACTGCAAGCCAAAGTGAACCGATGGTGGACTAAACAACCCCCCTGCGGTGAAGCCACGTGAAAGATTCCCCGCCTGACACCAACCCCAGAGCTGCTCGAGAACAGCCCACCACACCTTCGGGGTTGTGCCCCCAAAATCCCTACAGCCCAATACACTGAGGGTCATTGCACGATGCCCACTACCACCACCATAATGCAAACTTGCAGTGTACTGTTAATGACAAACCGAACTAGATAGGCGGCAATCTGCCATACTTGGAGCCGAGGACAAAGTGGGAAAGATTAGGTGTGTTGTATCCCACACAATGCTTATAAGCACCAGAGGATGCACTGCCACCCTATCCACGGTGAGCTTCAGTCGTGATGCCCATTGGAACTAGGCGCATGCAGATTTTCCCTTACAGTTTCCAGCTGACACTCGTTCCCACACATACAACAAAGATACATCGGCTGAAGGTGTTTCTTCAAATCGCTCTGCTTCCCCAGGCCTACGCCGGACAGGGCCCGCCGTGATACTGCAGCGTTACTTTAAACTATAAACCACAAAGCCATATACCTTTGCTTGAGTTGCCGCCAAGCGTCACGTTCGATTCCCGATAAATGCACCTCATGTGCGGGCGGCCGCCATTATTGCGCACGAGCGAATAAAAGTTAACATGTAGGCAATCTGGATACTGGTCACACAACATAACTACCGGAATATAGGGCGCAATTAGGCGCTTGCAATAAATTCTGCCCCTAAGACATGATAACCAGTTGCTTACGTTCCACCCTTTCCACCAAGCGCCGCAATACTACCCCTAAATGACATCACGTGGGAGGCGGTCATAACGGCGAGGCACCATGCCGCTGGCTCTAACCGCTTGTCTTGTTGCTAGAAGATGAGACGTCCCAAGCCATCGGGGAGAAGGCCCATCGTCTGTGTTCCTTCTTTTTTTTTTTTTTTTTCAATACGCAGCTTATTAAACACGCCACAGACAAAGCCAACGTGCCTCGCCTTTCAAAAGCATTACCCGGCCTATTAGCTGTGCTGTTTGCCCCTGCAAAACAGTCAGTTCAACACAAGCAATTACAATGAGGTGACACTTTGCGCACATGCCCCAAAAAGCCCTTAATTCAGCTCGCGGCCCCCAGAGTAACACCCTTACAGCTAATCTTCCCAGCCACGGACATCCCATGTGGGCAGAGCCTGAAACCCCCAGTGGCACTCTACCTCAATGCAGGCCCCACCCTCCACACATTTAATCTGTCGTGGAGCATGCGGTGCCTGGCAAAACAGACATCAGGCCACCAGAAAACCGGGTCCTATCCCCTGCTGAGGTACGAAGTCCAACCACTCAAACCATCTTTATTGCGCCCTCGCGGCGACTCCTCATTGCCTGTAGACTTCCTTGCCTTACCCGAAAGTCAGACAAAGGGGGCCTTGACACATTGGCCTAGAGCACAGCAAGCAGCCGCAGACAGTGTTACCGGGGGCGAACCCGGGCCGCAGTAACTTCGGAAGTAGCTTTACCCGAGTTACCCTGCAACTGCGCATCACAGACCTCCGTTGGTGCCCGGTTTCCGCCTAACGCAGGCCCCGTTAGTCCGACCCTTTGGGGCCTGCCCAGGTCAAGCGCGCAACCTTGGCGATGTCATACCATGGAAGGCAACATACCCTCCGCGACGAATGGCCTGCCCGGCTCTGTTGCCATGCCCACACCGTCACCAAACTGCCCAGTTGTGCCCTGCACTCCAAGACCCACTAATGGGTCACAAGCTGCCAGCCACTGCAAACGTCCTCCCGCCGCAGCGACCGGGACAGGCCGCGACGACTCGGTGCCGCCCCAGTAAAACCCACGGGCCACCCCGCTCCGCCGCGCTGTGGGAACGGGAGCACCCTAAGGAACGTGAGCCCATACCCCCCCCCCCCCTTCACCCGACGGAGAGGGGCAGCAGGGAGCGACCCAACTCACCCCCCGACTAGGATCCGGCGCGACTCTCTCCACCAGCCCCCCCCCCGCCACACGGAGCCACCCGCGCGGGGTGGGAGGCGGAAAACGTAAGCAGGGAGGCAAGGGGAGGCACTCGGCGAAGGAGCGAGCCAGCTGGGGCGACAAGCTCCTGCCGCGCACCGGGGTGTCTGGCACCCGACGCGGGAAACAGGCAGTGGAGGTTCCCGGACTAGAGCGCAAGCCGCGGCGAAGGTAAAGCCGGGTCAGCGGTCTAGCCTGCGGAAGCCTAAGGAGAAGGGCGCGTGTTCACTGTGGCAGGAGGCCCCTCCTCCCCCCCTTGGGGGCGGCCCCCAGCCGGAGGGAGGACAGCGTCCAGCTCGACTACCAAGCCTCCCCTCCGCAGGCAGAGGGAGAAGCCGGTGCGGCATGGCGTGGTCCCGGATACTTCGAGCACCACGTTGGACCCCCACGCCCGGAGCACGCTCACGACGGAGCCAGTTGCCCCTGGCCCCAGAGCTCAACGCAGAGCCAGGAGTCTGGGGCCCGCAGGGAGGGGCGGCCCCCCCAGCCTGATGTGCCACCTTCCCCCCACGGTAAGCCCTGGCGGAGGGTGGGAGTCGGAGGCGAGCTCCGGTTGAGGACCCAGTGCCATGCGCACCCCCGCTGTGCGACGGGCGCGGCCTCCCGTCCGGCAGAAGAAAACTGCTTGTGGCAAGGGGAAGGAGTAGCGGCCCAGCTGGTAGAGCCCCGCCGTCGCTTCCCCCGACCCAAGGCGAGTCCCCGGGTCCTGGCATGAACTCTCTAAAGGCAGAGTTCCTGAGGCGCCCGGCCCGGGAGGGACACGCAACCCTCATGTCCCGACCACCTGGATACGGCGTGCCCAGGACCGGCAATGGCCGCACCACCCCCTGGAACCCCGTGGTCGCCTGAGCCCTCGAGGAGCTGTCCTCCCCCCCCTAGAGAGGGCGCCGATGCCGGGCGAACCAGGCCAGGCACCCCTGCCTAGGGAGGCTGGGGGGGAGGAGCAACTCACCCAGAAAGGGGTCCTGCGGCCGGCGACCAAACAGCGAGATCGGTAGCGGTCAGGAGGCTATGGAGAGACGGCGTGTCCGGGCGCGCGAAAGAGGACGACAAGATGGTGGGGGGAGGCCTATATACCCCTCCCCCTGTCCTCGCGCCCCGGACGTGATTCTAGCCTATCGCGCTGCGACCAGGCTTGGGGGACTCCTCCCTGAGTCCCTGCCCCTACGGGGGTGTGGGGTGCCCAGCTGGCACTAGAGGGCTGCCCTCTTTAGTGGCCCCCTGCGGGGGCCTCGGACAGCCGCATTCCTGCTCTGCCTATTAGTCATCCAGATCAGCAGCATGGCAGGAGATATGCAAGGGCCTGCAGTCAGGCTGTTCTCAGATCTTGGCCCCCTCCTCCCCAGCAGGGAACAGATCTTTCCCAAAGCAAGGTCCGCCTGTTGGCACCTGAATCAATGCATCTGAGTAAGACTAGTGCTTGATCGAGTTTGCTAACCAATGTCTGGACCGGATCAGGTACCAACATATAAGGAGTCAAATTACTCAATAACTGCTACTCACAACCAGCCCAGATGAGTAGAGTAGCAGTGCATGAAGTCATGCCTTACTGATATCATTCAATGTATTGGTTATTATGTCGGCATTCGGCCATGAAATAATAAAAACAATATATAATGATAAATAATCATAAATACATAAACTCACATAAATCAATTTCTTATTAGTCATATCGGTCTAAAGAAACAATAACAAGCGATAGAAGCGGGGTGCTCATAAGACCCACAGCTACAGTTTAAAGTCCCTCTGAAGTGCGAATGCTGCACAATAAAATATGGGAACGAACAGTATAGGCGCTATATTATCCCCATAGCGTGCATTTATGAAGCTGGGTCTGATGGCTCAGTGGACTAATGCATCCACTGTATGAGCCTGTGTTTGACCTTATGGGCACAGGTTCAAATCCCAGTGATCCACTCAGCCTTTCATCCATCTGAGGTAGATAAAATGAGTACCATTAAGTTGGGCGACAATAAAAGTCTGTTATTCTGCGCCAAGATGCCCCTTTGGGGGTGAACGTGCCCTTTGCAAATACATGTTATTTGTAAAGAACATGTTCACCCTTGGGCATCTTAGCCTAAATAACAGATATTTATTGTTACCCAACTCTATGTACTCATTAATGGACCTCAGAAAGATGAAAGGCTGAGTGGACCTACCAGGATTTGAACTTGTGACCATGAAGGCAAACACAGGCCCCTACAGTGGGCACATTAGTCCACTGAGCCACCAGACCCATCCTTCTGCTGAGCGATAGCATATAGGCATAACTCAGTTTACGTAAAGACCCCATAAAACAACAGTCTCCTAACAGTCATATTGGATTACAGGATAGCAGTAGTACCCATAAGTACAGAAGCTACTAATCAAGCTCCTCCCTGAGTACCAATGTACACTTTTATAAAGGGAGATTAAACGCCATGGTATTCAGAATTGATTACATTCCTAACGGGGCTTTGTCCGATTCATTGGCAGTTACCAGGCCCATAAATATGAGGCGACTGAATTAAAAATACAGTCACCATCTGCTCTAAAACAAAATGGTAAAACTGCTCCATCAGAATTATCCTCATTATTCTAAAAAGAGGCACAAGACACCTTTTACGTGCTAAGACATATTTAGTGCAAAAAAGTGCAACAGATTGTCCTTTTCTCCCAAACTGCAGTCACAATATTCTTGACTTATGGGAAGTCTTTAGCACTTAACTAGATATTCTTTTGTTGGCAATATACCCTGCGTAATTTAATATAAAGTGTACGTTTGTGTTCAGGGTAAATCAAATCCATATATAACACGTTGATGGGGCCACAACTGTTACTGAAATGATGACCCAGTAGACTCCCAGGCCTAAACAGACAAAGGTTCCTCTCCTGTCTAGACTCAAAATAGGGATCCCTGATGATTGATACCATATCCCGAGTGACGCTTCTCGGGTCGGTCCAAAGTGACCCCAGCTGCAGTTCAACTAATATGCTTATTACGTGGGAGAACCAAGCATTTCTATCGTGGGCACCAGCGTGATTCGCATCTTCCAAGATTTTGCTTAGATCGCTGCTTTAGGGTTCAGAATGGCTTTAATCCAGTCTAGGACTGATTTTAGAGCTGATATTTCTGCTATTGGAGTGTATAAAGTGCCAACAGGGGGGTGCCAGGGCACAGTTTTAACAAGGGTCTGAGAAAAAGCTTCCCGCCACTTGTAGTGTGTTTAGGTTTGCATACCCCCAAAGCTCGGCCCCGTAAAGTGCTGCTGTTACCGCCTTCTGACAATAAATTTGCAATATGGTACTGATACTTTTGGCACCTGCCTTATACCTACATTTTAAAGTTGCCCCATTGGTCTGACTCAGAATTGTAGTTGCTTTGGGTATGTGACAATTCCTCTTCAGATCCTCAGTAAACCGGACCTCCAGATAACCAAACTGCTTAACAGGCTCTATCGGCTCTCCGTGTATCCTCACATTCCCTTCAGACTGGGGGCGGTCCCAGCACCGTGCTCTTTGTCTCGCTGCTGTTAATAGTCAAAGACTTCTTGTGCAGTAGTCTACAAACCTCAGTAGTAGACTATGGGTTGCATCTTCAGTCTGTGCCAATAAGACTGCGTGGTCCGCAAATAGCAGTATCGGTACCTTTTTCCCTGCTTTAATGGGGACATCAATGTGGTCTTTAAGCAGATATTCAGCGACATCGTTTAGCTATATACTAAAGAGCAAAGGGGCTAATACGCCCCCCTGGCGAACTCCCTTTTCTACTGGGGGGTTTCAGTGCAGTCTCCCTCCGGTCCATCCCTAATCCTAGCTGTGTTATCCTTGAGGAGTGCCACTACTGTATGTACGAATGTAGTGTCAGCCCCTAGCTCTATTAAAAAGCTGCATAGCTTCTCTCGGTCCACAAGATCGAAGGCTGCCTTAAGGTCAATGAAGGTTGGATATAATGGAGATTTCCTTTTGATTGTGTATCTGTAGGAGATCATATACAGGCGCATTGCCTGGTCGCTAGCCCCAACCCGAGCTCTAAACCCGGCCCGAGCCTCTGTTAGTCTATTCCGGCTGTCTGCCCAGGCTTGAAATCTATTTAAAAGTACCTTCCCGAGTATTTGCCCTGCCCCGTTTAACAGAGAAATTGGGCGGTAGTTGGAGGGGTTACCACGATCACCTTTCTTAAATATGACATGAGAACAGCTGAGCGCCATCCGTACTGATATCCTACTTCAGACCTGTTTGTGTTCAGCTAAGGTCCGGTTTGTCCTCCACCCAAAGCCTCTCTTGGACCTTTGTTTTATTTAACCTGCTAGAAAGAAAGAGGGAAAGGAAGAAGAAGCAGGAAGACAAAGATAGGAAGTCAGGACAAAAGGAGAGAGCAGGGATGATCAAGAACCTGTTAGAGAGAGATAAAAAGACCAAAAGTAGTTTGTGAAAGAAAGAGGCACGAGGTGGAATCAAGACTACTTAGCTTTAGTATTCGAGAGAATTGACATTTGGCAGCATCAGCAGTGGTCTCCTAAGGAAATCTTTGTGCCTCCTGCACATATTATTTTTATAGCAAATTGCACCCTCCTGGTATTAAGTGATGTTAAAACCCTTTCATCAAATATGTATCCAGCCTCATGTATGGACTCCCTGCTTTTAATGAACCCGTTTTGAGTTTCAGGGGTTCCCTTTGATGCTTTCATGGGGGTACTTTGAATAGCCCCCAACGTCACCTGAGGGCTTGAGCTCACTCGTCTCAGCAAAGCTTTTCAAATGTGATCAAGCTTCCTAATGTGTGCTCCATTGCTTTTACTGTGGTTTGTCAATATTAGGGGGATGTCCTGTGTTTTAGCCTCTCTAGCCTCAGCAGGGCCTTTCTTCTTTGGATCTGGAATCAGGACAGGCTATAAACACCGCCTGACCTGCTGCCTGTGATTGGTCACGGGTTCAACTTGTACTTTTACATCTGATTACTGAGCAGTGCAGTGAAACAGGGCAAGTGAAACCAGAGAGGAAAGAAATGTGGGTAGGAACTTGAGAAGCGCTTGGGAGATGGAACTTAAGGAAGGAGCTAGGAGTGAGAGAGAAATCAGGGAGAAACAAATGAAGGGGAGACTTATATAGAGAATCAGGTACAGAGTGACATCGATTCAACATTCTGTGCAGACAGCGTGTGTTGCATTTTTTTAATTAATCATGTTATATTTGAGCAGACACCCCCTTAGGCAGACAATATGGTTTCTGTTGAAGCCCACCCTTTCTGCAAAGAGGTATTTCTTGAGCCACTAAGAGTCTAAGATTTTTCATTAGTTTGAATCCCTAGCTGGGCCAACTCAACAGCTATATAAAAACTACATTAATATTTCAATTTAGCAGTATCGGCTGATGAACAATGACAGTGGTGAGGCATATAGGCAAACAGATTAAAACAGTATGGATTGTTAAACGACAACATTGGGTAGACAGGTGAAATGTCAACTCTGCCTTTTCTATTGTACACTACAGAGGCACCTCCTCCCTTCACGTCTGTGAAGTGGCATGTGCTGCAAAAAACAAATCAGAAAAGAGACTTGACATTTCCTCTATGTAGGAAAGTCATCCTTTTCCCCTGTTCACCCCCATTTTTTTGCTGAATGATACTGGTGTTAACTGACTCTGACTGTACCCTGTGCTCTGCTAACCAGGCCCAGGGCCAGTGCTATGTGTAAAAAGGTACAAGTAATAGGGTAAACTTACAATTGGCAATGACAGGTACCATAAATCCCTGGTAGATAATAGGGCTAGGGGGTTCAAACTACCTATAAGTCCCTAATATGTAATAGGGTATGGAAATTGGAGGCCCAGAAGATTTCCTACACTTGCACGTGTACAATGCTGAGTACCTGCTGTCATTTTAAAGGCAGCTGGCTTTGTAGACTGTCTTTAAATGTAAATTGTGTGCAAACTCAACTTTGGTGGTATGTGCACTTTAAAGGTGATACTCTACCTGATTATTACATATTAGGTACCCCCAGGGTCTCCCCTATGTGTCCCAGGGGTGGGGGGTCATGTAGCTGTAAGCAGGGGCCTTTTAAAATATGTTTTAAATGCCCTGGTGAGGGGAAAACAGCCCATTTCATTTTCCCCATTGTAGATACTTAGCTCCATAGGCTAACATTGCAATATTTTATGTAGCTATTAATATTGCTAGGAAAGGAATTAAATGTCATTGAAGGACTTAAAATATTGGTATTGATGCATGCAACACTTTGCAACTGTTGAATTTATCATAACTAGTACAGAAGAACAGTTATAGAACTTTATCTTCTGTAAGCCAAAATACAGCCTTCTAGTGGTCTCTGCTGATTGGTCATCCTTAACAGGCTTAGATAGGCTGCTTTGATTAGGTGATAAATGGCCTAGCAGGAGCAGAGGTTAACTGATGGAGAGCACTCTGCAGCTGTGGATGTTAAGTCATAGAGAGGGGGCTGGGTAAATCATACTGAGCTCAAAGAGCGAGCAGATCAGTAAGGAATGCCAGGGGTACCTACCCCCACATCCTGGGCCCCAGCCAGATGGCAGGTTTAGAACAGGAATTTGCAGAGATCGGGGGGGGGGGCAGCTAATAGAAATGAGCCACATTGTGGGTTGGTTTAGGTAGGTCTTATTCCTCTGGATAGAAATCCTCCATGTTGGAATTTGGAAGTGCAGTGCCTGTGGGACAAGAAAATGCCACAGTTTGGAGGATGTTTTATGCCTTTGGGTGGCACCCAGCATCTCATTGGACATAGGTGCCCCCTGCTTGTTGCCACAGAACACTGAATAAAAATGTGCGAGCTGCATAGCCTCTCAGATCTGTTGCCTGGAACTATGAGGTGCCCTGCTGGAATCTGGATTTGCACCCAAAAGCCTGTGCTCTGAATGACTGCACCTACTGCACAATCTGGTACTACAGCCCTGGGAACTGTGCCTTGCTTCAAGAAGAATTAAGGAGTGGACTCCCTGAAAGCTACAGGTTAACAGATCCCACCTGCATCATCTCCACCAAGAGTTCCCATCCTGGAGTGTGTCCAGTGGACATTTAAGGATTTGGCCAGGTGTATTATGGGAATTGTGGTCCAGACATCCCAGAGACCATATAGGAGATTCCAGACTTTTGGCTTGGTGTTTTGGACCCTTGGAACCTACAAGGATACCTTCAGGGAGCACCTTCTGAAGTCTGGGGAACTTTTGTGAAAAAGCTCTATGAGGTGACTGACCCGACCTCGAGAGTCAAGCCGACTACCTACAACCGCGACCTGGCCAGGATTTCAGGTTCATCCCACTGAAAGCTCTGGAGCTCCAGTCTTCCAGGATTTGACCAGGGCCTTTCGGAAAGTCAAGATGGCTAACCCTCACCAAATCCGGCCTGCTGTGGAGGGTCAAGCAACATCGGAAGAAAACGTCCAGAAAAATGTTGAGGTAAAAGTTTGACCGAGGCCTCCCGCTTACTGTATCTGACCCGGGCTCCATCGCGGTCAGTCTCAAACTTTGACTTTGTCCCGATCAAGCGCTACCATATGTCCCAGAGTGGCACTATATGTTTTTAGAGTTTAAAGAGCTTTATTGAAACAAATATAAGCATCGGTACAACTTTATACAAAAATGACATATCAAAAGAGCAAGAAGTATAACGAACAGAATATAGATTATAAAGGAATGAACATTACAGGATATCTATCAGTGATACACAATAACCCAAAATATGAAAGCAATAATGAAAAGTTGTACTTAAAAACATAATAGCATTTTACATTTTTCAGAAAAGGGGAAAAGCTAGAGGAGGAAAGAGAAAGAAAAAGAAAGAAAAAAAGAAAGAGAAGGAAAAAGGAAGAGAGGAGGGAAAAGAAAGAAAAGAGGAAGGAAGAAAAAAGAATCTAAGATGTTATCCTTATCAATATACCATATTTAAGAAACCTGACTGATAAAAGCTACAGAGGAGAAAGAACGAAAGAAAGAAGGAAGATACTCATGGTGGTTGATGTACAAAAGAAAAGTCCTTATTCCGAAGTGCAGATGTGGATAAATAGGTAGAGAGTGGAGACCAAAAGGCTTCTTTTCGAATCAGTTGTTGAGACGTGCTAACAGAAGCTCTATCCAGTCTATGATGATAACAAAGAAGGTTCCACCTGGCAGAAAAAGAGACTTTAGAGTCATCTTTCCAATTAGAGGTTATTACCTGGAAGGCAATAGCAATTAACAAATCCACCAAGATACCCACTTTACGAGAACCAAACCATGTTGCAGAATTACTTCCCAGGAATATGGAATAAATATCAAAAGGAAAATTTGTAGAACAAATGGAGGAGATTGATTCACACACCTTAATCCAAAAACGTGAGATGTTGGGACAGAGAAAAAAGGAGTGTAGTAACGTGCCAGGATTGTGTTGACAGGACCAACAGTTCGGGGATAAGTCTACACTATACTTAGAGAGGGATAATGGAGTAAAAAACAATCTTTGATAAAAAATAATAGAGGGTCTGAGTGGTGCTTGCGTTGCATGAGGTATGGTGTATTCGCGCCCAAATAGAGTTCCATGTGTGAACAGAAAGAGTACGCTGCAAATCAGATTCCCATAAAAGTTCAACTTTACTCTTGGGACGATCAAGAGAGGAAAAATGAAGATATTTATAAATGTGAGAGGCCAGAATAGAGGAAGAAGTAGACAATGGTTCTAACATGGAGTCCGATGGGGAGGAAAGAGATCCAGAAAGGAGGGAGAACTGATTGGTTAAGAGCAGTCTCAAAGACTCATATCTAAGAGTTGAGGAAACTGGTAAAGCAAACTTAGCCTGTACCTCCTGAAGGGAGAGAAAAAGAGAATTCTTGAGTAGATGCTTAACAAGGAATATCCCTTTAGCAGCCCATTGTTTCCAAAAAATAGTACAATTTGACAATTTAATGAGTTTGTTATGCCACAGAGGTGAGTCTAAAAATATTTGTAGAGGCGAATGGGATCTGCGCTTAACAGGGTGAAAGGTAGAGATAAAATTTGAAATCGTCGGGTAATTAAAAGAACGAGGAGGAGTAATAAAACTGGCCAACAAAGAAAAAGGAAAAGGATAAATCAGAGATTCCTCCAATCTGTGCCAAACTGAACTGGAAATCTCTTCGGAGGAAGATAAATACGGTAACACTTGACGAATTAAAAAGGAAGAATGATATTGTCGAAAATTAGGGAAGTGGACACCTCCACAATCTTTAGGAGCAGATAAGAGGGCTAAAGAAATTCGGGCCTTTCGACCATTCCAAAGAAACTTACTCAGAACCCCATTAAGGGTTTTAAAAAATTGTAAGGGGAGTTTCACTGGTAACATGGACAAATAAAAATTAATGGCGGGAAGTAGCATCATTTTGATTGCATCCAATCTACCCCACCAAGACAGGAAAAGGGGGGACCATTTGTTTGTCATGTTGTTTACTTTTAAAAGAACTTCATCTAAATTAAGCTGAATCGTTTTTGTAATAGAGGAGGAGTATTTAATCCCCAAACAGGTGAGGCTATTAATGTTCCACTTAAAATCAGACCCTTCAAACATGTATTAAACAGTATTTATTTAATGGAAGCACTTCAGATTTGGAGAAATTTAATTTGTAACCAGATAAAGAGGCATAGGAAGAAAGAAGATCTGAGAATGCGGGCAAAGAAGTAGATAGATCAGAAATATATAGCATAATATCATCTGCATAAGCCGTAAATTTGATTTCAATTGCCTTATGCTTAAAGCCTCGAAAGGTAGGTGAGTTCCGCAAAGAATGAAGAAAAGGCTCAAGGGAAAGAATAAAAAGCAAAGGAGAAAGAGGACACCCTTGACGGGTACCACGTTGTAGAGGGAAATAAGACGATTGAGAACCATTGGCAAAAACCGATGTACTAGGAGAAGAATAAAACAAACTAATCAAAGATAAAATAGAAGGTCCAAAACCATGCCACTTGAGAGCACACATCATAAAAAGCCAATGAACGCGATCAAAAGCTTTCTCTGCGTCCAGGGTTATGGCTGCGACAGGGTAAGAGCTTTTAGATGCTAGATGAATAATATTAAGAAAAGTTCTAGAGTTATCAGCTATGGTCCTCCCCTTAACGAAACCCGTCTGCTCAGGACCGATCAGCTCTGGAAGTACCTGATTAATACGAAGGGCTAGTACCGTGGCAACATTTTTACAATCTAGATTAATCAACGATATGGGGCGATAATTAGCACAAAGTGAAGGATCTTTATCTTTCTTAGGAATTAAACAAATCATAGCCTCCAAAAAAGAACCTCGAGCCTCATTGCAAGAAACAAAATGTTGAAATAAAGATAAGAGGTGAGGCAAAAGGATATGAGAAAAACACAAATAAAATTCAACAGTGAGGCTGTCCGGGCCAGGGGCCTTATCACTGGGTAATTTAGATAAGGCGGATTTGATCTCAGAAAGGGATATATCGGCATCCAAAAGAGAACAATCTGGAAGTGGGGAAGAGCGAGGAGGTAATGAATCAAAATATGAATCCAAGGCGGCGTCAGAAGGAAAGGATTCAGGAGTATATAGGGTCTTATAAAAATCTGTAAAACACTTTAATATCTCTTCATCCTTAAAGCGATGAGTACCGCAGTCATCAGTAATCTTGACAATTCTGGATTTTTGAGACTTAATCTTCAAGTAGTTCGCCAGCAATTTACCCGCTCTATTACGACCACCATAGAATTTAGAATTAATTTTTATTAACGTTCCGGAAGCATCCTCCGAGGATTTTCTATTAAAAGCTAGTTTAGCTTGGACCAAATTCTTTAGAGTGTCAGCATTATTAGAAGAAAAATATGCATGTTCCAATTTCTTAATAGAAGATAACATAGAAGCGGACTCCTTACGATATTGTTTCCTTTTATTAGCTACATAATCAATAATAAAACCTCTGGCTGTTGCCTTAAAAGCATCCCAGACGGTATGAAAAGTCATATCCGGACTAGCGTTGAGGAGAAAAAATTCTGAAATAAAGTCTTTAAAGCGTCCGATAAACACAGTATCTTTAAGAAGATAATTATTAAATCACCATCGATGGGATTTAGAGGGTAGGGAAGGTAGATCCAAGTTGATAAGGACAGGGGCATGATCGGAAATCAAAATGGAACCAATCTCAGCATGCGATAAGTGGGAAAGAAGATGTGGGCTTAAGAAAATATAGTCAATTCTGGATGTAGAATTATGAGTTGGGGAGTAAAAGGTAAATTCTAAACAATCAGGATTAAATATTCTCCATGCATCTGCCAACCCTCTAGAATGGATAGTGTTAGCAAAGGTTTTTTGCATTTTATTAGGAACGTACCTGGAGGAGGATTTCCTATCAAGGAAAGGATCCATGACCTGATTACAGTCACCATCCACTATGAGATTAGAGTCAGAGCATGAATGAAGAGTGTGCGACATGGATTGCCAGAATTGGGAGTTGATACCTGTAGGACCGTAAATATTGAGGAGAGAAAGACGTGAACCATTAAGGAGAGCGTGAAGAAGAAGCCAACGTCCGTCCATGTCCTTCTCCTCCCCTTCTACAGTAATGGAAAGAGACTTATGAAATAGTATCACTACTCCATTTTTCCTATCTTTAGATGGGGAACTATATACATCACCAACCCACTGTTTTTTAAGGAAATTAACGTCAGTGTCATTAAGGTGCGTTTCCTGTAACATTGCAATTTTACATTGTAGTTTAGAAAGATGCGTAAGTACTCGTTGCTTCTTAACGGGATTACGTAAACCTTTTACATTCCATGAAATAATTCGAACATTATCAATCATTGCAGAGGAAAAAGGACATTAATCAATATCATAAATACTGCAAAAATTTTCATTAACAGGTGCATTGTCAAATTCAAAATAATTTTACAAACAGTATAACAGCAATGAGAATCAAACAGGTTATAGAGTGGAACTGAAAACAAGTAATAACAAAGAAGGATATGAGAAGGATGATATATAAAGATAACATAGAGAAAGAAAAGAAAAGGAAATAGAAGAGATGCAAAAGTAGAAGGAAATACACGGACTAAGATCCAAGGAAAAAAATATAAAGAAAGAAGGAACAAAAGAAAAGAACAGAAAGAAGAGGGAAAAGAAGGAAAGGGTAGAAGAAGATGTAAGTGATAGACAAAGAAAGGTTGACAAAAAGTCGAGGGACTTCAGTAAAAAAAAAAAGGATAAGTATCCAGAGTAAAGAAATTAACATGGGGAGCGGGAAACCGCAAAAGAAGATAGACGGCAGAGCCAGGAAGAACAACCGAGAAACAACCGAAACCAATAATAAAAATACATATGAAAACAGGGAGCCCATTGTGAAGTAACACAACACCACGGGGAAAACCAACTATATATTAGACATATATCAATAAAACTTAAAACAGACAAACATCAGCAACAAAGGACGCATTCTGAGAATTTCAACACTTACCAAACACGAAGATTAACTGGGAACATTAGGTTGAGGTAAAGAGGCGGAGAGGAGGGAAGCGGCTAGGTAATAAGTTCGTACAGGAGGGTAGAACATCTGTGGAAAAAGACAAAATAAACAATAATATGAAATAACCTCCAAAGGGGGCAAAGAAGTCACACACATCTAGAGAAAACAGCAACAACAGACCATAACTAAAAGTCCTGAAAAAAGAAAAAATTCTTCAAAAAGATGAAGTAAAACAGAAGAACTCAGAGAGCATAATACAAAGCAAAAACAGCATTGTTACTCATGGCCCTCCAAAGTCCATTGTATCTCCTTTATGGCGAGAAATAAATTGTCTTAAATCTTCAGGACGATCGAAAGAGTAGGACCTCTCTTTGTATGTAACTTTAAAAAAACAGGGATGGACTAGACCATATCTGGCGTTCATGGAACGAAGAGCAGGGCGAAGAGAAAGAAACTCCTTGCGACGGGCAGCAGTGGCGCGGGCCACATCTTGAGAGAAGAAAACTTTCTGACCAGACCACAACATCTGCTTCCTAAGCTTTGCTGCTGAGAGGACCATCAATAGCTCGATGTATTCCAAAAATAAAACGATTATCCCTCTAGGACGAGTAACTGTCGAAGAAGAAGACAAATCTCCTGTTTTAGGACCGATGCGGTGAGCACGCTATAAGTTAAGAGTGGTGCCGTCCTTGAGACCAACAATTTTAGGGATATGCATTTTTAAGAAAGTGAGCATGTTGGATCCTTCCTCTCCCTCCGGAATACCATAAATTCGAAGATTGTTTCGTCTATTGCGGTTTTCTAAGTCCTCTGTTTGTATCTTGAGGAGAGCAGTTTCTTTAGACATATCAGCAACCTGAGGAATCAAATCCTGAGCATCGCTAATCCTCAGTTCCACCGCCGACACTCTTGAGTCCAAGTTAGACCATTTCTCGTCCAGCTTCTGAAAGGTAGCATTGGTTTCTACCACGAAAGGTTTAAGCATTCTTATTTCTTCCATGAGGTCCTCCATTGTTATAGGTAATGGAGACTTGGTAGGCGAGTTAGGTTCCTTTTTGTGACGTTCTGGAGGTGCAGCAAGGTTGGAATCTTTACGAGCAGAAGACATGTTTGCTGAAGTGGTTTTCTGACCAGACGGGAAAGAAGCCTGAATGTAGGTTGATACGTTGGTATAGTGAAGCGTTCAGAAGAGAGGCAGCGTATATTCCACAAAAATAAAGGGAGAGCTGGATATATAACAAGTAGACTCAGTCACAACAGCGCCATATAAAGTGTGCACAAATATAGAAAGCAAAGTCTCAAGTATAGCATCTCAGATGATGAGACAAAAAGTTGGTCATGCAGTTATTGAAATTATAGTCGCAGCAGGTGGGTCAATACTGTGCACCATGACAAGGATTTTCCTCAGACTTATGTATGAAAAAAAACACAAAAAAAAAATATAAAAAATTCACTTCCAACAGGGACAGAAGGCCAGCTACGGCAACATACAGCTGAGGAGAACACCTGAAGCAGATAACGTAGACCCAACCTTCGAGCAGAATGTGGCTGTTAAATAGGCAAAGTCACAAAAATAATGTAGCCGCTTGAAAAATGGAAGAACTATTCACACAGGCAGCGTAAATAAAGGTGGAGGAAGCAGTTCCAGTAGCATGGCAAAACCAGGTCAAAGGAATCTCCTCACCGTTATAGTATGTGTGGAAAACTCCTCAGCCATGTAGAACTATTGTAAAATGGCAGTGTCCACAATGACAACAGCAATTCCTCCACGGGCAGCCAGAGGGACTAATCGTTGAAAAGCTCCCGCGCCGCAACACAGGCGACGCAGGCAAAGCCAGAAGGTAAAGCTGCGTCCTGCCGCATACAAAATGGGGGGCGCTGCCGAAAAAGCTGAAGGGAGCAAAGCACGGCGATAGGCAGCACTAAACAGTAAGAGAAAAATGGCTACCTGCGCCCCCGCACTTGCTCCGCATACGCCGTTGGTTCATGGACCCGGGGGATCAAGAGAAGAGCTCCGTTAAAGGTGAAGGTTCCACTCAAAGCGCGGAGCCTCAACCCGACGCGGCCATCTTGTGGCGATTCAAGCCACACCCCCGGCACTATATGTTTTTAAGCACTATAAAGTGGTTAATCTTTCCAAATTCATATCTCCGGTTCCCTACATTGGATTTTTGTAGTTTTGGTGTCTCTCTGTTCACGAAAATATTTCCTGTTTTTATAAATTGGTGTGGGATTTTTATTGTGTGTTGTGTCTTACTTATTTGATGTATTGATGTTTTTAAATGCTTTACACTCCTGTCTCCTAAGTTAGGCCTGACTGCTCATTGTCAGCTATCAAGGGTTGAGCAAGAGGCTAATTTACTGAGACCTTTACTGGACCCTATAACATGCTGATGGCCTTAATACTAGTGGTAGGTGCATACTTACCTCTACCAATAGCCCAATTTCCAACACCCTATCAATTTAATCATGTAAATTCAGCAGTCTTTAGGTTTGCAGGATTCAAAACATTTCTCCTTTTGTGTGAACAGCCACATGTGCCTTTAATTTTGCAACGTCAATTCCACAGCTACAGGTGCACCTTGCACAATTGTCTGAAGAGCTCTTTTTCCATATTGTTTGCTCCATGGCATTTTAGTACTATATTAAGTGAAAATGCAGTAAGAGAAACAGAAGAAGGAAAGAAGCACGATGAGGACGGTCCTGGAGACGTTCTAGAGCCCAGACAGAAGGGTCTAGTCAAGCACACTTATGTGCACCTACCCTATGCTGAATTGGAAAGAGCGGGATCTGCCTAAGATTGACAGGTCTCCTATCCATGGACTGGGCTATGCAGTGAAGCACCAGGGACTACATTAAATTGGCACAACAGTGCTATAGCTCCAGACGCCACTTTACTTGGTATGCTTTGTTAGCAGTATGGGGTATTCAAAGGTAAGTCCTACGGCATAGCATCAGTCGTAGAATTACATTAGTGCACACGCCTCAGGGCAGTAATGTGCTTTATAAATCCAAATAACATAACTTGCATTTGCACTTCCTGAAACCTGCTGACTGCCTGACCTCTCAGAGCAAGAATAAGGCCAAGTACTATTTAAAAGTGCAAAGTTAATGATGGCAAATGTTTATTTATGAGACACATATTCTCAGATGGGGGTGGAGTCCCTGTGCCCTAATAGATGGGCCACCCCTGCAAGTTAGTGCCATAGCATTTAGGGCTGCGTTCACTCTGCTTGCTGAGTCTTTCAGAATTATTCATCGTTAAAGGGGTGTCGTGTAGTTCCTTAAAATACACAGGATCTGCACGTTTGTTGGACAACATAAACTAAGGGATTGGTGTCCAGACTGATTCCAGACACCCCCACAGGATATGTCAGCCTATAGACCAGCTAGCTCACAATGCCACCATAAGCCACCGAACCCGGATAGTTTCTGGCAACCATTGAACATGACAACCCTTGACCCTTCAGGGATTGTGGAAACAGTATAGTACTTTTAGCTCAGTCAGTCCTGCTCACTTAGTCTCAGAGGGATACACAGAATAAACGTTGGGTACATTTTCAATAAGCATTTATTGAACCTGCACCATTCTAGTAGAAAGCATGTTTGCTGCGACAATAAATAGACAGAAGCAAATGTAAGAGATTATAAGCATGTATGTGGATGTGAAGCCAAGAATTCCCTAGGAAAGAGCCAACCCCATTACCTGATGGGAGAGAATGAAGAACCCCGTCTTGGTCACGAGTTGGACACCCCCAAGGGATGTCAGGCCGCTGCATGTTAAAGCCTCAGCATGCAGGGACCTCCATGTCAGAGTCACTGTAGAAGCGTCTCCTCTGTTAGCCAGTCAAGGTGCGGTCCTTTTATACCAAAAATGTAACCTCGGGGCTTCTACCACAATCGATATGTTGTGAGTGCAATTATGTAGATGAGCTTAAATCAATAATTGTAAGTATGCAAAGTAGCCCACTCGACTGAGGATGAAGATAGCAATGACTTTTATACAGAGTATGTTAATCCTGTTATGTACTTCATGTGTAGGAGATTAAGATATGATGCTAAGAATCCTCATGCATAATAAATGAGGCTAGTTTCAAGGAACCCAATCAACATTTATTCAGCACATAACTGGGTAAAAAAAAACAGGGCCGAAGCCCATACAGGTCAGAATCACCCTCATATAGGGCTACTCCAGCATATCGAATGCCTTAATTGCATCTAATGATAACACTGCCTTGGGCTTCGCTATGTCCTTGGTGTACTCCAGACAGCAAAACAGGCGTTGGAAGTTCATCGGGTACTCCAGTCAGGTATAAAGTCTGGTTGGTCCGGGTGTATCATTGTGGAGATGCCCCATTGGAGGCGGAAGGCCTGAATTCTTGCTAAGATTTTGACACCAGTGTTAAGTAGCGATATCGGTCGGTAAGAGCCACAGTCCTCGATATCTTTTCCTTGTATTCATGTGGCATTTGCTTCCTCAATGACTTTTATACAGAGTATGTTAATCCTGTTATGTACTTCATGTGTAGAAGATTAAGATATGATGCTAAGAATCCTCATGCATAATAAATAAGGCTAGTTTCAAGGAACCCAATCAACATTTATTCAGCACATAACTGGGTAAAAAAAAACAGGGCCGAAGCCCATACAGGTCAGAATCACCCTCATATAGGGCTACTCCAGCATATCGAATACCTTAATTGCATCTAATGATAACACTGCCTTGGGCTTCGCTATGTCCTTGGTGTACTCCAGACAGCAAAACAGGCGTTGGAAGTTCATCGGGTACTCCAGTCAGGTATAAAGTCTGGTTGGTCCGTGTGTATCATTGTGGAGATGCCCCATTGGAGGCGGAGGGCCTGAATTCTTGCTAAGATTTTGACACCAGTGTTAAGTAGCGATATCGGTCGGTAAGAGCCACAGTCCTCCATATCTTGGCCTAGTATTCATGTGGCATTTGCTTCCTCAATCATAGTAAGGAGGTGAAGTTCCAGTTCACTGGCCAGGCCCTTGTAGAACTCCACCCGCAATCCACTTGGGCTGGCAGTTTTACCTGATGGCATGGATGCGATGGCCTCACTAATTTACCCCTCAGTCAAACTCAATCATCAGTTTGTCCTCCTGCGAGAACTGGGGAGCCCCAATGTCCTGCAAGAAGTCCTGGGTCTCCTATTCCCCCCTGATCCCCTGCGTCAGAAAAAGAGTCTCTTAGTATTTCGCGAAGGTCTCTACGAAGTCAATGCTGTCTGTGACCCTGTCCCCAGTAACTCTTTTTAAGGACGCCACCCAATTTAGGCCCGTTGGAGCTTTGCCCTCAATGGCAATAATTACTGGCTTTATGCCCGGCATCATAAAGGCGTAGTTGTGTAGGACCTGGCTTCATCCTGTGGCAGTGCTTGATAGACCGATTGCTTGAGACTGAGGGCATGCAGTGCCTGCTCATCCTGAATATCCACCTTCTGACCTTCTAGCCAGAGTATGTTCGCCTCAACCGGCACCGCTGCTGCAGTACAGTAGTGTTTCTTTTCCGTTGTCAGGGATATTACCTGGCCCCAGATCACTGTTTTGTAGACTTCACACAGGACCACAAGGGACTGGACCGACTCCTTGTTAAACGTGAAGTAATTTTCTGTCACCCCACTTAGTTGCCCTGTCACCTGTCTGTCCTTTAGGATCCAGGGGTCTAATCGCCAGGTACCACCTAGACTCGAATTCTGTCCCAAGAAATCCACCCACAAGGAGGCATGGTCCGATATCCCTCTAGCCATGTGTCTAGCATTCTGAAATCTCCCTCCAGTGTGCCTGAGGGTAATGCAAAGATCTATGCGGGAGAAGGTTTGGTGACCTCCAAACTAGGAGTACTGCCTGCTGGTGGGGTTGAGCTTCTGCCAGACCTCCACCTGTTCCATGGTGACCAGGAATTTCTCCAGTTTGCTCATCCTATCCCAGTTTCCCTTCCTAGACCTGTCCAGCTCCGCGGAGAGAGTTAGGTTGAAGTCCCCCGCCAGCATCAGCATCCGCCAAGGGAGGCAAAGCATCAGCACTCCGACCTCATCCAAAGCCACCACTTGCAATCGCGGGAGGTGGTACAACGAGATTAGGTTAATCTGTTCATTATACCATCTGTGAGTCACGGCCACATATCAAACATGTGTATCCACCCATGTCTCCCCCAGCAGAAAGTGGACCAACTTTTTCACCAAAATGGCTACTTCCCTGGAGTCCGTAGTAAATTCTGCGTTAGCCAGGCTCTTGTATCCTCTTCTGTGAAACATTTTACAGGAGTTTCCCTTAAGGTTTGTCTCTTGATGGAGCACCAAATCCCGGCCATTTCTTCTAAGGTACCCCATAACCACCCCCGTTTGATCTTGCTCCCTAACCCGTTGACATTCCACAAAAGGATGCTTAATAGCTGCTACTCTGTACCACCTCTTTGTGATTCCACTGTTGGGTCTCTCAGATATTAACAGTTGCTGTATGGTGGGCCGATCTTTTGTGGTTA
Organism: Calotriton arnoldi; assembly: GCA_963921515.1. Taxonomy (NCBI): domain Eukaryota; kingdom Metazoa; phylum Chordata; class Amphibia; order Caudata; family Salamandridae; genus Calotriton; species Calotriton arnoldi. The sequence continues at coordinate 1,575,318 of CAWUFW010000935.1, forward strand.
CATTCTGTTTCAAGGCCTTGAAAATTCCTGTACCTATACCTGTTGCGTTTCCGTGTGTGCAGCATTAAACATTTCCCACACAACTGTCCTCCCGCCCCTCTCTACAATACTGCGCTGCCAGCTTGAAGCTGCCCGCCACCCCAATTCGCAGGAAGTCTGTCACTGCACCCTTACCTTAACCATTATCAACAATTACCTTCAACCGAGGAATGGTCCATTGTAAAGCAAGATACACCACAATGTCACCGCCCCAGATGCAACGAATGAGTGTATATATTAGGCACAGTTACCACATGGTTATTTGGAAGTCTTGGATTCTACAGAGTCCTCGTCCCTTTTTATCTACCGCCACAGATGTAGGCTGGAGATGTTTGGTGTCCCAGGAAGACATGTCCACCAATCTGGTACCCCGATATCTCCCAGAGAGCAGTTTCCAGGAGTCATGTCCGTCCACCCAATTCTATGCCTTTTCAGGCATACCAAAGTATAAAGTTTTATCTTTGAAGATCACTTTTAGGCGTGCCAGGTAGATAAGCATGTAATTCAGTTGGATCACCCTCAATTTCTGTTTCACAACGTCGAAGGAGCAACGTTCTTGCTGCAACTATAAGGTGTAGTCAGGGAACACCATGACCCTTGCCCTCAACAGCTCAGGTCTCCCTTTAGACGTGCAGCCCGCAGACTGATATCCCTAGCTGCATACGGCAATAATGTGTCACGGAGGTGCCCTGGGTGGAAGCTGGGCGGAAAAACCTGTGTGCCCAGAACACTAGGAAATAAGGGAGACGCCACCCGCTGGGACCCAAGTCTTTAGCCAGTGCATGACAAACTGCGTCGGGCTGGTTCTTTAGAACCCTCTGGAATTTCAATGATCCTGATGTTGCGTGTGGACAGGACACAGCCTATTCAGGTGTAAGTGAGGCTGCACTCAGCTCATCCCTTCCATCCTGCCAGAGATGGCCCATTGAGACACACCAAAGCTCCCATTGTGTGTGGCTGTCTAGAAGGAATACACAAAAGCCAACTGCCAACTACACCCAGTCATGTGATCAAAGACAGGCTATAGGCACCAAATGGCTAAAGTAAGAAAATGCCAACTTTCTAAAAGTGGCATTTTCATAACTGCAGTTTAAAATCCAACTTTACCATAAGTTTGGATTTTAATTTGTGATTCCAGAGACAACAGACCTGAAGGGTTTATCTCTTCTCAATTGGAAATTACAGTTATAAAATGTAATAAGGTAGTCTGAAATGTTATCCTATGGGAGAGATAGGCCTTCCAGCAGTGAAAAACGAATTTGAGAGTTTTTTCACTATCAGGACATATAAAACTTAAAAGTACATGTCTTGCTTTTTTAATTCATTGTATCCTGCCCTCTGGGCTGTCCAGAGCCTACCCTAGGAGTGACTTATTTTTATTAAAAAGGAAGGATTGGGCCTGTCAAAAGTTTTGTTTTGTCAGGTTGAAATGACAGCTTAAACTGCACACACAGACTATGCAATGGCAGGCCTGATATATGGTTAAAGGGCTACTTAAGTGGTGCAGGCCCACTAGTAGCATTTAAATTACAGGCCCTGGGACTTATAAGTTAATTAGATATGCCAATTGGGTATGAGCCAATATTACCATGTTTAGAGGAGAGAGCACATGCACTTCAGCAGTGGTTAGCAGTGGTAAAGTGCTCAGAGTCCTAAGGTCAACAACAACGAATTCAGCAAAAAGTAGTAGGAGGAAGGCAAACGTTTTGGGGGTGACCCTGCCAAAAGGGCCATTTCAAACATGAACCCCCTCCAGCCTAAAGCCAGGGGAGACTAATCAATACCTTGATGGACTTCCCTGCTTAGGCGATAGAACGGGGCAGGGGCATTTGTCAGTTCTACTCCTATCTGGATTCAGTTTGACCCCTCTGTCTATACTCTCCTGAGCTTCTGAACTGACCCTTTGGGAAACCCTTCTATTCATCTGTCGACCCCTCTCTGCAACACTTAACCTTAATTTGCTCACAGATGCATCCCAGTAGGAAGATAGTACCACCATGGCCAACAAAGTGATGTGGCCCATTCCACCCCTTCAGTTAGACTTCTATCACCAACCCAAGGAACACTCTGCCCATAAGGACAGTAACCTACAGCAGCCATTGACAGCTGTCAATGTCAGGAGCCAGGCCACGGGCAATCCACTGTTAGGTGGAGGCCCTAATTGGGGTTGTTGGGTAGCCCCTTCTTCCAGCCTTGGTGCTGGCAAGGGGTTCCCTATAGGCTGCCAAGGTTTCTCGGACCTCTGAGGTGTCTCAGAGAAGAGGGCAGTAGCCCTGCATGCTTTGCAACCTACTTCCACTCTACCTCCCACCTGTTACGGGGTGGTATCCAGACACTGGCCAATCATCCTAGGATCTGTACCCTGAGGATAAACAGAGGACATGGGTGAGTTATCCCTCACCCTACCCCTCCACCTGGGCTCCCATACCCTCCGCTTTGTAGTTGTACTACTAGAAAACTAAACTGTCAGGACTCCCTTGTCGGCCGGCCACCCCTCTCAGTTCTCCTGACGTCAGTGGCAAATAAGTCCCCAGAATGCAGTCAATGGGCATCTGGAGACTAAATATGACCCTCCTTTGGGTTATCTTCCCATCCCACTCCAGGGATACCAGGTCCATATGGAAGATGAAGTCCTGCCCATGGGCCTGAGTTACTCTATGCACCTGGCCAGTGTACTCCTCCTGGGTAACTAGCCTTTCCACAACCATGGTCTGGCTAGCCCCTGGTGGAAGTGATGAATCCCACCCTCAACAGCACCCCATCTGAGTCTATCTCCCAACTAAGGGAGATCATGGCATGGTTTATGACCTGCCCCTGGGGACTACTTACCCCTAAGGTCATATTGGCCACCCCTGTAGAGATACCACCAGTGGGTGCTTTCTTTGGACAGACAGAGTCCCTCTGCTTGTGTCCTAACTGCTAGCACCCAAAACAGCGGGGTTGGAAATATGGCACCCTAAAGCCAGAAAATTCCAACTCTCTAAAAGTTGCATTTTGAGAATTGCATTTAAAAATTCGACTTCACCATAAGTTTGGATTATATATTGTGATCCCAGAGACATCAGACTTGAAGACTTTATCTCATCCCTATTGGAAATTGGTGGACCTTGTCCTTTCTGCAGGGTCATCCTCAAATGTGTTGCCTTCCTTTTTCTGAATTCATTTTTGTTAGTTTTTTACCTCTGGGTACCTTACCACTGCTGATCAGTGGTAAAGTGCATGTGCTCTCTGCTTAAAAAAGGGTAACATTGGCTTATCCACAATTGCCATATTTAATGTACTTACAATTCCCTGGTAAAGTCCACTACATATGTCCAGGGCCTGTATATTAAATGCTACTAGTGGGCCTGCAGCACTGATTATGCCACCCACTTAAGTAGGCTGTCAACATATCTCAGCCCTGCCACTGGAGAGCCTTTGTGTGCAGTTTTAAACTGCCATTTAGACCTGGCAAGTTAACCAACTTGCCAGACCTAAACCTTCCTTTTTTATTACATGTTACCCCTAAGGTAGGCCCTAGGCAGCCCTATGGCAGGGTGCAGTGTATGTAAAAGGTAGTCTTTAAATCAAAGAGGGGGGACGGAAGAGCAAGTTATTTAAAGAGGTCCTACTCCTATGTTCCTCCAGGTGCCAATATCAAGTATAACACAGGAAGGAGTGTTGCGGGGATTCTGCACATATACAGAGCTATGCACAGGAAAATAGGACCTCGGTGTATAGTGGTGTACCAACCATGCACCTTAGTACCCACGATCCCAATCCGACTAGCTTTAGCGTCTCATTCGTTCTCCGTACTACAGCGAAGCTACCAATGATTAGACATCCCAGAACACGGACTCTCTCAGGAATCGCGGGAGCAAGAACACTCTTTCATTACTCACTCATACTTGTCCACAACGTGCGTAATAAGAGACACAGTATAGTTTAAAATGTTTATTTCAACTATCGTGCTCTAAGATAAAGTACACGTGCCAGTACTATCAGCATAATGCATAACGATAAAATAATAAGCATGGTTACAATTCCATAGAATACAAACGGGGACAGCATTTTATAAAGACAGTGGATATAGGGCTAACTTGCCTTACCACCGTCCCCGTGCTAATAACTAGTTTATTATAAAAATAGAAGACCTCTGGGCTTTGTCAGGCGGACCCCCTTACCTCAATATCTAGATGCAAGGTTTACATCATCAGACAAGCACAGCTCTTCTCCCTGGAAAGGTTTTTCTCCAAGTGCCACCAAGAGGGAGATCACAATATTAAAAGGACACAAATTTCTCCAGTGCAGCTGTATTTCGTGTTATGTCTAAGTGCGAGGGGCTGACCAAATCAGCAATAACAAGGGACGTTGTTTTTCGACCTTGTACATAGTGTGCAGACGAAACCCACAAGGAACATGAGAAAAGGTGAAAGGCAAAAAGGCAGACAATTCTAATATAGCCGGGCACAAGCAGAGTCTAGAAAAACAAAGTCACAGAGTAACGTGTGCAAAAAAAGGCATCATGGCAGCCAGGCCTAAGCTAACTTAGCAATATAGACAATGAGGCCACAAACCACTCTACACCCTCCCCTGGTCAGTCCATAGTCCAAGACATAGGACGAAAACAGAGTTCAAATAGATGGAGCAGAATGTAAACGTCTATGTACGAAAAGTCCCCATGAAGGACAGTGAATGAAAAAAGTTCAGGACAAAAAAAAAAATTCCAGATAGGGCCAGAAATCAGGGCACGTAAGAAAAAACAAAAAAATCCAGAAATGCAGTTCGCTGAAAGCGAAGGCCCCTAATCCAATAGGGTCTAGGTGCAGAAAACTGCCACACCTTCCAAGAGGACATCATTGGTATCGTCTGAAAAAATAGATGCCATCCAGTTCAACAAATCAAAACTGCATTCATGTTCCTCATAATAGGGAGCAGTGATCAGCATTGCGGGACAACTTGCGTGATACTCAATATAAGTTCATTGTAGGAGATTCTGAGCAGCCGCCCAGATATCCCATTGCACCAAAATCCCAAGTGCAGCTGCACGCGCCATTAAGCCAGTGCCGGAACAGGCCCGTTCATGGGCCTCTAAAGGACCCATCAACTGGCCAAAATCCGGGTCCGACAGAGACGTATTGGAGAGGCAAATATCCAAGGATCAAGAGAAAGGACATCGTAAGCAAGACATCACAGGTTGCACGCAAGTGAAATACGCAAAGCGAAAAGAAAGTCTATAGGACACACCGAGTGTCGCCAATGGTAGGATGCCGAAGCTGATGAGCATGCGTTCACGGAGCATCCGGAGTCGACCTTGGTCGAGTAGACCCCCAGGAAGTGCATCCATTGCGCAGCAAACAAATTAAAAGTAATATTCCAGCAGCTAAGGCTAGGAGCAATGGGAAGCCGCCAAAGACGCTGGAAAAAATAGAATGAATAAAAGCCGGAATTACAACAAATATAGTTTGAAAGGAGGTAACAAGGCCAGAGCCCACAACTTTAAAAAAGTGCACAAGACCTTCGGTATTAGAAGCATTGAAAACGCGGTGAATCAGTTCACCGAAATGTTGTGGGAGGTTTGTGTTCAAAAGAGCCTGTATCTCACTGTGGGTACTAGCCACCTGGAGGACGAAGGTCTCCCGTGCGGAAGTGAGCATAACCTCCTGGTTCAATAATAGTGCCTTTATTCTGCTCAATTTATTGAAATCCGCCTTTAACGTGGGTATGGAAGGCCAAATGGAACTATCTATCATGTCTTGCGGGGGTGGAAAAAGCACATTTTTGCAGCACACAACACGGTGGGAAACCGTTACAATGTAGGGGATGCCTGCCTGCATTCCACAGCAGTCTTGATTATTCAGAAGCAGATAGCTACCATTTGCAAGTACAGTGAAAGTAGGGGATATAACAGGAGCCGGAATGCCCTTTAAAACACAAGCAAGATTCGGAGCAGAAACATTACAAGCCCCGTGCAATTTAATGTTTTTACAAATTAGGGAATGACCCACTGTAGAATCGCAAGACTCTCCTGTGAGAAAAACCTCATTTCCGTTCCTAAGGCATCTGTACATGAAAGGCAGGGACCAAAGTTCATGCAAGAAGGCACTGCCTAAAGGCTGAAAACGGCCAACAAGATAATGTTTCATGCATGAACTGAACTCAAATAAAGAAAAAGGCAAAGCGATAACCCCGTGCACTAGCCACACTGCAGAGTCCAACTCCGCCACAGAGAATGGTAACGGCTCTATCTTTTCGCTATGTAAGAGAGTGTATGTTGCATCTTTCATGGACATGAATTGCTGTTTTTCACTTAAATTAAATGGCAAGAACAAGGCAGACGTGTTTAAAAAATGCCATGGAACCTTGCCCATTTTCAATGTTTGCAACGTCCACGCAAACTGCAGTACTGAACGCAATTCATTCTGACCATGATATAGCACAGACACATCATCTTGTACAAAATCAACAACAGATGAAACAATATTTTCTAATGTGTAAATGCGGGAAGACAGGGTATTAATACTATTGTCAACAACAGCAAGCACTTTTTCTAGATTTGCTTGATCGATTTCCCGTAAACGGGAAGCAGCTTCAATTTGCGAAAGCTTCCAGAGTTCATTGTAAGTTTCATAAATAAAATCTTTTAGGTCGAGGACCACGAGGCCCTAGAACAAAATCGGACAGATCAATGTTGCCTGATAGGAGGGATAAATGTTGTTTTACTGAATCTAATGAAGAGTGCTGCAACTACTGTTTACACAATTTACCAACAGAATATGTTGTAACAGTACGAGAGTCAGAAAACCTTGGATCTGGCCTATCCTGTTTGTAACCAGGAGTAGAGTCATGAAAACGCAGTTGGCAGGCATTTGATGCTATGGGCCAAGCCAACCAGGGTGACTGAACAAACGCAGAGATATTAAACGAATTGTTTTGAAACAAAGCTTGCAAATTGGCAAGGGAAATATTGAAATGCAAGCTCCCGTCGGGAGTGGAAGACAATACGGGAATGGAGGGTGCATTCAATTGTTTGGAAGTAGCCAAACCCCAACAGGTTGTTTGAAAGATCGTACTATTTAAAAATAAAATCTGGGCTGGGATTAGGCAAGTACGGTGCAAGGCTTCCGTACCGCGTACCTGCCACGATTTGGTGCCCCAAATAGATTTTAAGTCAATGGTGTCCAGCCAGTGCTCATAACCACCCACGGCTAATGCGTTCAGAAAGGAACCGGAATATAGCAATTTTGTGTGTGTCAACATGACCTTCTGAGTCGACGAAATGTTCAATTTAAAATAATAGGACCCAGGGTTTGATCTATCAAAGTCTGTAAAGTAAGTAAATTTACTCTTAAGTGTTTGGGAGCTACCTGGTAGAGGGGTCGGACAATGTTCCCATTGGGTGTAATTAAAAGTACCCCGAAGTGTACTTGGTTTATGGAGAAAATGGTTGCCCCAATGCTGGTAACAATATAAATCAGCATAACCTGCAGAATTTAAATATAAATCTTCAGCATTAAAAGCAGCATAATATTTCAAATCAGAGAATAACGATTCAACGGCATGCACATCCCAATCGTCAGAATGAACATTACTTTTCACCACATCACCCATGGAAACACGGAGGACATTCGGTACATTAATAATCTCGGTTGGTCCATGAATTTGGAAATTTACCCCATCCCATACGATGCCATCAGCGACTGGGAAAGCTGAAATGTTCACAAATGTGTGGTCACGCTTCATGATGTGAGAGGAAGAATGCGGAGCCAAAGTTCCAGCGACACAGTTCACCGCAGAGCGTTCTGGTAAATAGTGACCATTGATGAGCAAGAAAAAAACTGTCACAAAGCCAATAGACATGAACAGGAAAATCAGGAACAGCGTCAACCAGATGTATGTCCATGGTGGGACCAAAAAATTGTCTCTGAACCAGGATATAAAAATACTGAAGCTGGACGGGATAAGTGATGAGGTGGAAGCCGAATCAAAGGAAAAACGGGTTGGGCTCAGTGGAGTTGTAGGTAAATGAGCCACCGACTCGTTAGCGGGGTATGCATACTCGGTCTCCTCGTTGCAGGAGAAAGCCGGGAAGTCGAGCAGGCGATCAGGCAAAGCGACCGTCTCAATGGCAACATCAGTGTCTGTGTAAGGTGGAGGGCCACAAACAGGAGTCCTTGAAATGGCTGGACATGATACCGCAGGTGTCACGCTATTCAGGATCGGCCAGATGTTGTAGCTTGACATTGTCCACTGAGATGTATCTGTTGTCTTTGCGACCATGAAGCGGTGGTAAGATGACAGTACGAGTACCCTTCAAGCCAAGGACAGGAACCGGTGCACGATAAGAGGGGCCAAATTCTTTCTTGTTCTCCACCTTCTCTCGGACCAGATCTCCAACTTTCGGAAGCCAGCCGGCAACCGGAATCTGCAGTGCAGCGTCAGTGGCTGAAGGCAAGTGTCCGTTAGCAAGTTTGTCACGGGTCTCTTGTGAGTCCTGCAACATAGTAGAATGATTATCTACGTCAAAGATTGCGGCAGTTGACGCCATGTCTAGACCATCAAGGTCTGGCACAAACATCTGTATGCCAAAGAGCATTTCGTAAGGGGTCCGCCCACCCAGAGATCCTCTAGGGAGATTATTAAGTGCACGTTGCACGCCATACAAGTGGGCCAGCCAGTTCCTGCCAGTACCTAAGACCCTAGCTGTCAAGGATTGCTTTAAGTCACGGTTCATTCGCTCAACAATCGAATTGCCCTCAGGTCTATATGGAGACGAAAATTGCACCTGCACCCCCAGTGACCTCATTGCGTCCTTGTACGCCTTAGAGGCGAACGCTGGACCTTGGTCGGAATGGAAGGTGCCACAGGCAAAAATTCCCACAAAGACACGGAAATCCCTTATGACATTTCGAGCGTCAGCACTGCGTTGTGGCCAAACCCAGATGAAACGTGTGCACGAGTCTACTGCAACTAAGATGTATTTGTATGCAGTGTCCGAAGAAAAAGGACCGCAGTGATCCAGGTAAACACACCCAAAAGGTTTGTTAGAAATGCAGAGCTGTGTTTGTGGTGGTCGTGTAACCGTTGAAGGCTTAATTTGCAGACAAACGTCACAAGAAAGCACATAAGCACGGGTCTGTTTATATAAACCACGCCACCAGTAACGCTGCTGCAAGATGGAAACAGTCGCAGACACGCCAGCATGGGCCGAAGCCAAGCCTTCGTGTGCGGCCGTTATCAAGGAAGGTCTGCGGTCCGCGTTGGGAATCAGCCGATCACCAACATCTGGAATTCTTACATAAGGAACCTGTTCGGGACTTAAGTGATAAGAGTACTTGGAAGGGAAGCCCCGCGGGTAATTAGCACCTTCCATTATTGCAGCAATAGCAACCAAAATCTCATTATCTATTTTTGTCATGGATCTTGTAACTGCTGCTACTGAGCACGTGGCTACTGCTGATTTGGCAGCTTCATCCGCCAAACTGTTACCGACCGCGTGTGCGCCCACACGCTGGTGGCCAAGAGTGTGAATCACCTGTGTGAGAGGCAGACGTTGTCTAAGGTCTGCCACTCGAACCCAAAGCATTTTATGCTTAATTGCGCTGCCTTTAGCATCTCTATAGTCGTTTTGAGACCAAAAGAATAGGTTGTCATTAAAGGATTGAACACAGTAGTAAGAGTCGCATACAATAAGTGTCGCCACGTCTGGATTCACGAACTCAAGTAGGAGCACCAAAGCACGCAGCTCGGCCAATTGTGCAGTACTGTCTCCTAGTGCCTGCATGTGCACTATACTCGATTTAAACTCACCGTTCACCATAGTACCTGCAACAATAGCACATGCTGCGGAATAAGCATGCTTAGAACCCGTGGCCGGTTGCGCCGAACCATCGGTGTAAATGATACATTTATACTCCTCAAGCGGCAGCAAAGACAGAGGAGGAGGATGAACAAATTCATACTGTAAGAACTCCTGTGTCTGAAGAGAGGAATCAAAGATAAAAGTGACATCCGGGGACATCAGAGAGGTAGCCCATTGTATCCAACGGGGATGCAAAGCCTTAGAGTTCGGTACACTTGCCTTCGTCACTGCCTCAAGGGCAGGATATGGCGTTACCACCAAAATGCATTTTCCCTTTGCCAGTGAGCGTTCCTTACGAATCGCCATTTGCACTGCAGTCAAAACTTTCTCCACAGTGGAAAAGCGCAACTCCGCTGAAGTGTAAAGATGCGACTTGTATGCAATAGGTACTGTGTCACCTTCGTTAAACGTTAAGTACGTGAAACCCACTGCCCCTGGCACAATTCTAATCACCAGGTTCATGTGGTTATCACGAGTCAACAAGAACTTAGATTCAAGTAGATCAGACTGCAAAGATTGCAGTATAGAGGAATGCTCAGGAAGCCAGCATGACTTCGAAAAGTTAGGTTGTATCAAGGCATAAAGAGGCTTGATACGCTGGGCATATTCGGGAATGTAAGAACGCCCGAAGTTTAAAAATCCCAGTAATGACTGAAGTTTCTTCAGGGTGGTTGGAGGGCGCAAAAGTGCGCACTTCTCCAAGAAATGGGGAGCTAAGCCCCTACCTTCATTGTTGAGCTCATAGCCCAAAAACAAAACAGTGAATTCTGCGATGTGAGATTTGGCAAAATTAAATTTGTATCCCAAGACCGCAAATTCAAGAATAATTCGGTCCACACGGGAAAGATGCGGCCATAATTCGTCGTCTGTCAGATAGATATCGTCGACGTACGAATACGCATTTGGGTCTATGCTGTCCAACAAAGAGACAACACGGGCGGCGAAGACTCCCGGGCTGTTCTTGTAGCCCATGGGCAAACGCCGAAATTTAAAGTGTTTTCCCCCGGAAGTGAAAGCACTCCATTGGCTGCACTCCGGGGACAAATTATGCGTGTAAAATCCATTGGATAGGTCAAGTGTCATTTTATATTTTTTGCGAACAAGACTGTCTACTAACGCAGAAATGTGGGTATTTTGTACCGCAAAGGTCCGACAATGAGAGTTCAAATGTCGGTAATCCAAAACTAAACGGAACGACCCATCGGGTTTAGAAACCGCAAAAAGGGGATTATTCATAGGTGATACGCATGTTTCAATTACTCCTTGATATTCTAACTGTGTCAGAACGTCAGAAACGGGACCCTTAGCTTCCTGCTGGAGGGGATATTGGGGTTGGGGCTGTGGCAAAGACCGCAAGGGTATATCATGGGGTGGAGAATCCTCATCCCAGCCCACGTGGTTACGGTACAGCGCCGGAGCCAGGGCCCCAGCCCATTCAGCTGCGAGAGCCTCCGCTTTGTCCTTGGGGACATGACGAGAAAAGCTCGGAAGGATTACCTCCTCCCCTCTACGAGCAGCAAGTACGAATGGGAGCGGCCAATCCGCCTCTGCCAACAAAATGTCGTAAGAAGAGGTCAGATTTTCCCAAAAAATCCCTTTAATAACACGCTCAATGTCACCTTCAATTTGAATGACAATATTAAATAGTCTGTCAGGGAGTGCCACTCGGGTGTCAGCTGTCTCGACAGTAATGAATGTATCAGTTGCTGTCGCCTCCACATGAGGACGCAGTGCCTCCCGCACTATGGTAACTTCTGCGGCGCTGTCTAGCAGCGTCACTGCCCACGTCCAATTCAGATTCAGATTCAGTCTCGTTCTCACCGTCTGTGGCATACCTCGCTGTTAATGCCGCAACATTTTTCTTCTGAAATTGTGGGCGAGAACGTCGAAATTCTTCTGGTTTCCCTCGGACTGGTTGTCGAGGTTGGTCTCGTCCCTGTGGGGCCTCATGACCCCTGCCTCTATCCTGGCGATCTCCTCCACCCGTCTGGGAGGTCGATGGTGCCTGTGAAGAACGTGGAGAACGCGGGTCAGGGACCTGAAATCTATCTGGAGATTTAATTCTTGCTCTGTCGCGCACATCATAAGTGCGTTCAGAAGATATGGAAACCGGGGATGCGGCACGCGACCCTGGTTTTGATTGTTGCTTACCCTGTTTCTTCAACTTCCAGTTCTTTTTAATAAAGAACGGTTTCTCTTCTTTCTCAGACTGAGTTTTTTGTTGCGGATGTGATTGAGTCTGTGTTTTAGCAAAAGGCTTAACCCACAAACTATTGCGGCCAATGGTTTTATAAGCCTGTGCAATAATTTTCGGTAATTCGCGTGGTTTGTCCGGTTCCGGGACCAGAGCCAAAGCATTAGCGACTTGAAAGTTGACTGCATCACCCTTGACGTTCGCAAGGATTAGATCAGCCACCACATCGAACACTCCCACCAGTCTCATCCCCAATTCCACAGCCGCTTCAGGGCCATGTTCATCCTGCACCCGTTTAATTACAGAGGGGAGAACCGTCATGGAAGGAGTGCTGAAACACTTCGCATACACTGCTGCGAATACCTTGCCCCAGTTGTTGCATTCTGTCAACTCGGGAATCAAGTCTTTCGGCAAACTAATCGTCAATATCCTGTGTTTGTCCACAGGAGAAGTATTTGGAAAAACGGCCTCCAGCTGGTCAAATTTTTCTGCAAGCCAATAAGGCAAATCATCCTTATTCTGTGGGCGCTTGCCCATCACCGAATTAACCATGACGGGACTTATGGTTACACCGCCCGGTCCAGCTGGATGCGCCGCAACTCCAGGAGGGGCCCCCTGGACGTTGCCTGTAACATATTGTACCAAAGCTCTGTGCACGCGGATTAAAGACGTATGCATCACGCGCAGTTCATCAACTGGAACTGCTAAATGCCGTGGATGTGGGGTATACCCAGCCAAAACTGGCCAAGTGGCCCACTCAATTGATAAGGGGCCTAAAGGAACCGGGGTGAACGGATGTGGGAGGGCGCCATTAAACCAAATACGGTGTTGCCATGCCGTAAGTGGTACTTCAAGAGCCTGATAAGGCTGATAAGCATTGGGTAGGACAGTGGGAGCGTAAACATGAAACAAATTGTCAGCTCCTTCCACCGCCGGAAAAGTGACCCAAGAGTAAAACACCTCAAAGGGGTGAGCTGGATCAGCCTGCACCACAAAGATGAGAGCGACACCTGCGTCAAGCACTCCATAAGCCAGTAAATGAGCCCGGAGCACTGCGCGGCTATGTGCCGGGATATTTACATTCGCGGCCATTTAAGACCAGGAATGATCGACAACCTAGTGTGAGGCAGCGCAATATAGGGTTAACATAAACACCTTTTAATAACTTCAAGCTTGAAAGAACCTATAAAAACATCAGTATAGGAGGTATCCCCCTCACATACGTTTCCGGAAGCGTAAGTGAAGGTTATTGTGGACAAGCACAAGCACTACTCAAGCGTCTCGCAGATAAGAAGCCCACCACGTTGGTGGTCCCACGTTGGGCGCCATGTTGCGGGGATTCTGCACATATACAGAGCTATGCACAGGAAAATAGGACCTCGGTGTATAGTGGTGTACCAACCATGCACCTTAGTACCCACAATCCCAATCCGACTAGCTTTAGTATCTCATTCGTTCTCCGTACTACAGCGAAGCTACCAATGATTAGACATCCCAGAACACGGACTCTCTCAGGAATCGCGGGAGCAAGAACACTCTTTCATTACTCACTCATACTTGTCCACAACGTGCATAATAAGAGACACAGTATAGTTTAAAATGTTTATTTCAACTATCGTGCTCTAAGATAAAGTACACGTGCCAGTACTATCAGCATAATGCATAACGATAAAATAATAAGCATGGTTACAATTACATAGAATACAAACGGGGACAGCATTTTATAAAGACAGTGGATATAGGGCTAACTTGCCTTACCACCCTCCCCGTGCTAATAACTAGTTTATTATAAAAATAGAAGACCTCTGGGCTTTGTCAGGCGGACCCCCATACCTCAATATCTAGATGCAAGGTTTACATCATCAGACAAGCACAGCTCTTCTCCCTGGAAAGGTTTTTCTCCAAGTGCCACCAAGAGGGAGATCACAATATTAAAAGCACACAAATTTCTCCAGTGCAGCTGTATTTCGTGTTATGTCTAAGTGCGAGGGGCTGACCAGATCAGCAATAACAAGGGACGTTGTTTTTTGACCTTGTACATGGTGTGCAGACGAAACCCACAAGGAACATGAGAAAAGGTGAAAGGCAAAAAGGCAGACAATTCCAATATAGCCGGGCACAAGCAGAGTCTAGAAAAACAAAGTCACAGAGTAACGTGTGCAAAAAAAGGCATCATGGCAGCCAGTCCTAAGCTAACTTAGCAATATAGACAATGAGGCCACAAACCACACTACAGGAGATAGTTCCTCCATCTAGTCGGTGCACTGGTGGGTGCTGCCTGGCCGGAGATTGAGTCGCTGGGAGATCTGAATTTCAGATCGTAATGCCCTCACACACCTGTTAGGGTGTCATGCTTCATCATAGGGCGCTCCTCGTCAGACCGGCGCTGCAATGTCTGACGGGCCTGGTGGCTTCTTTGGCAGAGATCTTTTGATCTGAGGACGCCGTATGTGAAGGTAGCACGTGGGCAAAAAGCAGTGAGTGGTGATGTGTGGGAAGTGGCTTAAAATATGCACAGGAACCCCGACATTTTTTATTCAATATGGGTCCGAGACTAAGTAAAAGCAGTGGCGCTATCTTGTTTTCCTAAGGTACCAGTATAGCATTATAAGTGTATGGTTAACATGTTTAGTGCCATTATGGCCCAACCGTCGGGCGGCACTTCTTCAGGACCTTAGCAAAAAGTAATAGCCCCTAATGGGGCAGTGGGTCTCCCCGCTATTCGGGGATGACCGAATGAAGTGTGTGTCTGGTCCCCGAAGTGGAACCAGTATAATCCCTCCACCTCAATGGATGAGGTGCACTACTTCATAGGCATAGGGGAGGGTCCCGGCCTCTGTAGGGGACACTTGATAGATTGCCCGGGCACTGCCGTCTCACCTAAAAGGCTCCCTCACGTCTGGATATTGAAAAGGTAGGACATGTACTTTTAAGCTTTACATGTCCTGCAGGGACATACTTTTAAATTCCTTTTTCACTAATGCAAGGCCTATCTCTCAAATAGGTTAACATTGGGATTACCTTAGTACAATTTAAAAGGTTCACTTCCAATTGGTAAAAGATAGACATTTGGAGTTTGGTGTCTCTGGACTCGCAATTTACAATCACAACTTATGGTAAAGGTGGATTTTAAGTTGCAGTCTCAAAATGCCACTTTAGAAAGTTGGCATTTTCTTACTTTAACCATTCTGTGCCTCTGCCTGTCTCTGAATACATGTCTGGGATAGGTGACAGCTGGGCTTTCTGCCTTCCCTCTAGACAATAACACAAAAGGGAGCTTACTGTGCCTGATAGGATATTCACACCCTGAGTTGCCAGCACCAGGCTGATGAGCCATCCTGAGCAGGATAGGAGCGAGGAACTGATACTTCCCCCTGAATAGGGCTGTGCCTGTCCCCACACAAAGAGCTGTATATGCCTCTGTAGTGAGTCTGGAGCCAGGGCGGGAATGGCGGGGACCTTATGAACTTCAAAGGCACAACTCTCTTTTAAGTCTCACCCACTTCAAAGGCACAACTGGGTATAAGTACTGGACCTCTGACACCATCACTTCAATACACTTTTGGACATGAGGATACTCTGCCAGGATGAAGGACTGCTGTGCTTTCCAGGAGGGACTGCCCTTTGCCGAACTGCTTTGTTGTGTGGGCCTGCTGTCTGCTGACCTCTTGCCTGGAGTGAAATGGATTGGACCGGCATCTCTACACCCCAGAACCTAAGTGACTTTTTTTTTTTGCAGTTGTATATAGCGCAAACTCAACCCAAAGGTATCAGAGCACTTTACCTGAGCACCAGTTGCATTATAAAGGGATCACATTATTATTTTCTTTTAGGCACGGAGAGATTAAGTGATTTGCCCAGAATCACAGAATGTATGAGCCTCCCTCCAGACTCGAACCTGGTTTCCCAGCTTCACAGTTGGCTGCTCTAGCCAGGCATGCTGGTTTGCCTCCTGTTCTGAAGTCTCAAGGACATCAAAGACTTCCAACAAGCTTTCTTCAGCGCTGGACTCTGCCAACTGTGAGTCCTGTCCTGCCAAGAGGTGCTAATCCAGTCCTGGGCCTTGGAAGTGGGTTTTTCAGTTGTTTCTCTTCAAAACCTATGCATTGTCGACTGTGCTCCAGTCGGAACCCGTGCATCTCCTTTGACGCTGACACAGCGCTGCTCGAGGACTCTATAGCTCTGATTGAGTGGCTCTACGACAAAGCATCACCTTCATCAAAAAGGGTTAAGGGGCAACACACCTCCCAAATTGCAACCAATGCATCTTGCTTTTGGTCATTGACACATCCTCCGGAAAGGTACTGTTTGCAGTGGGCCCTGTGTGGCTCCTGTATCCAGCTTGTGCTCCGTCGCGGTTGGCCTGAACTTTTGGGTTTACCCCGGTCAAGCGCAATCACATGTCCCCGCTTAAGCACCATATTGCAGTTTAATCTTCAAAAATGTATATCTAAAGTTCTACTTATTGGATTGCTGTTGTTTTGGTCTTGTTTCACTCATAAAAATATTCTCTCTTTTTCTAAACTTGTGGTGTTTTCACTGTGTTTCTGTAATGTAAGTTTTGCACAAATACTTTACACATTGCCTCTTAAGTTAATCCTTATTGCTCTGTGCCAAGCTCCCAGAGGGTGAGCACAGGTCAATTTAGGTTGTGTATCTGACTTACCCTGGCTAGGACTAGGTGCAAACATCTGCCAACTGTAGATCCATAAATAACACTTATAAAATTTAATATGGTAATCCCAATGTTATCCTATGGGAGCTATAGGCCTTGCAGTAGTAAAAAAAAAAAGTAAGAGTTTTCACTACCAGGACATGTAAAACCTAAAAGTACATGTCCTGTTTTTTAAATACATTGCACCCTGCCCTCTGGGTGACTTATGTGTATTAAAAAATAAGGTTTGGGCCTGGCAAAAGGTTTGTTTTGTCAGGTTGAAATGGCGCTTTAAATCACCCCCCCTGCAATGACAGCCAGCCCACCATCTCCACCTGGTCGCCGGTCACCACCGAAGATGCCACCACAACCATGAAGAGCACACACTCAGGAGCCCCCATGGACCCCTGCCCGCCGCACATCTTCCACAGAGCCGCCGCCACCATAGCACCCGAACTATGATGCACCATCAACGCCTCCTTCTAATCCGGCACCTTCCCCGACGATTGGAAATGGGCAGAGGTAAAGCCCCTCTTCAAGAAACCCTCGACTGACCCGACGGACCTGAAAAACTACCTACCCATCTCTCTCCTTCCCTTCGCAGCCAAAGTCACCGAAAAATTTGTCAAAGCACCCCTGACCACCTTCATCGAAGAGAACGCCATCCTTGACTCCTCCCAGTCTGAGTTCCGCAGTAACCACAGCACCGAAACTGCCCTCCTCGCCGCCACAGACGACATCCGCATGCTACTCGACCAGGGCCACACGGCGGCCCTCATCCTGCTACACCTCTCCGCAGCCTTCAACACCATCTCCCACCGCACTGTTGCAGCCAGATTCCACGACGCCAGCATACAGGGAACCGCTCTCGACTGGCTTTGCTCCTTCCTCGCCGGTAGAACCCAAAGGATCAAGCTCCCACCCTTCCTTTCCGAACCCACAGAGATCAACTGCGGAGTACCCCAAGGATCTTCACTCAGCCCCACACTCTTCAACATCTACATGGCCCCCCTCGCCGCCATTGTCAGACTGCATGGGCTCAGTATAGTATCCTACGCCGACGACACCCAGCTCATCCTCTCCCTCACGAAGAACCCCGAAGACAACAGACTCAGCTTTCAGGAAGGAATGAAAGACTTCGCAGCCTGGATGAGCAACAGTTGCCTAAAGCTCAACTCGGAGAAGACAGAGGTCCTCGTCCTGGGACCCTCCCCCTCTGCCTGGGACAACACCTGGTGGTCCTCGGCCCTCGGAAACCCACCCACCCCAAAGGACCAGGCCCGGAACCTCAGCATCATTCTAGACTCCTCCCTCACCATGACTCGCCAGATCAACGCCGTCGCCTCCACCTGCTTCAACTCCCTCTGCATCCTCCGCAAGACCTTCAAGTGGATCCCCCCCAAAGTCAGAAAGACCGTCACCCACGCACTCATTACCAGCAGATTGGACTACGGGAACACCCTCTACGCCGGTATAAACAAATCCCTGCTACACAATCTCCAGACCATCCAGAACACTGCAGCCAGACTCATCCTCGAAACCCCACGACATGAGCACATGACCCAGCACCTGCGAGACCTCCACTGGCTCCCCGTTGAGAAGAGAGTGACTTTCAAGCTACTCACTCATGCATGCAAATCCCTCCACAACATCGGACCCACATACCTCAACGAAAGAGTCTCATTCCACGTACCCAAAAGAAACCTACGCTCCGCCGACCTCGCCCTAGCAGAGACCCCGTGCATCCGCAGAACCAGAGCAGATGGAAGAGCCTTCTCCTACGTCATGGCCAAGGCCTGGAACGAGCTCCCAGTCAACATAAGACGCTTCCCTACCCTGCACACCTTCAGGAAGAGCCTCAAGACCTGGCTTTTCGGCTGAGCCGGAGCTGCACCCTCCCCTCCCCCCCTGCGCCTTGAGACCCTCACAGCAGAGTAGTGCGCTTTAAAAAAAACCCTGATTGATTGATAGAGTAAGGCAACACAGCAGCTTGCACTGCTTTGCCTTATTCCATATTTATGAGGCCATTCAAAGCCATGCAAAGTGGCTTTGTGTGACCTCGTAAATATGATTTTCTAATTTTCACCCCTTAGTTTTTAGTTCACTTTTTTAATTATAGATTTTTAAAAATTGATTTCTTTGATTTTTAAAGGTTTATTTAATTTTATTAATTGATATTGTTGAATATATCTTCAGTGGCAGCTTGTTGGGTTTGTAGTGGACCAGGGAGGTAGGAATTTTTTATTATCTGTTTATTTTTTCTGTTTAAACTAAATACATTGGTTAATTGATTGACTGTTTATTTTAGTAAATTTATTAAGTTATTGTAAATTCACGTTGTATGATTTAAATTGGTTTTCTCCAATACAAACAGAATATTCCTCCAACTCCAATAGTTTACCCAGGTACTTATCAGAGTGTGTTCTATATGGATGGTTATCTTCAACCAGTGGTAGGAACAAGATATAAGTGCTCCACAGCCTGCGCTGTGGTGCACAATGTAGTGAAAGATGGTGAATTCCATCCGCAGCGCACTAAACTCTGCACCACATGCAGAAATTCATGCCCAGGTACTTGCATTACAGAAGGCTGACCCGTCGGTTCTCACACTAATAGTGTCTGATTTATCCTTCTATGTGCAAGGGAACAGTGTTAACTTGCAACATTGGCGCCTGCATTGATTTAAAAGGGAAACCTACTAAGAATAAACAGCTCTGAGAAAAGGTAATTGTCTTACAAGATAAGCTTCCAGTGGTCCATGTGAGGCACACTTTGGGCCATGAGCATGATGGGTTTCATGCCAAAGGGAACTGTGCAGCTGACTTAGCTGCCAAGGCTGCGATACAGACTGTCAGAGTTGTAGTCCTAACTAGATCTCAGATGAAGATCAACACAGATATATTAACAGCAATACAGTCAATTACACAGGGTGGAAAGCCTCTTACGGATTTCCTCCTTAATATTCCTACACCCTAAAATCAGGCAACACTCCTGTGGTTACCACACTAGGAGTGGGAGACAGGATAATTCCTTATAAACTGTCCAGATTACATATAATCAGGAAAGCACATGAGGGATTAGCATCTGCCCATGCTGGCATTAATGCAAACGTAACAATGCTACCTCAACACTACTGGTGGCCTTGTTTATATAAACAGTGTAGAGATTATGTTAGATGATGCAATATATGGTCAACAGATTAAACCTTCTACTGGTAGAAGACCCCTGCTATCTCCGCTCACAGTCTCCAACATCCTGGCCACGCTGATTATTTGGAACATATCGCCCCAAAAATTATGTTAACCAATATAAGTACATATTGGTAGCAATTGATTCATGGTATCAAATTGTATGGGTGTGGTCACAGAGAAATGCAAGTGATCAAGCAGTCATAAAGTTACAGTATCTGATAGTGATGCTAGCAGTTCATTTATTTCTTCAGATAATGGTCCTGCGTTTGCCTCCAAGGCTTACAGGGAGGCTATGCTGCGCTGGAAGTTCATTTGCAATTCAGCAATCCATTTCGAGCTGAGTCCAAGTTGAGAGTGCTAACAGTATGATTAAAAAAGCCTTGACTGCTAGCGTACTAAGTTCAGGTCTTAGTTGGTACTATAATCTGTATAGAGTTTAGAGAGCATTACATGAAATGCCTAGATGAGTACTGGGAGGTCATACTTCATTCAAGGTTCTCTTCGGAATGCCTCTATACGTACCTGGCCTAGAAAATCCTGGGAAGGTGGCAGGTGACAACAAATTTGACCTGGAAAAATGTTTGGATATCTTACAGAGTATCCAAGAGTTCAGAGACAAGCTGTCTAATGTGAACCATTCTGAAGCCTGCACGGGTGAGGAGAAGGCTGTAACAATTGTTGATGGCTGATGGTTGAGTTCCCAAATTAGAGGATCTAATTTGTGAAAAGACCCACGACAAGCAAGCTTTCAAACCATCCTACAAACCACCTATTACAGTGGGGTAAAAGGCCAATAAACTGTTTCATGCCTCCTTTGTTTGGTTCAAAGAGAAACTGACAGGTGTCCATTAACCATGCCAAGAAGCACTATGTGGCTGATTCTGTACAGCAGACCATCACAGGCACCAAGACAAATTAAAGTAGAACCTCTCAGCCTCTCCCTACTTTGAATGAACTACCCCTACAAGACAGCAGTAACATCACAAGCTCAAGTACCCAGCCGGGAATATATAAGCATACTGCATCTCCATCTTTACACAGTACAATAGATTACACATATGAATCTGATGATACCATCACTACAATTGCAACTGTTCAAATCAACACCATGGTTTATTATGAATCTCTACCTCAGTCAACATCAATTGAGATGATGCCTTTTTGAGAAAGAACGATTTATGTGGATAGCTCTTAAATTTACTCAAAGGACTTCTCATCACGCTCTAAAGTCACTTTACACCATAGAACTTTTCTTTATTATCATTGGTTTCATGACAGGTACTTGGTACCACCTTAGTACTATATTTGTATCTCTCTAGGAGTGTTTCTTTTCATCATGTGGTTAACAACAATGATCGTCTTTCTACTGCTACTAAATGGGCATTTAGTCTCCGAAAGAACTGTTCCACAACCTGTGGTTTGGGAACTACATCCATATATTTTATCCCACAGACCTCTAAGAGATTTCTATGCTGAAACCAAGCTTATCCTGTGCCTGAAGGCACAGGTTGTGAAAAGGTTCCTTATCAAATCATGGGACCAACTGAGACTTTACAATTACACTATGTGTTTCAATGAATTATGTTATTATTCCTGATTCTTTTTTAAGATGACTAGGAGACAGAGACTGTAAAATGAATGATGTTTGAATTACAAGCATATATCACTTTGAACAATTAAGATCCTTATTTGAATGCATTGAATTGTATTGTTTTGATCATTATGCACTCTATTACATATATAGAACTAATTATCCTACAGAAACCTACAATTACACAAAATAGGAGCATTTTGAAGTTCCACCTCATAATAGTCATAATTTCTTAGACAATTTTTGCTTTTTAGAGGGGGTGGCAGGTCACATCCTTCAGCCTATTATTTCTTCACAAAGTCCACAATGACTCCAGAAAAATGTAATTACGACTAACAAATTATTTAAATTCATTTTGCCAGAATTGACTATCCAATGATATGAGTATTGGATAGAAACAATTGATAAAAAAGCATTTGCGGAATACCAATTTGGCACATTCAAGGCAAATAAGCCTTATTTTGAGCATGCATTATACCTAAAAAAAAAAAATTTTCTAAAGAAAACCATCCAGCAGATTACCTGTCTGGGATTTGGAACCATGAAAGACCTTAAGAAATCATCTATATCAAAAGTTAATTTCAACCTGTTCAACAATTGGCAATCAATGAAATGATTCAAAAGGAAATGTATAATTCATCTCAGTTCCCTTCTAAAGGTTTAACCTTGTGCCCTATGAGTCTAATACCTGCATGGTTGTTTTCATTCCAACACCCCTGGTCCTAAAGCTAATCGCCCTAATCTGATAAAGCACCAGCAATGGCTACCACATGCAGTGTGGGCAAATTGCGACACCATTGGCTAAAACATTCCAGTCTTTCAACTGCGAAAGAGCATTTGTCCTTAATTAAAGAAAATAAGGATTTCTGAATTTCTCTTTGGACCATGCCCCACTAGAAATAAACGATTCATGGCAACATAATTATATGCCATTTATAATTAATGGAATAAATACTCAGGAAAAAACCTGCAGAGAAAATAAGACAGATAGATCAACAAAACCTGCAAACATTTTTTAAAGTTATCAACAATGGCATGCATACGCTTTCTAAAAGAGTATACTCATTAAACCACATCATGTCTTCAGCCTTAGCTCTTCTCAAAGGAGACTTGGATCCATTAGAAAATGGCTAGGCTCAGTTAAGAGCTATTATACAATTAAATTGGGCCTTACAAAAACTCTTAGACCAGGTTATGTGCCCTGGTGACTTCTGAACCAGGCAGCTATTTTTGAGCCATACAATCTATCATTAAGACAGAGAACAATGGCTAAAAAAGAATCCACATACACCATTTCTAGTATCGTACAAATGGAAGAAGCACTGTTTTCAGTTAGTGAAAATCACCTGTTACATCGTTAATACATGGTATTATTTATCTGCCTATTACAACTTTTCATTTTCATGACTGCCATTTTCATGACTCTTTTGACTGGTATGAAACAATGCACAGTTCACGTCTGTTCCGTTCATGAAAAATTCCTTTTTCCTTTTTCTACATGTGTTTAAATGAAGATCACCCTGTGTTTATCAGTACTTTCAGCTGCAGAAATCCTCTCGGTCATTCCCTTCTATGTGATTCAATTTTCTTGCATGGGATGTGTAGTGCTTTCTGCCAGGGTTAAGTTGTGTTCTATCAGTTACTCCTACTTCGTCCATCCCTACACACCATGAACTACTGAAAAATGGTTCTTATTTAATGTTAACCAACATTACTTGTTGCGGGTTAAAGCCTGGCCAACTTTCTGTGATTACAATTTCTAAAACAATACAGTGCTGTCGAAGAAACTTGTACCCACCACCTGAATATGTAATCAAAAATGTCCCTAGGCCTAGTTTTGATATGAGAGGCATGCGTTGTGATGGAATTAGCAATTTGTTGCTTTGTTAAAAAGAAGTCCCTTTGACTTCTGTGTCAGAAACGTACAATTTTCAGACAGCCAGAACTACTTTGGAAAGTCATAGGCTGTTACAGACGGAATGCCTGATTCATTGTGCTGATATTGTCCATCCGATTTTTAATTCGGCAACAACTGGCATTGTGCATCTTTTAAGAACATTTGATCTGGTCTGGCTGGTGACTGTATCTAAAGCAGTGTTTGGACTGATACCATAATTTTTTCGCTCTTTATTATCCAGCCTTTTTGGAGGATTCCCTACTATTCTCCTGCTCCTCAGCTGTGATATTGTCATCTTTCTGCTGATCTGACAAGGAAATAATTTACATGGAGTATGCTCCAGCTGAACAGAAATGCAAAGAAACCCTAGCATACTATTTGGGACATGTTTGGCTTTCGAACATAGTGAAACCCGGATTCTGTCTTTTTGTGAAATGGAAGCTAAAAAGTAAGACCTGTGTTCTGGTGTATGAACTCTCCAGCTGAAATCATCTTGGATCTACATCTGGAGCAACCCCCAAATGCTTTCCTAGACATGGAAATGCTCCTGTCACCATTGCAGTCACACCAGAAACAATGCCAAGCAATGCATCTGTCCCTACTGCAAAATAGTAACCATGATGGATTAATTTCACCAGCGTCATTCTTTGACGAGGTGCACAAGGATTGGCTTGAGTCACTGTTATTGTCCGAGCATCAAATTAGGTACTCTCACCATTACTGGGTGCTTTGGAATTGCAACTGCTTGCTGGTCCATCTACTGTGCGAGCTAACAACAAGCATGCATTGACTTGTTTTCTCCATGGCCACACATATGCTTTGTGTTTACCTGATGATGACAAGAAACATGCATAAGATCTGTATCTACCACAAAGACTATGTCATGAAGCAAAAGAGCTTCAAAGGACTATTTTTTAAAGCTGCATTATTTTGAATTAGCATATTCAGATCTGTTTACTCACAAAACAAGCATCTCTTTTAAACTGACATAATGCTTTAGTATGCCTTTATGATAATGTTAATACCTTTTTTATGATAAAGTTTCAAGTATTTTTGCTTGCACATGTTATTGACTTATTTCCTACTATTGTATGCTATCATGCATTTTATGAAGTTACAGCCATGTATACTAATTTTCATGTTTATATGTGTATCACAGATTTTATGAAATTGTGTTAGGTATAGTGTTTTATATCCTAATCTGCTGATAGCATGGATTTCCCCATGAATTAGATAAATCCCTATACATCTATCAGCACATATAATGCCACAACTCAAACATACAAG
Organism: Calotriton arnoldi; assembly: GCA_963921515.1. Lineage (NCBI taxonomy): Eukaryota > Metazoa > Chordata > Amphibia > Caudata > Salamandridae > Calotriton > Calotriton arnoldi. Next base: position 1,600,012 of record CAWUFW010000935.1, read on the forward strand.
CCGGGGATGACATAAAGTCAATGAGGCCAACTCCATTTTGAACAGGGCGAGTCTCCATTCTCTATATTTTTCCAAAATCATTAGCATGTCTGCCTTTGACACAGATGTTGTCCATCCTTATCTTCCAATGAACCTGTGAAAGTATCAAGTCATTCAGACAATGACATAGATAAGACACCTATTGTGCAGACAATTATCTCAATAAGACACCTGGTGTGACATCAGTCTAGAACAAGTGCTTTGTTATCTCTATCTCAATCTCCAACAATAACATAAACAACATAAAAATTGTAGTCTGAATCGGTGTGTTTTTACCTTATTTGGTTATAAGAATGCGGCTAAGACTAGCATCTTGATGCACATAGGTTATGTCGGACATTCCTAAGGTTATGTCAGAAATCCCAGTCTTAAATAGGATATAGTATAGAAGGCTCCCCAATCGACCACTTGGGAGGAGAGGTCCTTTGCACCAGATTACTACGCAAGATACTGCCAGAAGATCTTCAGACTGCCGTAATGCTGCAGCATCTCACCCTGAACTGAAAGCTGATACCGGGAGGAGAGAAGCTGCAGATGATGTATGTTTTCTCTAGAGGGAACACTGGTTTGCGACTGCTGATAACTACAGTGTGATACTGTAAACAGGTGCAGTGCATTCATTCTCCCCAAGAAACTCTAGATGCAAGCTATACTGCTCTATGCTGTCCTTCTGTGGCACATAGAAGTAGGTCTTAGGGTGTTAGCTTGATCGATGACATTTTAACCATAGTCGAAATTTTTATTTTATTCTCGTTTTTCGCAACATGCATTGGTGCTGTTTTAACAATATTCTGGGTGGTTATTTTAGATGTGTTAAGCAACAGGAAGAGACTGTTGAACTAAATGCTTTTTCGTTGAAGTGTCTTTTTCTTTGTGAATTGTGTGTGTGTGATATTGTAAGGAGCGAAATTGGGCTTCTCAAATACCCACTCTGTCCTTGAATTCCTGTTTAGAGGACTGTTAGTAACTTAAAAGCACTGACACCACTTCAACTATGTATTAGGTGGGGTCCTGTAGGGCTACAATATCCTGTCTTTCACATTTAAGTCCTGGTGCATTGAACTGAGTTCACTTGTGTCACCTGTGGGTGTGAAAACAAACCAAGTTGAGCTAAGTCAGGGGGATATTCACAAGAACGTGAGATAAACATCGCCAAAATAGGTTACCTCAACTTTTCACATCGCCGTCTATCGCGGGAAAATAACTCCGTGTTAACGTCGTATTTTCAACACGGCGGTAACATGTGATAGTCTCCCGATAACGCGCAAAATGTCCGCGATAACATTACCGGGACGGCGATGAAAATCCAAACCCGAACGCGAAAAAAGTTGCGATGGGCCCAACAGCGATAAGACAATCAGCGAAAAGCAGCGCCAGGCCTGCAAGTCACACACGTCAGGCGGGAAAAACCACTACAAAAGCACAAGAAAAAAACACAATCAAAAAACAAACTACAGCGACGCACAATGGAGGCAGCCGGAGCAGTGACAGAGGACGGCCAGAACCCCACAAGCCCCTCGGAGGAGCAGGCTGGGACCTCGGGAACAGGGAAGGGCAAGGACAAGAAGAAGAGGAAGACACGGTTCAGTCCGCAGGAAAACAGGATCCTGATCTCGGAGGTGATAGAACACCATCAACTACTGTTCGTCACCTCCACTGTGTCATTGGCAACAAAAAATGGAATATGGCAGTCCATCGTGGACAAGGTGAATGCAGTCGGAGTGCTGAGGAGGACAATGTACGAGGTCAAGAAGCGCTGGAATGATGTGAAGCGCAAGACCAAGCAGAAACTCGCCAACAACCAGAAAGCAGCAATGCAGACTGGAGGTGGGAGTCCAGCGCCACAGGAGGAGCTGGATGAGATGGAGGAAATGGTGTCGAAAGTCATCAGTGGGGAGACGGTGGCAGGAGTTGGGGGACCGGACACTGCTCAACATGACCCGACACAACAGCAACAGGGTGAGTAACCACGAGGGACTGGGGGGATGGGGGGAGATGGGCAAAATGGCACACATGCACAATCAAGCAGAGCACAGTGCACACCCACAATGACTCTGGATCATGTCCCTGAGCCCCTTGGCACACTACAGCACACATAGCAACAGCACGTAGGCCCCTGTCGACTATGTGCCCAGAGGAGTCCCGCCCACACATCACTCATCTCACAACCAACCCACGCACATGTGCTGAACCCAGCAAAGCTGCGGGTCCGTGAGCCACACTGACAATGCAAGTGACACTGCATGACGATTGGCATGGCTGCAGTCCGATCATCGTGACATGGTGTGGACCACATCCGTAAAATAGCAGGTCACACTCTACACATCCACCTGCACAGACAACCCCTGACGTCAACTACACATCTGCGGACAAACCATGCTCCAGAGTCCCAACTGCCACGAAGACCCAAATCCACCCTAGTCTGCAACATCTCAGCACTGTATGGGCACAGAAGTCAAAGTTACACCGGCTGAAAGGGACAAGGGGCATCAAATTCAGAGCTGCAGGGGCGACCCTCCCAAAATGCAGCACACACACATGACATTCAGAGCACATCAGCATTGACAACAATGTGGCACAAACTGCAACACGTTAACAACAGGACAGAGGACACCACAGGTGCCGCTTGTGTGTAGAAACTGGCCAATCACATTTGGCATAGCAGGGAAATGTGAGATGTCAATGTACAAGTACAAACACATATCCGTGATGTTGTTGAAATGTCCACTGTCCCGCATCAAATAGGCAGCTCCTCCTGAACAGTCACAATGTACATTGCCATGCAGTCTGTATGTGAACTTGTACAATGCGTCAACATACATGTGAACACAATGTAATACTGCATCTCCCCTTCACATTGCAGAGGGAGCATCAACACCTCCTGCAGAGCAGTCCCAACTACTCTTCACTGATGACGATGAGGACATCCCCGACATCGACACCGAAGCCCTCCAAGTCCTCATTGACAGCTTCGGCACCCCACCTCCAGGAGCAGGGCAGCCCAGCTGCATCGAGGAGACCCCAACCCCTGCACAGACCACATAGCAGGACCCACCTACCACCCCGCCATCTCTCAGGACCCCCACGAAAAACACATGGCCTTCCAACGCCATGTGTTGGAGGTCCAGCAGAAGATGGCTGATCAGGTGCGGGTGGGGTTCGACCTCATGGCAGCCAAACTTGATGCCATACATGGGTGTCTGATTCCCATTAGGGACCACATACAGTCCCTAACGGACACCCACAGTCCGCTGCATGCTCTCCAACGATCCATGGCTGACATCGCTGGAGTCATGATACTGAGACAAGAACAACTGTCCAGTCAGAGTGGCTCCAGTGATGTCAGCCGGGAGTTGGGACAGAAGCGGGGGCTCATGGAGAACATGGAGCGGATGACGGCGGAAAGAATGGCTGCCACAGCTGCACACCAGCGAGTTGTGGCTGGGACCTTCCATGCCCTGCAGCACATCGTCATGGCATTGCTGCCTCAAGGCCTTGCGCAGATGAATGCTGCTGCTGCTTCTACATCCACATCTCCGCCCCCTGATGTGTCAGTGCCTCACAGTGCGGCAGGCAATCCACCTCCGGCCCCTGATGTGTCAGTGGCACACAGTGCGGCCGACATTCCACCACCACCCACGTGTGAGGCACATGTGACATCAGAGGACGAGGATGCGGGTGAATCAACCTTACTGGTAAGGAGGAGGCAGTAGCATTCATCTCCACCATATGGCCTGTTTCTGCTTGGCTCTGCCCTTTGCATCATCACCTTCCACTGTCCCCCGATGCACTCTGCGACACTCACCTTGGACCTCGACATGGACTGCCATATTCTGTTTGGTTGCCAATGACACAGCGATCAGACTGCAGACTGAACTCTTTCTCTTCCGAAGTACTTGTCATTCCCTGAAGGACTCTGGCTGGCCCTCCACGGGCCAATAATGTGAAGTGGGGTTTGCATGGCCCTGTACTGCTCCAGCTGCACCACTCCATTGGATGTGAAAGAAACATTCAGAATCGCACAGATGTTTCATGTCTCTGATCATTCAAGTATGAAAGTATGGATGAATGTAGGGTCAGTGATTCCCCCTTACGTCCATGTTGCTCATGTCATGGGACTTGAGTCACAGGGTGCAACATTGCCGATTGCGGTCCATGTGGCGTAGACACTACAACAGAGACACAAGCATCAGTTACTTCCTTGTCCAGCCCGGAACTGAAGCACGCCCAGAGCCCCGGGGTCATTGTTCCCACCCCTACGCTGGCCCGGCATACGCCAGGCCAGACCACTCCGCTTACGCTCAGAGGGGTAGACGATAAAGCTACATGTCCCAGGTCTTCCCTGTAGTGATCTGCTGATCACTGGTCTAGTTGTCAGCATGCCACAGCCACTCCCTGAGGGCTGGTTAACACCCACACCACACCCATCCAGCACAGGCGTCACAGGACATGTGACCCTGCCAATAGAAGGGGCCTAGCGCATCACATGCCCCACTGCCGGAGATGACATGATGGCGTCCGCATATCAACAAAGAGGGGGGCTGATAGGGCTTATGAAGGTCCAGCGTACATGCCCTAGCCTAAGTCAAAGAAGAGAAGGGTACGAAGTTCCTTGGTGGTTTATTGACCACTTTTTATATGTACTCTAGGTAGTGAGGAGGAGGGGGAATTCCTCCTGTCGGAACTGAGGCCCTCACACACCCAGCAAGCTAGGTGTCATGCTTCATCATATGGGTCTGCTCCTCATCGGGCCGGCGCTGCAATGCCTGACGGGCTCCCATAAAGGGGCTCTTTGTCGGAGATCTTCTGTTCCTTGCCGTATAGGTGCCGTGAGTGTGAGGGACCTAAGTGAGTGTAGATGTAGGAAGTGAATGTTTTAAAATAGGTAAGGGGATCCTCTGTAGTAACTTTTAATCTGAGAGGGACCCAACCCGACTAAAAGATAAGGGGGGGCGACTATTTTGTTATAATGTGACAAAAATTGCGCTCTTCCCACGGATGGTCAACATGTTTCTCGCCTCAGATTTGTCAAAATTCGATCAGGGGCGATTCTTCAGGACCGAGTAAAATGTGAAAACTATCTACAACTAGTGGTGAAGTGCTATGCTACCTACCACTTACTGACCCTTAGGGTCAATAACCCAGAGGGGGGGCAGCCAACCTATTGAAATTATATAGTTGTGCCTCGTCAGTAGCAGCGAAGTATTTGAGACACAGAAGGTAGTGTCTCTACTCCAATTAGGAGCCTCGTGGTTGACCTACCCGCTCCGCTGCAACCAGGAAGGTCCGCACCACGTGGCTCAATCATGAAGGGTCCATGGCTTGTGGCACACAGAGTTAGTGGCTCCAGATGCCCTGCGGCCCTGCACGGGCCTACTGCCACGGGACAACGACTTGAGTTGCACAGGGTTAGTGGCACCCGCTGCACTGTGGCTGGCAGGGGCCCACCACCACGGGACGACGACTTGAGTTGCACAGGGTTAGTGGCACATGAAGCGCTGAGCGGGTGTACAGCCTGCAATGATGCAGTAGGTCTGGAGGCTGGACGGTGACTCGTGGCGCACTGAGGTAGTGGCACGCGAGGCCCAGAGTCTGGCCCGGGCGATGACTTGCGGTGCACTGAGTTCGATCCACCTGAATAGCTGAGCGGGTGTACAGCCTGCGATGATGCGTAGGCCTCGATGTGCCGTATTGCTAATCGTGCTTCGATTTGAATTGTGAGCCCTGCTGGACCGTGGTGCACGCCGAAGGCAGCAGTCGGCACACACATAACTCCATGGTGCGGGGCCACTGGGGGCTTGTGGCGCGGAATCCAGTGTCCGGCTGAGGAGGTTGCACCAGCACGTGGAGGGCCCTCATGGAGACACGCCGGTGGCAGCAGGTGAGCATTGTGGCCTAGGAGCGCAGGGGCGGGCAGTCATCGCTGGGCGGCGGGGTGGCCTCGGGACCAGGGCTGGGGTGCAGCATGTGCACAGGGTCGCGCAGGCACCATCGGTCCTGGCTGCGGCCTCGTGGCTGGGGGGGGGCGCCGCCCTGGCTGACACGACCCTGCATGCGATGATGTCATGTGCGCGGGTTGTTTTGGGACATAGCCACCTCGTCTCCAGTGTGAATCTGCCCATTGAAGGTGTTCGGCCACGTGTGTGTAGGCCTATGGACAGGTTATGGCGGAGACTGAGACACACGCAGTAGTCACTTTGGTGGTGGATTTGTGACGTGTGCATTCCCACAGTTGTGAGTTGGGGGATTGTGGAGTTGAGGTGTGTGGTGTGTTCAGTTGGTACTTGCCGATGGGCAGTGCTCTTCCATGGGGCCATCCTTAAAGCGCTGGTTGGTGGCGGACCTGTGGACATGTGGGAATCATGCTGACTGCCTGGGGAGTTTGCGACGACATTGGTGGACAGGCCCCGGTGGTCCACTTTTGTCTGCACATTGATGTCATGCGTGTGGTTGCTGTTGCGGTGATTGTGTGCAGTGTCGGCAGGGGGCACGAGTCGTACACGTGTGCTGTGAATTGACCCCAACACATGCGTGACACCTGCTATGGCGTAGCTCACTTGCGTGGTCTCAAGTTGTTCCTGCGCAGTGTGGGTGGAGTGAGGGGCAGAGGTATCGAGCTGACACACACCGTGATGCTTTCAGGTATGATGAGTCCTGCATGATGTGACCGTAACAGCAGTTCGTGTGGTTGTTACCTTCCTTTTCATCCCTATGACAGTTACGGCCACACGAACTTCTGTTACGGTCTTCTCATGCATGATTTGTCATGTCTGTGAGCATTCCAGTTTGTGCAAGTGCAGTACACTGTACCAGATTAGGCATGTGACTATACGGGAGTTTGACCATTGTCACCATTTCTCCCACAGGTTTCTGGAGACACGTTTCCCTGTTGAAGTTCCCCGTTGGGAATGGAATGCGTTGGCTGAGCTTTTCGTTTTGTTTGTTTGTGTATTTGTAATAAAGTTCTGTTTTTGCACTACTGTTGACTACTGGACTTCCTGACCTGGCGCACCCACATTACGGTTACTACGTTCCTGGGTCTGGGGCACGGAAGCGTCTAGCACGGCTGGCGTTGGGGTTGGTTGCGCAGGTACACTGCGAATTGGAACTATCGTGTGGTGCGGCTACAGTGGCCCGCCGTTGCTTTTGTGGACATGCATCCTTGACATGTGTGAGGGAGTTTGATGGGGCTGGCTGTGAGACTCCTCCGACTCTGGCAGTTGTTGGTTGGAAGGTACCAGGGGCCAACAGGTGCAGCACAGCCATCAGTTTTGTCTGCGGGGGGATGTTGGTTGTCCGCTGTGTTGGTACCGTCAGCCTGTGGGCAATGTGGGTCAGGATGCGGTGGATGGTTGTCCTTTTGAGCCTGTGTTGGCCAAGGGCTTCCTCTGGCGTTGGGTCTCTGGGGCTGGTGCGTTTCAGGGTCGTCCGCTGTCCTGCTCTGCCTAGGTGGTAATCCGGGGGTGGTGGTCCGGGGGGGGGGCCTAGGAGTGGTGGCGGTGGGTGTTGTGGCCCTCTTGTTTCTCCGAGCTACATGATCAGTAGCTCCATGGTATCTGTTGGTCTTCAGATGTGGCTCTGGGCTGGGCTCCCTTTGATACTGCGGGTAGTCGTCCTGCTTAACACCAGCAAAAGGCAGGTGTTAAATCCCTGCTGCTAACGCGCCTTATCGCCTGTTCTTGGTTCGCATCGCAGATCTGACTGGTCGTTGAGAATCTTGTGAAGTGGTGTTTTCTTGTATTTTTGCACGGGAACGCCTACTCTGCATATCATTAGCGTTAGTCGTCGCACTCATCCGTGCCGATGTGTTTTGCGGTAGTTATCGCAGGTAAACTGGCGATGTCGGCAGTTTGCACCAGCTTGTGAATGGGGCAATAAATCTATCGCAACTTTTGCGGCGCTAAAGTGCCGATAAACCGGCGCTAAGTCCTTGTGAATATGCCCCTCAGAGTCTTAGTTTATGCAACAAGTTTTTTTCATTATTTTGTTTTGTAAATTGCTTTTTGTTTATTAATTTATAATTAGTTATTTGTAAATTATTTAAGTACAATTATTTTTTAAAATGTAGTATATATTTGTTTTTATTCAACTTTGTGGAATCATAAATATATATTTTCATAAGGGATATATTTATTATGTTATATTGTATTTTTGTATTTTGAACTTTATAATCAATATGTGTTGGACTTGACCCTTTTTGCAGGGTCATCCCTAAACTTTTTGCCTTTCTCCTAGCCTTTTTTCTGACATGGTGTTGGTGGTTTTAGGACTCTGGGCACTTTAGCACTGCTGTTCAGTGTAAAGTGCGTGTGCTCTCTGTGATAAATGTGGTAAGATTGGTCTACACCTGTTTGGCCTATTTAATTTACCTGTCAGTCCCTTGTAAAGTGGTATCTCATATACCCAGGGCTGGTAGATTAAATGCTATTGGTGGGCTTGCAGCGCTGATTGCGCCACCCACCAAAGTAGCCTTTCAAACCTATCTCAGGCCTCTGCCATTGCAGGGCCTGTGCGCGCAGTGTTACTGCCGCTGTGACGTGGCACCTAAAGTGTGTGCCATGTCCGTGACCCCCCTTTTACTACATGTCAGTCACCCCTAAGGTAGGCCCTAGCTAGCCCTATGGGCAGGGTGAATTGTAGGTAAAAGATAGGACATGTACCTTAAGTGTGTGACATGTCCTGGTAGTGACAAACAGCCATTTTTGGTTTCTCACTACTGTGGGGCTACCCTCCCATAGGAATGCATTGGGGATTCCCTGATAAGTGTTTCAGTGGTAATTCCTGATATGAGAGGCGCAGCGGGGTCAAATTTGGTATGTTTGAAATAGTAATAATAAATGCTACGCAATGGTGTGCGCGGATTTATTATAACTATTTTAGAAATGCCACTTTTAGAAGTTGGCATTTCTGTGTGCTATATGTCTGCCTGCCTGATGTGAATTGCATGTCTGGCTTGTGAGTGACAGGGGCTGGTGAGGTGTGTGTGGCTCCAGGAGGGGCAGGGTGAGTCAGCGCTAGGCTGAATGGGACATCTGCATTTGGAGTGGTGGGAGGAGAAGTCCCTGGACCCTGAATAGGATGGTGCCTGCCCTAGTGAATGCTGGCTCCACCCCCCTGTGGTGTGTCTAATGACGAGCCCCCACCTGACAAAGGAGAAGAGGAGCCCTGTCAACAGAGTGCTCCAATTCCCCCCTGAACCAGTTTTTGCTGGTTCCCCAAGCCCTGTGCTGGCGCAGGCAAAGGGAAAAGGTGTATAAATACTGGGGCTGTGACCCCATGAAAATGTGCTGTTCCTGGACCTTTGGGGGGCTTGCTGTTGCTGGGGCCCAGGAGGAACCGCCATGGGGGCTTGCCTCCCTGCTGGAGGGCCCTATGGGCTGGCCTCCCTGGGCCCAGCTATGCTCCCTTGATCCCTAAGGACTTTTCTATTTTGGGACAACTAGCGCCTGGTGAGCGCTTGGCTTTTACCTTGGAGAAGCGCCGTCTCTGCTCTCCCCGAGGACGAGGGGCGTGTGAGCCCTGCAGCGCTGAGCTGCATGTCATGGCGAGGGAATCCCCGGCATAGGGATTCCCCTGGTTGCAGAGAGGAGCGGGAGCCTACCCCGCTGATTTGTGCGTGTTTGGAGCGGTTGCCCACCCCGCATTGCCAAGAGAAAAGCGGGTGCCCACCCCGCTTTTATGCATTTTAAATAGCGGGAGCCCACCCCGCGTTTGTGCTCCTAACAGGTGCCCACCCCGCAATTGCCTTTATTTTTGAAAACGGGTGCCCACCCCGCAATTGCCGTTATTTTGAAGGAGCGGGTGCCCACCCTGCATTGCACCGGCGTGAGAGGAGACGCCGCGGTGGAGGACTCGGCCCGACCCGGAAGCCAGGCAGTCGTGCCTGATTGTGGGCGGGCCGGAGTTCGAAAATCGACGCAGGCCTGAGCGGGGCACCCGTGAGCTGGTGGGAGCCCTGCATGCAGTAGAGGCCAGGAAGAGAGGAGACGGCACCGGTGCTGGTGCACCCAAGAATCAGAGCCCGGTGAGTGACAGGGGCTGACCGTGAGCGGGGCTCGACGATGTACGCTGATGGTGCCTGAAGTCCGGCCTTCACCCGGAGACCAGCGGAGTCCACGGCAGCCCTGGTGAGTGGGGGCTTCCCTTAACTCGTTGTTGGTGCCGATTGAGGGCACAGGGAGGAGCCCGGTGATCGGGGCTCCAAAGGCACAGTGAGTGCCAGTGCTAATTTCGATTGGGGGCATTTTTCTTAAGAGAGGAGCCCCGGGAAGGAGGGGCTCCCCAGTCACTTCCTGGCACCAGCTCTTCTCCCCACAGTCCATTTGCTGCACTTTGAAGTGCACCGTGGGGGCATGTTGATATTGAGAAGTCCCGGAGTGGGACTTGGGGCAATTTCGAGGAAGAGTCCCAGTGGGGGACTCAGGGCACAGGAGTGCCAGGGCTTACTTCCACAGCTGCACCGCAAGTAGCGGGCAGCTGCAACGTTTAGGCCAAAGCAGTTGTTAGGAGTCCCAGTGGGGACCCAGGAGGCACAGTGGTGCCAGCGCATTTGCGCACATGGTGTTTGCTGCTGAGGCAGCCAGGGGGGCCCTGTGAGAGGTCCCCCCTTAGAGCCCTGACATTTCTGGACAGAGGGCATTTTGAGCCCCCCTAGGAAGGCCCGTTGGCCTGGGGGCATTTGGGTGATGGCGAAAGGGGTTTCATGCCACATGCCTAATATGCCTTATGCCTAATGCTCATGTGATTTTTGCCTAATGTCATGCTAGGATGCTTTCATTTTATGCCTGAGCTAATGTGGGTGATACCTATTGCGTAATGTGTTTATGCTTAGGAGGTTTGGGTCTAATGTGATTTATTGCCTAATGTCATGTTATGATATTTTAGGAGGGTGTCTAATGCTAATGTGATAATGCTTAAGTCATTATGGTACCAGTAGTTACTCGTTGTGTTTTGCATTTATTTACCTGTTGTGATGGTTCTGACCGTGGCCCGATTGGCCCTGTCCTGTATATAGTCCCCTGTGATTATTGCCAGTGCCACTTGCCACAGTGTAAATGTGTGATTATGTTTCTAATGTGTTTATGACAATACAAAGGCTATTTTTTTATATAACCTTGTGTGGAGTTTCTTTTGTAGTGTGCCTAGTTTGTTGCTGCTGTATGTGTGTGTTGCGCAAACGCTTTACACATTGCTTCTGGGATAAGCCTGACTGTTCGTGCCAAGCTACCAAGGGGGTGAGCAGGGGTTATCTTCAGCGTGTAACTCCCTTGCACTGACTAGAGTGGCGGTTTCTGCCTGGCTTTGGCGCAAGCCTTAGCCAACCGGAAATCCCATTTCTAACAATATGAATATAGATATTCTTTTTTATTTTATTTTATGTTTTAGATGCTTTTAATACAATGATTTTTGAGTCCATATCTGTGAGAATGTGGATTATTAATTGAAGAGGATCTGACTCCTCACCAACTTATAATATCACAATTCAGTACTAGGTCCAGTTAGATCTCAATAATTTAAACCTGAGCACAACCCTTAGTAGCTCAAGCTCAGAGCAGACAGGATTCATTTAGGAGAAATGTTTGAAGCATTTATCAGCAACAAAACAGATAAAAAGTAGAAAACAAAACAAATTCAGTAAGGGGCACCAGAGATACAAATTTTTAAAGTTTGAAATACATTTTAGAGCCAAAAAGCACAAAGCGCCAGCTGCTGGTAACTTTTTGCAATAGACCGAGTCAAAGTCAAAAGTTAAGACTGACCATGATGGAGGGTGGGTCAGATACAGAGACCAGAATCCACCTGCTCGGATGTTTTACCTTCTGGCTAAGGGCCCGATTTATATTTTGGCAGTGGGGTTGTTCTTCTGCCAGCCGCACAGAGTAGATTATTCCGTACCCCTGTGGAGGGACTGCCCACCGAATTTATAAATGACTGCCAACTGTGGTTATCTGGATGTGCCAGACTGGCACAAAGTTACAAGTTCAGGCCGACTGCGATGGACTGTGGGCCATATTCAGGGACCAAGTTAGTCCCGCTGAGAAATGTACGTGCGTCATGGCAGTTCTGATGAGCTGCATCATGCTGCAATGCCGGCTTGCATCTATGCTACATCATGCTGTGTTGGTTAACATGAGAGGTTGAAAAGTCAGTTTTGAGGATACGTTGCAAAGCGGCGGTTCCAATAAGCTGTTCAGGCTGTGATGAGGCTGCATTTCACTGCGTCAGTTCTGTTGAGGTGCAGCAAAGAGCTGCATTGGTTTTGCTTCACACTGCCTCGGTTCTAATGAGACTACAGCTTGGTTGACAGAGCATCTTTAGCCCCACTTCCAAGAGTCCAGGACTGGAGGGGCACCACTTCGAAGATAACAACTGCCAGCAGGCAGAGTCCAGGTGCAGGGTTCAAGAGAGGTGAAGCCTTTTCCGTTCCTGAGGTTCTGATCAGGAGGCCAGCCAACTAACCCTTACAGTCACTCTGGTGGTCCTATGCTCGAGGTGCAGGTCTAGAACAGGCTGACCAAGGTGATCTTTTTTGGGGCATTGCTTGATCCAGTGGTCAGTATCTGTGAAGCATCTTCTATTTTAGAAAAGCCGTTCCCCTACTGTTTGTGAAAAGACAACCGTCCCGGACCATTAATTCTGACATTTAAAATGCTTCAGCTGAAGTTTAAGGCAGGAAGTCTCCTGTGCTGTGACATCGAGGGAGAGGAAGACAGCTAAACAAGCCTTCCTGCAAGGGTGCCTGCTTGCCTGAAAGAAATGTAAGTAACCTGCAAATGTAAAGGGTGCTTGGAACGGTATTGGCTTTCATTGATGGAATCCCTTGAAGCTTCCTAATGACACTGATTTATACTTTTTGAGTGGTATTGTAAGGCTGACCAATGACGTGTGTCCTTTTAAAGGACAGTTAAAAAAAATGCACTGCGTAGAGTTTGGTTATTACTAAAACCTATATTTTAGAAGCACTTTTCAAAAATCTTAAACCATTTTGCAGCAGCCTATCTTATACTTGTCTTGCTTCGTACTCCCAGATTATACAGTGGCTCAAACATGACGAAGCAATACACATCACCCCCTGGAAATTTCACTTTATAGAATGAAGCACATCAAAAATTGTTCTCAGAATAAGGCTTGGGGTTTAATTTATGCAATGCTCTAACAGAAAGGCTTTCCCAGATGTCAAATGAACCTTCAAATGTGTGTGTATATATATATATATATATATATATATATATATATATATATACATAACAGAAAGATTTGCCTTGCAAGGAGTCGCCAACACAGGTGGAAATTTAGCCTTCTTTAATGCTAAATTTCCACCTGTGTTGGCGACTCCTTGCAAGGCAAATCTTTCTGTTATGAATATGACATGCGACGTGCCTCGCCGCGGAGACGCCGCGCCGCGTATTCAGCGGCCCTGCGGTGCTTGAAGACATGAGCACCGTGTGGAGTTGGAAATGCCGATTTTTGCTGGGATTGACACTGACAGGCATCGTGGCCCCTTTCCCCTCAGCCCCCACTTGGGATTTATTGTATTTGTGCACACTGTCCTGGTCAGCTACCACCTTGGTTCTTATGGACTACTTAACCCAGAATGCAACTTTGCTGGTGAAGACCCATTTGGGCGGGCTTAGAGTTATATATCCACGCAGCTGCTGAGACTTTGTTTGCGCAGCCAGTGAACAAGGGCTATCGAGCCCGAAACATGTTTGGCGCTTTGCTGTTGGGGATTGAACGCGCTATGCCTGCTACCTGCATTAAAGAAGGCTAAATTTCCACCTGTGTTGGCGACTCCTTGCAAGGCAAATCTTTCTGTTATGAATATGACATGCGGCGCGCCTCGCCGCGGAGACGCCCGCCGCGTATTCAGCGGCCCTGCGGTGCTTGAAGACATGAGCACCGTGTGGAGTTGGAAATGCCGATTTTTGCTGGGATTGACACTGACAGGCATCGTGGCCCCTTTCCCCTCAGCCCCCACTTGGGATTTATTGTATTTGTGCACACTGTCCTGGTCAGCTACCACCTTGGTTCTTATGGACTACTTAACCCAGAATGCAACTTTGCTGGTGAAGACCCATTTGGGCGGGGTTAGAGTTATATATCCACGCAGCTGCTGAGACTTTGTTTGCGCAGCCAGTGAACAAGGGCTATCGAGCCCGAAACATGTTTGGCGCTTTGCTGTTGGGGATTGAACGCGCTATGCCTGCTACCTGCATTAAAGAAGGCTAAATTTCCACCTGTGTTGGCGACTCCTTGCAAGGCAAATCTTTCTGTTATGAATATGACATGCGGCGCGCCTCGCCGCAGAGACGCCCCGCCGCGTATTCAGCGGCCCTGCGGTGCTTGAAGACATGAGCACCGTGTGGAGTTGGAAATGCCGATTTTTGCTGGGATTGACACTGACAGGCATCGTGGCCCCTTTCCCCTCAGCCCCCACTTGGGATTTATTGTATTTGTGCACACTGTCCTGGTCAGCTACCACCTTGGTTCTTATGGACTACTTAACCCAGAATGCAACTTTGCTGGTGAAGACCCATTTGGGCGGGGTTAGAGTTATATATCCACGCAGCTGCTGAGACTTTGTTTGCGCAGCCAGTGAACAAGGGCTATCGAGCCCGAAACATGTTTGGCGCTTTGCTGTTGGGGTTTGAACGCGCTATGCCTGCTACCTGCATTAAAGAAGGCTAAATTTCCACCTGTGTTGGCGACTCCTTGCAAGGCAAATCTTTCTGTTATGAATATGACATGCGGCACGCCTCGCCGCGGAGACGCCCCGCCGCGTATTCAGCGGCCCTGCGGTGCTTGAAGACATGAGCACCGTGTGGAGTTGGAAATGCCGATTTTTGCTGGGATTGACACTGACAGGCATCGTGGCCCCTTTCCCCTCAGCCCCCACTTGGGATTTATTGTATTTGTGCACACTGTCCTGGTCAGCTACCAGCTTGGTTCTTATGGACTACTTAACCCAGAATGCAACTTTGCTGGTGAAGACCCATTTGGGCGGGGTTAGAGTTATATATCCACGCAGCTGCTGAGACTTTGTTTGCGCAGCCAGTGAACAAGGGCTATCGAGCCCGAAACATGTTTGGCGCTTTGCTGTTGGGGATTGAACGCGCTATGCCTGCTACCTGCATTAAATAAGGCTAAATTTCCACCTGTGTTGGCGACTCCTTGCAAGGCAAATCTTTCTGTTATGAATATGACATGCGGCGCGCCTCGCCGTGGAGACGCCCCGCCGCGTATTCAGCGGCCCTGCGGTGCTTGAAGACATGAGCACCGTGTGGAGTTGGAAATGCCGATTTTTGCTGGGATTGACACTGACAGGCATCGTGGCCCCTTTCCCCTCAGCCCCCACTTGGGATTTATTGTATTTGTGCACACTGTCCTGGTCAGCTACCACCTTGGTTCTTATGGACTACTTAACCCAGAATGCAACTTTGCTGGTGAAGACCCATTTGGGCGGGGTTAGAGTTATATATCCACGCAGCTGCTGAGACTTTGTTTGCGCAGCCAGTGAACAAGGGCTATCGAGCCCGAAACATGTTTGGCGCTTTGCTGTTGGGGATTGAACGCGCTATGCCTGCTACCTGCATTAAAGAAGGCTAAATTTCCACCTGTGTTGGCGACTCCTTGCAAGGCAAATCTTTCTGTTATGAATATATATACATATATACATATATATATTATCTACTGGCGGTCGCCAGTAGATAGTTATAGTTACAACCTATTATCCATAGGAAATCCACGACATTCTATTTGAAATAACTCTCTTGCCGGTTGACGTATCTTCGCAAAATTTTCAAACTTTGTGGCCCGCTCCGGTCCGCTCCTACCCTGAAAGTCTCGGGGGATTCGTCAAGCGGGGGCCGAGAAAAAGGGGGTCCCAAAACGCGTTTTCCCCATGCAATTTTCCATAGGAAACTTTAGACACGACTACAGCCCGAACTGCTGAACGGAATTACACCAAATTTGGCAAAGAGGTAGTTCTTGGTTCAGAAAGAACCCTTTTTGTTAAATGGTGTAAATCCGTTCAGTAGTTGCTGAGAAAATGAAAAGTAAAAAGATAGATATATCTAGGGCCGCGGATCCTCCCGAGCACGAGCTTTATGTTAATTGGCTGTCAACACTCCAAACCAGGAAGTGTTGGCAGCCATTTGTCCTCGGTAGAACCGAGGGACAGAAACAAGTGCGCAAAGCGCACAAAGGGGCAGGGTAGAAACACCCTGACCCCTAGGTCTGCTCAGGGGGTCCCACAAGGACCCCTGGGCAAAAAATGTTTTTTTTTTTTTTTTAAATCGGCATGATGCGCTCAGGGAGCGCGAACCCTGCTGAAAAAAAAAATCGAGCGCGGTCTCCCGCGCTTCGATGTTAATTAGCCCCGGGTGGGCCAAGTCCCGGGGGCATGCTGGGAGGTTAATTTTATGTGTGGGGGCCTCTAAGGGCCCCCAAGCCCGGGGACCACCACCCCCGGGGCTTTATGTAGAATGGTGCGGGAGGGCTCTGAGCCCTCCCGCAGCCCCGGGGACCACCACCTCCCCGGGGCTTCTTTTTTTAATTAAAAACCTGTGTGGGGGGCTCCAGCCCCCACACGCCCGAGACCACCACCTCCCGGGGCACTAAGAAAAATTACAATGGGGGTCCGTTTTGGACCCCCAGAGCCCGGGGACCACCACCTCCCCGGGGCTGTGCACTGAATGGGAGGGGGGCCGCGCGGCCCCCTCCTGGAGCCCTTGATGGCCCTGGGGACCACCACCCCCAGGGCCGGCTCCTGCAGTGTCCCGGGGTGCCTACCCCCGGGACACTGCTGTTTGCAATGACAGGACGGGAGCCTCGCGGCTCCTGTCCTGTCATTGCAAACTGCTTTGGATATTGGAAGAGAGAGCAGGAAACCTGCTCTCTCTTCCAATATCCAAAGCCGATAGCTTTCCACATGGGGAGCTGCATCTTAGCAGCTCCCCATGTGTAAAGCAATGCCGGCTCCCGTAGGACACGGGGAGCCGGCGGGACTGTGGGGGTTTGGGGACCCCCACAGTCCCCAACGAGGCCAGGCCCCGGGGGATGGGGTCCCCGGGGCCATAAGTGGCCACGGAGGGGGCCACGCAGCTCCCCTCCCCAAAGGTAAAAAAAAGGAAAACATTTTTTTTAAAAGTGCAAGGCCGGCCCCGGGGGATGGGGTCCCCGGGGCCTTAAATGGCCTGAGGAGGGGGGCCACGCAGCCCCCCTCCAAATAAAAAAAAAAGAGGCCATGCCCCGGGGGATGGGGTCCCCGGGGCCAATACAGGCCCAGGGAAGGGGGGCCACGCGGCCCCCTTCCCGTTTTTTTTTAAAATTTTAATTTTAAAAAAAGGGGTAAGGCCCTGGGGGATGGGGTCCCCAGGGCCTAAAAATAGGAAAAAGGAAGGGGGGCCACACAGCTCCCCTTTAGGGGGGAAAAAAATAAAAAATAAATAAACGATCGGGCCCGCAGGCCCCGCCCCCTTCCTTCACCACTCTGCAAACGCGCCCCCTGGCGCGTTTGCAGAGGAGAACGAATTCCCCTTGAATACTGGGGGTCCCTGGGGGCCAACTAGCCCACCAGGAACCTCCAGTATGCGCCAGGGGCTGCCTTGCAGAGAGGTGTACAGAGGCCACGCCCTTTTTACACCTCTCTGCAACGCAGCTCTATGGCGCTTTTGGAGGTATATGGTGGGCTAGTTGCACCCCAGGGACCCTCAGGATTCAAGGGAGTTAATCCCCGACTTAAAACGCGCCACGGGGCGCGTTTGCACAGTGGTGAAGGGAGGGGCGGGGCTTCAGGTGACATGTGTGCAAACAGGCCCCGTGGCGCGTTTTAAGATGGGGAATTAAATCCTCTTCAATCCTGAGGGTCCCTGGGGGCCAACTAGCCCAACAGGTACGTCCAGAAAGCGCCACAGAGCTGCGTTGCAGAGAGGTGTAAAAAGGGGTGTGGCCTCTGTACATGTCTCTGCAACGCAGCCCCCTGGCGCATACTGGAGGTTCCTGGTGGGCTAGTTGGCCCGTAGGGACCCTCATGATTCAAGGGGACTTAATCCCCCAACTTAAAACGCACCACGGGGCGCGTTTGCACAGATGTCACCTCAGGCCCCGCCCCCTCCCTTCACCACTGTGCAAATATTCCTCTAAAATCAGCCGAAATCCGAATTCCGATTTACTCACCTGTTATCAGGAGAGACCTCAGTGCTGCATCTTTCAGCCCAGTACTGATCCTCAAAAGTAATTTTAACCGTACTTACCGGTAACTTGAATTTCCTTCATAGGCTAACATTGACTGGTTTCACTTGGAAATTCTTCTAAGTGTGGAGTTTTGGAACTTTAAAATATTCCTCTAAAATCAGCCGAAATACGAATTCCGATTTACTCACCTGTTATCAGGAGAGACCTCAGTGCTGCTCCTCAAAAGTAATTTTAACCGTACTTACCAGTAACTTGAATTTCCTTCCATAGGATATCATTGCCTGCTTTTTGCTGAAAAAGTTTCTAAGTGTTGATTTTTGAAACATACAAATATTCCTCTAAAATCAGCCGAAATCCGAATTCTGATTTACTCACCTGTTATCAGGAGAGACCTCAGTGCTGCATCTTTCAGCCCAGTACTGATCCTCAAAAGTAATTTTAACCGTACTTACCAGTAACTTGAATTTCCTTCCATAGGATATCATTGCCTGCTTTTTGCTGAAAAAGTTTCTGTGTTGATTTTTGAAACATACAAATATTCCTCTAAAATCAGCCGAAATTCGAATTCTGATTTACTCACCTGTTATCAGGAGAGACCTCAGTGCTGCATCTTTCAGCCCAGTACTGGTCCTGAAAAGTAATTTTAACCGTACTTACCGGTAACTTGAATTTCCTTCATAGGCTAACATTGACTGGTTTCACTTGGAAATTCTTCTAAGTGTGGAGTTTTGGAACTTTAAAATATTCCTCTAAAATCAGCCGAAATACGAATTCCGATTTACTCACCTGTTATCAGGAGAGACCTCAGTGCTGCATCTTTCAGCCCAGTACTGATCCTCAAAAGTAAATTTAACCGTACTTACCGGTAACTTGAATTTCCTTCATAGGCTAACATTGACTGGTTTCACTTGGAAATTCTTCTAAGTGTGGAGTTTTGGAACTTTAAAATATTCCTCTAAAATCAGCCGAAATACGAATTCCGATTTACTCACCTGTTATCAGGAGAGACCTCAGTGCTGCATCTTTCAGCCCAGTACTGATCCTCAAAAGTAATTTTAACCGTACTTACCAGTAACTTGAATTTCCTTCCATAGGATATCATTGCCTGCTTTTTGCTGAAAAAGTTTCTAAGTGTTGATTTTTGAAACATACAAATATTCCTCTAAAATCAGCCGAAATCCGAATTCTGATTTACTCACCTGTTATCAGGAGAGACCTCAGTGCTGCATCTTTCAGCCCAGTACTGGTCCTGAAAAGTAATTTTAACCGTACTTACCGGTAACTTGAATTTCCTTCATAGGCTAACATTGACTGGTTTCACTTGGAAATTCTTCTAAGTGTGGAGTTTTGGAACTTTAAAATATTCCTCTAAAATCAGCCGAAATACGAATTCCGATTTACTCACCTGTTATCAGGAGAGACCTCAGTGCTGCATCTTTCAGCCCAATACTGGTCCTGAAAAGTAATTTTAACCGTACTTACCGGTAACTTGAATTTTCTTCATAGGCTAACATTGACTGGTTTCACTTGGAAATTCTTCTAAGTGTGGAGTTTTGGAACTTTAAAATATTCCTCTAAAATCAGCCGAAATACGAATTCCGATTTACTCACCTGTTATCAGGAGAGAACCCAGTGCTGCATCTTTTAGCCAAGCACTGACCCTGAAAAGTAATTTTAACCGTACTTACCAGTAACTTATATTTTCTTCCATAGGAATCCATTGTCTGGTTTTCAGCAGAAAACTTTCAAAGTGTCGATTTTCACAAACTACAAATATTCCTTAAAAATCGCCTGTATGACTTAAACGCATTCTTTCAACTGTTTACAGGAGATGCACCAGTGCTGGATCCAGGATCCAACACTGAGTAAGAAAAAGTAACGATAACAGTTTTTACCTGCTAAGTGAATTTCCTTCCATAGGATAACATTGGTGATTCTATGAGAAAAAGTTTCTAAGTGTCAACTTTTAAAATACAATAATATTCCTTAAAAATCACTACTGTAACCAAAACGCTTTTACTCAACTGTTTACAGGAGATGTCCCAGGACTGAATCTAGGATCCAGTCCTGTGGTTTGAAAAGTAATCCATAAAGTAACTAATTGCATTTAACTAGAAATTCACATTGAGCTGAATATTGCATTGTGTTTGAAAATGTGTTGCCCATTGCAACAACTGTAACTACTGTACTTAAAAGTCTATTGCCTATGTGCAAAGTATTTAAACTAAAGTAATTCATTCTGAGAAAGTATTTTTGTAATGTAATGTATAATGTAATTACAATGTAATTTAAAAAATAAAATATGTAAAAAAAATTGTTTCTAAACAATTTGGAAATCAGTATGAAAAAATTGTATATAACAATTAATACATTTAAAAATTGTCATTTACAAAACCTTTGAAATTCACTGAAAAAACCGTAGGTTTCAGACATGTTATAGTTACAAATTAGCATTTAAAAAACCTTTGAAATTCACTGAAAAAACCATAGGTTTCAGGGACGTTATAGTTACAAATTAGCATTTAAAAAACCTTTGAAATTCACTGAAAAAACCATAGGTTTTAGGGACAGTTATAGTTATTTGGACATTGCACTCGTACAAAACCCGTGAAATTCCCCCGTTATAGTTAATCCAGCTAACTATAACTCGCGCCCCACAATGCACTGCTGATGACGTCACATATTACATCACTCATGACATGGTCAGTGACATCACTGATGACATCACTGATGACATCTCAAATGACATCACTGATGACATCATCCACGTGATAATTTCATGCATCTTCTCACACCCTAATATAACCTTTGATACACCCACTCTAAATTACAGACTGCCATTCGCAAAACCATAGACACTCCAACACCAATAACTACATACCCACTCACTGATTCTTAGGTCTACGCACACATCCACTCACTCACCCGTACAGTCACTCATACTTACGGTCACTCAGTACAGGACTATCATATGCACTCATACTCCTATATAGACACTCAAACACCGCCACTCATCCATAGAGGTACTCACACACCTAGTCAGTCATGCAAATAATTAAACACACTACCATTTACTCACCTATACAGTTATACACACACCAGCTCACTTACTCATACAAATACTAGCACATTCTTACGCTCTTATACAATCACTGATACAAGCACACACTCATCCATACAGCCACTATCACAATCACTCACTCTTGCTTATAGCTATTTATATACTCCAACACACATATATACTGCCTTTCACATATGTAGTTACTCACACATGTACCACTGGGACATACATTCACTCACTAACACACTCTTACACACACTTACCCACCCATACAGTCTATCACAGATGCACTCTTTAAACCATCCACCCAGTGAATCACCCACTCACACATCTATGCACAGAGTCGCACACACCCCTCCCACACAAACACTCAGGCACCCATACAGATACTCACACAAGCATTCAATAACTCATATAGACACTCATGTAGCTATTCACAAACACATGCAGCCACTTACACAGCAACAGACAGACGGATACAGACATTCACCCAGTTTAGTCACTAACCCATGCATTCAGTAAGATACGTTAAATCACTCACTTATAGAGTCAGTCACGCACCTACTAAATCATCCATACAGACACTTACACACCCACTCATTCTTCAATACGTCTTTTCCTATATATATTAAAAATATTTAAACTTTACAGAAACACAAAGTCACTGGATGATGTCATCAGTGATGTCATCAGTGATGTCATTTGAGATGTCATCAGTGATGTCATCAGTGATGTCACTGACCATGTCATGAGTGATGTAATATGTGACGTCATCAGCAGTGCATTGCGGGGCGCGAGTTATAGTTAGCTGGACTAACTATAACGGGGGAATTTCACGGGTTTTGTACGAGTGCAATGTCCAAATAACTATAACTGTCCCTAAAACCTATGGTTTTTCAGTGAATATATATATATATATACATATATATATATATATATACATATACATATACACAGCAAGCAATAATAACACACTTTGCAAATCCAACTGTTAAATGCATGGATAATAATATGAATGAAACTCAAGCAGAAGATAATACTGGACGTCCTGCAAGAAATCGGAAAGATATATACACTTAATACATCAGATGATTAACTTGGATGTGCACTCAGACTCACTCACACATCACAAAGTCAATTTTCAAAGAACACACCTCAGATTCTTATAGCCACTGGAACCTGGAGGTGCACACTGACAGTCACGCATCACAATGACTGTTAAAGCCACTGGAAACTGAATATGCACGCAAACAGCCACACATCACAATGGCAGCAATAAAAAATCAAACACTTCGCCTGGTGCAAACTTCACCCTGGTCCTCTCCAGACTGGGTGATTCACAGCCGAGGCCAGGAGATCCAGCAACCAGATGCCTGCACTGATGATCCAGTGGTTACCTCCCCTTCCTAGCTTATACGTTAACATCTCTTGTTACTGTGTATTCACTGTTTTTCTCCTTACGTTTATTCTTGGCTCCTGTAACTGAAGTAATTTTGTAACCTGTAACCCGCTGATCCTCATGTAAAGCCGCGGTGCCCGAGCAACTTTGGCTGATGCCCGGTGGAGCTGTCATATGCAGCTATAGAGGAGTTTGTCTCTGGTTCACCCCTCGGCCGACACCTACCCAGCCGGACATCGGACATCGTTTTCCTCACCTAACCGTTGTGTTTTTCCTCCTGCATTCCCTACCCCCGTTTACCATTCCCCCTCTACCTCTTCACTCCCCATAAGACGTGTGTACGCGCTAATAATCTCACATTATTGTGTAATCTCATGTATGTCTATACTTGTCTATATAATTATGGAACCTGTAACTCACTGATCCTCATGTAAAGCGCTCTGATACCTCCGGGTCTAGCCAGTGCTATATAAAACTTTGCAAATAAAAAATAAAATAAATAAAAATAAAATAGCCCTTCTGATTCAGGCAGCGGGGCAGCAAAGTAGTAGGGCAGTAGAGCAGTTCTTCTTGCAGCAGAGCATCACAGCAGTCCTTCTTCTGAGTCTTCCACAAGTCCAGAAGTGTACTGAAGAGTTGGGTTATTTATACCTGGTGCCACTTTGAATTGGGAGAACCTTCTAGATTATTCCCCCTAAAGATGTGTTTGGAAATTCCTGCCTCTCTGCCATGGCCCCAGCTTGTCACAAAAGCACAAAAGACTAGGGTGAAACCTTTTGTGAGTGTGCTGAGGCACAGTCTTTGTGATGATGCCCCATCCTATCATCACCTATCCCCCCTTTGTCTCACTGTATGGGAGTAATACACAAATGCCAACTGCCAGCTACACCTAGTCATGTGACTCGAGATAAGGGTTGTGGGCACCAAATGGTTAGGACAAGAAAATGGCAACTTTCTAAAAGTTAAGAAACAGAAGGGGGTTGGGCCAATTAATTGTCAACAAGGCTAGGCCACTATATAATAGTGAAACAATGAACACTGACATTACTTCTTGACAAAAAAATCTTTTGAAATTTTTGGTCACGAAATTTAATTAGTGTGATCACGTTTTATTTTTCACTGATGGTTAAAAGAACATTTCTTTCAATCTTTTTGAGATACTGCCTTCAACATTATAGCATCAAATACAGATAAGATCAACAAGCAATTACATTGTTTTGGCCCAAAACAAATTCTAAGAGCTATCAAGCAGCATATTAACACAAATGCCAAATAATTTTTTACGACACAATACAAAAATGTAACAAGAACATAAACAATTAAGACTGAAAAATAGATAGTAGAAGTGATGTCAGTACAGGCATTTTCTTCAGTGTTTCACAACTTTCTAAAAGTGGCATTTCCATAATTGTGATTTAAAATCCAACTTTACCAAGAGAGTTTTAAATTATAATCCTTTAGAGACCAAACTCGATATTTCCTCCTGCTCCCAATTGAAAGTTAGCACTTATTAAATGTAATAAGGTAACCCAATATTATCCTATAGGAGAGATAGGCCTTGCTGTAATGAAAAACAAATTAAGAGCTTTTCGCTCGTAGACATGTAAAAGTTAAAAGTACATGTCCAGCTTTTTTAAATCCAATGCACCCTGCCCCATGGGCTGTTTTCATTTCATACTCACCTAGGGGTGACATGTGTATTAGAAAGGATTGTTTAGGCTGGGTAAAAGGTTTATTTTTCCAGGTCGAAATAGCAATTTACAACTGCATGCACACGCTGCAATGGCAGGCCTGAGATATGTTTAAAGGGCTACTTAGGTGTGTGACATAATGAGAGCTGCAGGCCTACTAGTAGCATTTCATATACAGGTACATGTAGTGCCACTTAACTAGGGACTTGCAAGTAAATTAAGTATGCCGATTGGGTGTAACCCAATTTTCTCATGTTTAAAGGAGGGAGCATAAACACTTTAGCACTGGTTAGCAGTGGTAAAGTGTGCAGTCCTAAGGCCTACAAAAACAAATTTACAAAAAAACGGAGGAGTAAGGCAAAACGTTTGAGGGAAGAGCACCCTAAGGCTGACTGGTTTAACGCACCATTTTCAAAATTCTTATTTTGCCTCATTACATTTTGTGATTTTTAAATAAGAGTTAGTTGTATTTACAAATTATATATTTAATACTAATATAATAACATTTTTCTCTTTCCATAATTTTAAAATAGTATTATTCAATTAGGCAAAAATGTTATAACATATAGTAATGTAATTTTTATTTGCTTTTCATTAGTAATAAAGTGTCTTACTATTTCTTAACAGCTTCAAAATATTTTTTCCAAAGTATTTTGGTATATATTAATATCACAATATATTTTTTATCAGTACTTTTAATGTGCATTTACATTACTGTTTTATTTATTTTTTACCTTATTTACAATTTTTCAGAATTCTTTGCAGTAAATATGTATATATGTATTTTACAACATAATACAGTATTCATATTTTTTTCTTCTATTGTTTCTAATGGAAACCATTGATTTTTTTTCAATTTCTCCACCATATGTCATTTTACCAGTTGATGTATACCTCCTTCATTAGTGTCGAGCGCTAAGTCTCCAGGATGGTGGCTGTTCGTTGCTGTTCTCCCATGCAGGAAGAAACACTTTCTTGCTGTTCTCCCATGCAGGAAGGAATGCTTTCTGTCTAACATTTAAGGTGTTTTGGTTAGGAGGGGTTGCTAGGGTAGTTTATTAAGTTAGAATAGTTCAACATGTTTAGTTAGGATAGGGAAATGTAATTTGGTATTGTACATGCAGTACGCCTAAATGTGTAATATTGCTTATGTATCCACAGTCTAGGTCTGTATGTAATAATGTTACATCTTTCTGGGTGGTTTTACTTGTGTTTTATATTTTCTGTGTGACGTTTGTTGATTTTGAGGGTTGATTTCTGTGTTTTCTATTTTTCAGGAGTTTTTATTGCTGTGGACAGATTATTTTAGAATGGTGCCAGCATTTTTATGGTATTTCAAGAAAAATAAGTTGGGATTTTTCACGAACTGTTTGCTTTATTGTTTGCCTTGATTCTTGGTGCTTGGTTATTTTAGGGTTTCCTAGAGCATTTGTTTTATTTTTAATATCTTTAGGGTTTTTTGGGGTATCTATGAATTTGATATGTATTTTTGAAAGGATTTCCTGATTTGTCTCTCATTTATTCTTTTCATTTTTGGGATATATTTTACTGTACATTCTGGGTTTATGTTTTTGACATTGAATATTCTACTGTGGATCAAGGAATTCTGGTTCAAAATCATAATCACAATGTTTTTTATTGTGATAAATTGTGTGTGGATTTTTCTGTCAATATAAATAATAAATTATGTGTTTGCATAATCATGTGTTGATTATTTTTTTGTTTTTGTATATAAAAGTTCTGTTTTTTGTTATGTATTGATATTTTGCATATATCATATTAACGTGTTTTCGGAAAAATGTTATTCATTATAATAATTTTAATTTGTGTTTTTTAATTCTGAATTCATTTTAGTTTTTCTTTACATTTTTTTAAGTTGTTTCAGAGGCATAAAATCTTTTACAATTATTTAAAATTATTATAATTTTTATAGAGTGAGTCCCTGAAGTACTGCAATGGCAATTGAAACATTTTTCTCATGTTGCAGTCAACATATGAAAGATCTTTGGTCCAGACACGTAATTTTAGCTTCACAGGCTGTAAAAGGAGCATGGAGAAAAAAAAAATCCCTCATCCTATCAGACTTGAAAAGTTTTTTTTTAAGTGGGATCAAAAGAAGATCTAAATAAAACTAGGTTTAAAAATTTCCCTGGACTAACAGTCCAAGGTGCTTATTACACATAGGGTGAACTTTTCCTGTGTGTGATGGCATACCTGTAAATAGGTGCCACATGTACAAACAGGGAAAGTCCACTATGTTACAGAGATTGCACTACCCTGATGGCATCCGCAAGCTTGTACTGCCCTGGGGGCAGCGCATTCAAGGGGAATACTGAGTGGCTGCTTCAAAGTCGTTCTGTGTTTTTCTGTGCTAGCGGCAACCCTACCTTTGACAAAGGGATTAGAGATCCCTTTGCAGGCTGGTGCTGTGGGTGACTTCACCCACCTGTAAGGAGATGTCAAGGGGGCTCATGGGACCCCCTTTTCCCCCTCCAGATGGCTGCCATTGAGAAGCACACTGCCAGTGGGCCACCTTTCAGTGCTCCTCCTGCCATATTCTTTTCCTTTGCACCTGCACCCATAATACGGCACGGGTGAAGAGACAAAGACATTGCCATGCAAATGAGGGAACGTCCTCTTGAGATAGCACTGGTGCTACATGTGCGCCAGTGTTATCAGTATTACAGAAGGGACCGCGCTAGCATCTGCGGCCCCTTCTGTAATACCAAAGTGCCCAGGGGGCACACAAAAAAGATGCACACGCCCGAGGCACCTTCTGTAATAAGGCCCCAAATAGCTCTATTTTTATAACCCTTTCTTGCCGATGATAACTTCTCGAAAACGACTAAAAAAATGTATACCAATCCAAGCAAAGTCACTTTCTTGAGTAAAGTTAGACTTTCATGCCGTGTTTGGTGTAATTCTGTTCACCTTTTTTCATGTGTCAAAGAGAGCAAAGGAACTCTATGGGAATTAAAATGGGAATTGTCACTTTTTTTGGCCCCATGTTCCTCCTTTGTATGGCCTCCGCTTGACCGATCTGCACCAAATCCGAATCAAATTACCTTTTTCATAGGATGTTATTGAATTGAAAGTGTTTTTTTTATTATTTCAATATGTTATACAAAGGTGATATTTTCAAATAATAATAGCCTGACTAATAAAGTGTAGTATAACTGACAAGAAACTTGCACTATAGCTGGTTTTAGCCGAGTGAGCTCATGCTGTAACGTTGGCATTACACAGAACACCTAAATACATTTATCAATGATTCTACAGTGAATATGTCAAAGAGCAGGTAAGACAGGCTGTGGCATTGTCATGTCAAGGTGGGTTACTCTGTTAGAACTCCAGTTGGACAGTTACAATTGAAACCAAAGCCCAGCTGCTGGGGCATGAATTTTTGGAATCTACTTAAGTGATGCAGAGAAGATTCCAGGAAATGCAACTGCACCTTCGAGCAGGTTATTGTTGACGTATATTACCCATTCAATTCATTTGTATTTGTTATTAACCCTATGTTTCTCTACTAGACTAATATCCGATGTCCATAAACTAATATAGCATAAATGTATCAGTAGACACCCTTTGTAACTGGTCAATCGGAATGTGCACAAATGTAATGCATTGCTCACAAAATGAATGAGCAATAAAGATGCCTTTAAATCTTGTTATCTTATCACATTTGCTCCACTTTCAGAGACAGAGGTCAAGTACATTACAGTTGGGTCAAGTAGAT
The DNA here is from genome assembly GCA_963921515.1 of Calotriton arnoldi. Lineage (NCBI taxonomy): Eukaryota > Metazoa > Chordata > Amphibia > Caudata > Salamandridae > Calotriton > Calotriton arnoldi. The sequence goes on from CAWUFW010000935.1 coordinate 1,628,136, forward strand.
TTTTCAAGTTACTAGACCTGCAGGTCTAGTAACATTTTTATAATTTTTCGAGCCCTGACAGTATTCCTTGTATTATCATGGAGATGTATTCTGAGGATGAGGAGGCCTAGATTTTTAAGGATAATTTAAATTTATTTATAAAATATTCGGTACAGCAAGCTGTTTCCAGCTCAAGGTCTAGTATTTCAAAACATTTGGAAGCCTCTATACAGAAAATATTGGCTAAAGACACTGATGATGTTAATATCAAAAAAGCAAAGAAATGTTTTTCTGGGCATAAAGTTGTGGCTAAAGACTCTGCTGTAATTCAACATCTTTCTGAGGAAAGTAATATTTCTAAGAAAACTTAATTACCCATTAAAATTGTTCAATTAAGAGATACTGATGATGATAAGGGTGACACAGATGATGACATGCATAAGGATGATCCAGACATAATGATCAGTTCTGGGCCTACGGAGAAGATGCGTAAAACTTCTCCGAATGAACTGGGAGAGTCATCCAAGACTGATTGTACATCTAACGCATTACTTTATTTCTCTGGCCAACCGATGTTTGATCCTACGCTTATCCATCACCCTAATTTCACAGAGTGGTCTCCTTATGAACATGTATCTCTTTATATTTCTGATAAATGACATCAGCCTTTGCACAAACTTTTCCGCAGTCGTCAGCGTTACGAATGTCCTAGGCCTTCCCTGCCTAAAAACTTTGCGGTTACTCCCACTATTGATCCAAACATGATTTTATTTTTCACTAAGTTTGGAAAGGATCCAAAAAAGAGAATGGACAGGGCCTGGACAACTGCCAGGACAGATTGTTGGATCTTACAGGTCCTCTAACCAGAATACTGGACATGGCAGAGGAAGCTAGGATTGAGGGTACTAAAGTGGATCCAATAACTCTCACTAACTAAGCCCAGAGGGCGGTATGTCTTCTAGGTTATGCTAATTCAGCAATGTCCTATGAAAGACGGAAGAGCTTACTTCTGAAAATTGACCCTAAGCTGAGTAATTTGGCATCCAAAGAAGCAGGGTCAGGAGGCTAATGGTTTGCTTTTTGGCGATTCTTTCATCAAAGAGCTCAGCAAATATGTGGTATCTTTTAATTCCATTAATAAAGCTCAATCTTCCTTACAAAGAAATTTTAGCCATCTGATTTTTGGGCAGGGCTGGCAAAGGCAGGATTCGCAACTTCTCAAGAGGGTCATTTAACCAAACCAGAGGCCCCTTCGCATGGCAACAAGACTATAAACCTCAATTTTATCCACAGAAGAACAGAGGTTTCAGATAGCGTGGGGTTCTGAAACAGAGGATTTCAGAACTCAGGTGAGCGACCTTGTTTCTGGCCATCCTCCAGTGGGAGGTCGATTAAGTTTGGTTTTCCCCGCCTGGAGCACGTTAACCTCAGATCCATGGGTTCTTCAGACAGTACAAGGTTATGCATAGAGCTTTTTGCAACTCCAGTTCAGGAGAGGGTTTCTCCCCCCCTTTCATTTTTGAAGGAGCAAGGAGACTTACTGTCTCAAGAGATCCAATCCCTCCTTCACAAACGAGCAATAGAAATTTCTCTATTTCATCCTTCAGGTTTTGTAAGCACAATGTTCTTGGTCCAAGAGAAGAAGAAAACATTTTGACCAGTAATATTTCTAAGATCTTTCAACAATTATGTGGTTTATCATCATTTCAAGTTGGAGACTATCCTCCATCTCAGAGATTCTTTGTTAGAAAAAAGATTGGATGGTTCGCCTAGATCTTCAGGATGCGTATCTCTCAATTCCGATTCATCAGTCATTCAGGAAGTTCCTTCAGTTCCAATGGAAAAATTTAGTTTATCCGTTCAAAAGCCTTCCTTTCGGACTCTCTTCAGCTCCTTGGTGTTTCACCAAGGTTCTGAAGCCGGTCATAACTCACATGAGAGCCCAGGGCATCAGATTGATAGCTTATCTGGACGATTTCCTTCTTTGTCACCAAGACCGGGATTTGCTGATATCACATCTACCAGATTTTATCCCTCTCCTTCAGAGTCTAGGTTTACTCATCAACAAATAGAAAATTAATTTTTCATCCGACTCGTCACTGGAATTTTTAGGTTTCGTAGTAGATTCGGACAGGTCCATTCTTCAACTCCCAACAGACAAGATTTCTTGCATCAAAAAGGATATAAGTCAGGTGTTGGGTCGGCCCAAGCTGACTCTCAGGCTTTTAGCTCGCATAGTAGGTCTTTTGGCATGTTCGATCCAAGCCATTTTTCCAGGTCCCCTACATTATTGAGCTTTGCAGAGACTCAAGATTCGTCATCTTTGAAAGGGTCTCAGTTATGGAGAAATCATTCCGTTAGATCAGGAGTCTCGCTCAGAACACCAGTGGTGGTTAGATCATCTAGAAGCATGGAACAGAAGAGCAATCTTCTCTACAGCACCAGATCTAGTATTAGAATCAGATGCAAGTCAGATTGGTTGGGGCGCAAGATGTGGTCAGTTCTCGACTGGCGGTGCATGGTCAAAAGAGGAGTAGTCACTGCACATCAATTGTTTAGAGATGCTGGCAGGTTCCTTTGCAATTCAGACTTTTGCCAGAAACAAGATAAGTTGTTCCGTTCTTCTTTGAATGGACAATCTATTGGCCTTCGGGTATATAAATCATCTGGGAGGTGAGGTACAATATCGAAATCTCTGGCAGAACTGGCAAAAACCTTTTGAGAATTTTGTCTTCAGAGAAAGAGTTCTGTCCAAGCAGAGCATCTTCCAGGAAATCTGAATACTGTAGTGGACTGGTGTTTCAGACATCTTCGAGATTCGAATGACTGGCGTCTTCGTCTGTCAGTATTCAGAGAACTTTTTTCCAAATTCGGTCCCTTGTCAATAGACCTTTTCGCCTCTCAGTAGAACACTCAGCTTCCTTTTTTATTACAGTTGGAGACCAGATCCTCAGGCTCTAGAGACAGATGATTTTCTTCAGGACAGGTCCAGTCAGGTGAATTTTCCTCCCTTCATTATGATATCTCGAGTCCTTGCAAAGATTCATTGTCAAAAAGCAAAAATGGAACTGGTACTCCGTTCTGGCAGGGTCAGCCTTGGTTCCCGACCATCTTGGAACTGTCTGTAGATCGTCCAATTCTTCTCCCATTATATCCATCATTACTTCAGATTCCTCAGGGTTCATTCCACAATCTAGTTCTCAATAGATCCCTCACTCTAGTGGCATGGTTGGTTTCGGGTCTTCCTGGAGAACCCCAGGTATTTTGGCAGAAGCTGCTCAACTCATTCAGCAATCTTTGGCCCCAGGGACAACCAAAGCTTACAAAGCAGCTTGGGGAGTTTGGAGTAGCTGGTGCATGGACAGGAGTGCAGATCCCTTTTCAGAGGATGTGACATGGATAATTAATTTTCTAGCATCTTTAGCATCCCAAGGGAAAGCTTATAGAACGATTAAAACATATAGATCGGCAATATCGGCTGAACATGTGATAGTGGATGGAAGACCGGTGGGAGAACATTGATATGTCGTCTGTTAAAGAGAGTAAGATTTGCTAAATCTCCTTTACCAAAATATACTTCTATGTGGGATGTTAATATGATTTTGCAGTTTTTTCTTAATCAACCTGATCATTCCTTTTTATCTCTCAAGTTTTTATCTGCTAAATTGACTGTTCTTTTATGTCTGGTGTCTTTAAAACGGCTTTCTGATGTCAGAGCTTTAGATGTTTTTTCTGCACAATATAGCCCTTCTGGTGTATTCCTCCAGATTCGTAGAAGAACAAAAACAAATTTAATGTCTGTATTTTATCCTTATTTTCCAAATTATCCAAAATTATGTGTAGGTAGTTGTTTAAGAGAGTATATTTCAAAGACCAAAGATTTGAGGAAGCCATCCGCTTCCCAGCTTCTTATTTCCTTTAGAGCTCCTTATAATCCGGTTTCATCTTCCACTTCAGCTCGTTGGGTCAAATGGATTATGTGTTTGTCTGGCGTTGATGTTTCAGTTTTTGGAGCCCATTCTACCAGAGGTGCTATGGCATCTAAAGCCTTTTGGATGGGAGCGGGGTTGAATGACATCCTCAAATCTGCGGATTGGAGTAATGTCTCTTCTTGTAGAAGGTTTTTTGCAAACCTGTTTTTCATGTTGTTAATACTATTGTTACATTGCTTTGAACTAGCATGATAAGAGCCTCTGGGTCTTGAAATAAAATTGAGATTTTCTTTACTTCAGTGAAAGAAAGTCTTGATTTTATTAAAGACACAGAGGCGAGTATTATCCCTCCATATATGCTTTCTAACCCACCCATTGTCTTTCTTTAGAGCCAACTGCAGTTTCTAACCATACTTCTTGAGAGGAAGCCACAACTTCACGTTCTTAGGTCTCACTATATTTCGTCTATGTCCAATCTGCCCTGCAAGTAAAGACCAATGGATTTTCAAGATGATTTTAATGTTCAATTTCCAAATTTTCAGCTTGTCTTAGACTATTTTAAGAACTTTTTTGCTCTACTGTTGTCTCTGTTTATTATATGTTTTACAGTTCCCATGTTTCAACTTTCTTAACTGCTTGCAAGAAAAGAGGACTTGTTGCTCCCAGTAAAGATATTTATAGGTCTTCCTTATGATGATTGGTTGTTTCGTTCTTTATGACAGCATTCTGTAGTTTTTTCTCTAAGCATGCTCGGAGTTGTATTTTTTTGTTCGCTGCTGTTTAATAAAGGCAAGAAAAGATAGCATAATACTCGCCTCTGTGTCTTTAATAAAATCAAGACTTTCTTTCACTGAAGCTAAGAAAATCTCTATTTCCTTGTGTTTTACTGCAGCCTCCCAGAGTGTTCTAAAGAACAAATAGTGCGCTAACAGTGTTACTTATGACAAAACTATGGCACACTAGAAGCCACTTTCAGTGAATCAAACTGGTGGAACTTAAAACATTTAATTTAGTAAGGGACAAAATGAGGGGGTTCAGTTTGTCATAGAAATTATGGTTAGTGCTGTAGAAAGAAAAATTAGGACACATTCTAAGTGAGTTCTCAAATATCTTCCTCTTCTATTTCATTGAAACATTCTGACATGCAGACTGAAACATGCACTTTCAACACCAGCAGCAGGCTGCCAGTTAAGTCCCTAGTGATCAGCAGCTTTACTACAGTGTTCTAGTGAGCAACTAAAGTGCTAATATTCTGAATTTATGCAAAAAGTGTGGCACATCTGAAAGCCATCTTGATAGAATGGAAGAAGAAAACTGAAAGCATTTTCTACTGAGGATACTGCAGTAAATGAGGAAATTAGGGAGCTTCGTGACAAATAAGTCTCTCAAGATGGCCAGCAGAGAAAAAAGAGCACAAATATCACCAAAATATAGCCCAAGTATAGCCCAATGTCAGAAGTGTGCAAAACCCTTTTTTTTTGTTTTTGGACGTTTTATATAGCACATATTTGACCCGGAGTTATTGGAGTGCATTACATGAGCATCATTACTCAATGACACATTAATTTTGTTTTTAGGCATGGAGATTGAGTGATTTGTCCAGAATCAAGGATGTTGAGCTGACGCCGAAAATGGTTGCCCAGTTGCAAAGTATGCAGCTCTGGCCATAACACCACATCCTCTCCTTTAAGTGTAACAAATAATCAAGTGATCAACTGGATAAAAAACATAAAGATAGCAAGTTATTTAAAAGTGCTTTGTCGCTATTTGAGAACTCAGAAAATATGTCCTCATTTTAGTTGTTTAGAGCACTAACCATAATTTCTCTGGGAATAAGACCGTTTCATGGAGGAGGGTCCAGAGGCAATAAGTTGACTACTCTGGGCAGGCTGGAGGGGCAGTGACAGCACAATGGACCGTGGAGGGCAGAAGAAAGGGGGGCAAGGGCAGCAAACAGGCAAAAGAGGCTGTGGCAACATGAAAGACCATTGAGGGCAGAGGGAAGAGGCAGTGGCAGTACAACCACACATGCCAACAGACACGATTCAGGCAGGAGACTCCCGATGTTTTTAAGCCAAAAGGGCTTTATTTTATCCGTCTCCTGCCTAAACGCTCCTCTTTTTCAATGTAAGTCAATCGGGAAAATCAATTCCTCAGGTTTTATTTTTACCAAAATGTCCCTCACACCAAGTTCAAAATGTTGGGAAATAATGTAATTGGATCACGGAGGGCAGGAGGAATGGGGTAGGGACTTGGACTCAGATAAGAGAGGACAGGAGTAAGATGGGCAGTGGCACCAAACTGACCTTACAGAGCAGGCATCAGGTGTTGTAGCAGCACAATACACCACACAGCGCAAGCGGGATGGTAGTGCAGCACAACGGACCATGGAAAGCAATAGGCAGGGGACAGGGCCATGCACATTGACAACAGAGAGAGGAGGGGAAGGAGGCAAAGGCAGCAAGCTGACCATACTGGACAGACGGAAGGGACAGTTGCAGCACAACAGACCATGAAGTGCAGGAGGGAGGGGGTAGGGGTATGAAAAAAGGACCAGACAAGGCAGGAGGGAGGGGGTAGGGGTATGCACATGGAAAACAGAGGCCAGGGCAAGGGGGCAGGGCAGGAGCAGCAAGCAGACCATTGAGGGCAGGAGGGATGGGCATTGGAAGCACAACACACCATGGAGGGCAACAATGAGACTGTAATGGAACACACTCAGACATTGGGGGACGGTGGGAGGAGGGGTCAAGGACAGCAAGCTGACTACACAAGGCAGGTGGGAGGGGATGTGGCAGCACAGAAGACTATGCATGGCACAAAGGACCATGGAGGATAGAAGGGAGGGGTAGAGACTGGACACAGACAAAAGAGGGCAGGGGAAGGGGCTTCACAAAATACCACTCAGAGCAGGCAGGAGGAGCAGTTGCAGCAAAACAGAGCATAGAGGGCAGAAGGGAGTGACAGCAAAATGGACCATGGAGGACAGGAGAGAGGGGATGGGGCATGTAACATGTACAGGTAGGGTGGAGGTGGCACGGACAGGCTGCAGCCATCTGACCATGCTAGGCAGGTGGGTGGGCCAGTGGCAGCTCAAAAGAACACTCAGAGTAGATAGGAGTGTGGAAGGTCCATGGAATATGGTGGGCAGAAGAAGGGAGCAGGGGCATGCCCACAGACATCGGAGGGCAAGTGGAAGGAGAGTAGGGGCAGCAAGCCAAGCACAGAGGCTAAGCAGGAGGGCAATAATTGGGCATAGAATTGGGCAATGGAGGGCAGGAGGAGTAGACAGGGAAATCACGCTAAATGGAGGGCAGTGGCAGCACATCAGACCATGCAGGGCAGGAGGGAGGGGGCTCGTGCATGGACTCAGACAACAGAGGGTAGGGAGGAGGTGGATGGGGCAGCAAGCTAACTGTTTAGGGCAGGCAGGAAGGGCAGTGGCAGAACAATGGCCACAAATGGCTGTAATGAAGGAGCAGGGTCATGGATTTGGACAAGGATGGAAAGGAGGAGGGGGGGCAGAAGCAGCAAGCTTGAGTGGGGGCAGCACAATGCCAAGCCAGGCCCTGTGTTCACCCCCCCACTGTGCTTTGTGATGGGGATCTTACTTAACGTTAAAAAATACCTTAGAAATTCACTGAAGTAACCAAAGGTTACAGGGACGTTATAGTTAGGAAATAGAATTTAAAAATCCTTAGAAATTCACTTAAAAAAACAAAGGTTACAGGAATGTTATAGTTAGGCTCAGCTTTCACTCATACAAAACCAGTGAAAGTCAGCAGTTATAGTTACCTGAGCTAACTATAATTTATGCCCCCACAATGCACTGCTTATGACCTCACATATTAGATCACTCATGACATGGTCAGCGACATTACTCATGACATCACTAATGACATCTCAAATGACATCACTGATGACATCATCCAGTGATTGCTAGTGTTTTCTAAAAGTTTATGAGTTTTAAACAGATGTACTAAGCTATTACAAAAGTACCCCATATGCCCAGATAAACAAATTTGGTTTCCTATAATATCTCAAAAACTACTGAACGGATTTCCACCAAATAGGAAAAAGCGTGATCTCCGGAACAGCATCTACCTTTCTGCCAAATTTTGTGTAATTCTGTCCAGCGGTTCGGACCGCAGGAGTGTCTAAAGATGTAACTAACATGCTAAACACACTTTTCTTGACACAACTAGAATCAGCGGCACACTTTTTATGAAATGAAGATTTATCAAATGGCACAAAAGATATAGGCAAGTCAAAAAACGCTAAAAATTCCCTTGCCATCCAATAACACATACGCACCCTCCTAACCCCTAAAAATTCCCTTGCAAATCAAAAACCCATGCCCACCCTAAACCCTAAAAATTCCCTTACCATAAGGCCTAACAAATCCCTTGCCACCCAAGAACCCATACTCACCCTAAACCTTAAGAATTCCCTTGCCACCCAAAAACCCATACCCACCCTAAACCCTACAAATTCCATTGCCACCCAAAAACCCATACCCATTTAAACCCTAAAAAATACCTTGCTAACCAAAAACCCATACTCACTCTAAACCCTAAATATTCCTTTGCCACCCTAACCACAAACAAATCCCTTACCACCCAAAATCCCATACCCACCCTACATTTAAAAAATCCCTTGCCAGCCAAAACCCCAAACCCACCCTAAACCCTAAAAATCCCTTTCCACTCAAAATCCCATACCCACCCTAAACCCTACAACTTTACTTGCCACCTAAAAACCATACCCACCCTAAAGCCTAAAAGATCCATTGCCACCCAAAACCCATACTCACTCTAACCCTAATAATTCCCTTGCTACCCAAAAGCCCATATCCACACTAAACCCTAAAAAATACCTTGCTACCCACAAAAACACACCTACCTTAAACCCTAAAAATTCACTTGACACCCAAAAACTCATATCCACCCTAAACCATAAAAGTTCCCTTGCCCCCAAAAAACACACACTCACCTCAAACCTTAAAAATTCCCTTGCCACACAAAAACCCATAGGTATACCCATCACCCTAAAAAATCCCTTGCCACCAGAAAACCCAGACCCAACCTAACCGCAGAAAATTCCCTTGTCTGCCAAAAACCCATACCCTCCCTAAACCCTAAAAAAATCCCTTACCGCCCAAAACCCCATACCCACCCAAAATCCTAAATAAAAATCCTTGCCACCCAAAAGCCCATACCCACTTTAAACCCCCAAAAAAACCTTGACACTCAAAGACCCACACCCACCCTAAACCAAAAAAATGCCATACCCACCCTGAACCCCTAAAAAATCCCTTAATACCCAAAATCCCATAACCACCCCAAACCCTAAAAATTCACTTGCCACCCAAAAACCCATACCCATTCTAACCCCTAAAAAAATCCCTTACCACCCAAAAAACAATACCCACCCTAAGCCCTAAAAAATACCTTACCACCCAAAAACCCATACCCACCCTAAACCCTAAAAATTCCCTTGGCACCCAAAAAACCATACCCACCCTCAAACCCTAAAAAATACCTTACCACCCATAACCACCCTAAACCCTTAAAATTCCCTTGCCACCCAAAAAACAATACCCACCCTAAACCATAAAATTTAACTTGCCCCCCAAAAATCCACACCCAACCTAAACCTTAAAAATTCTCTTGCCACCCACAAATCCACACCCACTCTAAACTCTAAAAAAATTGCACCCAGAAACCCATACCCACCCCAAACCCTAAAAATTCCCTAGCCACCCAAAAATCAATACCCACCCTAAACAAAATCCCTTAACACCCATAAGCCCATGCCGACCTTAAACCTTAAAAATGTACCTGCCATCCAAAAACCCACGCCCACCCTAAACTCTATCATCCCTTACCATCCAAAAACCCATACAAAACTCTAAAACGTACTTTACCAGCCAAAAGCCCATACCCACCCTAAACCCTAAAAGTTCACTTTGCCACCCAAGAACCCATACCCACCCCAAACCTTAAAAAATCCCTTGCTACCCAAAAACCCATACCCACACTAAACCCTAAAAAATCACTTGCCACCCAAAAACCCATACCCAGCCTAAACCCTAAAAATTCCCTTACCACCAAAACCCCATACCCACCATAAATCCTAAAACATACCTTAATCACAAAGCCCATACTCACCCAAACCCCTAAAAATTCCCCTGCCACCCAAAAACCCATGCCCACCCTACACCCTAAAAATGTCATACCACCCAAAAACCCATACCCACCCTAAAACCTAAAAATTCCCTTGCCATCCAAAAACCCATACCTACCCTAAGCCCTAAAAATCCCTTACCACTCAAAAACTCACCCCCACCCTAAACCCCAAAAATTCCCTTACCACCCAACAACCCATCCTCACCCTAAACCCTAAAAAAATAATTACCACTCAATAACCCATACCCACCCTAAACCCTAAAAGTTCACTTTGCCACCCAAAGACCCATACCCACCCTAAACCCTAAAGAATACCTTACCATCCAAAAACCCATAACCACCCTAAACCCTAAAAATTCCCTTACCACCCAAAAACCCATACCCACCCAAAACCCTAAAAAATACCATATCACCCAAAAACACACACACACACCCTAAACCCTGAAAATCCCCTTATCACCCAAAAACCCTTGCCCACCCTAAACCCTAAAAAATCCCTTGCCACCCAAAAACCCTTGCCCACCCTAAACCATAAAATTTCCCTTGTCCCCCAAAAACCCACACCTACCCTAAACCTTAAAAATTCCCTTGCCACCCAAAAATCCAACCCACCCTAAACCCTAAAAAATCCCTTGCCACCAAAAAACCCACGCACACTCTACACGCTAAAAATTCCCTTGCCACCCAAAAAACATACCCACCCCAGACCCTAAAAAATCCCTTGCCACCCAAAAACCCTTGCCCACCCTAAACCATAAAATTTCCCTTGTCCCCCAAAAACCCACACCTACCCTAAATCTTAAAAATTCCCTTGCCACCCAAAAATCCAACCCACCCTAAACCCTAAAAAATCCCTTGCCACCAAAAACCCACGCACACTCTACACGCTAAAAATTCCCTTGCCACCCAAAAACATACCCACCCCAGACCCTAAAAATCCCTTGCCACCCAAAACCCTTGCCCACCCTAAACGATAAAATTTCCCTTGTCCCCCAAAAACCCACACCTACCCTAAACCTTAAAAATTCCTTGCCACCCAAAAATCCAACCCACCCTAAACCCTAAAAATCCCTTGCCACCAAAAACCCACGCACACTCTCAACGCTAAAAATTCCCTTGCCACCCAAAAAACATACCCACCCCAAACCCTAAAAAATACCTTGCCACCCACAAACCCACACCCACTCGAAACTCTAAAAAAAAAAATTGCACCCAGAAACCCATACCCACCCCAAACCCTAAAAATTGCCTTGCCACCCAAAAATCAATACCCACCCTAAACAAAATCCCTTAACACCCATAAACCCATGCCGACCTTAAACCTTAAAAATGTACCTGCCATCCAAAAACCCACACCCACCCTAAACTCTATCATCCCTTACCATCCAAAAACCCATACAAAACTCTAAAACCTAAAACGTACTTTACCAGCCAAAAACCCATACCCACCCTAAACCCTAAAAGTTCACTTTGCCACCAAAGAACCCATACCCAGCCTAAACCCTAAAAATTCCCTTGCCACCCAAAAACCCATACAAACGCTAAACCCTAAAAAAAACTCATTACCACCCAAAAACCCATACCACCCTAAACCCTAAAAAATACCTTGCCACAGAAAAACCCAAAGCCACCCTACACGCTAAAAATTCCCTTGCCACCCAACACCCATACCCACCCCTATCCCTGAAAAATCCCTTGCCACCCAAAAACACATAGAAACACTAAACCCTTCAAAAACACATTACTACCCGAAAACCCATACCCAACCTAAACCCTAATAATTCCCTTGCCACCCATAAAACCCATACCCACCTTAAAAAATCCTTTACCACTCAAAAACCTACACCCAACCTAAACCCTAAAAATGTCCTTGCCACTTAAAACCCATACCCATCCTAAACCCTAAAAAATCCCTTGCCACCCAAAAACCTATACAAACGCTAAACCCTAAAAAAACTCATTACCACCCAAAAACCCAAACCCACCCTAAACCCTAAAAATGTGCGGGCCCATACCCATTTTTTATAAAAAGATATCAAGGCCTGGCCGGGGGATGGGGCCCCGGGGCCAAAATTGTCCTCAGGAGGGGGCCGAGCAGCCCCCCTCCCATCTAAAAATATATAAAATAATGGGCAGGCCCTGGGGGATGGGGTCCCCGAGGCCAAAATTGGCACGGGAGGGGGGGCCGCATGGAAAATAACAATTTTAAAAAAAGAAAGGCCAGGCCCCAGGGGATGGGGGCTGAGATCAAGTAGCCCCCCTTCCTAAAAAATAGAAGAAAAAATGCAGTAACTCGCCGGATGCCCCACCCCCTTTCTCCACCACTCTGCAAACGCACCTTCTGGTATGCTGCTGTTTGGGGAATGACGTCCCCTTCGCTGGCGAGGGTCCTTGGGGGCCAACAAGGCCTCTCCTGTTACCTCCAGTAAGCCCCACACAGTGGGATTGCTGAGAAGTGGTCGGAGTTCACGCAGCATTTCTCCACCACTCTGCAAATGCGCCTCTCGGTGCACTGCTGGTGGGAGGATGAGGTCTCTTGCCTCCTGAGGGCCTCAGGACCAAATTGGAATTCTTTCCCTAAACAGGAGTGCGCCAGGAGGCACGTTTGTAGAGTGGTGGAGAAAGGAGGGTGGCCTCTGATGACCTCTCAGCAATCCAGCTATGTCGGTCTCACTGGAGGTAACAGGAGGGCTAGTTGGCCCCCAAGGACCCTCAAGAGCCAAGGGGACTTCAACCGCCAACTACTAGGAGGTGCTTTTCAGAGTGGTGGAGAAAGGGGGCGGGCCACTGAAAATCTCTTAGCAATCCCGCTGTGTGGGACTTGCTGGAGGTTGCAGGAGGGGTAGTTGGCCCCCAAGGATATCTTTGGGGGCAACTACCCCTTCTGTTACTTCCAGTAAGTCCCACACAGCGGGATTGCTAAAAGGTCTACGGAGGCCACGCACCCTTTCTCCACCACTCTGCAAACGCGGCTCGTGGTGCACTACTGGTTGAGGCATGGAGTCCACTTTACTCCTGAGGGTTCTTGGGGGCCAAGAAGCCCTCCTGGTACCTCCTGTAAGTCCGACACAGCGGGATTCCTGAGAGCTGGTCAGAGGCCCAGCCCCCTTTCTCCACCGCTCTCTGCATACACGACTGCTAGTTTAAAAAACCATAGAAATTCACTGAAAAAAACAAAGGTTACAGGGACATTATAGTTAGGAATTAGCTTTAAAAACCTTAAAAATTCACTGAAAAATCCAATGGTTACAGGGAAGTTATAGTTAATAAATAGAATTAAAAAACCTTAGAAATTCACTGAAAAAAACAAAGGTTACTGGGACGTTATAGGTAGGGTCAGATTAACACTCACACAAAACCAGAGAAATTCAGCAGTTATAGTCACCTGATCAAACAATATCTTACGCCCCCGCAATGCACTGCTTATAACCTCACATATTACATCACTCATGACATGGTCAGTGACATCACTGATGACATCACTGATGACATCTCACATGACTAAAAATCATGCCCTCCATTCGCTTCACTAAGGGAACAAACTCAAGGCTTGAAGAGATCATTAATTGAAACCTGTAACGTCCGAGCTTTAACTCAGTAGGCTGCCAAGTTAGAGTTTAGCATCATGGCATAAATGCTGGAGTTTGTGTCTGATCAATCTAAAGTGCTAGTGCCCTTGAGGTCGCTTCCATTGCTGGTTCACTTTCTTTTTCTTTACCTATGCTTGCTGTGTTGTATGTTGAGTCTATGCCATCTCATCCTCAGGAATACAAACCAGAGCTCAAAATAGTACTTCTGCCTTCCTCTCTGATTCTACAGATCCTCCAAAGTTCCTGCCCAATCTTTGGGGATCTTCCCATCCTAAGGACATCAGCAAGGGGTGCACCCTTGAAAGTGCTAAGCATTTATTTTGGTAGAAGCAACTGAACTTTCACGTTCAGCTTTTTCATTATTTGCAAATCTTCTGTCTCAGTCTGCTTCCAGAAACTCCCTTCCAACCAACTCCCCAATTCCATATTCCTACTAAGCTCTAGGTGATAGGTGATAAATAATAGGTACTTTGGCACTAATAAACTGTGTATAGCACTGCTACCTTGGGGGCCAAAAAGAGCAAGAACGCACCTCACACTCAATCAACTACAGGAGGATAGGCAGCTTTTACATTATCTGCTGACTTGAACCTGTGAATCTAGGCTTGAATCAGTAAAAGATGCGTATAACTTCAGAAGAGACACTATTTTCTACATCTCAATGGCATAGTTTGGCATACAGTGATGTAAATGCAAGCCTTGTTTCTGCTTTGTACTTTTTGTGTTCAAAATAGTTTATTAAATTTTATAATAAACAGATGACAATACAAAAAATAGTACTGTAAAAATACCCAATTAAAATAGAAAATATTCAGAACAGCAATTAAATTCCAACAGGTAAAATACAATATAGTATAATTGTTGGAAATGGCCCTTTTTGCAGGGTTATCCCAAAACCTTTTGCTTCTTCCTCCTTTGTTTTTCCTGACCTGTGGTTGTTGGCTATAGGACTCTGGGCACTCTACCACTGCTAATCAGTGCTAAAGTGCATATGCTCTCTCTGTAAATTGTTATTGTGATTGGTTATCCATGATTGGTATATTTGCTTTGCCAATAAGTCCCTAGTAAAGTGCACTAAGTGTGCCAGGGCTGGTGATTCAAATGCTACTAGTGGGCCTGCAGCACTGATTGTGCCACCCACAGGAGTAGCCCTAAGATGGTGTCTCAGGCCTGCCACTGCAGTGCCTGTGCGCAGTTTGTGAACTGCCATGTTGTCCTGGCCAGTGAACACACTTGCCAGGCCTAACCCTTCCCTTTTCTTACACATTGGACACCCCTAAGGTAGGCCCAAGGTACCCCCCTGGGCAGGGTGCAGTGTATGTGAAAGGCAGGACATGTACTAGTGTGGGTAACATGTCCTGATAGTGAAATACTGCCAATTTCGTTTTTCACTATTGAAAGGCTATCTTGCCCATAGGACAGAATGGGGAATGCTGTGTCCCATGTGTACCTGCATATCTTCCCATAGGAGCAAGATGGAAAATTGAAATCTGGTACCCCTGAACTCAGAATTTAATTACACATCTTTTAGTGAAGATGGTTTTTAAATTCATAGGGGCCGATTCCGATCTCGGTCGGAGGCGCACCCAATACCATTCGGTCGGGAAAAAAGCCATGCGAATGCCTGTTTCCCGACCGATCCGTACAGCAGACCGAACAAGTAAGTACGATGCGCACAACAGCACAGAATCCGGCCGAGTCGTACTCACCCAATGCAGGTCCTGTTCTCCGACCGAGGCGAATCCGGAAACGCTGAATCGAGTCGCACGGAAGGGAAAATGCAGCTCCGTCCGGCCAAACAAGTACGATGCGCTTTCCGTACGCGCCGAACTCGTCGCTACGCACGGCACGTCAAAGCATCCGGGAGAGGCGCACATAAGCTCCGATTCGCGCCACAACACGATCCACGGCTACGAGGTGAACACGCCAGTGACAAGGACGACGCGAAGCGACGAGGACGACGCGAAGCAACGAGAAGGACGAACGACACGAACCAACCATGAATCCCTTCGTCCCGATCATACCAATATTCTACATTTACTACCGGAACAGGCACGGACGCGTACGGCGCAGAAGGTAAGTCAGACACCAACCACAAAACACATACACCACATACACGACACATCACACACACACAGAGGGATGCAGAATTTACTTACACCAGCAACAGCAGCACCATAGGGGCGGGATGCCCATCACCAATGCCACATATGCACACAGGGGCCTGAATGCGCACCACCACCCCTACCCAGGGGGCCGGATGCCAACCACCACTACCACCCTTAGCCAGGGGGTGCCAGATGCCCACCACCACTACCACCCTTACCCAGGGGGCTGGATGCCTACCACTACTACCACCCTTAGCCAGGGGGTGCCAGATGCCTACCACTAGTACCACCCTAAGCCAGGGGGGCTGGATGCCAACCACCACTACCACCCTTAGCCAGGGGGTGCCAGATGCCCACCACCACTACCACCCTTATCCATGGGGGTGCCAGATGCCAACCACTACTACCACCCTTAGCCAGGGGGCTGGATGCCTACCACTACTACCACCCTCACCCAGGGGGGCTGGATGCCTACCACTACTACCACCCTTAGCCAGGGGGTGCCAGATGCCCACCACCACTACCACCCTTACCCAGGGGGCTGGATGCCTACCACTACTACCACCCTTAGCCAGGGGGTGCCAGATGCCTACCACTACTACCACCCTAAGCCAGGGGGATGGATGCCAACCACCACTACCACCCTTAGCCAGGGGGTGCCAGATGCCCACCACCACTACCACCCTTAGCCATGGGGGTGCCAGATGCCTACCACTACTACCACCCTTAGCCAGGGGGCTGGATGCCTACCACTACTACCACCCTCACCCAGGGGGGCTGGATGCCTACCACTACTACCACCCTTAGCCAGGGGGTGCCAGATGCCCACCACCACTACCGCCCTTACCCAGGGGGCTGGATGCCTACCACTACTACCACCCTTAGCCAGGGGGTGCCAGATGCCTACCACTACTACCACCCTAAGCCAGGGGGCTGGATGCCAACCACCACTACCACCCTTAGCCAGGGGGTGCCAGATGCCCACCACCACTACCACCCTTAGCCATGGGGGTGCCAGATGCCTACCACTACTACCACCCTTAGCCAGGGGGGCTGGATGCCTACCACTACTACCATCCTCACCCAGGGGAGCTGGATGCCTACCACTACTACCACCCTTAGCCAGGGGTGCCAGATGCCCACCACCACTACCACCCTTACCCAGGGGGCTGGATGCCTACCACTACTACCACCCTTAGCCAGGGGGTACCAGATGCCTACCACTACTACCACCCTAAGCAAGGGGGGCTGGATGCCAACCACCACTACCACCCTTAGCGAGGGGGGTGCCAGATGCCCACCACCACTACCACCCTTAGCCATGGGGGTGCCAGATGCCTACCACTACTTCCACCCTTAGCCAGGGGGGGCTGGATGCCTACCACTACTACCACCCTCACCCAGGGGGGGCTGGATGCCTACCACTACTACCACCCTTAGCCAGGGGGTGCCAGATGCCTACCACCACTACCACCCTTACCCAGGGGGCTGGATGCCTACCACTACTACCACCCTCACCCAGGGGGCTGGATGCCTACCACTACTACCACCCTCACCCAGGGGGCTGGATGCCTACCACTACTACCACCCTTACCCAGGGGGCTGAATGCCCACCACCACTACCACCCTTAGCCATGGGGGTGCCAGATGCCTACCACTACTACCACCCTTAGCCAGGGGGGGCTGGATGCCTACCACTACTACCACCCTCACCCAGGGGGGCTGGATGCCTACCACTACTACCACCCTTATCCAGGGGGTGCCAGATGCCCACCACCACTACCACCCTTACCCAGGGGGCTGAATGCCTACCACTACTACCACCCTTAGCCAGGGGGTGCCAGATGCCTACCACTACTACCACCCTAAGCCAGGGGGTGCCAGATGCCCACCACCACTACCACCCTTAGCCATGGGGGTGCCAGATGCCTACCACTACTACCACCCTTAGCCAGGGGGCTGGATGCCTACCACTACTACCACCCTTACCCAGGGGGGCTGGATGCCAACCACCACTACCACCCTTAGCCAGGGGGGTGCCAGATGCCCACCACCCTTAGCCATGGGGGTGCCAGATGCCAACCACTACTACCACCCTTAGCCAGGGTGGATGCCTACCACTACTACCACCCTCACCCAGGGGGGGCTGGATGCCTACCACTACTACCACCCTTAGCCAGGGGGGTGCCAGATGCCCACCACCACTACCACCCTTAGCCATGGGGGTGCCAGATGCCTACCACTACTACCACCCTTAGCCAGGGGGGCTGGATGCCTACCACTACAACCACCCTTACCCAGGGGGGGCTGGATGCCTACCACTACTACCACCCTTAGCCAGGGGGGAGCCAGATGCCCACCACCACTACCACCCTTGCCCAGGGGGGCTGGATGCCTACCACTACTACCACCCTTAGCCAGGGGGGTGCCAGATGCCTACCACCACTACCACCCTTACCCAGGGGGGGCTGGATGCCTACCACTACTACCACCCTCACCCAGGGGGGGCTGGATGCCTACCACTACTACCACCCTCACCCAGGGGGGGCTGGATGCCTACCACTACTACCACCCTTACCATGGGGGGGCTGGATGCCTACCACTACTACCACCCTTACCCAGGGGGGCTGGATGCCCACCACCACTACCACCCTTAGCCATGGGGGTGCCAGATGCCTACCACTACTACCACCCTTAGCCAGGGGGGGCTGGATGCCTACCACTACTACCACCCTCACCCAGGGGGCTGGATGCCTACCACTACTACCACCCTTAGCCAGGGGTGCCAGATGCCCACCACCACTACCACCCTTACCCAGGGGGCTGGATGCCTACCACTACTACCACCCTTAGCCAGGGGGTGCCAGATGCCTACCACTACTACCACCCTAAGCCAGGGGGTGCCAGATGCCCACCACCACTACCACCCTTAGCCATGGGGGTGCCAGATGCCTACCACTACTACCACCCTTAGCCAGGGGGGCTGGATGCCTACCACTACTACCACCCTTTCCCAGGGGGGCTGGATGCCTACCACTACTACCACCCTTAGCCAGGGGGTGCCAGATGCCCACCACCACTACCACCCTTACCCAGGGGGCTGGATGCCTACCACTACTACCACCCTTAGCCAGGGGGTGCCAGATGCCTACCACCACTACCACCCTTACCCAGGGGGACTGGATGCCTACCACTACTACCACCCTCACCCAGGGGGCTGGATGCCTACCACTACTACCACCCTCACCCAGGGGGGCTGGATGCCTACCACTACTACCACCCTTTCCCAGGGGGGGCTGGATGCCTACCACTACTACCACCCTTACCTAGGGGGGCTGGATGCCCACTACCACCCTTAGCCATGGGGGTGCCAGATGCCTACCACTACTACCACCCTTAGCCAGGGGGGGCTGGATGCCTACCACTACTACCACCCTCACCCAGGGGGCTGGATGCCTACCACTACTACCACCCTTAGCCAGGGGGTGCCAGATGCCCACCACCACTACCACCCTTACCCAGGGGGCTGTATGCCTACCACTACTACCACCCTTAGCCAGGGGGTGCCAGATGCCTACCACTACTACCACCCTAAGCCAGGGGGTGCCAGATGCCCACCACCACTACCACCCTTAGCCATGGGGGTGCCAGATGGCTACCACTACTACCACCCTTAGCCAGGGGGCTGGATGCCTACCACTACTACCACCCTTACCCAGGGGGCTGGATGCCTACCACTACTACCACCCTTAGCCAGGGGGTGCCAGATGCCCACCACCACTACCACCCTTACCCAGGGGGCTGGATGCCTACCACTACTACCACCCTTAGCCAGGGGGTGCCAGATGCCTACCACTACTACCACCCTAAGCCAGGGGGTGCCAGATGCCCACCACCACTACCACCCTTAGCCATGGGGGTGCCAGATGCCTACCACTACTACCACCCTTAGCCTGGGGGGCTGGATGCCTACCACTACTACCACCCTTACCCAGGGGGCTGGATGCCTACCACTACTACCACCCTTAGCCAGGGGGTGCCAGATGCCTACCACTACTACCACCCTAAGCCAGGGGGTGCCAGATGCCCACCACCACTACCACCCTTAGCCATGGGGTGCCAGATGCCTACCACTACTACCACCCTTAGCCTGGGGGGGCTGGATGCCTACCACTACTACCACCCTTACCCAGGGGGGCTGGATGCCTACCACTACTACCACCCTTAGCCAGGGGTGTGCCAGATGCCTACCACCACTACCACCCTTACCCAGGGGGCTGGATGCCTACCACTACTACCACCCTCACCCAGGGGGGCTGGATGCCTACCACTACTACCACCCTTACCCAGGGGGCTGGATGCCTACCACTACTACCACCCTTACCCAGGGGGCTGGATGCCCACCACCACTACCACCCTTAGCCATGGGGGTGCCAGATGCCTACCACTACTACCACCCTTAGCCAGGGGGGCTGGATGCCTACCACTACTACCACCCTCACCCAGGGGGCTGGATGCCTACCACTACTACCACCCTTAGCCAGGGGGCGCCAGATGCCCACCACCACTACCACCCTTACCCAGGGGGCTGGATGCCTACCACTACTACCACCCTTAGCCAGGGGGTGCCAGATGCCTACCACTACTACCACCCTAAGCCAGGGGGTGCCAGATGCCCACCACCACTACCACCCTTAGCCATGGGGGTGCCAGATGCCTACCACTACTACCACCCTTAGCCAGGGTGGGCTGGATGCCTACCACTACTACCACCCTTACCCAGGGGGCTGGATGCCTACCACTACTACCACCCTTAGCCAGGGGGTGCCAGATGCCCACCACCACTACCACCCTTACCCAGGGGGCTGGATGCCTACCACTACTACCACCCTTAGCCAGGGGGTGCCAGATGCCTACCACTACTACCACCCTAAGCCAGGGGGCTGGATGCCAACCACCACTACCACCCTTAGCCAGGGGTGCCAGATGCCCACCACCACTACCACCCTTAGCCATGGGGGTGCCAGATGCCTACCACTACTACCACCCTTAGCCAGGGGGCTGGATGCCTACCACTACTACCACCCTCACCCAGGGGGCTGGATGCCTACCACTAATACCACCCTTACCCAGGGGTGCTGGATGCCTACCACTACTACCACCCTCACCCAGGGGGCTGGATGCCTACCACTACTACCACCCTTACCCAGGGGGGCTGGATGCCTACCACTACTACCACCCTTAGCCAGGGGGCTGGATGCCTACCACTACTATCACCCTTACCCAGGGGGCTGGATGCCTGTCACTACTACCACCTCTACCCATGGGGGCTGGATGCCTACCACCAACACCACCCCCACTCATAGGATGGACAATGCATGACACAACCAGCCCACCACAACCTAGGGAATGCAAGAAAAGACATCCCCCCAACACCATGACAAGCGTGTGTAGACTGTGTCAAATGCCTACAACACTGAACATGACTTTGAACATACAATGTGACCCCCTAGCACATGTGCCACACATATATGTGTGTGGGCCCCACAATGCAAGCAGGCCATGACCATTGTGGCAATGGGGTCCAAACCCCCATCATCACAGTGACCAAAAAGTAAGTGTGGGGTCCATAGCTGAAGCACATTTTGAACAGTGTGGCAATGGGGTCCAAACCCCCATCATCACAGTGACCAAAATGTAAGTGTGGGGTCCATAGCTGAAGCACATTTTGAACATTGTGGCAATGGGGTCCAAACCCCCATCATCACAGTGACCAAAATGTAAGGGTGGGGTCCATAGCTGAAGCACATTTTGAACATTGTGGCAATGGGGTCTAACGTCCCATCACCACAGTGACCAAAAGGTAAGTGTGGGGTCCATAGCTGAAGCACATTTTGAACATTGTGGCAATGGGGTCTAACGCCCCATCACCACAGTGACCAAAAGGTAAGTGTGGGGTCCATAGCTGAAGCACATTTTGAACATTGTGGCAATGGGGTCCAAACCCCCATCACCACAGTGACCAAAAGGTAAGTGTTGACAAAGAAAGAGCTGCAACTGCCAAACTGCATGGATGATTCCTGGTCACAGAACATAAAACACATCAGTGGCAAAGTAGTGCATGTGTCCCATTGCAACATAAATTGGGGGAGCCAAATACTGCAGTGCAAATAAGACATACCTTTGGCCATGTGCAGACAAACAACACCCATGGGGGCTGACACTGTCAACATTCATCAATGACACAATGACAGAAGTGACCATCAGAATGCAGACCCACATATTTGCACCAATGGGCACACAAATGCAGATACCCTGTGGAGACTGTAGATGTGAGGTGAACAGATACCATACCATGGCAGCAATGGGACACACAAACCATGATCATTGTGCTGACCGATGACCTAGGAGTCCCAGGGACAGCAGGGGAAACCCACCAAACTACATACAGCCAATGGCACACCCAAGATATGCCAATGCAGTGGTGTAGATGCACAAACACAAACAGGCAGACCCACACTGCACATCATACACAACAGGTGAGGGGAGGGGGGTGCCAGTGTCCCCAGGCAACCACACAACACATGAGGAGACCTGAATACCAATCATACAGATGTGCATACAGTGCCACACAAAGGTAACTCATGGATCCAAATCCCCTATGTGGGCAAGCAGGCATTGTCAGATGAGAGGGAGCACAAATCACACATGTCACACAGGCACGTAGGAACAGCAACTGACACAGCAAGACACAGACACACCACAGCACTACCCCCAGGGCCCCCACAATGTGGTGACCCTGGGCTGCATTACAATCCCACTGTGATGACAAAGCTAAATGTCGTTCACACTGTGAACCACAGTCATGTGTCCTGAGCAACAAACTACCATCACACCTACACAAGCACAAATCAATCAGCATGGCCAGTAAGCCAAGGCCAACATGGAGGCAGGGGCCTAGCCGGGCAACAACTCTCATCTGCACACACTCAACACCACACCCTTCGACCTCCAACAATGTGCAGCAGTGAAGCACACATGCACTGGTGACATTGCACATGCACCCATGACTATTCCAGGGTGGTGGGTGGGAACCAAGGTGCAGAAACACATCACACATGGCCACTCAACAAGACTCCTGAATGTCTGACACACTGCACACTACGCTGTACATGGACATGACGGCAATACCACACCAACCAATGGGATCCCAGCCACAGTCACACACCAATGAAGAAGCCAAGGTCACCCACAAAGAACACACATAGACAACAACCAACATTGCAGCCCGGACCCTGAGGAGTGCCAGCAGTCACACACACAACGTGTCACAATCACTGAAAGATAACACAAACTGGAAATCACATGACAGGGGCAAACAACAAGTGCCAAGGGAAACCTGACTGTGACCCATCTGCGTCTGCACACAAACTCAGCCCTGACAGCAAACACACCTATGGGTGACACCCTGATGACCAGTAATGTGCCATGCACCCACATCACAGAGAACCCAGGGAGAAGACTTTGGGGGAACATAGGTCAACTCAGCAAGCATCATAAACAGGTACAACACTAGGGATCACAGCATGCACAGCTAAACGGAAGTGAACACACAGACATGCACAAACAACACACACCTTGGGCGCAGGCAATGTCACAGGAGTACACACTGCCATGAGGGGACTCCACTCCTGTGTGAGGAAAGCTGTGCCATATGTTGCCTCAGTAGGGCCCCATCATGTCAGCTGAGCACTTGGTCACACAATCAACAATTAGCACCAAATGAGGGCTCCCGTCACATCAGCCTGGTCATGGAAGTGCCAACGAAATCATCAGCACAGATCCAACACACTTGTATAGCAATGTTGCACTGACAACACAGATGAGTCCTTCCCCATTGATGCCCAAACCTGCATGTCCAGTGGAGATGGCCACACGGTCAGGGAAGTAGACAAATTGAACAATGGCAGGCACAACAGATGTGCAGGGGTGGAAGCCACAGATGTGAAATAGCTAATCTAAGTAGGAAATCCCATTGCCAAATACTGAACACATGACACCCTCAGATGCTGCTATGGATGACATGGATACACCACAGGATAGGACACATTCCCCCTGGACCACATGGGTTCCTGCACAGTAACACTTCATTATCATGAGACCAAATATCACCATCACTGCAGCAAGGGCATGGTTAGCATCATCAACAACATGTACATCAGAAGCATAAGCACTAGAGAACAGAAAGTTGCTTTATTCAGCATATGTGTGTAATGAAAACAAAGTCCAAAAAAACACAAAGGCCAATGGCCAGTCCATTGTCAAAGTCCAAACAGGGTGACAGTGGCAGATGTCACCCTACGCATGCCTGCACAAAACCAGGGACAATCCACTAGGAGGGGCAACCGGGGGGCAGGCCAGGCACCGCAGGGACAGGATCAGGGCTCACCAGGAGGAAGCAGGGAAGGGGTGGTGGGTGCTGGAGAGCCACTGACAACTGCAGAGGAGGTGTCTGACATGGTGTGTGCCGGCACAACTGGGGGCATGACTCAGATGTTGTGGGTGCCGGCACGACTGCAGTGGACCCTGCAGATGGAGTGGACAGGTCCGCCACTGCAGTGCCCAAGTCAGACAGGGTGGTAGTGGACTCCACTGCAGTGCCTACCACCAGGGGAGGAGAATGGGGAGCAGGCAAGGTGGGCTGGACAGAGGGGGAGGACACCCTCACCACATCAGTGGCACAGACAAGCGCAGCGGGGGGTGTGGTGCCGGGAGAGCAAGTGGCAGGGGAGAAGGCCGGATCCTCTTGGGGATGGTATATCTGTGGGTGGGGGAACCTGGGGCAGGGTGTGGTGGGGGCACCTGTGGAGTGGGGGCCTGAGGGATGGAGGAAGGAGACCTGGTGCCTGAGCTGCAGGGCGGCGGGGTCTTGCTCTTACGACTCCGGGGGACTTGCGGGTGGGGGCCTCAGTCTGTCTGCGCCTGGGGGAGGGTGTCCGGGGGCGAGGGGCACTCTGCTCCGTGTGGGTGGGCTTCCTCTTCCCCCTGAATGCTGTATCAGCTGGATCGGAGGGAAGAGGCCGAGGTCACTGAGGAAGAGCCGCTGGGTCTTTGGGGTTGCAGGTGAGGCAAGGGAGGGTGCTTTGGAGGGAGAGGCAACTGAGGACTGCGCAGTGCTCGTGGATGCATGTGTGTGTTCCAGGGCCCCATCCCCTGTGAGTCTGGTTTCAGTCCCCTGACTGTGCGTGCGTGTGCGTTTTGTTTGTGGCATGTGTGTCTGTGTGCTGGATGTGTGTGTGCTGGTGTGTGCCTGTGCCGGTGTGTGTGTGCTTGGGACGGGTAAGGTGCTGGGGAGTGTGGATGGATCAGAGGCAGGAGGGGTGAGGGACTGTCTGAGGAGGTACACTGCTGCCGTCAGGGAGGAGTCCATGGACCTATTGCCCCTCTGTAGGTCAGACATGCCCGATGAGATGCCCTCCATGAACGACACCAGCTGAGTCAACAGAGTGGTGTGCGCATGGAGGACACTCAGCATGGCTGTCTGCCCTACATGGAGCTGGCGAAGGAGGTACACAGACTCCTCACTCAGGGCAGCAGGGGACACAGGGGCAGGGGGTGCGGTGCCTGGCCCAAAGGAGACACGCTCCCGAACATGGGAGCCTCCACGGACCTGGGGAATGGGAGCCGATGGGAGGGCGGTGGTGGTGCTGGTGGTGGCGGGGACAGCAACACTAGCTGGGGTGTGGTGGCTGCTGACACCCGCCTCCATAAGGGAGTCATCCTCCGAGTTGCTCTGGTCCTCAGCTGAGGTGGATGGTGCTGAGGACTCCTCGGTGTGGCTCCCCTCGCCCTCCGTGCCACTGGGTCCCTCCGACCACTCCTCGGCTGCTGACCCAGTCTGGCTCTCTGGCTCCTCCTGGTCCGTGGAGCTGTCCCCTTCCGTGGCCGTGGATGTATCTGCAAACAATGGGGAAACAGACAGACATCAGTCACCTGCACCAAACGCACACACCACTGTGAGCACAGCACATTACAGAGCAAGCCCTGGCATCATTAGTTGTACACTGCTAAAAGTGCCCTAACTGAACAGGAGAAGCCAATTGTCAGTCTGATGCCAACCATGGCACTCACATCCCACATGGCCTTGCACCCATCTGTCTGGTGTCTGTTGGATAGCAACACCCCAGTGTGGACACATGCACCAACTACACAGTAGTTGGACAGTGCAGAGGACACGGTGTAGCATGTGGACATGCACACATCACAACTCTTGCCACTGAGTCAGTACAGGTTTCTGGATGAAAGGGACGCCCAGAGTCAAATAGGAAATGCATGTGATGCATACCAGCGACAGACACCATGATGCACCCATGTCCTGATAGCCATCGCCACAATGTGTGCATGTAGCACATGTCACTCCCCTGCAGGATCACCAATAAGTAGACACATGCCATGGCGGAGGCATGACTGCTAAGTCATACATCACTGTCTCAGTGATGTATGACTTGGCAGCCAGACAACAACACTCTGCACTGTGTCACAATAGTAGGTCATGGGGAATGCAAGTCCTGGAGCTGCACAAGTGCACATGTACATCCCCCACACAACACATCATCTTAACCCTCATCTGTCCAGGTCATACCGATTGGACATATGGGAGACCTGTGACACTACCCTCTGAACCTGAGCCCCTCACAATCTGCTGTGAATGGGGAACAGCTGCCTGAACTTCACATTCGCATACCCCAGTCTGCACGGGCAGCTGATCAAACACCTATGTGACACACAAGTATCGTCTCCTATGGTCACATCTCCAGTGGCATGCTGAGCCCCTACCGAGAAACACCCCAGCAGTCCTGGCAACAAATCCACAGCACACTGACACAGAGGCAGACACCTGAGGGGTCAAATCACTGCGCACAATGTGTCAGCTGATACACGGGAGTGGGAGTACAGAGTGCATTGCATGGCCTGGATTAGGCATGACTGTCCTGCCACACATGAATGAGGGATGAGCCCTGGACAGTGGATAGCTGGCTATGTATGTGTGACACACGTAATCTGCACACTCCTGGGGCCCAAACATTGTTCCCACCCGCTGCATGGGTGTGTGCCACATACCCCAGGCACATGTGGTGGCTCAGCTCAGCAAGTGGACCGCATATCAAAGCAACACGCAGATTACATGTCCGAACACAGGCGTTGTGTGAAAAATGGACCCACCCATGATGCCCACAACAGAGTTAGGGAAACAGATGCTGTCCCCCACCTTTAGTGAAGCAAACTGCAAGGACACAGTCCCAAGTGACACAATTCCCTGAATGTAAGGGCCACACCTGGGTATCAGATGAGGAGTGGGCAGTGCACAATAGAGGGACATGGCTCCTGGACAACATGACTGCTGTACTGTGGCAGTTTAACCAGGCCAGAGGAGGGCACATAGCATGTAATACAGAGTTCACAGTGCAGTCTTTGACTCACCCCCTCCTTGCTGCTGTCTGGCCTTCAGCTGCCCATCCAGGTCTGGAAACACCACCGCCAGGATCTGGAGCATGTGGGGGTCAGGGTCCGTGTTCCGCCCCTCCTGCGAGGAGGCGACAGCTTCAGCTGGACCCGTGCAATCCTCTGGGTCCAGCCCCGAAGGTCCTGCCACCTCTTCTGGCAGTTGCGGATCCGGCGCTTGTAGACCCCCACAGACCGGACAGCCCGGACGATGTCCTTCCAGATCTCCTGCTTCCGATGGGCATTAACCTGTCAGGATGACAAAGTGAAAAGGCCATTACTACACATGCAACATATCCGTGCATGACACAGTTGTATATACATGTCTCATTCACAGGGGCACATGATGTACACAGGCAGTGCAACGCTGCCCATGGACAGTTTGCCAGACGTCACTACATGGTATCATTGCATGGGAAGCAAAACCTTGTTCAAATGCACTGTCACTGCACCATACCTGTCCAGTGCATGTCACTACACACTATGGGGGGTGACAACTACTCAGTGAGCCTGCTAGCCAGTGGCGTGCAGACTCTCAGCCTTGCTAGTCAGACAAAATGCACATTCAGAAAGGCAGTGCACAGAACACTCACCTGCTCCCCTGGTGTCCCATACAGCTTGCTGTACTGTGGAAGTAGGCTGTCCAGCAGGGCCTGGTTCTCCTCAAGGCTGAAGGCTGGGGCTCTCTCCACAGTACGTGCCATTGCAGGGTCCAGAGGGGCAGAGACAGCAGCAGTGCAGTGGCGGATGTCGTCCTGGAGCATGTAGTGCAGGCAAGTGAGCTCTCAGGGGAACAGCCAGCAATATATATGTGCTGGAGAGGCAGATACTGTCCCTTGTGTCCAAAGTGATAGGTCCAAGTCGTTTGCATCTTCTGAATCTGGCCAATCCATGGAATAGCAGCACCAATACACGCCCACAGCATCCTTCAAATCTTCAACTTCATGACATACATGATTTTGCAACATTGTTGTGGGTGACCAACTGAATTTCCAGCAACCGACTCGTTCGAATTTCGAAAACGCGTCCGTTGCCAGGCTAGGCCATTGTCAATGGGTGCGCACCGATCGGTCCATTGCTGATCAACGCGTACAGGGGTACAATGCGTACCCGCACACATTGAATGCAATGGGCCGGCCGGGGGCACCGATCGGTCCATTGCGGTACAACGCGTACAGGGGTACAACACGTACCCGCACACATTGAATGCAATGGGCCGGCCGGGGCACCGATCGGTCCATTGCTGATCAACGCGTACAGAGGTACAACTCGTACCCGCACACATTGAATGCAATGGGCCGGCCGGGGCACCGATCGGTCCATTGCGGTACTAACGCGTACAGGGGTACAACGCGTACCCGCACACATTGAATGCAATGGGCCGGCCGGGGGCACCGATCGGTCCATTGCTGATCAACGCGTACAGGGGTACAACGCGTACCCGCACACATTGAATGCAATGGGCCGGCCGGGGGCACCGATCGGTCCCTTGCTGATCAACGCGTACAGGGGTACAACGCGTACCTGCACACATTGAATGCAATGGGCCGGCCGGGGCACCGATCGGTCCATTGCGGTACAACGCGTACAGGGGTACAACGCGTACCCGCACACATTGAATGCAATGGGCCGGCCGGGGGCACCGATCGGTCCATTGCTGATCAACGCGTACAGGGGTACAACGCGTACCCGCACACATTGAATGCAATGGGCCGGCCGGGGCACCGATCGGTCCATTGCTGATCAACGCGTACAGGGGTACAACGCGTACCCGCACACATTGAATGCAATGGGCCGGCCGGGGCACCGATCGGTCCATTGCTGATCAACAGCGTACAGGGGTACAACGCATACCTGCACACATTGAATGCAATGGGCCGGCCGGGGCACCGATCGGTCCATTGCTGATCAACGCGTACAGGGGTACAACGCGTACCCGCACACATTGAATGCAATGGGCCGGCCGGGGGCACCGATCGGTCCATTGCTGTTCAACGCGTACAGGGGAACAAGACGTACCTGCACACATTGAATGCAATGGGCCGGCCGGGGGCACCGATCGGTCCATTGCTGATCAACGCGTACAGGGGTACAACGCGTACCTGCACACATTGAATGCAATGGGCCGGCCGGGGGCACCGATCGGTCCATTGCTGATCAATGCGTACAGGGGTACAACTCGTACCTGCACACATTGAATGCAATGGGCCGGCCGGGGGCACCGATCGGTCCATTGCTGTTCAACGCATCCCTGTACAAGTGACTGGCATATGTCACCATGCCTGTCTCAGATGGACATATGCCAGCCACAGATAGCCCCCAGGGAGTGAGGGGCACACCTACAACACGACAGCCTGTCCAAACTGTATCATAAGGCATGTAAGGCTGCATTTCCTATTGTTTGTATGTTGGTGTACATGTTGTCCTGTGGGTGTCACCTGGGAGCAGCCACCCCCAGGCTGTGCACGTGTTCATGGGGACAGGATCCTGGGTGTTACGTGTACATGACCACTGTGATGTGCAACTGTTCATATCTGTGCATGTGCCATGGTCACTTTTCACGGTGATGTATGTGTATGTCATGTCACATACCCCGTGAGTCCCATGTGGGACGGTATGTTTGAGCCAGGGTGTCCCAGTGGCACAATAGTGATGGTCCTCCACAGTCTGTGTGCATGTAGTGTTTACAAGGTCTCTGATTTCATGTGCACAATGGGAGACAGTCTCCACATCCACGTTGTGTGTGCATGGACTTTGATGTTGTGCGTGTGTGTGTCACAGACGTCCATGTCTGTCCTGCAGTGGCAAGTGGGACCACTACCTGTGGGGGTCATAGTTGTTTTGCTGTGGTGTATACATGATACTCCATGTAATGCCAGTGTCCATGTGGCAATACAGGGTCCCTGGGAATGTACCTGTCGTTGAGCTGTGATGCCTGGGGCACATCTGTCCTCACATGACACTGTGGGGGGTGATTGTGACACGGCAGCAGGAGATGGGAACTGTGACACGGCCTCATGATATCCAATGGGCCAACCTGGGACTTATTGATGCCACTTGTTGAACCGTGATGACAGATGTTGGCCATGTATGTACCATACATGTCCTTACGGAACTGCACACTTCATGTAGTTGTGCCTCATAATGATGTATGTTGGGATATTGAGTGTGTTCAATGCCGCATATGTGGGCTGACTGACAATCTTGCTTTCTTCTCCTCTGCACTGCAGGGCTCCTGCTGTCCATCGACCATTCCCAGACCTGGCAACGATGGTGGAACGGGACAGCATCCGACGGTACCGCTTCACCAGGCAGATGATTGAGGATTTGGCAGTGCAGTTGGCCCCACATTTGCAGCCTGGCCGGCCGTATCCTACAGCGCTGACCCCCAAGGTGAAGGTGATGGCAGCCCCTCACTTCTTTGCCACCGGTACCTTCCAACATACTGTGGCGACTGCTGGTGGGATGTCACAGACCATGTTGAGCCGTGTGCTCCGCGATGTTTTGGTGGCAATGTTGCTATTCCTGAACCGGTACATCTATTTCCCTAGACTGCAACGACTCACTGACGTGAAGAGTGACTTCTATGCCCTGGGGAGGATGCCGCATGTCATTGGCTCCATTGATGGGACACATGTGGCTTTGGTACCACCACAGGCCCAGGAGCAGGCCTACAGGAACCGCAAGCACTACCACTCGGTCAATGCACTGGTGGTGTGTCTTGCAGATATGACCATCACACATGTGTGTGCCCGTTTCCCTGGTTCAGCACACGATGCCTTTGTGATGAGGAGTAGTCGCATCCCCAGGATGATGGCACAGATGCAGAACCAGCGTGCCTGGCTTGTCGGTGTGTACTGACTTTGTGCCATTGTGTGTGATCTGATCTGTAGTATTCCGCCCACTTTTCCAAGTCAGCTAATGTGCACTTGTCTGTCCGTAGGTGACTCGGGATACCCCAACATGCCATGGTTGCTGACACCCCTCAAGAACCCTGTGACACCAGCCCAGATGCGCTACAATGAGGCACATGGTCGGACCAGGAGAGTGATTGAGCGGACATTTGGTCTCCTGAAGAGCCGCTTCCGCTGCCTGGACAAGACCGGAGGGTCCCTCCCATATGCCCCTGCGAAAGTGTGCAAGATTATCATCGTCTGCTGCATGCTCCACAACCTGGCAGTGCGGAAGGAGTTGCCTCTCATCCAGGATGACAATGACCAACATCCGCCACCTGTGGAGGATCCTGGCCTGGACCACGATGTCAGTGATGATGATGATGATGATGAGGGTGATGTCCGCACACAGCTCATCACCAACTTCTTTAGCTGAATGTGAGTATCCTGAGGTGTCATGTCAATGATGTGAGTTGGCATGATGTGTAGGTGGTGCTCTGGTGCTGTTGGAGTGTGTCCATGGGCTACTTGACTGGATGTGTGTAGCGATGTGTGCTTACAGGTGGTCTGTACTCCCCAACAGTGTTGACATGCTAACTTGGTTCTGGGTGGGTATCTTGTAACATGTATTGTGCATGAGTTTTGCTGTTCTGTCCTGTTCTCCATTGCTTTTGACTGTGTGTCATTTCTGTCCTTCACAGGGTACTTTCAGATTCGTTTGGTCAACTGTGTCCACCGACGACGTGATTGTACTTCCAGGGTGGTAGCTGTTGTGTCCCTACAGGTGATGTGCGCCACACCCATGGACTTCCTTCCTTCCTTCTACAGTTGTTGACTGTGTGCCCGCTGCCAGGTGGGATTACTTGCATCTGTAGTGGTTACGACATGTTGCAACTGTGTAATAAACCTGTGCTTCACTTTGTGATGTGCGTTGTCTGTGGTCACACATTTGACTGCCATTTGCTTACTGCACCTGTGGGCTACTTGACTACAACTGGGAATAGGTGTGGTGTCTGTGCATTGCACCGTCTTCCCTGGCAACATCAGTGTAGGCAATGAGTCAGATGGCCTAGGTGTGTATGTGTTGTGTAGCCCTGGTGGTGTGTCTCCCTCATATGTGTCACGTTGCCTTTACTCACATGCCTGTGTTGTACTTGCTGTTGCAGTTCGCATACACAGTGTAATTTTGCAGTTCATCATCCCCATAACAGCACCCACGTTGGAATCACAACAGAGGCAAGTATGGTGTATTAGTGTGTTTATTGTGATACATTTGTGTGAATAGTGCATAGGATGGGTAGTGCTGTACATATATCTTGCAATCAGAAGTTCCTAGGTGAATTGAAAGTCCTGGTAGACAAAATCCCCAGTATCGGGGCCACAGTTGTCTGAGACATTGGTCCAACTTGTACTCCCCATGCAATGTGTGGGAGTTGTGTTGCCGTCAACAGGGTGAACAGTCTGTGCACAAAGGTGAACATCCAGAACAGGTTCAGGCTTCCTGGGAGTTGCGCTTGGCCATCGGCCTCTCACTTGCCCCTCCTCGGACGACCCCTCTTCTTTGGGGGGGCCCTCAAGTACAGGCTGCTGCGGTGCAGGGGACTCTCCGCCAGAGTCATCCTCCCTCCCTGTGGCAGTTGCAGTTTGTTCAGCACCAGATGTTGTTGGCACACAGGGAGGTGTGGACTGGTTGCTGTTCATCTGGCGGAGGCATTGTAAAATGTCCCTGTGCACCGCCGTCATCTCTTGCAGTGCGTCCCACTTGGACTCCACGCGGGACATGTGTGAGTCCAAGCGGGCATGATGGGCAGCCTGCTGCTGTTTCATGTCTCTGAGGAGCCCCACTACCTGGCTGAGATCTCCGGTGCTGGACTGGTACGCATCGGCTATGCGTACCAGTTGTGGGTCATCATGCACACCAACAACCTCTGCAAGCAGCGACCTCTGTCTCCCACCCCTCCCACCACCCCTGCCGACATGTGCAGTGCGTGCAGTGGCACGCACAGATGACCCTGGTCCACCTTGGGGGTTGGTGGTGGTGGTGGTGTCCATGGCCCCACGTTGGTCCAGGGTCCCTGTGCTGGTGTTGCTCCTTGTTCTGTCCATGTCGGCAGGGATGGTATTTGTGGTGACAGTCGTTGGAGGGGTGGGTGCAGGGGGTGCAGCTGGTGGTCCTGCTGGTGCTGCAGCTGGTGGTCCTGCTGGTGCTGCAGCTGGTGGTCCTGCTGGTGCTGCATGTAGACTTGCACCGGATGTGCCAGGTTGGTCTTCTTCGTCCGAGGAGGGCAGAGGCTGTACGACACCAGTGAGCTCCGCATCCTCTTGAGCCTGGGACTGGGACTCCTCAGCGTCTGCTGCTGTGTCCCCATCATCACCTGTTTTTGGGAGACACACACAATGTATGTTATGTTTCTGCAGGCATCAATGGTTGACACACCTGACAGTTGTGACTGTGCCTCTGGGTGCGGGCCTGTACATTACATTGTCCTAAGTCGTCACAGTCAGGGGTTGATATTGGTGTGGCACATTGTCCTGCATTATTTGGGCATTTCTATGTATTTGTTGGGGTGTGAACATGGTCTGCATTGGTTGTATTTGGTTGACAGCCGGCCCTCCTTCCCACCCAGCCAGTCAGTTATCCCACCATGGACTGTGCTTGCATTGCATGGAGTGGATGTTGTCTCTCAGGATGTCAGTCAGTGGTGTTGTGCTGTTTGTTGGTGCACAGTTCCCAGCAGGGCCTTGTGCTCCCCACAGCAGTAGCCAGTGTCAGCCATCTTGTGAGTCCTTCTCCACTCCCTGTGATGTGAGCATGGTTCAGGGTGGTGTTGATGGGACAGTTGTGGGGGTGAGCTATGTCTGTGACTATGACTCCCATCATGCTATTGCCTCCACCCCACTTCCCAGCATTCCCATACTTACTTGCTTTTGTGGGGAGTTCAGTGTGTGTGGGTGTGAGGGCAATGGCAAGATGGCTGACAGTGGTGTCCTGCTGTTGGTTGGTGTGCAGTTCCCAGCATGCCCATGTGCTCCCCACAGCAGTAGCCAGTGTCAGCCATCTTGTGTGTCCTTATCCACTCCCTGTGATGTGAGCATGGTTCAGGGTGGTGTTGATGGGCCAGTTGTGAGGCTGAGCAATATCTGTGCCTACTACTCCCATCATGCTATTGCCTCCACCCCCTTCCCAGCATGCCCATGCTTCCTTCCTTTTGACTCTGCTTCCCTGTGGGGTGGGCTGCCTGTGCTGACAGGATGGCTGGGAGTGTTGTCCTGGCAGTTGTTTGGCTGAAAGTCCCAAGAGTGTCCCTGTGCTTCACACAACATAACCCAGGGTGGTGGTTCTTTGTGGGATCTTGAGTTAGGATGTGAGGCATTGCATTCTCCCAGGTGGGTTCTGTGGAGTTAGTGTTGAGGGGGTGTGAGGGGAGGTGCTTGTGACTATGGTCAGTGCTGCAAGTCCTCCTTCCCACCCAGCCAGATATCCCACCTTGGAACGTGCTTCCATTGCAGGGAGTGGAAGTTGTCTCTCAGGATGTCAGTCAGTGGTGTCCTGCTGTTTGTTGGTGCACAGTTCCCAGCAGGGCCTTGTGCTCCCCACAGCAGTAGCCAGTGTCAGCCATCTTGTGAGTCCTTCTCCACTCCCTGTGATGTGAGCATGGTTCAGGGTGGTGTTGATGGGACAGTTGTGGGGGTGAGCTATGTCTGTGACTATGACTCCCATCATGCTATTGCCTCCACCCCACTTCCCAGCATTCCCATACTTACTTGCTTTTGTGGGGAGTTCAGTGTGTGTGGGTGTGAGGGCAATGGCAAGATGGCTGACAGTGGTGTCCTGCTGTTGGTTGGTGTGCAGTTCCCAGCATGCCCTTGTGCTCCCCACAGCAGTAGCCAGTGTCAGCCATCTTGTCAGTCGTTTTCCACTCCCTGTGATGTGAGCATGGTTCAGGGTGGTGGTGATGGGACAGTTGTGGGGGTGAGCTATGTCTGTGACTATGACTCCCATCATGCTATTGCCTCCACCCCACTTCCCAGCATTCCCATACTTACTTGCTTTTGTGGGGAGTTCAGTGTGTGTGGGTGTGAGAGCAATGGCAAGATGGCTAACAGTGGTGTCCTGCTGTTGGTTGGTGTGCAGTTCCCAGCATGCCCTTGTGCTCCCCACAGCAGTAGCCAGTGTCAGCCATCTTGTCAGTCGTTTTCCACTCCCTGTGATGTGAGCATGGTTCAGGGTGGTGGTGATGGGACAGTTGTGGGGGTGAGCTATGTCTGTGACTGTGACTCCCATCATGCTATTGCCTCCACCCCACTTCCCAGCATTCCCATACTTACTTGCTTTTGTGGGGAGTTCAGTGTGTGTGGGTGTGAGAGCAATGGCAAGATGGCTGACAGTGGTGTCCTGCTGTTGGTTGGTGTGCAGTTCCCAGCATGCCCTTGTGATCCCCACGACACAGCAACAGTGTCAGACATCTTTGATGGGCCTTTCCACTCTCTGTGGGATGTGCATGCGTGAGTGTGAGCTTGCTGGGCCATGTGGTGGGGGATGTAGAGCTGTGACTACGACTCCCATCATGCTATTGCCTCCACCCCCTTCCCAGCATGCCCATCCTTCCTTCCTTTTGACTCTGCTTCCCTGTGGGGTGGGCTGCCTGTGCTGACAGGATGGCTGGCAGTGTTGTCCTGGCAGTTGTTTGGCTGAAAGTCCCAAGAGTGTCCCTGTGCTTCACACGACATAACCCAGGGTGGAGGTTCTTTGTGGGATCTTGAGTTAGGATGTGTGGCATTGCATTCTCCCAGGTGGGTTATGTGGAGTATGTGTTGAGGGTGTGTGTGAGGGGAGGTGCTTGTGACTATGGTCAGTGGTGCGAGTCCTCCTTCCCACCCAGCCAGCCAGATATCCCACCATGGAACGTGCTTCCATTGCAGGGAGTGGAAGTTGTCTCTCAGGATGTCAGTCAGTGGTGTCCTGCTGTTGGTTGTTGCACAGTTGCCAGCAGGGCCTTGTGCTCCCCACAGCAGTAGCCAGTGTCAGCCATCTTGTGAGTCCTTTTCCACTCCCTGTGATGTGCGCATGGTTCATGGTGGTGTTGATGGGACAGTTGTGGGGGGCAATATGTGTGACTACGACTCCCATGATGCTATTGGCTACACTGACTTGCCCAGCATACACAGAAATCCTTTCTTTCAGTGGTCTTCACTGTGTGTTGGTGTTGTAGTGGTGGCTACATGTCTGGATGTGTTTGTTAGTTCTATTTGTGCCACTGCCTAGCTGTAGTTGTAGTTGTGTTTGTACATGTGATGACACGGTTAAATGTAACTATGAGATGGCATGTGTTGTGTTTATCTGACTGACATACACATTTTGGGATGATTCTGTTCTGGTTGCTGTGTAATTGCTATGAGTGCATGGTTTGACTCTCCCTTGACAGTGATGTGTGTGTGTATTGTGGCAGAATATTGTGTACATTTGTTGTGTACTCACCAGGCTCTGGGATGTTCTCTAGTCCATATACGCTCACTGGCGGAAGGATGGCCCGCACCTTCTCCTCCCAGGGCCTGAGGTATACTGGCTTGGCAGGAGGGCCACTGCCGGTGTATTGGCTCAGGAGGTAGTCTTTCTTGAGCAGCTCCCGGACCCTCCTGCGCACGTCATACCACCTGTTCTGGATGTCGGTCTTTGTGCGCAGACATGGTGATTGTGCGTTCACCCTGTTGATGATCCTCTCCCACATCTTGGTTTTCTGGGAGATGGGGGTCTGTTGGACCAGTGTGCCAAACAGCTGTGGCTCTACCCTGAGGATCTCGTCTACCAGGACTTCCAATTCACAATCTAGGAACTTGTGATTCTTCTTGGGGGGCATGGTGATGGGTGGTGATGGTGAGTGATGTGTGTGTTGGTGTGCAGGTGAGGGTGTGTGAGTGTGTGTTTTGCTGGGTGTATGTGAGGTAGGTATTTGTTGGTGTGCTGATGGTGTGTGGCTTGTGTGAGGGATGAGCTGTGGGTGTGTGGTTGCTGTCTGTTGGGTGCTGGCAGTAGAATGGCATTTGCAAAGGATCATGGTTGGGATTTGTGTCCTTTATATGGGTGGAGTTGTGGGTGTGTCTTTGTTCTCTGTCCCCACCCCCCCCAGTATTTATTGGCTTTGTAATTGCTTGTTTGGCCTTTTTTTGTGTCATTTTTCCTTTGTACTGTCTGTGCATGTTGGAAACGTTCTTGTGACCGAGTCGGACCCTGCATTTGTCTCGTACGGTCTTCTCCGTTTCGTTCACGCTGTGTTTGTGCAGTTTTTTATGCTGCGTACGTGTCGGTCGCGGTGTTTTGTGTTACTTCGGCTCGGTTTTGTATGCGTGTCGGTCGTACGGCTTGTCCTCCGTACGACTCGGTCGTGGTTTTCGCGCCTTGCATCGTACTTTGCGGTTTGGAGTTCGCGTGTACGTTTCGGTCGGATTTGTTCCGGGTGCGTGTCGGTCGGTTCGATTCGCGTGTTTTTCCGGCCGGATTGCTGTTTTCCGTGCGGCTCGGTCGTTCGGGTTGGGTTCGGTACGTGTCGGTCGGATTTTGCACGCCTTGCATCGTACTTGGCGTGTCGGGCGCCACAGGTACGTGTCGGTCGGAATAAATTCCGGCTCCGAGTCGGTCGGTGCTTTTTCCGGCCCGAATCGGAATCGACCCCTAAGTCTGGAAATAGCCATAGAAAGTGGCTATTTTCTTGTTCAACCTTTTTGTGTGCCTCTGCCTGTTTGTGAATTGACTGTCTGGTTTGTGAGTGACAGGGGCTGGGGGTGGCTGCAGGAGGCTGGGTGAGTCAACACTAGGCTGAATAGACCTATCTGCATGTAAAGTGGTGGGAGGAGTAGCACCTGGGTCTGAATAGCGCTGTGCCTGCCTACCACAATGCTGGCTCCACCTCCTGCGGTGCGTCTGATGGCCCTGGCCCACACTCACAAAGGAATAAGATGTACACTGGCAGAGTGCACCCAGAACTGGTTTGGACTGGGTCCAGGACCCCTCACACATGAAGAACAAAGACTTTTGGGGTATAAATATCAGAGCTGAAACCCCTAAACTTTAGACTACTTTTTCCATCAAGAGGAATCTCTGCCAAAGAAGATCAGCAGAAGAGACTGAGAAGGAAGACTGCCCTTGCTGTGTGTTCTGGGGCTGACCTGCAGTTTTCTGTGTCCACTGAGGAAGAGGAAAGGGGACTTTGCTGTGTGCTGTGTCCCCCCCCACCTGCTTGAAGAAAGGACTTTGCTGTGTGCTGTGTCCTGAAAGGAAAAGTCTCCAAGGGCCTGAGTAGAGCTGGCCTCCTGTTACCAAACTCAGGGACACAAACGTTTGCAGAGGAAACCATCGTGCTGGCGCTGAGTGCGTGTTGCTGCACACTACCTGGGGCCTCGTGACCTCTGCCCTGCCTGCGTGAAATTGACTCGGTGTGCTATCGGCACACAGTGGGGCTCCGTGTGAGGTCTGCCGTGCCTCCTGAGGCACTCGAGAGTGCGTGCCCGTGCACTACCCGAGGCCGTCACCAAAGGGGTCGAGATCACCGCCGCCGGCCCGGTATAGAGTAGGAGCGAAGCGCTGTGCAAAGAAAAATCACCGCCGCCTGCCCGGGAGCTTCGTCGGCATTGATCCCCTTCATCCGCCTACGTCACGGCAAGCCGCACTGGGATTGGCCCCAGCATCGCGGGTTGCCTAGCAGCTAGGGGCTCGTCAGTTACGGGTGCCGCGCCGAGATCCAGGAAGCGGAGTGCCCCGGCGATCAGCTGTTGCAGGACGGAAGGAGACCGCGCACCCAGGTAACGGCTCCGATCAGTTGACGAAGCGCAGTAGTGTTACCATTG
This sequence comes from Calotriton arnoldi, assembly GCA_963921515.1. Taxonomy (NCBI): domain Eukaryota; kingdom Metazoa; phylum Chordata; class Amphibia; order Caudata; family Salamandridae; genus Calotriton; species Calotriton arnoldi. The sequence continues at coordinate 1,667,170 of CAWUFW010000935.1, forward strand.
GGAACGGGGAGTGCGAGTCTCCGGGAGAGCGCTCTCGGCCTCCCGCTTACCGGTGAGAGAGAGGGGCAAAATTCAAAGACCGTGCCCTTTGTTGCGACTGGCGCGCGCTCGCGCTTTTGAAAAGGGAAAGTGCACAAACGAGGGTAGCCCATTCCGTGCTACATCGGGGGCAATATTTAAGGACAGCGACCTTTTATTGATTGAAAGGGCAATACTTAAGGACAACGTCCTTCTTGGTTTCACCGAGTACAGCGGGGGCATTGTTGAGGAGCACCCTATTTGACTTCCACACGCTAGCAACAAGGGCTCACAGCCATACTGAGCCTACAAGCGTTTTTTGTGCTTACTAGTACATTTTGAAAGAGAGAACATTACTAAACTGAACTTCTTGCACAAGAAAACAATTCTGAGGATAAAATTGATTGTGTATGTGATTTTTATGCCGTTTTGATCTGCCTAATCTATATAAAGTGATTTATATTTTTTATAAACAAATTGTGTAGTGTCCATTTGTGGTGTTTCTCTATATTACTGTGAGTGTTGGTACAAATACTTTACACATTGCCTTGGGGATAAGCCTGTCTGCTCGTGCCAAGCTACCAAGGGGGTGAGCAGGGGTTATCAACAGTGTGTATCCCCCTTACCCTGACTAGAAGCAAGGGTCCCTATTTGGACAAAGGTCTCACCTCTGCCAACTAGAGACCCCCAGTTCTAACAATAATATTTCTATAAAAACAAAAGGGAAGGAGAAGAGGCATGTATAAATATATTATTAATTTCGATTAATAATAACGATTAAAATAGAGCTACTATAAAATAAAGACTAGACTATTATAATAGCAATAAATAACTAGAGACAGGTACGTATTTAAGAAGATAAATAATTATCAACAGGTTTCCAAAATGAATGATAAGAATTAGAATTATGATTAATACCATTCAAAGATAGATGAGCTCCTCTTCTGGTAAAAATAACCCATGACCACCAAACATGAACAGATAATAATGAAACATCTTTCCAACAAGTTGTAATGGATTTTAAAGCTGCTGACAACAGAAAATTAAACGTTTGCCTTCTAAGTCACTTATTTTTTGAGAAAGACCAACAGATTTGCAGATTAACAATTTGAATGAAAAATCTTCATGTATATTAAGTATCTTTTTTACAATATCCCAGACTTCAGTCAAAAATTTAAAAACAGAAGGACAATCATAAAGCATATGTTTCAGCGAACCAGTATGTAAATTACAGTGCCAACAATTTGAAGTCGGAAGAAGTTTAGCTTGAAACAAACGTAATGGAGACCATAAACAATTATATAAAATATATGAGTTTGTTTGATGAAGCGAAACAGGTAACCATCCAGAAATATTATTGAGCCAAATAATTTTCTATGTATCAATAGATAAAGGGGTTGAAAGTTCGTTATTCCAGAATGTTGAGATCACATTAATGTTGGTACCTTGAGAGATGTTCATCTTTTTGTATAATATAGAAACACCATGAGATAAAGTGGACACAGTTTGAATATAAATTGATAGATATGATTTAACATTAGAAGGAATACTATGAGGAAATGAATCTAAAATAGAATTACATAAAAATTCATATTTTAGAAAATCAGAAGGAGGTAAAAGAAATTTTGTTTGTAAAACCTCAAAAGATATAAAAGCATTATTACAGTAAACATCTTTAAGATAAAAATACCAGCTTTAATCCATGATGCCAAAATCTAACATTTCTAATAAGTTTTATGCATGGGTTACACCATAATGACATATCTTCAGTAATAGATATGGGTGATTGAAAAATTAAATCAAAATCATTTAAAATTAATTTAGTGGATTTTAAAATAACAGATTTATGAAAAAATTGAGATTTATTGGACATGGTTAACAAAGTAGGTAATGGAAATGGTTCTATTAAAGTTTTTTCTATAAAAAGCCATGTAGGGGGATTACTCAAATGAGAGTAATTAAACCAAAGAAAGCTTTGCTTTAATATAAAAGCTTTGTGATAATAGAAAAAGTCTGGTAAACGAAATCCCCTGTTACATTTAGGCAACTTTAGTTTTTTATAACTAATACGAGGTGATTTATTGTTCCAAAGAAATGTGGAAAGGAGTTTATCCACAGCTTTATAAAACTTTAAAGGGAATTGAATAGGAATCATGGCAAGGGTATAAAAAACTTTTGGTGCTATAGTCATTTTTATAGAGTCCATTCTTCCCCACCAAGAAAGATGAAGTGAAGACCATTTGGATATTTTATCCTTAATATAATTTAAGATAGAGTCAAAATTCAATGATATTGTTGTTTTCACCGATGAAGAAAACAAAATGCCAAGGTATTTAAATTTATCTCTTTGCCAAATTATTTCTTTCATGGGTAACATATCTGGAGTACAATAAATGTTTAAAGGAAAAAATTCTGTTTTATTAGTATTTAGCTTGTAACCAGAAACTTTGGAATAAGATGAAATAATTTCAAATAAGGGAGGGGATGAGGATAAAGGATTGCTAATAAATAAAAGTACATCATCCGCATATGCTAATGTTTTAATAGTAACCTCCTTAATATTGATTCCAGTAATTCTATCACATTTTCTAATGGAAACAAGCAAAGGTTTGATACCAGGAAGAAACAAAAGCGGGGAGAGAGGACTTCCTTGTCTTGTACCTCTGAAAAGAGAAAATTGGTTCGAAGTTTGGCCATTAATAAATAAACGAGCAGTAGGAGTAGAATATAGAGCAGATATCATACGGATAAATAAATCACCAAAATTAAACTCTATTAAAGTACGAAATAAAAACTGCCAATAAACTTTATCAAAAGCTTTTTCAGCATCCAATGCAAGAACTCCTGATGGGAAAGATAGAGTGGGTCCTTGTTCTATAACATGTAGTAAAGCTCTTGTATTATTGGCCGAATATCTATTCTTCATAAAACCAGATTGATCTGGATGAATAATAGAATCTAAAACAGAGGTTAATCTAATAGCAAGTATTTTGGCCTAAAGTTTACAATCTTGGTTGATTAAGGAGATAGGACGGTAATTTGACACAAGTGTAGGGTCTTTGTTAGGTTTGGGTAGTACAACAATTAAAGCTTCAGTAAAAGAACCTGTAGTAACCCCGGTAGAACTAAAAAAGGTAAAAAGTTTAAATAAATGAGGAATAAGTTGTAACTGAAATTCTTTATAAAATTCTGCAGGAATACCATCAGGTCCTGGGGATTTATTTTTTTAAGAGACTTTATGGCTAACAAAATTTCATCTTGGGTAATAGGTAAATCAAATTCAGTTTTATTTGATTGGGAAATCTTGGGTAATCCGCATTTAGATAAAAAAGAATCAATTAAGGAAGAATCATCAAAGTTAGGTTTATTATATAGAGTAGCGTAATAATAATGAAATTCATTAACAATATCATTTTGGGATAAAGCAATTTTACCATTAGAGCTATGAATTGAATTTATTTGTGTCTTATCTTTTTTAATGCGTAAATAATTGGCTAAAAAGTCGTCCTGATCTATTAGCATTAAAACAAAATTTGGCTTTATAGTTCGAAAGTTGAATACCAGCTCTTCTGCTAAGAATTGAATTAAACTCATATCTAAGTTTTTGCAATTTCAATCTATATTGAGGATTATTAGATGGAAAAAAAGTCTCTCATATTTTGCAATTTGTTTATCTAAATCTTTAATTTTTGCATTGAAAGTTTTATTTTCATGTGCCATGAGAGAAATAGAGGCTCCTCTAATATAAGCTTTAAAAGCATCCCTTCTATTCACCATGGAAGTAGAGCCTTCTGGGTTAAGAAGAAAGTAATCATGAAGAGCATTTAAGAGTTTTGGTTTATTTTGTTCATTAAGAACAATACTAGTATTCATTCTCCATCTGGATTGTGTTTTAAAATTTTAATTCATTTTCAAAACAAAGGAAATTAAGGCATGATCCGAAATATCAATATTACCAATAGTAGGAGTGACTACAGAATTAATTAGTTGTCTAGAAATTAATAAATAATCAAGCCTTGAGTGAGAGTTATGAGGATTGGAAAAAATGTAAACATTTTTTCTGTAGGAAAGTTTAATCGCCAAATATCTACCAACTTTGTAGTTTGAAGAAAAGATTTAAAAGCAAAAAATGCTTTAGGAGGTCGAAATTTAGTGAGAGAACATCTATCCAATAAAGGATCAGATATAATGTTAAAATCTCCTCCAACTATGAGAGGAACGTTATCCAGCTTAAGTACTTCAGTAGTTAGATTAGACCAAAATATAGGATCATCAGCAGTCGGACCATAAACATTTAGTAAAAACATGACTGAATCGTGAACTTTAATTTTAGCTATAACATATCTACCTTCTGTATCTGAAGTGTTACTCAGAATTTGGCAATGTAGTCTTTTCGCAAAAAGAATAGCAACACCATTTTTTTTGCCCTTTGCAGGAGAAGATATAATGCTATCAACCCACTTTTTTTTCATATAATCTAAAACTTTGTCATCATATGTGTTTCCTGTATAAAACAAATATCAGCTTTACAACTTCCTAAATAATCTAAAGTTTTTGTACGTTTAACTGGATGGCGTAACCCCTTGACATTTAAAGAGATTAATTTAACATTATGAACGTTAGCCATAATAAAAAAGATAGAAGGAAAAAATTAAGAAGAGGAGAGAAAAGTAAAGAAAGAATAAGAAAAATAGCTCTAGAACAGGGGAAAAGGAAAAAGAAAAGACAAACAAGCATGAAAAAGACGACAACACTTAAACATTAATAACAGGAATGAAACGCACACACGCTTTACAAGCATGACCGAGACCGTTGGAGCCCCATGTGAAAATAAACAGTAAACTTGTCAGAAATATACGTAACAGTAATCTTCAAGTAGCAGAATCATGTGTGTCCATTGAATGCTGTGAATGTTGATCCAGGAACAATCTTAAATCTTCAGGTCGTTGGAAGGACTTTGAAAAATTATCTTTCCAGATGCGCATTGTTGAAGGGTCAAAAAGACCATATTTAAATCCAAGACTTCTTAACTGAGGGGAAAGTTAGTGAATTCCTTGCGAGTCTTAACAGTATCTTTAGCAAAGTCTTGGTGAATAAAGGTTTTATTACCATTGACCATTAAGGAGGGAATTTCTCGTGCTGCTTTCCTTATCAAGACCAAATGATGGTGACGTAAAACTTTAAAAATCATTTGTCGTGGTTTTGTGTGGTGAGGATTACGATGAGATGGAATCCTATCTGCCTTATCGATTTCAAACTTCTCCGGAAATTTGATGTTTAGAAGGCCAGGAATCAGATTCTCCAAATATAATCTGCAATTGGAACCTTCAACATCCTCCGGTAAGTTAAAAAGGCGTAAGTTATATTGCCAGTTACGATTTTCCATATCTAGAAGGAGGGCAGACATAGGAGAAATTGTCACCACAAGTGGAGTAAATGCATCAATTTTAATTTTATTGTCTTGTATTTTAATTGAGTTATCCAACATTTTCATTGACATACTAGCCATGTCCTTGCGCACATTTTTAATCTCTGACGCAATTGTATCTGTGTTAGCACGAAGTGCTTGAAATTCATCAAGAATTAATGTCAAAGAAGGTTCACTCGACTCCACTACTTTAGATTTAACTGGAGGTGGAGACACCTGTTGTTTCCTTTTATTATGAGGAATTTGCGCATTTTTATTTTCCATTTTCCTTTTGTAGAAATTAAGGATGTAGAGAAATGCAAAATTAAGGAAAAGGAGAATATTGCAGTCAAAATGCTTGAAAAACTAGCGGTGCAGCAGCTAAAACAGACTGTGGGAGTGGTTAGGCCAAAGCCAGGCCCTCTCTTGAACACTTACTCCGCCCCCCTGACAGACAAGCTGGGTAGTACCTCAAGGCAGAGCTGGGAGATGGAGCAGGAGGGAGAAAACACCACTTCCTACGATGTAAATTCCAGGAAAAACCTCACAGCGACAGGTAAGTACTTCGGCGCACAGCTACTTCATTATGAAATGAATTCTGACAGCAAATGCGGAGTTATTTGTCGAAAAACAGGCTGTAGAAAACGGAGCTCACCAGGAGGTGGCCATTTTGTTTTGCGCGCTCCAAAACCTCTGCTTTGTACTTTTGTACTCTCATTTTCCCAGTAAGATGGACAGATCTGACCACAGATGAGCAAATCCAACATGGCAGATATTTTGTCCTTTGATTCGACTTTCTGTCTGACCTTCTGTTCTTCCCTCTGTGTGCGTGACATCTTTGAACATGCTTGATGTGGTCCTTTTGATTTTGTTTTGCATTGCAAGCAGAGCACTAGTTTCATATCCTGGTCTTCCTGTGCTGTTTGTTCCCCATTGTGTTCACTGTTTTCTAGATGGGAATGTGCCTTATATTCCGCTATGCACTTTTCACTGTGTTCTAGTGGGGCAGGTGCCATGTATTCTACTATGCACTTTTCACTATTTTCACTGTTTTCTAGGTGGGGATGTCCCATGTACTCTGCTGTGCACTTTATGTAGGCATACAATGTACTTTAGTTTGAGTACACTGTTCAACTAAGTGCAGATCCTTGGTATTTATGTTCGAATAAACATGTGGTGCTGATTAGTTCAAAGCCTGTCTCCTGATGACCTCAATGTTACCTTATATTCTCCTTGTTGTTTATTTGTTCAGCTGCTCCGCCATCGAATTAAAGGCCTCTATTTCTGTTCCAGATTAGTTAAAAGCCTCTGTTTACAGCTGAACCCCAGTGGAAAAACCTGATATGTTTGCTTGTTGTTTATTTGTTCAACTGCTCTGCCATTTAGTTAAATGCCTCCATTTTCTGCCCCTGTCTCCTAACAGTCTCCTAATACTCAATAATCATCAGGGAAGACTCCAGTGCATAATGGGTTGTTTCCTAAAACTTCTATCTCCTGCCCCAGTCTCCTGCTTGAGACAGCTTTCTCATGGACAGAAAATGCTTTGTAATGTTGAAGAAGGCTTCGGATTAACACTTGCATGAGAAGCTATGAATACTGCTTTCAATCTCAGCTCTCTGCTTGGCTTCATAAATCCATCTTAAGAGAGAGCTGTGTCTCCCATCAGTGCTGTCCTTGGGTTCTGAGCCCTGTCACCTGCGACAAGAATAACCTGGATATATTTGCCTCGAAACTTGGAGTCAGCAACCCCTCTTGAAACTCCGTCCATTTGAGGCAGTTTCCGACAATCTCATACCTAGGAACTTGGTCGATGAGCCAGTGCCGCCGTGCCCCCATCACCTTGACTACGACCACATTTTTGCTGTTTAACACTTCAGCTATTCCGGCCCATTATACACAACTCAGATTAGTGAATGGGTGCTTTAGTTTTGGTATCCCCTTTTTCTTCAAGGACACCCTAGCAATTTGATTTTGAATTAGAAAGCCTTGGCTAAAGGAAAAGGATTAGTTGTGTGAAGTAACACTAAGGGGCCGATTCCGATCTCGGCCGGTAGTGCTCCGAATCGGATTTACCGGATCCGATTCGGAGCCCTGTTTCCCGACCGAATCGTACGCGGGTCTGGCCGAGCGAGTACGATGCAGGCACCCGCGAAATCTCCGACCGACTCGAACGCGGCTTCAACACGCTCCGACCGACTCGCAGGGACACGACTCGCACCGCGCTATGGAGACGTTTCCCGGCCGGGTAAGTACGATGCGCGCCGCGAGCAGTCCGACCGACTCGCGCCGTCCGGCTCGAAAAAGCTGTCGGAGCCGGACTTTGGGGTCCGCGTCGGACCCCCTGTACGCGTAGGCGCGTGAGTCGCACACAGGGGGACCCATGGGTCCCCCTACCTGTGCATGTACGCCGCGATGCGCATGGACGCGTACACGCTGTAGGGGCGCCCTTGTCCGCCTCGCACCCATTGAGTCAATGGGAGCCCGCGTACGCGTTGTACGACAGGCTCCCATTGACTTCAATGGGAGTCCGACCGACTCGAGTCCGATGGCATGCGTGCGCATCGTACTCGTTCGGTCGGACTGCTGGGTCCGATTCGGTCGGAATTCTCTCTGTGTCCGGCTCGGTCGGAGAGATTTCCGTCCGGAATCAGAATCGGCCCCTAAGCCTGGGCAAAGCTCTACGCTACGCTCGCGTAGTTTGCGAAGTTTGCGCTACTTCGCACTATGCGAATTGCACGTAGCACAGTGCAAACACGCGTAGCGTAGTGCAGCGGTCATTTTTTGCTTGCTCGCGGCCCTCAACGTCAAGTTGGCGACCGCGAGCAAGCAAAATGACATCCCGGCGAGAATTTTTCCTCGTTCGCGATCAGCAACATCAAGTTGCCGATCGCGAGCGTGGAAAATAAACCTCCCGGCGAGATTCTCAACGCGGGGAGGTCAGGTTTCTCATTGCGAGCGGTTGCGCATGCTCGCGACCGCTCGCGATGAGAAACTAACAGTCCGCGTTGAGAAAGCTGCCGCTCGAGTAAAAATCTACTCGAGCGGCAGTAAAAGACAGCTCGCACTGTGCAAGATGCTGTTTTCAATGATTGCACAGTGCGGACAAGCATCCGGCACTGTGCAATCAGTGCGAACAGCATTTTGCACAGTGCACTACGCAGTTCGCGTAGCTACGCGTAGCTCACGTAGTGCGAGGTGCACTTCACGTAGCTTTGCGTAGCGCTACTTCGCGAACTACGCCCAGGGTTAAGTAACACAAGAGGTGGTTTAAGGTACAACATTCAAGAATGCCAATATGAAATGGAAACATACCACTTTTTCTAACAGTTGCACCAAAAAAGTAGTAGACACAATTGTGTGCCCTTGTCAAAAAATTTACATAGGCAAAACCAATCAAGAATTAAGGCAACGAATCATCCAGCATATGTTCAGCATTAAGACAAAGACAGCCACAGCCCCGATGGTAAACCACTTCATCACAAATGGACACACAGAAAGAGATTTCCAATGGACAGTATTATAGGTCACCCAACCAAATCCACAAGGAGGAGACCTTGAAGCCTCTTCAATACAGAAAGAAGCACATTTGATACTGTGTTTTAATACAGTGGCCACGGGACTCAATGAAATGACAGAACTCTATACATCATAAATATATTCAGTGCCAATACTGGTGACAGTACACCATCAATAAGATACAGAACAAAGTTGCCCCACCCAAAAAATTATGAATAAAAAAACAGCAGCTTGCCGCTTAAAAAATCAACACTGAGCGTCAAGAAGCTATATTTAATTGGGAGGAAAATGCACATATTTCAAAACTTTGTTTCAAAATGAAGAAGCAATATTGAATGGAGCAATAACACACTCACAACTATGATAACCAGCAAACAATTGGCTGCAAGTTAGCCCTCAATTATTTATGCCTGACAAACAAACACTGCATTGTTTAACAGTCGGTTACACCGGAGGACATTAAAGGACTTTCCGGGCAGCAGTAAACATTTTCAGTAAGTTTAATTACATGTTTAGGTAAAAGTTATAAAGCGTTTTGATATTTAAACACTGAGGGGCATATTCTGAAGGACTCATCGCCGAGTTAGCAGCACTTTATCGCAGCCAAAGTGGCGATAGATTTATCGCCCTATTCACAAGCTGGTGTTAACAACCGATATTGCCAGTTTTCCTGCGATAGCAGCCGCAAAAAACATCGCCACGGATGACACCGGCAACTAACGCTAATGAGATGCAGAGTAGGCGTTCCTGTGCAAAAAGCCGCAAAAACACCACTTCGCAATATTCTCAACGACCAGCCAGATCGGCGATAAGATCCCAAAACAGGCGATAAGGCACGTTAGCACCAGGGATTTAACACCTGCTCTTACCTGGTGTTAAGTCGGACGACAACCTGCACCACAAAAGGGAGCCCAGACCTGAGCCACACCTGAAGAACAACAGATGCCATGGAGCTACTGATCATGCAGCTCGGAGCCCCAAGAGGGCCACAACACCCAGCGCCACCACACCCAGGCCCGCCCCCCCCCCTGGACCCCCCCTGGCCCCCCCCGGACTACCACAGAGGCAGCGCAAACAAAGACAGTGGACCTTCAGAAAATGCACCAGCCTCACAGACTTAACACCATTGCCCACTACAGGCTCAAAAGGACAACCATCCTCCGCATCCTGACCATCATTGCCCACAGGCTGACGGTACCAACACAGCGGACAACCAACATCCCTCCGCAGACAAAGCTGCTGGCTGTGCTGCACCTGTTGGCCTCTGCTACCTTCCAACCAACAACTGCCAGAGTCGGAGGAGTCTCACAGCCAGCCCTATCCAGGTTCGTCACACCTGTCTTGGATGCCATCATCAGCTTGGTACCCCAGTACCCTCACTTCCCCCGCACTGCGAGGGAACAGCTGGAGATCAAGCAAGGCTTCTACGTCATAGCTGGCTTCCTGCACGTGTTGGGGGCAATCGACTGCACACATGTACTCCTCGTGCTCCCTGCCGCCACTGCACACAATTACCGCAACAGGAAGCATACGCATTCCATCAATGTGCAGGCAATAGTGGACCACCTGGGACTCTTCACCAATGTCGTCGCCAACTACCCAGGAAGTGTGCACGATTCCTTCATCTTCCGACAGTCCATCATCAACCAGCGCTTTGAGGCTGGCACCTATGGGAATGCATTGCTTGTTGGTAAGTACCAAATGAACACACCACACACCTCAACTCCACAGTCATGCAACTCACGACTATGGGAATGCCCACGTTACAAACTCACATACAACATGCCAAACAACATGCCCACCTACCAGACACGACAGCACAACTTACTGTGGTAACCTGGGCTAGCCATGTACACAAGCCATCAACGGCATGGCACCTCAGCCACACAATAGCAGAATGTGGGGAGAGGTGGGAACCAGGCATGTGCGAAGGAGGCAAGTGACCCATGAATGAGAATGTGCACAATGCCAAGTGTGGCGTGGATGTGCTGGCCAGATTGCAGTATGCAGACCACAGACATGTCCATGTCGACATATACTGCTGGTGTTTGGAGTGTAGTGGACAGTGGATGCAACCATGTCACTCCAGGCAGTGGGGAAGATCACGGAAATGTAGCTTGTTACGTCCCCCCCTGTAAGCGTGAGCGGAGTGGGCTGGCCCCGCGTACGCCAGGCCAGCGTAGGGGTGTGAATATAAAGCCCGTTGCTCTGGGCATGGTTCTCTTCCGGAATGGCCAACGTGTCTGCCAGAGCGGCACCTCTCAGCCTGCCACGAGGCCGACGCAGTGAGCGGCGGTGCCTGCGATCCTGTGCGCCTGCTGCACCCCAGGCCGCTGGTCCCCAGACCGTCTTGGCCGTCCCTGCGCAACCAGGCCTCACTTCTCACCTGCCGACACCGGCGTGTGTCAAAGAGGGCCCACCACGTGCCGGTGTAAGCTCCAAGCCCGAGGCCCGTGACCTTGGCAGCCTCCTCAGACCATCACGGCCTCCGCGACACAGGCCCCCAGCACTCCTTTCTCACTGACATACTCCACCGCTGCCTCCGGCCTACACTGCGGTCCAGAAGGTCATACATTTGGAACTGAGTCTTGATTTCATGATGGCCGAGTTCATATGTTTATGGCAGCATTTATATCACTGTACTCCCTTCGATCTGGTGCCACCAACTCTGTGCATCGCAAGCCACCGACACGTGTCTGTTGTCCCTTTCTGACTACTGCCTTCGGCCTACACTGCGGTCAAGTAGGTCACACATTTGGAACTGAGTCTTGATTATTCAATGGCCGAGTTCATATCATTGTACGCAAGGAGAGGAGTAAGAGGAAGACGCGGTTCAGTCCGGAGGAAAAAAGGATCATCGTTATGGAGGTGATCGAACACTACCAACAACTGCTCTGGTGCCACTAACTCTGTGCATCGCAAGCCAACGACACGTGGCTGTGTGCCCCTGCTGACCGCTGCCTCCGGCCTACACTGCGGTCAAGTAGGTCACACATTTGGAACTGAGTCTTGATTTAATTATGGCAGAGTTTATACCATTGTACAGGCCTCATCGCAGACTGCATCCCCTTTCAGCTCTGGTGCCACTAACTCTGTGCCCCAAAATTCATGGACACTCTCTGGTTGAACTTTGGTGGCGTCTGAGTCTATGCCCTGGGGGTTGTCTTCATCATCATGTAGCTCAATCAATCAATCAAGCATTTGTATAGCGCGCTACTCACCCGGAGGGTCTCAAGGTGCTTGGGGGAGGGGGGTCCGCTACTGTTCGAACAGCCAGGTCTTGAGTTGCTTCCTGAAGGAGAGGTGGTCTTGGGTAAGGCGGAGGTGGATGGGTAGGGAGTGTTGGCTGCTGCGGGGGCCAGGGGGTTTGGCGCTGGGCGCGGTCCAGGCGCGGACGGGCGCAGACGGGCTTGCCTTAGGCGCGCCTTCGGCGCGCCAGCGGCGCGACCGCGCAGCGGCCGCCATTTATGGGGAGGTGGGAGGGAGGAGCAGCTGGGAGGCGGGAGGCAGGGGCAGCGAATGGGCAGTCAGGGGGGCGGGGCCGCAGGGGACGCAGCGGCGGGAATGGCGAGAGGCAGCGAGGGGTACAGAAGGAAAAGGGGCGAGAAAGCGGACACAAATACGGGCACAATTCAAAATGGGGCAGCGAGGGGTACAGAAGGAAAAGGGGAGAGAAAGCCGACACAAATACGGGCACAATTCAAAATGGGGCAGCGAGGGGTACAGAAGGAAAAGGGGAGAGAAAGCGGACACAAATACGGGCACAATTCAAAATGGGGCAGCGAGGGGTACAGAAGGAAAAGGGGAGAGAAAGCGGACACAAATACGGGCACAATTCAAAATGGGGCAGCGAGGGGTACAGAAGGAAAAGGGGAGAGAAAGCGGACACAAATACGGGCACAATTCAAAGTGGGGCAGCGAGGGGTACAGAAGGAAAAGGGGAGAGAAAGCGGACACAAATACGGGCACAATTCAAAATGGGGCAGCGAGGGGTACAGAAGGAAAAGGGGAGAGAAAGCGGACACAAATACGGGCACAATTCAAAATGGGGCAGCGAGGGTACAGAAGGAAAAGGGAGAGAAAGCGGACACAAATACGGGCACAATTCAAAATGGGGCAGCGAGGGGTACAGAAGGAAAAGGGGAGAGAAAGCGGACACAAATACGGGCACAATTCAAAAATGGGGCAGCGAGGGGTACAGAAGGAAAAGGGGAGAGAAAGCGGACACAAATACGGGCACAATTCAAAATGGGGCAGCGAGGGGTACAGAAGGAAAAGGGGAGAGAAAGCGGACACAAATACGGGCACAATTCAAAGTGGGGCAGCGAGGGGTACAGAAGGAAAAGGGGAGAGAAAGCGGACACAAATGCGGGCACAATTCAAATGGGGCAGCGAGGGGTACAGAAGGAAAAGGGGAGAGAAAGCGGACACAAATGCGGGCACAATTCAAATGGGGGCAGCGGGGGCACAAAAGGGAAAAGGGGAGACAAGCAAGCAATATGGGCACCGAGGCCACAAACGGAAGGGCGATCTTACCAGCAGCAGCAGCGGGCGGCCAGCACAGGCGGATCTGTGTGGTGGGGGAGCGACCTACCTGGCAAGGTCAAGGGTCGCTCACCTCACCGCGCAGCGGCCGCCATTTATGGGGAGGTGGGAGGGAGGAGCAGCTGGGAGGCGGGAGGCAGGGGCAGCGAATGGGCAGTCAGGGGGGCGGGGCCGCAGGGGACGCAGCGGCGGGAATGGCGAGAGGCAGCGAGGGGTACAGAAGGAAAAGGGGAGAGAAAGCGGACACAAATACGGGCACAATTCAAAATGGGGCAGCGAGGGGTACAGAAGGAAAAGGGAGAGAAAGCGGACACAAATTCGGGCACAATTCAAAATGGGGCAGCGAGGGGTACAGAAGGAAAAGGGGAGAGAAAGCGGACACAAATACGGGCACAATTCAAAATGGGGCAGCGAGGGGTACAGAAGGAAAAGGGGAGAGAAAGCGGACACAAATACGGGCACAATTCAAAATGGGGCAGCGAGGGGTACAGAAGGAAAAGGGAGAGAAAGCGGACACAAATACGGGCACAATTCAAAGTGGGGCAGCGAGGGGTACAGAAGGAAAAGGGGAGAGAAAGCGGACACAAATGCGGGCACAATTCAAATGGGGCAGCGAGGGGTACAGAAGGAAAAGGGGAGAGAAAGCGGACACAAATGCGGGCACAATTCAAATGGGGGCAGCGGGGGCACAAAAGGGAAAAGGGGAGACAAGCAAGCAATATGGGCACCGAGGCCACAAACGGAAGGGCGATCTTACCAGCAGCAGCAGCGGGCGGCCAGCACAGGCGGATCTGTGTGGTGGGGGAGCGACCTACCTGGCAAGGTCAAGGGTCGCTCACCTCACCGCGCAGCGGCCGCCATTTATGGGGAGGTGGGAGGGAGGAGCAGCTGGGAGGCGGGAGGCAGGGGCAGCGAATGGGCAGTCAGGGGGCGGGGCCGCAGGGACGCAGCGGCGGGAATGGCGAGAGGCAGCGAGGGGTACAGAAGGAAAAGGGGAGAGAAAGCGGACACAAATACGGGCACAATTCAAAATGGGGCAGCGAGGGGTACAGAAGGAAAAGGGGAGAGAAAGCGGACACAAATACGGGCACAATTCAAAATGGGGCAGCGAGGGGTACAGAGGAAAAGGGGAGAGAAAGCGGACACAAATACGGGCACAATTCAAAATGGGGCAGCGAGGGGTACAGAAGGAAAAGGGAGAGAAAGCGGACACAAATACGGGCACAATTCAAAATGGGGCAGCGAGGGGTACAGAAGGAAAAGGGGAGAGAAAGCGGACACAAATACGGGCACAATTCAAAGTGGGGCTGCGAGGGGTACAGAAGGAAAAGGGGAGAGAAAGCGGACACAAATACGGGCACAATTCAAAATGGGGCAGCGAGGGGTACAGAAGGAAAAGGGGAGAGAAAGCGGACACAAATACGGGCACAATTCAAAATGGGGCAGCGAGGGGTACAGAAGGAAAATGGGAGAGAAAGCGGACACAAATACGGGCACAATTCAAAATGGGGCAGCGAGGGGTACAGAAGGAAAAGGGGAGAGAAAGCGGACACAAATACGGGCACAATTCAAAAATGGGGCAGCGAGGGGTACAGAAGGAAAAGGGGAGAGAAAGCGGACACAAATACGCGCACAATTCAAAATGGGGCAGCGAGGGGTACAGAAGGAAAAGGGGAGAGAAAGCGGACACAAATACGGGCACAATTCAAAGTGGGGCAGCGAGGGGTACAGAAGGAAAAGGGGAGAGAAAGCGGACACAAATGCGGGCACAATTCAAATGGGGCAGCGAGGGGTACAGAAGGAAAAGGGGAGAGAAAGCGGACACAAATGCGGGCACAATTCAAATGGGGGCAGCGGGGGCACAAAAGGGAAAAGGGGAGACAAGCAAGCAATATGGGCACCGAGGCCACAAACGGAAGGGCGATCTTACCAGCAGCAGCAGCGGGCGGCCAGCACAGGCGGATCTGTGTGGTGGGGGAGCGACCTACCTGGCAAGGTCAAGGGTCGCTCACCTCACCGCGCAGCGGCCGCCATTTATGGGGAGGTGGGAGGGAGGAGCAGCTGGGAGGCGGGAGGCAGGGGCAGCGAATGGGCAGTCAGGGGGCGGGGCCGCAGGGGACGCAGCGGCGGGAATGGCGAGAGGCAGCGAGGGGTACAGAAGGAAAAGGGAGAGAAAGCGGACACAAATACGGGCACAATTCAAAATGGGGCAGCGAGGGGTACAGAAGGAAAAGGGGAGAGAAAGCGGACACAAATACGGGCACAATTCAAAATGGGGCAGCGAGGGGTACAGAAGGAAAAGGGAGAGAAAGCGGACACAAATACGGGCACAATTCAAAATGGGGCAGCGAGGGGTACAGAAGGAAAAGGGGAGAGAAAGCGGACACAAATACGGGCACAATTCAAAGTGGGGCAGCGAGGGGTACAGAAGGAAAAGGGGAGAGAAAGCGGACACAAATACGGGCACAATTCAAAATGGGGCAGCGAGGGGTACAGAAGGAAAAGGGAGAGAAAGCGGACACAAATACGGGCACAATTCAAAATGGGGCAGCGAGGGGTACAGAAGGAAAAGGGGAGAGAAAGCGGACACAAATACGGGCACAATTCAAAATGGGGCAGCGAGGGGTACAGAAGGAAAAGGGAGAGAAAGCGGACACAAATACGGGCACAATTCAAAAATGGGGCAGCGAGGGGTACAGAAGGAAAAGGGGAGAGAAAGCGGACACAAATACGGGCACAATTCAAAATGGGGCAGCGAGGGGTACAGAAGGAAAAGGGGAGAGAAAGCGGACACAAATACGGGCACAATTCAAAGTGGGGCAGCGAGGGGTACAGAAGGAAAAGGGGAGAGAAAGCGGACACAAATGCGGGCACAATTCAAATGGGGCAGCGAGGGGTACAGAAGGAAAAGGGGAGAGAAAGCGGACACAAATGCGGGCACAATTCAAATGGGGGCAGCGGGGGCACAAAAGGGAAAAGGGGAGACAAGCAAGCAATATGGGCACCGAGGCCACAAACGGAAGGGCGATCTTACCAGCAGCAGCAGCGGGCGGCCAGCACAGGCGGATCTGTGTGGTGGGGGAGCGACCTACCTGGCAAGGTAGCTGATACTGTAGTGTAGCTCCTATTTCCCTAATAGGCTCTGCTCATTGGAATAATATACCCTAAGGCTTGACATAGGACTGAGGTCGGTATGTCCCTATCGAGTATATTAAACTTAATTACTTGTGCCAGCTAGCTCAGAGGCCACTAGAAACTCCTTGACAAACAAGAAGGGAGTAGTTTCTGGCAGCCGCAAAACATGACAACTTTGTTTCCCTTTTAGAATCAGAACGTGTCCCAGAGTCGTGGAAACAATAGATATCCGTTTCACTCAGCTCAATCGTGCATGCTTAGTTTTCCTCAAAGTTACACAGAAAGAATAGACGGGCGTTTCAATAAAAGATTTATTGAACAGTCTTGTTTCTCGTGTAAGTAATATGTGCTGTTACGATCACAAGACAGTATGCAAGATAAATAATGTACAGCGTAAGCAGTAGAAATAAATAATACTGCGCTAGCATGATCTTTAGTAGATATTCATTTATATAAATAACATGGACTAAAAATGCGAGTACTCATACGATGCATTTCTAAGCTAGTTCTACCCCAATGTACCTAACCTAACCTAGGTGTAGGGAGAGGTATGAAGTAGGTGGAGTATTCCTTACTATGGTATACTAAGAGTATGTTACGCCCAGTATGCCTAGTATGCCAAGAGTCCCTCTAGGTTTCTAGTCAGCTCCATACCTTAAGAATGAGAGAGGTGGGAATCTCTTGCCAGACTCGAACTCCAACACCACGCGAGGGAAGTCAGATCACTGGAAGCTGGACTCTCTGCGTGCAGGGATGACAGCGTCTTCTCAGTGCGTCAGGCCGGGAAACGGGCTCCTCTGAAGTCGAGGTCTCCTCTGATTTACAAGGGCTAGGGAAGGTATATTTATACCTGAGAGGTACCTCAGAATGTTAGCATTGACGTGAATCGGACAGCGGAAGACGTCATGAATGAACCCTTAAGGTATAACGGTTCATGCATAATAGATGAGTCCTTGAAGAAATCAATAGTCCTGTGCTAGGGAAACTCCCGAAGCCTAAGGGTCTGTTCTTCAAGAACTCGTTGTGACGTTAGGGTGGACGGATGTCGGAGACCATGCCTGTATTTGGAGTGCACGGTTTAATGCCTAAATAAGGACTGGGATTTTATGCCTATATAAGGGCAGGGCGAATTGTGCCTATATAAGGACATGATACAGGAAAACCTATATACGGACACCCTAAAAGGAATACAACAATACTGACTTGGTGTTAAAAATGAGTCTGTAGCATTCATCTCCTCCATATTGCCTCTTTCTGCTTGGTTCTGCCCTCTGCTTCATGCCCTGGAAGAACACCTTCCACTGTCCCCCGAAACACTCCGCGACATTCACCTTCGACATCGACAAGGACCCGCTCAGCTCTTGTGGCCCTACCTCAGTGCACCGCAAGTCACCGTCCCGTGGCGGTGTGCCTGTGCCGGCCGCAGTGCATCCGGGGCCACTAACTCTGTGCAGCTCAAGTCATGGACCCTTGCTGTTTGAACTTTGAACTTCTGATTGTCTGATCACTGTTGTAGTTGTTGCCAGCACCAACCACTCCCAGAGGGCTGGCTTACACTCACCCCACACCCATCCAGCACAGGCGTCACTGGGCATGTGACCCTGGCAATAAAAGGGGCCGGGCGCACGTGCCCGTAGCCAGTTCCACAAACTATCTAAGTGTGTCCGTGTGGTCATTATGCAAGCATGAGGGCCCCGGGCCCTACCACATGACATTGTGCTGTGTACAGCGGACGCAACCATGTCACCTCAGGCAGTGGGGAAGACCTGGGATATGTACCTGTGTCGTATCCCCCTGTAAGCGTAAGTGGAGTGGGCTGGCGTACGACAGTCCAGCGTAGGGGTGTGGATAATCAGCCCTGGGCTCTGGGCGTTGCTAAGTGTTGGCCTTGCCAAGGAAGTAACTAATGCGTGTGTCTCTGTTGCAGTGTCGGCGCCACTCGTCCCGCAATGGGCAATGTTGCGATGTAGCATGTCCCCGGAGTGCGGGCTCGGCCGAAGGGAAAAATGAAGGAGCGCAAGCCCGCTCGGGGTCCGGGATCATACATGCCAACTGTTGTGTGTGTCGCTATTACCACAGCATAGGCCAAAGGTCTACCCTCAACCGCATCGTGAGTTCAGCCAGCCATGAACTCTACATCTGTGTCCGCCCTATCCTTACCATAGGTCTACACACACGTGGCCGCCCACCTTCAACGCACAACATCACAGTGTCGTTGTCAGGCTTGTGGACATGCGCAGACAGGCATGACAATGGTGTGCCGTAGGAGTGCAAGTGATGCAACCGCGCTGCGCACACTAGTAAATAGGCTCGGGGGAGGGAGGAGCAGCAGTGAGGCTATGTAATACACATTGATGCCGCTCATTTGCTACAAGCAGTACCTGTCAAACAGGAATCACTAAGTCACACATATCACACACCAGTGAACTAGTGAGCCTGCCAACACATCATGCAGAACCAACTTTTGACTCATGTCTCTATGCACTGTCACAGGTGATCAAGGATATGCACTCTGCCCTTGGATGATGACACCCCTCCGAGCCCCGAACACACAAGCCCAGAGGCAGTACAATGCGGCCCACAAACGCACCAGGGGCATCGTGGAAAGCACATTTGGCATGTTGAAGTCACGTTTCAGGTGCCTGGACATCACAGGTGGAAGGCTCCTGTACAGCCCAGGCATCGTGTGCAAGATGATCATTGCATGTTGTGTGTTGCACAACATATGTGTACGCACCAATGCCCCATGGCTACAAGTGCCAGATGCACCGGACGATGATGAGGAAGATGAGGCAGGTGGACCACACCCCACTGCAGCAGCAGCAGGAATAGCCCGTAGGAACACCATCATTGACAATTTCTTCACATGAGCACGTCACATTGTCACAGTCCTTAGCAAACATGGGACAGTACAAAATGACCACAGGCACAGCATGTGCAAATAAATTCATTACAACACACATTCCCTGTGTGCATGTTACTCCTCTGTACAAGCACATCACTTTGACAGGTGTAAGTGCAACATGTAGTGCTAACAATCTCACTAATTGGAAATAGATGGTGGGTGTGTCACCTCTATACAGAGAGGCTGCTTAGGGTGTCACGTATTCAAAATGCCATTTCTGTGTGTCAAAGATAGTATGGAATCCCACTCATCAGCGTTTCACATGTGCTCCAAATCATTACATATAGGCTGTCATTTGTGACCTACAATTGACAACAGGGCTTCTTTTGGGGTCAAATATGTACCACCATGATGCAGGGATGCACCCTGTGACTCAAGTCCCACAACATGAGCTACATGGACGTAAGGGGGAATCAATGCCCCTACATTCGTCCATGCTTTCATACTTGATTAATCATAGACATGACACATCTGTGTGTATTAGAATGTATTATTCACGTTCAGTGGCGTGTTGAGGCTGTCTTAGTACTGGGCCATGCAGACAACACTTTACAATGTTGTCCCATGGAGGGCCAGCCAGAGTCCTTTAGGGATTGACAAGTCACTCAGAAGGGGAAGAGTCCAGTCCGCAGGCTGATTGCTGTGTCATTGTTGAGCATACAAGATATGGCAGTCCATGTCGAGGTCCAAGGTTAGTGTCGCAGAGTGTGTCGGGGGACAGTGGAAGGTGTTATTCCAGGGCATGATGCAGAGGGCAGACCCAAGCAGAAACAAGCCATATGGCGGAGATGAATGCTACTGCTTCCTCCTTACCACTGAGGCAGATTCATCCTCATCTTCGTCCTCTGACGTTTCATGTACCTCACATGTGGATGGTGGTGTTTGGTTTGCAGCACTGTGTGACACTGACACATCAGGGGTCGGAGATGTGGATGTAGAAGTAGCAGCAGCATTCATCTGCGCAATGTCTTGTGGCATCACTCCCATGATGAGGATCTGCACGGCACGGAAGATCCCATCTACAGCGTTCTCGTGTGCAGCCGTGGTAGCCATTCTTTGTGCCTGCATCCGCTCCATGTTTTCTATGACCCTCCTTATGTTTCCCAAATCACGGATGACATCGCTGTAGCCACTCTGACTAGACAGTGTTGTTGTCTCCGAGTCATGACTCCAGCGACGCCAGCCATGGATTGTTGGAGGGCAGGGGGTGGACTGTGGGTGTCCGTTAGGGACTGTAAGTGGTCCCTGATGGGACTTAGACACCCACATATGGCATCTAGTTTGGCTGCCATGAGGTCGAACCCCACCCGCACCTGTTCAGCCAGCTCCTTCTGGCAGTCTAACACACGGCGTTGGAACGCCATGTGTTCTTCGGTGAGGGACTGGGAGCCAGACGTGGTGGTGGATGCTTCCTGCTGTGTGGTCTGTGCAGGGGGTGGGATCACCTCGATGGTGCTGGGCTGCCCTGCTACTGGAGGTGGGGTGCGGAGGTTGTCCATGAACCGTTGGAGTTCGTCGTAGTCGATGTCCTGGGGGTCGTCTCCATCATCACTGACGTAATGTAGGGTCTGCTCTGCAGGAGGTGTTGATTGTCCCTCTGCAATGTAAAGGGGAGATGCAGTTTCACAGTGTGTTCCATGTATGTTGCCGCATTGTCGGAGTTTACATACAGACTGCATGACAATGTAGATTGTGACTGTTTGTGAGGAGATGCCTATTTGATGCGGGACAGTGGACATTTGTACTACATCACGGATGTGAGGTTGTACTCGTACATTGTCATCTCACAGTTTCCTGCTATGCCAGATGTGATTGGCCATTTTGTACACACATGCGGCACCAGTTGTGTCCTGTGTTCTGTTGTGAAAGTGTTGCAGTTTGTACCACATTGTTATCAATATTGAGGTGCTCTTATTCTTATGTGTGTGCTGCATTGTGGGTGAGTCGCCCCTGCAGCTCTGATTTGGCTGCCCCTTATCCCTTTCAGGCGGTGTGCCTTTGACTTCTGTGCTTCTACAGTGCTGAGATGTTGCGGACTTGGGTAAATTGGGCTCTTGGTCGAGTTGTGACTCTTGGGCATGGTTTGTCCGCAGATGTGTTGTTGAGGTCAGGGGTTGTTTGTGCACGTGGATGTGTCAGAGTGTGACCTGCTCCTTTCCGGATGTGGTCCACACTCAGTCACCTCAGTGTCGTGGCGTGCACCATGTCATGGTAATTGGACTGCAGCCATGCTGATCGTCATGCAGTGTCACTTGCATTGTCAGTGTGGCTCACGGACCCGCAGCTTTGCTGGGTTCAGCACATGTGTATGGGTTTGTTGTGAGATTAGTGATGTGTGGGGAGGGCCCCCTCCGGGCACATTGTCGACGGGGGCCTACTTGCTGTTTCTATGTGTGCTGCAGTATGCCAAGGAGATCAGGGACATGTTCCAGAGTCATTGTGGGTGTGCAGTGTGCTCTACTTAATTGTGCATGTGTGCCATTGTGCCCATCTCCCCCGTCCCCCAGTCCCTGGTCGGTACTCACCCTGTTGATGTTGTGTCAGGTCATGTTGAGCAGTGTCCGGATCCACTACTCCTGGCACTGTATCCCGACTGATGACTGTGGCCACCATTTTCTCCATGTCATCCAGCTCCTGGTGTGCCGCTGGACCCCCACCTCCAATCTGCGTTGCTGCTTTCATGTTGGCATCGAGTTTCTTCTTGGTTTTGCCCTTCACATCATTCCAGCGCCTCTTGACCTCTTCCATTGTCCTCCTCAACTCTGCAACTGCATTCACATGGTCCAAGATAGTCTGCCATGTTAGCGTCTTTGTTGCCAATGACACGTTGGAGATGACGAACAGTTGTTGGTAGTGTTCTGTCACCTCCGTAATGATGATCCTGTTTTCCTGCGGACTGAACCGCGTCTTCCTCTTCCTCTTCTCCTTGGCCTTCCCCGACCCCGAGGTTCCTTGCTGGTCGTCTGTGGGGCTTGTGGGGTTCGCGTTGTCCTCTGCACTCGGTCCGGGTGCATCCATGCCTGTAGCTGGTTATCGCTGATTTTTGTATCGCGATTTGGGGCATCGCAACTTTTTTCGCGTTTGTGTTCCGCATTTTTTCGGCGTCGCGTTAATTTTAACGCGGTCATTTGGCACGTTTTCGTGGGACTATCGCATGGTGCCGCAGGGTTGAGAATACAACGTTAACACGGTGTTATCTTCCCGCAATGGACTGCGATGTGCAAAGTTGCGTTAAGCTAATTTTGCGATAATTATCACACGTTCTTGAGAATATCCTCCAGAGAAAGTCGCATGATAAATATAAGAGTGGATACAGAGTAATGTGCGAAGCTAAGCAGTCAAGAATTACAATGCATTGACTCACGGCGTTCAAGTTAATCATGGAATGTTTTACAAAGTTAAGAACTGATAACACGACAGAGCATTTCAAAATGAGTCAGCTTTAAAAGTAAAACTAAAACGTGCAGACAAAGTCAGAAGAAATGAGATAGTATTCCTTCTAGATGCACAGATACAGAACTGAAGCCTGATTTTGAAAGTTTGCAAAAAACATGAAGTCAGAACACTCATTGCCCTTTTTGAATGAAAGTATTCTCAACTATTTTCACAGATTAAAGGAGAAGCCACACAATTAAAATATAACAAGGAAATGGATTCGAGTGGAATTTACCAGAGAACTCGTTTTAAACGACCAATACAAGATTCGACAGAGAGCTTAAGGTAAAAAGCATTTTCCAATCCATGTAAATAGTCTCACCACAGTTCACATTTATATAGAGTGACAGACATCTAACATTCATTTTATTCCTTTTTTACAGAATCAATCAATTGAAATGTGAGGTTCGAAACGCAACGCATCGACGACCATCCATAGAGGCATAGAGGAGCTATTTGTAATCATTGTGACAACTTCAAGTAGGCCATCCTAAAAAATAAATTGGTAGCCTAAACTACATAAGTGGGTTGGATAACCCTTACAGCTGGACTTGTAATAAGAGGTCATGAAGGAGATTAATAATAGAGATCTCTCTACCAATGAAATCATTTGACTGGTGCACATGTAATATTAATATGTGAATCTATGTTCATGTTGTATATATATTTTAAGATCGTGAATGTTTTGACCCATATATTGGGCACACATTACTTATGTAAAAATGTTGTTTTGGAAATGTAATGTGCAGCCATCGAGTGCTGCAGAAACGTACCTCATACACTCATGTGGTCCGATTAATTTGCGGAGGTGATTTTGAAATGTATTTGAAAAGCATAGAGTGAGAAAAAAATCACCAAAAGATTAAGAAAATTAAATTACTTGATCCTATAAAAAAGAGTTGAATGAATAATTTCAGCTGGGGAACATTGTAAGTTTTTTGAATTTATAGTGGCCTATCCCAGCTGACTCCAAAGGCCCAACCCCTTTCTACGAAACTTTTAAGAAAGTTGGCATTTTCTTACTTTAACCATACTGTGCCTCTGCCAGTCTTTAAATACACGTCTGGGATGGGTGACAGCTGGGCTTTGTGCATTCCCTCTAGGCAATCATAATCAGAGAGAGTTCCTGATGGGCCATTCACGTCCTGATGGGCCATTACCAGGCTGATGGGTCATCCTGGACAGGATGGGAGGGAGGAGCTGGTACTTGCACCTGAATACTGCTGTGCCTGTCCCTCCACAAAGAGCTGCATATCCCCCTGCAGTGAGTCTGTAGCCAGGGCAGGAAGGGCAGGGACTATATGAACTTCAAAGGCACAGCTCTCTTTGAAATCTCCGCCACTTCAAAGGCACAACTGGGTATAAGTACTGGATCTCTGACACCATCATTTCAGTACACTTCTGGACCTGAGAATACTCTGCCAGGATGAAGGACTGCTGTGGTGCCAGGGGGACAGTCACGTTGCTGAACTGCTTTGCTGTGTTGTCCAGCTGCCTGCTGACCTCTTGCCTGGGAGTGAGAAGGACTGACCCTGCATCTATACACCCCAGAACCTAAGTGACTTCAAGGGCTTGCTGACTTGCCTCCTGTTCTGAAGTTTCAAGGACATCAGAGACTTCCAACAACCTTTCTTGAGCTACTGGACTCTGCCAACTGTGAGTCCTGTCCTGCCAAGAGGTGCCAAATACAGTCCTGGGCGTTGGAGGTGGGTTTTTCAGCTGTTTCTCTTCAAAACCCACGCATTGATGACTTAGCGCCGGTCGGAACCGGCGCATCTGCTTTGACGCCGATGTATCACTGCTTCGAGGACTCTACCGCTCCGACTGGGCGGCTAGATGACGAGGGATCACCTTCATCCCAAAAGGTTCGGTGACAAAGCAGCACCTGGCTGTGCTGCTCGATGACGAAGCATTGCCTTCATCAAAAGGGGTTCGGCTCCGACACATCTCCAGACTTGGAACCGATGCGTCTTACTTCTCGTCATCGGCACATCCTCCGTAAAGGTACTGTTTGCAGCGGGCCATGCGTGGCTTCTGTATCTGGCCCGTGCTCTGTCGTGGTCGGCCTGAACTTTTGGATTTACCCCGGTCAAGAGCAACCATATGTCCCTGCTTAAGCATCATATTGCAGTTTAATCTTTACAAATGTACATCTCAAGTTCTACTTATTGGATTTTTGTCGTTTTGGTCTTGTTTCACTCATAAAAATATTCTCTATTTTTCTAAACTGGCATGGAGTCTTTTTATGGTGTTTTCACTGTGTTACTGTAATTAAAGTATTGCACAAATACTTTACACATTGCCTCTTAAGTTAATCCTGATTGCTCTGTGCCAAGCTACCAGAGAGTGAGCACAGGTTCATTTAGGTTATGTATCTGACTTAACCTGGCTAGGATTGGGGTCCCTACTTGGACAGGGTGCAAACCTCTGCCAACTAGACACCCAATTTCTAACATAAACTACACTTATAAAATTTAATAAGGTAATCCCAATGTTATCTTATGGAAGTTATAGGCCTTGCAGTAGTAAAACAAAAATGTAAGAGTTTTTCACTACCAGGACATGTGTAAATAAATAGTACAGGTCCTGCTTTTTAAATACATCACACACTACCCTCTGGGCTGTCCAGGGCCTATCATGGGGGGTGACTTATTTGTATTAAAAAATACGTTTTGGGCCTGGCAGCTGGTCAAAATGGCGGTTTAAACTGCACACACATGCTCTGCAATGGCAGGCCTGAGATATGGTTAAAGAGCTACTTCAGTGGTTGGCACAATCAGTGCTGAAGACCCACAAGTAGCATTTAATTTACAGGCCCTGTGCACATGCAGTCCACTTTTCTAGGGACTTATAAGTAAATTAAATATGTCAATTGGTTATGAGCCAATATTACCATGTTTAAAGAGGAGAACACATGCACTTTAGCACTTGTTAGCAGTTGTAAAGTGCTCAGAGACCTATGGCCAACAAAAACAAATTCAGCAAAAAGTAGGAAGAGGAAGGCAACATGTTTGGGGGTGAAAAATCTGGTATATGAGTATGAAAATTCATTTTTTTATTATTTATAGATAAGCTTTTGTTTTAGGGAACAAGGGGGTCTATTACGATGGTGGTCGAATGTCCACCGCCTGCCACGCAGTGCAGGGAAATGCAGGACATGCCCATTTGAGCATCGCGACGGTGCTGCGGGCAGGTTTGTTTTTCCAAAATGAAAAGCTTGCATTTGATAGCAAAATGTGCGCATTCTCATAACTTAAAAGCATATGTTTGGTGACAAAATTCTTGCATTTCCAAATATATGTTTTAAAAAACATTTGTGTTCTTTAATTGTGATACCTTTCTTCAGAATAATAATGGTAGTTTCTGAAGAATATTGGTACAGATTAGTGGAGCTGTTTGAGGATTGGGATTGATTTGTCATTATGGGGGTTTTACAGATCTGTGTATTGGTTGTCACTGCTTGGGTGCTAGCACATGAACTGGAGCCCATAGAGGTGAGCTGGCACTAATGTGCAACAATTCCAAACATTTTTGTCTATCAAGCTCAGATCCTCTATATACATGATATTAAACCATAGCCAATGTTCACCAATTATTTCGCCAAAATTGCTTTAAAACACCGCATCCAGCATATTTTACTCTTGAATTCCTTAAAAGTACTAACATCTGACCTATAAAGTTATTCCTTAATTCTTTCCAGTTTTCATCAATGTAACTGATCCATTGTTCTTCAAAATGTGTCACTGGCCCTAGTTTTCCTAAATAGATCTCAATATCTCCTCTAAAATTGAGTTTATATTGTATGACATTTTAAGTAATGTCACTGCTCCAATGTATTTTGTGGCTTTTCATATGCCACTACTGATGACAAACGTTTGTTGCAGGACAACCTCAAAAACGGTCTATAAATCTTTTGACCTTTGACAAGTTTTACTGACCAAACTACTATATGTGCAGTGCAACACTGGACACTGATGTTCTCGAGCCACCTTTAATTCCTCTGTGTGGATGCCTTTAAACTATGTTCGTTTTTGATTAACATTCTTTAAAGTAAACCACTTGCGCCCTCTTTCACCTCACAAGAAAATTTTGTGTTTTAAAATGTCATTGTTAGTATAGCATTTTGTTCAAAGACTACCACACCTGACCTGCGCCTCCTCCCCCTGAATCATTTTCTTGTCATTGCTGGGGGCTGTGCTCCCCAAAACATATATTCCTGGCTACCGCCCTGAGCTGCTGGTGTGCTTGGGCTGGGGCATGGAGTAGGCAGAAGCCTAGTCTTCTTCTGTGATGCATTTCAAGCTGCGGCAGGCAGGTCAGGTGATGGTACGTCTGTGGTGGTGTGGGATAGGTATGCTGAAACTGATGAGGGTTTGGTCTCTCCAGTTCATTGTTGCTGGCTTTTTGACTGTGATGTTGCTGATTGAGGAGGCAATTGGGGCCAGTAGGTGTCCGGGGGTCTATTTGAGAGTTTTATATAGCGCTGGCTAGACCCTAGGGTATCAGAGCATTTTACAAGACATAGCATTGAGAGAAGGATTCACAGTTGACATAGTATAACAAGAGGGGATTAAAACAGTGTAACATAAAATAGGTATCTCAAAGAGGAACAGATAATCCAACATTGTCCACCCAAGGCATAGACGGTGAATTGGGTCAGGCAACCTTATTGAATGGTCCTGTTGGTGTAGCAAACTCAGAGGGGTGGGTTGAGGTATTTGTTCAGTAGTAGAGTTTTGATATTTCGTTTTAAGCAAGTTATAGGAAGGGTTGCAGCAACAGACTTTAGGAAGTGAGTTCCAAATCGATGGAGCGTTGCCTGAGAAATAACATTTCTGAGATTATTTTTTTCTCGTGTTTTGCCTACTCTCAATAGTTTGTTTTCTAAATATTTAGGGTTTGCGGTGGGGAGGGCTTTGTGGGTGATGCAGGCTGATTTGAAGATGCATCTTCCTTCTATTGGTAGCTAATTGAGACTCTTGAGAGCAGGTGAGATGTAGTCAAATCTTTTGGCACCTGTGAGGAATCTAGCTAGTTTGATCACGTGTGGTGTCCGGTGATCTGGCTGGGTTTGATCACGTGGTGGTCAAGACCCAGGTTTTTGAGTTTTTTCAGAAGGGCCATAGAGTTTGTGCTGGTGCAATTTTCTAGGTAAAAGTTAAGGTCTCTGAGGATGATGAAGATGATAGCATTGATGATGAGGGGGTGAGACAAACTGCACGATCGTGCAGTAGGCCCCATAACTCAATGGCATGTTTGGTGAGCGAGCTGGTGTAGAGGAGCATGCATGTGAGTGTGGCATGTTGAGTGGGTGGTGGTTGGTCTGTTTGAGCGTGAGTGGGTGACTGATTTATGTGAGTGTGAGCGAGTGAAATGCTGGAAGCTGTTGGTACCAGAAAGGTGTAGGGTGTGGGAGAGTGCAAGAGAGATTGCAGGAAGCACATGTGAACACCCCTTTCATGTTTTGTGGTCTGGCAGCAGTGCAGGGAGCAGCCGCCAGGGTTGAGAGCACAGAGGAGCATGGCAGGGTAGTGGTGGATAGAGGAAGGACCAGGGTTACTGGCACTGGGTGCAGTCTATGCATGGACAGGTGCTTGAATTTGGCCCTCCAGTAGCAAACCCCAGGCACGTCTGCACTGCAGCACCAATAAGTAGTTGCTGGGAGGGGGAATAACGCAGGGAGCATTGCACAGATGGATGGAATTGAAGTCCGCTTGCTTGGTGTTAGACCTGACATCCTTGGCGTGGTTTCCCCTGACTTTTTGCCTTCAGACCTCCTGTTTCTACTGTTTTTGCTGACTTTGTTTGTGCTGGCTTTAGGAATCTGGGCACTTTACCACTGCTAACCAGTGCTAAAGTGCATGCGCTCTATACTTAAAACATAGTAACATTGGCTTATCCACAACTGGCATATATAATTTACCTATGAGTCCACAGTAAAGTGCACTACATGTGCCCAGGGCCTGCAAATTAAATGCTACTAGTGGGCTTGCAGTACTGTTTGTGCCACCCACTTAAGTAGCCCTTTAAACATGTTTCAGGCCTGCCACTGTAGAGCCTTTGTGCTCAGTTTTAAACTGCAGTGTTGACCTGGCAAGTTAACCTACTTGCCAGACCCTAACTGTCATGACCCTGTCCCTGTCATCCCAACCCTGCTTCATTGACCCATGTTACCACCATCCATAATATACACTGCAATCCTTGGGCACCCATAATACATACTGCGATACGAGCTCTTCTGTGGCTTCAGAAACATGATTTTGGTTATGTAAAAATAGTCATTGTTCAACCTTGAGCTTGTGCGTGCATTATGTATATATATTTTCGCTCACTTGCCTGCCTGTTTGCCGCCACTGAGGACGCCTGACACACCCCTTGAGGGGGGAGGTGCCAGCACTCAGCTGACCCGCGCCGCGCACCGTAAAGGTGCTTGACATCTTCCGCGGCGCAGGACGCGTTTTCGCTCACTTGCCTGCCTGTTTGCCGCCGCCGAGGACGCCGCTGGGAGGACGCCTGACACACCCCTTGAGGGGGGAGGAGCCAGCACTCAGCTGACCCGCGCAACGTAAAGGTGCTTGACATCTCCCACGGCTCGGGACGGGTGCATGCCGCGCCAGGGCCGCGCCCGGGCCAAGAGCGGGCCCATCCGCGCCCGTCAGTGACCGGAGGAGGCTGGGCTGGGCCCCCCCTCTTGGTTTCTCAGTGTTTTGCCTCTTGAGGCCTGGCATATGGACTTGGTCTCTCTGGAATTTTGTTGGACTCATTACCCAGGGGACCGAAGTTGGGGACCTTTTACTTGGAGATTGGTGCAGGTAAGAGCCCCATTTTATATCTTGCCTTGTATGTGGGCTCTGTGTGCGACCTATTGCTGCTGGCTATTTTCCTTTCTTGGCTTATAGTGGACAGTGGAAAGTGTACTCTATTCTTTTGCGGGACTTTGTCGGTCTTAGCTGGGCCTATTCTGTAGGGGTACTGAGTTGCTGTTGTTACAACGAGCAAACGTAGGCCGGCTGCACCTACCACAAAGGAATCCACGAACACGGTAACCACTATGGACGCTTTCCTGCAGCAAGCAGCCGGGGTCCTGGACAAGGAAATTGAACTGGCCACTCTGCGGTTGGCTCGATCCCCTATTCCCCCTTTCTCGCAGAGCTGTGTTGCCCCCGCATGGACAGGGTCACCCTTTTTAGCACACGCTCCTTGTGCCAGTCAGGTAGACATGGCACAAGTTCTGACAGAGGCTGACCGCCTGTGCACATCAACCTCTGCCACACTGAACTGTGTCCAGTTACCAGTGCCTCGGGAAGCATGTATAATCCCCGGTGTGGGACCCGGGATGGGGAGGGGAGCAGGGGGGCTAAGAGGAAACGCCCCCCATCGGGGGGCACTGCAGAGTAGCGAAAAAGTACTGGCACACACTCTAACTCCTCAGTGCCAACTATAGAGCCCAGCACGGACCTGACACTTTTGCTTGACACGTTTAAGACCGCCTTGCTATCTGCGCTGGATCCCAAACTAGACCCAATCCTACTCCGCTTGTCTGCGAATGAGGATAGCCTGATCAAATTGTCTGCTTCATCACAAGGGGTATATACAACGCTGCCCACAGGACTTCCAACTTTAAAGGACATGTGCAACAGCTCTGGTGGGACTGGCCCGGAGCATGGCACCACGTCTTCTCACAGGCTCATGCTGGAAGTAGCCATGCAGCAACCGTGTCATCCTGTGCCAACAGTATGCCCTGCTACAGCAGCAAGTGCCAGTAGTAAACAACTAGCAAGACCAGTAAACTGTAGGGGGGGGGTCCCGAATTTAGAGTCCCATCAGACTCCAGGTCCCGCAGGTAGTGGTACAAAATGTCTTCTAGATGAAAGGTGGGGTGGGATGACCTCAGGGGACTTTAGCAACACCACTCAGGGTCGGTGCATCGTTCATTTGCCCACCAAGTCGACCCCGCTTGTAGTGGTCTTGGCCAATGTTCCCACACTGGATTCGGGTTCCAGGGAAGACTTTGACCAATTGAAGAACAAGGTGGTGCACTGGTTACATTTGAATATCGCCCCGGGGCCGAGGGTGGAAAATCACATTATCATGGTACGCAGGACACCTTGGGTGGGCAGCTTCAGGAAAGGATGGGCAGGGGAATGTGTCATTATTAACTTTAATAGTCCTCTTATGGTATCCAGCATTTTATGTTTAGTTGTGCAACTTAATCATAGAAGTCGGAACTCGGCCAGTGTGGCATTGCCATTAGGCTATTTTTACAGGCCCTTTAATTATCCATTGTCACCTTTTGGGAACCTACAGGGGTGGCCTCAAGAGGCAAACCACATGAACCAGAACGAGGCAATAATAGGTGTAAGCTTGTCTAACAGGTTCACGCCCCTGTGCTCATTAGAATCTTATGACTGACTGTCTGTCGGCTCACAGGATCCAGCAGTCCTCCCACCACAGGAGACGGCAAGGCCATTGGGCCCGGGCCTTCATGATTGCTATGGGTGTAAGTTTATTTCTTGGAATATTGCAGGTCTTGCGAGCAAGATTGATGACTCTGACTGGCTGCTTTTTGTTAAAGGTTTTGACGTAATATGCCTTCAGGAAACTTGGGCTGTCGAGAACAGATTCCAGTTGGAAGATTATAAAACTTTTTTTGTACCAGCTACCCCATCTAGGATAGGGAGAGCTAAGGGGGGCCTGGTCACCTTTGTTTCATTTGCAGTCAAAGGGAGATTAGTTACATTGCCCCACACTTCACCAACCCTACAAGCAATGTTATTAACTAGTGGAACGAACAAGCTGCTGCTTTTAAATTTCTATAATGCAGGAGCCACTGAAACAGATGCATGTAACATCACACGGCTGGGTTCCTTACTGAGGAACATCACCTTGTGCGGGCAGGACTATTCTAATATACTTATAGCAGGGGATTTTAGCATTCACACATGTGGGGACATCAGGCGAGGGGGGTGAATGCCATGGGCTGTACACTCCAAGATGGTTTGCACATGGAACATTCCTCCCAGTGCTCCCTACTTAATGCTATTTTGCATGACTTTGATTTAACATCTGCTATGAACAAGCTGCCTCCGGATAAAGCTGATATTGTCCCTACCTTTATCGGGAGAGGGTGTGAGACATTTATTGATTTTATTTTCATCTCTACACCATTTTATTATTACATCTCGGACTACTCCATTAAGGCAAGCATACACAGCGATCATAACCCCGTGTGCGTTTTGACAGGATGGCCTCGGGTAATTGAAAAATTAAGGTGGGTCTTGGGGTTCCCCTAAAAGCAGTGTAAGGAGGAGGAGAATGAAGTGGGGTCAAATCATCCTGGAACAGTTACATGAGTCCCTTTTAACTCAGTGCAACAGGGAATTTGCTATTTGTCTAGAGAGTGAGGCTAATCCTTTGGACATTATGGAGGCCTTTGGAGGTTTGTCAGGTGCCATAGTGAACCTATTACGGCTCCAGGTAGATGCACACCGCACTTGGGACCAAGTTGGTTCAACTCAGAGTGCTCCCTTGCCTCTAGGAAATTAAAAGAGGCCGTGGGAGCAACACCTCGCGACCCCTTGGTCGTTAAGAGCCGTCGAAAAGCCTATAAGGCTGCCCTGACAAAGCGTAAGTCTGCCCTGAAAGAGGAGGCTTGGTCAGAACATGTAGAGGTTAGCATTTTGGGTAATAGCTCCAAGTTCTGGAGCATTATCAACAGCCCCTTTTTAGTAGGCGACACTGGCAATTTAATGGCTGCCCATATCCCAGAGGAAGATTGGCTAAGCCATTCTGAGGGCATGTTTCAGTCTGCCCTATCCCCCGGGGAAGGGTGGGAAAGTTTGGCAGGTAAATCTGAGGTTGTATTTACAGCACAGGAGGTGAGAGCCAGTATCATGGGACTTTCCAAAAATAAGGCCCCTGGTCCTGATGGGATTCCGCCAGATCTTTATATCGCGAACATGGATACTTGGGTGCCTGTACCCACGGCAGTTATAAACGCGTTGATTCAGGTCGGTCGCCCGGACTCATGGGCTCTGTCGGTTGTAGGAGAGTAGGATCTGCTTCTTATAGTTACCCCCACTTTTTGCTGATGTCTCACTGTTTTTGGCCTAGTCTGACTAGGATCCTGCTATTCAGGATCCCAATCTTTCTGCTTTCTCCTGTAAATTGCAATACATGTACTTTAGGTACACTCCAGATTGGATACTGGGGTACCCTTATAAGTCCCTAGTATATGGTACACCATGTACCCTGGGCATAGGTACCACAGAGGCCTCCCATAGGCTGAAGCATGTATATGCCACCCACGAGAGGCCATTCAAAATGACACCACAGGTGTGCTACAGCAGCCTGTGTAAGTTGGTGCTTGCACCACTTACTTAGGTATAGGTTCACTATATCTATCTAAATCACTACACTTAAAAACCTATCAGTCACCCCTATGGCAAGCCTTATCAATCCTGAAGGCAGGGTGCTGGGTTTTATGTGAGAGGGTGCCCCTGCATGAGCAGAGCCCCTCTACAGCCTTCGGAGACCATTCTCTGGGGTTGTCTGTGATGCAGCCAGACATATAGGTCTAAGTGCATTATAACCGCGCGGTAAATGCTAACTTTAAAACGGCTGCTTAGAAACATGTTGTGTTTGGTGTCAAACACCTTGGAATCATACCTCCCACACCAGTAACTGGTGTGGGAGGTATGATTCCACCCTTGTAGAACTACTACTATGGGTCACCGGTCTACCCGGTACCAGCTTTCTCGACCTGGGCAGCACAAAATGGATGCTGCCAGCCACAGACACCAGTCTGCCCTGCTGCTGCTGAGCCAAGCTCGAGCAGAGGAAGGCCTGACAATAGGTTTCCTGTCACAGGGAGGTGTGACCACCTCCCAGACAGGGTTTAGTGTATTTGGGCTGGGTGGGTGCACTCTTAGAAAGGCAGAAAGTCTGCACTGGGGGCACATTTGGTATCCCCGTGCATAGTCCATTGGCTCCTGCTCTGGTGCGAAACTGGAAAAAGGACATGGGTGTAGCCACCCCTCTGTCCTGCCCCTCCCCTAGGAGGGTCCCCAGAGTCTGTCCAACCCCTTCCCTGGGTATAAAGTGGGACCCCTGACCACAGGACTTTAGATTATACCTGGACAAGACTCTGCAAAGAAACCAAGTACTTCGATGGTCTACACTTCGCTGGACGACATAAGAATCTCCCTTGGAGTAAAGGAGTTACTCCCCTGCAGCAGCAGGCACCGAAGCGCATCTGACAAGCTTGCATCTCCGGAGCTCCTGCAGACTCTGAAGATTTCCGCAACACAGGAGGTGGGTTCCCAAAGGTCCCTGAGGTATATGTGACCTCTCAGCGATTCTGAGACCAGTATCCCTCGTGGGGGCCGTGCAACCCATACCCCTGTGCACCGCGTCTATTTGCAAGTGCATATGCTTGTTGGTTATCCCTGAGCTTGTGCATTGGACTACGTGTAGTCCTGACTCCGAGCAACATTTGCACCGAAGATATCCGGCCTCCACTCCACGAGTGCTCTGTGGGCTGGTACTTTGTGAATTCCCTCGAGGTCTCCTCGCGATCCCTGGTCCGTTGACCTGTGGGTCCTGGTGGGGGTCATCTCGTTTGTTCTTGGGCTTCCCTGATTGCTCCAGACGTGCCCTGACTCTCCATTGCTTGGAGAGTCCCCTGGACCTTGCCGGTCCACACCGTAACCTGTTTCCTCTGTCTGCATGGGTTGCCGTTGCCAAGGCTTGTTGGTGTTCCAGCCGGACACTGACCCCTCAGCTCTCGAAATCCTTCGTGGGGCAGCTCACCTCCGGACCCTGGTCATCGTCGGCGTCCCCTGGTCCCCGTGGCTGCAGAGACAAACATCCTTTCTCTTCACCTGAAGCACCCGACATCGGTGGGCATTCGACTACCGAGCCCCTGGTCACCTGAAGTGACCCAGACTCTGTCCCCTCTGCTTTCAGGTTCTTCTCACCTCGGATCCAGGCTTGGATTCCACCGGACACTCTCCGCCTTCCTGGCAGCAGTACTTTTTTGCAGCTCTCCATTGAAAACAACGGAGGTTTCCGACACCACTTGACCCCTATGCACCCTGCTCCTCTGGGATAGGTAACGCGGGTACCTCGGTACTCACAAGGGTGTTGGCCTTAGAACCTCTTATGTTCCAAAGGGTTTGCTTGAAGTCCTCGTAGAAGTGTCCTTAAACTGTAATTTTCCAACCGCAACTTTCCCATAGAGTTGCACGGAGCATGCGGTTGTGTTTCCTCACTGCACCCGTCCTCCGTGGGCGCCTTGTGTCACTGCCTTGGGGTCCCAACGATTCTACGTGCTCTAAAACAAGCTGCTTTACATTCCTTCAAGATTAAGCCTGAAGGCTGCTCTCCACAGCTACCACTAGGATAGCTTTCTAAAGGTTATCTTTGACCTCATACATCATAAGGGTCGTTTGGACTGGTGCAAGGTGCCCACTTTAATTAGTGGACAGCATATACCAGGCCAACTTCTCACATTGGTGTGCACGGTTGGGATTCAAGCTTGCTATTGTTTTACCAGATAAATCTCATTGAGTGATTAACTGAAAACCCCTGAGTATTAGGCACATATAATACATCAAATTGGAATAAGTAAGTTCTACTGAACTTGGAGTTGGGTAAGTCAAGGGCCTAGCAAACCCTTTCTCCAACTCAAGAGAGTTTAGTCTCCACTAGGTTAGGTAGGTGCCTACACCACATAACACTAGTATGTCTTCTAGAGGAGAAGCCAGTGGCTCTCTGCCAACTAGGTATGACCATCTCTCATTCCAAGAATTGAGAAACATGTGTACATCTAGGAAGCTGAGGACAGGGAGAAGTGCAAGCACCCAACGTCTCATAGAGATGTTGCTCTTAGATGACCTCAGAAAGACCCCAGGGTCTGATGAAGTAGAAAGAGTGGGTGGGACATGAGATGAGGAAAGGCCAGGAAGTGAAACCTTCTTTGAGCTGGACTCAAACCCTGGCCAGGAGGATCAACATGATTCTAACCTGGAAAACACAGAACTTCCTTCAGGTGGGGGAGAAGGCCCCAGTGGCCCTCTCTTTACTCCAACAGGAAGAGTACAGAGTTTGCCTAGGAGATCCAGAACTCCCTCTGTGGAGTCTAATCACTCAGGAACTTCTGTAGGGACTTCCATATCACATAAGAGGGAATTCTCTTATGATAGACAGTGCCAACTTCTGGAGCTTGAGAAAATCAAGTGTAGGCTCAAGAAGGAGCAGTTGGCCCTAGACAGGGAATCCCTAGAGCTCCAAGGAGCTACAAAAAGATTGGGACTAGAGTCCCATGGCGGCAGCAACAGTGTTCCTAGAAGTAGGGAGTATACTCATGAACATAGGAACCTGAACAAGATAGTCCCTCCCTACCAGAGTGGGGATGACATCCACAAATGGATAACTGCACTGGAAAAGGCCTGTAAAGTACAGAAGGTCCCTCAGGGGCAGTGGACAGCTATCTTGTGGCTCTCCTTTGCTGACAAAGGTAGAGATAAGCTCCTCACTGTTAGAGAAGAGGATGCTGACAACTACTCAGTCTTGAAGAGTGCTCTCATTGATGGGTTTGGCTTAACCACTGAACAATACAGGATTAAGTTCAGAGACACCCAGAAGACACAGACTCAGGACTGGGTAGACTTTGTAGATTGTGCTACTAAGGCTCTGGAAGGCTGGTTACTTGGCCGTAAAGTGAATGATTTTAAAGGATTGTACAAATTAATTATGAGGGAGCAGATCCTTAATAATTGCCAAAATCAGTTGTTGCATCAGTACCTGGTGGACTCTGATCTGACCTCTCCCCAAGAATTGGGAAAGAAGGCAGACAAATGGGTCAGAACCAGGGTGAAGCAGAAAGCTCAGAATCAAGGTGGTGACTCTAAGAAGCAAGATGCTAAGACCACAGATATGGGTGGGGAGAAGGGTAAAGACCAGAAGTCTTCACAAGGGTCCCAAAAACCTGCATCTGGGGGGGAGTCACAATCAAACAAGGGTAAAGGCAAAAAGAAACCTTGGTGTCATATCTGTAAAGAGAAGACCCATTGGACAAAGGATGCCAATTGTCCAAGGGCCAAGGATTCTACTCCTACCACCACTGCCCCATAGGCAACTGTTCCCCCTAGCTCAGTTCCAAGTGGTGGTACACAGAACAAGGGTATAGTAGGGTTACCCTTGGGATCTGAGATGGATTCTGGCCTAGTCAGAATTCCAACTCAGGCTGTGTTAGTCTGTGATGGAGGCATGGATATTGCCTCCTTATTTGTAAGTCCCAGTAACTTGGGCAGGTACAGACAACAGCCTTTAATCAATGGTAAGGAGGCATGGCATACAGGGACACAGGTGCAAGTGTCACAATGGTAATAAAAGAACTTGTGGGCCCTGATCAGATCATACTTGGTGAGATGTACCAAGTGACCAATGCAAGCAGTGTCAGGACAGACCATTCCTTGGCAGTTGTGAATTTCACCTGGGGAGGAGGGGTAACTGGCCCTAAGAAGGTTGTGGTAAGTTCAGACCTCCCTGTAGAATGCTTATTGGGCAATGATTTGGAAACTTCAGCCTGGGCTGAAGTGGAACTCAGGACACATGCAGAAATGCTGGGCATCCCTGCAGATGTGTTTGCCATGACTAGGTCACAGGCAAAAATGTCTTCCACTGAACAGGCCCTGGATCCTGGAATAATGGACCAGGTGCCTTCCAAGTGAAGGAGCAGTAGGGGTAAGGCAGTGTCTTCCCCCCTACCTCAGAGTGAGGATCAGACTCTTGAGGGATCTGATCTTAGTCCTGAAGAAGGAACTGTCTCAGAGGAACTTGAACCTGACCAGGTTGAGTTCTTGGGGACAGGGGGCCCTTCCAGGGCAGATCTGAGTCAGGAGCAGCTGACCTGCCCCTCTCTTGAACCCCTCAGACAGCAAGCTGCTGCTGAGGCTGCTGGGAGTGCCAGTGGGTCCCATAGGATCTACTGGGATGATGGACTTTTATACTCAGAGGGTAGAGACCCCAAGCCTGGTGCTACCAGGATGTTGGTTATACCTCTGAAGTTTAGAGGCTTCCTATTAACACTGGCACATGATATCCCATTAGCAGGACACTTAGGCCAAAACAAGACCTGGGACAGAATTGTCCCACACTTTCATTGGCCTCACATGTCAGAGGACACTAAAGAGTTTTCTTGCTCCTGTATCACTTGCCAAGCCAGTGGTAAGGCAGGTGGTACTACAAAGGCCCTCCTGATACCACTACCTGTGGTGGGGGTTCCCTTTGAGAGGGTTGGGATTGACATTGTTGGTCCCATGGATCCTCAAACTGCATCTGGGTACAGATTTATAATAGTGGTGGTGGACCATGCCACTAGGTATTCAGAAACAATACCCCTAAGGACTACCACAGCTCCTGTTGTGGCTAGAGCCCTCCTGGGAATCTTTTCCAGAGTGGGTTTCCCTAAGGAGGTAGTGTCAGACCGTGGTGCAAACTTTATGTCTGGTTACTTGACTGCAATGTGTAAGGAGTGTGGTGTGAATTACAAATTCACCACCCCTTATCACCCACAATGCAATGGGTTAGTTGAGAGATTCAACAAAAGCCTCAAGGGCATGATAAAAGGTCTCCCTGAAAAGCTTAGGCATAGATGGGACATCCTTTTGCCCTGCCTTCTCTTTGCCTACAGAGAGGTTCCTCGGAAGGGGTTGGCTACAGCCCTTTTGAACTTCTGTTTGGACATCCAGTTAGGGGTCCCTTATGTTTAGTGAAGGAGGGATGGGAGTTACCTCTCAAACCACCTAAACAGGACATAGTGGACTATGTACTTGGTCTCCGCTCCAGGATGGCTGAGTATATGAAGAAGGCATCCAAAAACCTTGAGGCTAACCAGGAGTTGCAAAAGGCCTGGCATGACCAAAAGGCTGTTTTGACTGTGTATCAGCCAGGACAGAAAGTATGGGTGTTGGAGCCTGTGGCCCCAGCAGCCCTCCAGGACAAGTGGAGTGGGCCCATACTATTTTTGAGCAGAAGGGAGAGGTTACCTACCTGGTGGACCTTGGTACTCCCATGAGCCCCCACAGGGTGCCCCATGTGAACAGGCTCAAGCCATATGTGGACAGGGCAGACATGGGCTTACTCATGGCTACTGATGAGGGGCAGAAGGAAGAGAGTGATCCACTCCCTGACCTGCTCTCACAGAACCCTGATGATGGTTCAGTTGATGGTGTAGCCTTGGCAGGCAGCCTCACTGGCCAGCAGCAAACTGATTGCAGGAAGGTCCTGAATCAGTACAGACATATGTTTTCACTGACTCCAAGTCAGACCACCTGGTGCACCCATGAGGTGGACACAGGTGACAGTCTGCCTGTTAAAAATAAGATTTACAGGCAACCTGACCATGTCAGGGACTGTATCAGGACTGAAGTCCAGAAAATGTTGGAATTAGGAGTAATTGAGCCCTCAGATAGCCCTTGGGCTAGTCCAGTAGTCTTGGTACCAAAACCTCACACCAAGGGTGGTAAGAGAGAGATGAGGTTCTGTGTTGACTACAGGGGTCTCAATGCAGTCACTAGGACTGATGCTCACCCTATTCCAAGGTCAGATGAGCTGCTTGAAACTTTGGCCATAGCCAAGTTCTTAAGCACATTTGACCTGACAGCTGGTTACCGGCAAATCAGATTAGCTGAGGAAGCAAAACCAAAAACAGCATTTTCAACCCCTAGTGGGCACTACCAATTTGTGGTGATGCCTTTTGGCTTGACGAATGCACCTGCCACTTTTCAAAGGTTGGTGAACAAAGTCCTTACAGGTCTGGAAGCCTATAGTGCAGCTTATCTAGATGATATTGCTGTCTTTAGCTCCACCTGGGAGGATCACCTGGTCCACCTGACAAATGTTTTGGAGGCCCTGCAAAAATCAGGCCTCACTATCAAGGCCACCAAGTGCCAGATAGGGCAGAGTAAGGTTGTGTACCTGGGCCACCTTGTGGGTGGAGGCCAGGTTCAACCATTGCAGAGCAAAATCCAGACCATCATGGACTTGGTTGCTCCAACTACCCAGACTCAGGTCAGAGCTTTCTTGGGCCTGACTGGGTACTACAGGAGGTTTGTCAAAGGATATGGATCCATAGTGACCCCTTTAAATGACTTAACTTCCAAAGGAATGCCTAAGAAAGTTCAGTGGACAGTTAGCTGTCAAAAGGCATTTGATGAGCTGAAGCAGGCCATGTGCACTGCTCCCATTCTGCAAAGTCCTGATTATTCCAAACAATTCATTGTTCAAACTGATGCATCTGAATTGGGGGTAGGGGCTGTGTTATCACAATTGAATGAAGAGGGTCAGGATCAGCCAGTAGCTTTCATAAGCAGAAGGCTGACCCCCAGAGAGAAACCTTGGTCAGCTATTGAGAGGGAAGCCTTTGCTGTGGTTTGGGCCTTGAAGAAGCTGAGGCCATACTTGTTTGGCACTCACTTCATTGTTCAGACAGACCATAAGCCCCTCTTATGGCTAAAACAGATGAAGGGTGAAAACCCCAAACTTTTGAGGTGGTCCATTTCCCTACAGGGGATGGACTATACAGTGGAATATAGACCTGGGAGTAACCATGCCAATGCAGATGGACTCTCCAGATATTTCCACTTAGAACATGAAGACTAAACTGGTCAAGGTTAGTTTAATGTCCTTACGTTTGGGTTGGGTTGTGTAGGAGAGTAGGATCTGCTTCTTATAGTTACCCCCACTTTTTGCTGATGTCTCACTGTTTTTGGCCTAGTCTGACTAGGATCCTGCTTTTCAGGATCCCAGTCTATCTGCTTTCTCCTGTAAATTGCAATACATGTACTTTAGGTACACTCCAGATTGGATACTGGGGTACCCTTATAAGTCCCTACTATATGGTACACCATGTACCCTGGGCATAGGTACCCCAGAGGCCTCCCATGCGCTGAAGCATGTATTATGCCACCCACGAGAGGCCATTCAAAATGACACCACAGGTCTGCTACAGCAGCCTGTGTAAGTTGGTGCTTGCACCACTTACTTAGATATAGGTTCACTATATCTATCTAAATCACTACACTTAAAAACCTATCAGTCACCCCTATGGCAGGCCTTATCAATCCTGAAGGCAGGGTGCTGGGTTTTATGTGAGAGGGTGCACCTGCATGAGCAGAGCCCCTCTACATCCTTCGGAGACCATTCTCTGGGGTTGTCTGTGATGCAGCCAGACATATAGGTCTAAGTGCATTATAACCTCGCGGTAAATGCTAACTTTAAAACAGCTGCTTAGAAACATGTCATGTTTGGTGTCAAACACCTTGGAATCATACCTCCACACCAGTAACTGGTGTGGGAGGTATGATTCTATCTTTGTAGAACTACTACTATGGGTCACCGGTCTACCCGGTACCAGCTTTCTCGACCTGGGCAGCACAAAATGGATGCTGCCAGCCACAGACACGAGTCTGCCCTCCTGCTGCTGAGCCAAGCTCGAGCAGAGGAAGGCCTGACAATAGGTTTCCTGTCACAGGGAGGTGTGACCACCTCCCAGACAGGGTTTAGTGTATTTGGGCTGGGTGGGTGCACTCTTAGAGTGGTAGAAAGTCTGCATTGGGGGCACATTTGGTGTCCCCGTGCATAGTCCAGCTCAAACCAGTTCTGGGAGCCATTGGCTCCTGCTCTGGCGCGACACTGGACAAAGGACATGGGTGTAGCCACCCCTCTGTCCTCCCCCTCCCCTAGGAGGGTCCCCAGAGTCCGTCCAACCCCTTCCCTGGGTATAAAGTGGTACCCCTGACCACAGGACTTTAGATTATACCTGGACAAGACTCTGCAAAGAAACCAAGTACTTCAACGGTCTACACTTCGCTGG
This sequence comes from Calotriton arnoldi, assembly GCA_963921515.1. Taxonomy (NCBI): domain Eukaryota; kingdom Metazoa; phylum Chordata; class Amphibia; order Caudata; family Salamandridae; genus Calotriton; species Calotriton arnoldi. Next base: position 1,709,011 of record CAWUFW010000935.1, read on the forward strand.
ACTACAGAAGAATCTCCCTTGGAGTAAAGGAGTTACTCCCCTGCAGCAGCAGGCACCTAAGCGCATCTGACCGGCTTGCATCTCCAGAGCTCCTGTGGTCTCCAAAGATTTCTGCAACACAGGAGGTGGGTTCCCAAAGTTCCCCGAGGTAGATCTGACCTCTCAGCGATTCTGAGACCAGTATCCCTCGTGGGGGCTGTGCAACTCGTACCCCTGTGCACCGCATCTATTTGCAAGTGCATATGCTTGTTGGTGATCCCTGAGCTTGTGCATTGGACTACCTGTAGTCCTGACTCCGAGCAACATTTGCACTGAAGATATCCGGCCTCCACTCCACGAGTGCTCTGTGGGCTGGTACTTTGTGAATTTGCTCGAGGTCTCCTCGCGATCCCTGGTCCGTTGGCCTGTGGGTCCTGGCGAGGGTCATCTCATTTGTTCTTGGGCTTCCCTGGTTGCTCCAGACGTGCCCTGACTCTCCATTGCTTGGAGAGTCCCCTGGACCTTGCTGGTCCACACCGTAACCTGTTTCCTCTGTCTGCGTGGGTTGCCGTTGCCAAGGCTTGTTGGTGTTCCAGCCGGACACTGACTCCTCAGCTCTCGACATCCTTTGTGGGACAGCTCACCTCCAGACCCTGGTCATCATCGGCGTCCCCTGGTCCCCGTGGCTGCAGAGACAAACATCCTTTCTCTTTACCTGAAGCACCCGACATCGGTGGGCATTCGACTACCGAGCCCCTGGTCACCTGAAGTGACCCAGACTCTGTCCCCTCTGCTTTCAGGTTCTTCTCACCTCGGATCCAGGCTTGGATTCCACCGGACACTCTTCGCCTTCCTGGCAGCAGTACTTTCTTGCAGCTCTCCATTGAAAACGACGGAGGTTTCCGACACCACTTGACCCCTATGCACCCGGCTCCTCTGGGATAGGTAACGCGGGTACCTCGGTACTCACAAGGGTGCTGGCCTTAGAACTTCTTATGTTCCAAAGGGTTTGCTTGAAGTCCTCGTAGAAGTGTCCTTAAACTGTAATTTTCCAACCGCGACTTTCCCATAGAGTTGCACGGAGCACGCAGCCGTGTTTCCTCACTGCACCCGTCCTCCGTGGGCGCCCTGTGTCACTGCCTTGGGTGGTTCCTTGGGGTCCCAGCGATTCTACGTGCTCTAGGCATTGTGTCTATTGAAGTCGTTGTTGTTATACCATTTTTTTAGTATATGGTTCGGTCTCCCCCTGGAGCCCGTTGTACATTTCGCTACTTACGTATGTTCTATTGATTAAGTATTGCGTGCTTTATGTTCTAATCTTGTGTAGAGATTAGTAGAAGGTGTTATAGTAATAAATACATATTTTTACATAACTACTGTGTGGTTCTCCTTTCATTTGATCATTCAAGAAGTGAGATTCTGGTAAAACAAGCTGCTTTACATTCCTTCAAGATTAAGCCTGAAGGCTGCTCTCCACAGCTACCACTAGGATAGCTTTCTAAAGGTTATCTTTCACCTCATACATCATAAGGGTCGTTTGGACTGGTGCAAGGTGCCCACTTTAATTAGTGGACAGCATATACCAGGCCAACTTCTCACATCGGTCATTGTCCCTGTTTTTAAAAAGGGTGACAGGGACGGTACCCATTGCTATAGACCCATCTCCCTTCTGGACTCAGTGGTGAAGGTGGTGGGTCGTATGGTATTAGATAGGCTTGGGACCTGGGCAGATGAAAACAACATCCTAACCGAGGTACAATATGGATTTTGCCCGGGTCATTCCACAGTGGATCAATGTTTGAACCTATATATGGTTTTGAACAAGTACACTGTGGCTCGCACCGGCTCCATCCATGTAGCATTTATGGATCTGTCCTCAGCATTTGACCGTGTGAACAGATCAAAGCTTTGGCAGATGATGCTTTCCATTGGCATTGATAGGGACATCGTTTTGTTTTTAAGGGACCTTCATAATGATTCAAAAGCGGTTGTTCATTTTTCGAAAGACCTGAAAGTGACCCAGAAATTTGCCATCATGAGAGGGGTGTGCCAGGGCTGCATTCTGGCCCCTTTCCTTTTCAGTCTGTACATTAACTCCCTGGAGAAGGTTCTCTTGGATTGTAAGCTGATTGCCCCCAGGTGGGGAAGCGTAGTCTGCCAGTCTTATTCTATGCAGATGATGCTGTCCTCATGGCGAGGACAGCTAGTGGCCTACAACTATTGATGAACTCTTATGTTCATTTTATGGAGGACCTAGACTTGTTACTCAATAACACTAAATCGTTCGTTATGCAAGTGAAACCAGGCCCAGCTAAGCCTTACACTTTCAAGATAGGAACTGTCAGACCTGGCACCATTGGCGTGGGTCTCCCTTCCATTGTTTTGCTGTTGCCTCTTATGTTTTGCTGGTTTTATATGCTTTTGGGCACTGTGCCACTGCTGTTCAGTGCCACAGTGCAAGTGCTCCCTATGGTAAATTGATGTATGGATTAGTGACTCCATGATTGGCTTGTTTGGTTTACTTGTCAGACCCTAGTACAGTGCACTGCGTTTGCCCAGGGCTTGTAAATCAAATGCTGCTGGTGGGCTTGCAGCACTGGTTGTGCCACCCACCGGAGCAGCTTGTAAAGTGTGTCTCAGGTCTGCCATTGCAGAGCCTGTGTGCAGTCTGGTACTGCCATGTTGACTGGGCGAGTGCACCCAGTTGCCAGTCCCAGAACCTTCCCTTTTATACATATTAGTCACCCCTAAGGTAGGCCCAAGGGCAGGGTGCATTGTAGGTAAAAGGTAGGACCTGCCCTGATGTGTGTGGCATGTCCTAATAGTGAATTACAGCCATTTTCGTTTTACACTATTGCAAGGCTACCTGTTCCCCATAGGCCAGAATGGGCAGTTAGATTATTACATTTTATAATCCTAACTGACTCAGGGAACCAGGTAGAAATTCGAGTTTAGTATGCCTGAACTCAGAATGATAAAATACATCTTTTAGTGAAGTTGGTTTTAACATTCTGTGTTTGAAAATACCACTTTTAGAAAGTGGGTATTTTCTTGCCTAACTATCCAAGCCTGCCTCTGCTAGGTTGTGTATTCCTTGTCTGGAGTTTGAGTGACAGGGGCTGGGGGCTTCCAGGAGACAGGGTGAGTCAGCACAGGGCTGAATAGAGAGATCTGCATGCAGATAGGAGGGAGGAGTTGCACCTGGGACCTGAATAGGGCTGTTCCTTCCCTCCACAATGCTGGCTCCACCTCCTGTGGTGTGTCTGATGTCCCTGGCCTACACTGTGAAAGGAAAGAAGGAGTCTTGTCAACAAAGTGCTCCAGGACTGACCAGAACTGGTTTGGACTAGGCAAAGGCCTCTCTGCCTTCAGAGAACAAAGAGAAAAGTAGTATAAATATTGGGACCCAGACCCAAGAACTTTAGATCACTTCTGGGAATCAAGACGAACCTTTGCTGAGGAGAAGAACCAGGAAGCTGAAGGAGGAGACTACCCCTGTGCTGTGTGTTTGGGGGTTGGCCTGCAGTGGTTGCTTCATTGCCAAAGAAAGGAGAAAAGAACTGAGTGTGCTTTCTATCAACTTGAAGAAGAATCTCCAAGGGCTTGAACTAGAGCTTGCCTCCTGCCTGAAGTCTCAGGAATACAAGACTTCACCAACCAGCTCCCCCCTGAATTCCCTTGCTGGGAATTGAAGTGCCTGCTGTTGTGCTGGGCCTTCTGAGAGACTGCGTGTCGCTGGGAGCTGGAAGCGCGACGCAATGACGAGAAGCGTGTCGCCGCCGCAGCCGCTGTCATCGCATCGCCGAGGAAGCGAGACGCCGCTGCCGCTGTCATCATCGCATCGCCGAGCGTGGCGCATCGCCGGAGAAGCGGGACGCTGCCACAGAGGTCATCGTCGCATCGCCGGAGAAGCGCGTCGCAGGGCCTGTCGCGGCTCCAAAGATCATCGAGTCGCCGCACGGCCGTCGGGCGTGCATGCATCACACCAACGTTGTCGTATCGCAACCAAGACGCCATTTTTGTTGCGTCGCACCGGAGAAGAGTATCGCATCGAGGTGCCATCTTGTCGCATCGCACCGGAGAGCAGTAAGAAACCGACGCATCACCTGCCCACACAGTAAGGAAGCGAGCATCAACTCCCCTGCGCAGCAGTAAGGAACCGACGCATCCACTCCCCTGAGTGTAAGGAACCAACGCATCACCTTCCCTGCGACCCTTTTGTTTTCTTTGCCTTACGCATTCAAGGTACATTGAGAGTAAAGTGTTGCATCTACAGCTTGAGAGAACTGAGCTATTTTATAACATTTTAAAGTCTATTTTTGAGTACAGTATTGTGGATTTTTTTGTCGTTTGGTCTTGTGTTAAGTCTATATAAAAATACTTATTTTTATAAATACAACCTGTGTGGTGTCCATCTGTAGTGTTGTCACTGTATTACTGTATGTGTTCACAAATGCTTTACACACTGCCTCTGAGATAAGCCTGCCTGCTCGTGCCAAGCTACCAAGGGGGTGAGCAGGGGTTAATTTAGGAGTGTAGCCCCTTACCCTGACTAGACGCAAGAGTCCCTATTTGTTACAGGTACCTACCTATGCCAACTAGAGACCCCCAAATCTAACATTGGTGGTCAGCGGTGAGGATTTGGACTTGCATTTGTGATTCATATACAGTGATTGGTGTACACTACTAGTGAGTGCAGACCATAACGCGATCACATACTTTTTGAGAATTTTTCCTTGGAACTTCTTTTCTATTTTTTGATTCTTGAGAACTGCCAGTCTTTTTGCCACCATGAGCAAGTCAGCATCCATAGTATCTGTAGACATTGTTTTGGAAGAAGAGAGAATTGATACTTACACTGTGCCTTATCTCAAAGCTTTGTGCAAGAAATTTAAAATCTCTGTGAAAGGCCTCACCAGGAAAGAGGAATACCAGAAGGCGCTGAGGGCCTGGGTAGAATCTAGGAATGCCAGTGAGCATCCTGAGGAGCCAGTAGTGGAGGCAGAGGATTTAAATGAGCAACTTGAGGGGCCAGTGGGCCCAACTGGCGGGAAAGCACCTTCAGGGGCGAGCAGCAGTGTTTCTTCCAAGGGATTGTCCCCAGGAGAGCTGGAGGACAGAGCAAGGGAGAGGATGCATAAATTGGAGCTAGCTAGGCTCAAAATGGATGGTCAGAAAGACATAGAGAGCAAGAAAATAGAGCTTGGGATGGAATTAGAAATGAAGAAGTTAGCCTTAGAGGAAAAGAGAATGCATTTTGAGCATGAGAGAGGATTGAGGGAATTGGAACTCAAGGCCAAACGTTTAGAGGTTCCTCCCTCTGGTGGCAGCACACCGCCAGTGCATGCAGAAGCAAGAACCTACATTCCCAAAGATGTAGTTAAAGATTTCCACAAGAATGAGGATATTGGTCAATGGTTTAGGGCTTATGAAGCTGCAATGTTGGCCCACCGGGTCCCTGAGAAGGATTGGGGAGCAGGGTTGTGGGGCCGCTTTGTTAGTGATGGGAGGGACACTTTGTTGGATTTGCCTACAGAGGAGCAGATGTCCTATACCCACATGAAGGGAGCCCTAATGGCCAGATTTGGTTTGACCCCAGAGCTATACAGACAAAGGCTTAGAAATTGCAGAAAACTGGAGTCTACCACTTGGGTGGAATATGTGTCTTTCTTTTGCAGAGCATTGGATAACCATCCAATGCTCTGCAAAAGAAAGACACAAGGGTAGCAAAGTGGATAATTTTGAGGCCCTCTATGATTTGCTTGCATGGGAGCACTTGTCAAATAACTGTTTTCCAGAGCTACGCCAGCATCTTATTGATAGTAAGCTGACTAACCCTAGGAAGCTTGCTGAGGAGGCGGACCGCTGGGTGAGCACCCGGGTCCAGAAGGGTCATGTGGGAGACTTCGCCAAAGGTGGGCAGGGTCCCCAGCAGAAGAGTGGGGGGACAAGGGTAAACGGAGGGAGTTCCAGAAAGGGCCCCAAAGTAATCCCCCAGGGAACCAAGGGAAAGGTTCCCAGCCTCCCCCTTAGAAGAAGGCAGAGGCCCCGACAGATAAGCCTGTTCACAAGGGGCCCAAGACCTGTTTTAAGTGTGGTCTAGTAGGCCACTGTTCTTATGATGCTAGATGTCCCTTGTATGGGAAGACAGCACCCACTGGTGCACCACCCCGGCAGTTGGCTAGTGTAGCCCTGGGGGAGGAGATGGGTGCCCAAGGTGGGTTTAGTTTAGTTTATTTTATTTTAGCATAGTTAATTAAAACCATTGCAATAGTAACACTACAAAATTCTTTTAAAAAATTTAAAAAAATTTAAAAAAATAAAATCGTTATTAAAACCAATTAAAATTCAAAAATGAGAAATTCATTGCAGTTTAAAATCGCATTTAGGTTATGCTAGATTTAAGGAAAGACAATAGGTCGCTGGATGCTGTCATGTGCTTGTCTCACATTGTCTTTATTCCAGCACCGCTTGCTTATTATCATGTTCGTAGATACAATATTGGGTAAGCGAGACTGCCTCACGTGCCGAGTCATGCAGCTTCTGTTTCAGAGCCCCGCAGAAGTCCTCTAATTGCTGGCAATGCGAGGGGGTGAAGTGGGTGTCAGCCGATTGCTCTAAGGGGAGAATCTGGGATTCCAGGAGTGTGAGTTCCTTCTTCTTTTGACGTTTGCTCCCACGAACCACCGTATACGCCGGCCCCACTCAGCCGTCTTGACTGTTTCTCATAGACACGTCGGGGAGCTCACCAGATCCTAGTTCAGATCAATGTAGTCTACAATGACCTCCATAAGAAGATGTACAAGAGAGTGATCCATGAGTCACCAAGCGTTAAGCCTCATACCCCACCCACCCTGTGGGGACTCTGCCAAGGTGTAATTCCACTGGGACATAGTCCAGGAGTCCTTGCGGAAGGATATTAGAATTCTGTCGTAGTGATAGCGAATCAACCGGCGTGAAGAAACAGTTTAGACTGGAGTGGGTTTTGCAGGAAGTAGAACAATGTGTGAATCTGGAATCTAAGTGGTGCCACCTGTGCCATACATCTATTAAGCCCAGAGAGTGGGCCCACTTACATTAGACAAGGGTACAGGCCAAAAGGCTTGATGATGTTGTGTCTCTGGATCTATTCATAATGGTGTTGAAATTGCCCCCCAATATCAGTGTACCCGGTTGGGTATGCAGCAGGGCTGTTGACAGATCATGCACTATTGAAGCAATGAGAGCCGAGGGGGCATAAACACTCCCCACCATCCATGGTTGCCCCTCTACTGTGCCTCATGGAGGATATATCTGCCAAGGAGTCCAAATAGGTGTTAGTGATAAGTAACAGACATGTGTGGTACACAAAGATGAGCATGTATTTTACGTTCTGGGCCGTCAACTTCTGCTTCACTTGGTCAAACGATTTCCTTTGCGTCTGGATGGTCTTAGTGTAGTCCGGAAAGATTAGGATTTTCAAGCACTCAAAGAAGGCTTAACCTTTGATTCTGGCCACATGGAGTACCAAGTCTCTGTCTTGGTAGTCGTGGAACCGTGCGATTACCTCCCTGGGCGAAGCACCGGGAGGCGGACACCAGGTAAGTGCCTGGTGGGCGCGTTCTACAAGGAAGCAGAGGCAGATCTGATCCTTTGGTAAGAAGCCATGGAGCCACTACTCTAGGAATTTCTCTGATTTTCTCGCCCTTCACTTCCTCCCGGAAGCCAACAAATATTAGATAGCCCCGACGTGAGCTCCCCTCCACATCCTCTAGGCGCGCCTCAGTCTCAGAGTTTGCTAGTAGTTTGCAGACCATTGGTTAAAGGACCATCACTGTGTCCTCCAGAGCCGAGATACAGGTTTAAAAGGCATTGCCAATTGGATGAACATCAATTTCTTTAAACTGAACGCAGAAAAACCGAGGTGTTCTTCTTCCATCAGATGGCTCCTCCTCCATCTAGCCTCTGGTGGCCCACTGAACTGAATCCTTCTCCGGTACCGGCCACTTCAGCTAGAAATTTAGTGATCATGTTTGACCCCGACCTTTCCTTTGCTACTGAAATTTGGCCGATTTCATCGTCCTGCTTTCTGAAGTTAAGATCAGTCAGGAAGCTATTGCATCTACTTCCAGTAGAGACCCGAAAGATCCTAATTCACGCACTTGTGACATCGTGTTTGGATTATGCTATCAACTTATATTTGGGTCTTCCTGCTTTCCTGACTCATAAACTTAAAATTATACAGAATGTTGCGGCAAGGTTAATTCGACAGGTCCCCGTCGGCATTGCATCTCACCTCATTTGAAGCGCAGCTTCATTGACTCCCAGTTGGCAGGAGGGTTGAGTTCAAAGCCCTGACATTGGTTTCAGAGCCATTAGGGGCAAAGGTCTGCGATACCTGAGAAATAGGCTTAGTAAGTACCATCAGGACAGAGCCTTGAGATCTAATCACCTGCGACTTTTGCGTATCACAGGGTTTGCCAAGCTTCGTCGAGGTGGTAGGTCTTTCTCGGTACTGACAGCAAGGCTTTTGGAACTCCTTGCCTATCCACCTGTGCATGGCCGAGTCCGAACACTGTTTCAGGAAAGATTTAAAAACCTGGCTCTTAAATCAAGTGTAGATATGAGTTTCCGGTTCTGTTCTTCAGTCTCTGCTTTTAAGCGCTGGATGCCTCAGTTGAGGTAGCCACACGCTTTACAAATGACTTTGATTGACTGATTGATGTGGGTGCAGTGAGTGACTTCACCTGCCTGCAAGGGGATGTCTGAGGGAGTCCATGGGACACCGTTCCTCCCTCCAGAGGGCTGCCATCAAGGACCGCACTGACACTGAGCCACCTTTCAGCGCTCCTTCTGAAAGCTTCTTTGACTTTGCACCCGCTTCCATAATACGGCGCGAGCGAAGAGGCAAAGGGATTCCAATGCAAATCAGGGAACATCCTCTTGGGATAGCGCTGGAGCTACATGTGCGCAAGTGCTATCTATTATAGAAGGGGTCACACAAGGGTCTGCGGCCCCTTCTGTAATACCGAAGAACCAAGGGGGTGCACAAAGCAGATGCACATGTCCGTTACGCTCCTGGGGTACTTTCTGTAATATGGCCCCAAATAACTCTATTTTTATAACCCATTCATGCCCATTGGGAAAAAAATGAAAATGCTAATTTTCTTGAAAACTATTGAGCAAATTTACACCAAGCCAAGCAAATTCACTTCCTTGATTAAAGTTAGGCTTTCATGCATGTTTGGTGCAATTCTGTTCAGTCGTTTTTATGCGTCAGAGAGAGCAAAGGAACTCTATGGGAATTAAAATTCGAAATGTCACTTTTTTGGCCACCTGTTCCTCCTTTGTCTGGCTTCTGGTTGACTGATCTGCACAAAATTTGCCGAGCCAAAACACAATCCAAATCCAATTACCTTTTTTATATTTTATATGATGTTTTTAAATTGAAGGTGTTTTAAAAATTATTTTAATATGTTATACAAAGATGACAATTTCAAATTATACTAGGCTGACTAACAAAGTGTAGTTTAATTGACAAGAAACTTGCAAAATAGCCCCTTTTAGCCAAGTGAGCTCATGTTGTAATGTTGGCATTACATAGAACACCTGAAATACATTCACCAATGATTGTGCAGTGAATATGCCAAAGAGCAGGTAAGACAGGCTGTGGCATTGTCATGCTGAAGGTGGGTTACTCTGTAAGAATTCCAGTTGGACAGTCACAATTACAGAGTATTGATGACGTATACTATTAGTTCGATTGATTTGCATTTGTTATTTAACCCTATGTTTCTCCAGTAGATCAATGTCCGATGTCCATCAACTAATATATCATCATTGTGACAGTAGGTACCATTTGCAACATGTCAATTGGAATGTGCACGAGGGTAATGCACTGTTGTACATCCTGTGTACTCATTGACTCATCTCTTCAACACAACTTTTATACAATTTTAAAATGTGCTTGGAATCTGAATATAACATCATTTGGATACAATAAAAGGGCCATACATTGAAAAGAAAACAACTGTCCTCTTTGTCCCGCATTACCAGCAATCACCAATGCTAAGCATTCTAGAATGTTTCTTTGTTTGATGACGTCTGGGGGGGGTTGAGACAGGGTGACATCCTTTACTGGATGCCCCTTTAAGAATTACGAGTATGTGGACGTGACACAGGGCTTGTCTCTTAAAAGCAACATATGCTTGTCCAGCTCCTTCAAGATAACTCTCTATTTACATACACAAAGCAGGCTGTTTGCATAGCTCCAACAAGATGCTTTCCATATCATTCTCACAGGTTATAAATGTGATTTTACGAACAACTGTTTAGAAACAAGAACTGCCTCCTCTAGAACAATGAAGGTGAAGTTAGCAACTCGGTTCTTCTGGACACTTCTTTTCTGGATTCATCGTAAGAGCAGTTAATTATTGATAAGAAGAATCATGTTTTAAAGGACTCTTCCAAAGCATCTGTTAGCTGTTTCCTAGTTTTCATAGATGCAGAGATTATAATACAAGATGCTTCATGTTGTCATTAATTACCTTTCTGATTTCAGAGTCCAGAGGGCAGATTGTGCTGACACAGACTCCAGAAGTCCTCGCCGTGTCCCTGGGAGAAACCATCACAATCAGATGTCAGTCCAGTTAAGGCATCAGCACCCATTTACACTGGTATCAGCAGCAGCGCGGAGAAGTCCCCAAGCTTCTCATTTATTTTGCTACGAGTCGCCAGTCCGGGGTCTCAGACCGCTTCAGCGGCAGCGGGTCCGGCTCTGACTTCACTCTCAGCATCAGCAGAGCCGAGGCCGGCGACGCCGCGGATTATTACTGTCAGCAGAGTGCTAGCACCCCGCTAGCGAACAGCTACAGAAAGTGTATTTACAGTATAATCTTGATAGTCAAACAAGTGTGTACACTAATGTTTCCCTGACAGTAATGTCAAAATTGCAGTCCCCTTATATATCTGTATTTGTGTGGTTTGAATAAGGTTGTTAACTCTTATATAATCATGTATTCATTTGAATATTACTCTACATCTATATTGTAACTGTACACGTATACATAATCATGCATTTAATGTGTACTGAAATGCTTGCTACGTTAACTTGACCAAAGGCCTTAAGCATTTGGATTACTTAATGTTTAACCTTCAATGAGAAGCTTGCTTGGGTTGCAATGTTTTTCTCTCCTCTGCAGGTTCAGTTGTATGATTTCAAAAACGGAGAAAGGTACACTGTGTGTGAGAGATGTTGTTTGATTTTCGGGAGTAGTGCTTTTGGCAGGGATGGGAAGCCTGAACAAACAAAGGGAGGACTACTGTTTGCATGCAATTGGGAGATGGGAGAAATCCAAGGACGTTCTGATGAGCAGACCAAAGGAAAGGACTTTCAAGAGTAGTTGCCAGGTTTTACTGTGTGAAGGTGAAAATAATGAGACACGTGATATGGTATTCTCAAATGTTCTTTTGCAGCGTTTAATTGGTGATCACATTTCTGCTTTAGTCAGATTTCATTTAGACTCAGAGGGGTATATACCTCTACGCAATATTTCTATTGTGTGGCTTTCTGCCATACAATACTCTTTATTTTGGCGGACGTCTTCAAAGGTTCCACTATGCTGACACCTTCCTACCTTACTGGAACTGATTAAGAATTCTCCAATACGTGCTACAGCTCAATCTTACATTAGGAGATTTAGGTTTCCTCATGCATAATAGACAAGAAGACCGCATGGTTTATTGTGATCATCAGATTTTGTTTCTTATATTCTGCATTGCTATTGCTGAATTCCTTGTATTTTTCATGTTATTGAGGCAAAATTTTGCAAATTTATTTGGCCTCCCATTAGTGATCTTGTATTTTTACAATATATTCTTAAGAATTGTCTACAGCAGTCTGGTTTTAAACTTGTAATAAGCCCATACTTAATCTCATTTACCGACTTTGGATCCTCATTGTGTAGCTGAATTGGTTACACTGTAAATTGAACTTGTGTATGAAGTTAACTCCCTTTTATTCATTAGGCACCTAAAAAAATCAGGGAAATTTGGGCTGAAGGCTGAGTGCTTTAGCACACCAGATCAAGTGCAAGACCACTTCATCACTGCAACCCTGCAGAAGCTCAAAGACTTTGCAGAGGGGAGGATAATCTTGGGAGGTAGATTAGTCAATGCATAAAGGACATGGTGGACAGATTGGGCATGCCTTATAGAGCAGAGGGAAACAGACATGTCACAAGCATAAATGGAATGTCTGGGGGCACATGGGATTGAGTTATATGTGGTGGGCTGGAAGACACTGGACATTGGAAAATCAAGCACTACACCTATTTCTCATGTATTTACATATTTAGATCTAGTGGAATTGGCAGAATTGACAACCTGGGGGACAATAAGAGGGCTCAAGGAAGAGGCCTGCAGAACTCCCTGTGCAAAAGTTTTAAATTCAGAGGGATAGGGAGGTGTAAGCACACGCGCGCGCGCGCACACACACACATACACAGACACTTTTAACACGCAGTCACATGGAGAGGCAAATATAAGTCCACACACAGATACATGTGTGAGTAACAACATGAATATACACACATATAAATACAATGTCTGACATTGAAAACATTGTGCTGGGGGGCAGAGATTGGCCTCAGAGAAGATGGCAGCTGAATAACTTTCTCCATCTGCGTCTGCTCCTGATTCAGACACTTTAGACAATATAATGGGAACCTGCTCTCTTTGAAAACCCACCTTTGGCTTCATTTTAAAGCCGGGACCAGGAGCAGCACCTGCGAAAAAGACCCCAGCAGAGCACCTGCACACAACAACACAGCTTGCTTTGTATATGGCGACCCCTTGGGTCATTACAACGCTCAGCACCCAATGATGAGGAATGCCCCCAGACGATCGAGGGGCCGGTATTCCCGTTCAGACACTCAGCAGTAAGCCGCCTTGGGGAGAGCTTTAGCCAAGTATACCGAGTGTGAAGAATGCAGGCCAGATCCACAAATATCTGACATCTGGGCAGGCCTGGGCGTAGTTCACGGAGTTTTGCCATGCCGAACTCCGCGAAGTTACAAAAAAACTCAGCGGAGTTCCGCAAGTGGCGGAGTGCAGTGCGAACTGCAGTTCGCGCTGGTATTCCTGCGGCTCGGGTAGAAATTCTACCCGAGCGGCAGCTCGGGCTTGCGAACTTACCGTCGCGATTGCGAACTTACCATTCACGAGCGGGGAAAAAAATCTGCTGCACTACGTGAAGCAGAGTTTTCTGCACTCCACGAGCTCCATGGAGCGCGGAGTGCAGGCGACTCCGCAAACTCCGCGAACGGAGCGGAGTTCACTGCCCAGGCCTACATCTGGGGAGCCTGCCCACCATAATAGCTTTCTCTTGAAAGAGACAATTAATGAAACCGAGGGCTTGCTTTCCAACAATGCTATTGGCTGCCATCTTGAATTTGGAAAAGTTACATGCTCTATAAGTCTGCACTGTTTCCTGGCTCTCCCATACAGACCATGATTTAGTGGGGAAAGCAAGGTACTGCAGGCAAAATAATCCTGAGTTAACAGCACTAAACTAACTGCATAGGTTAGAACTGTAACTGACCTTATAAAAGACACTGTACTACATCAGTCTTACTCTTTCATATCACTGCTTTCACGACTCACTCTAAACACCATAAATGCCTGGAAACAAAGGGGCTTATTTACAAGCCCCTTGTGTCGCTGGTGCATCACTTTTAACATGGGAAAAAGTGACGCACCATCGGCGCAAGTGGCTTGTAAATAAGCCCCAAAGGATGCAGGCAACTGTTATTTTTAGAAGCTCTTTCAGAGGCAAAGGGGAAATCTACTCACACCACCTGTTACCAGAATTTCCTTGGTCACTTTAGACACTCCCATGCAGGAACCAAATAAAATAAAAACCTCAATCAACACAATTGAAAAACCTCCTCAGAAACCATGTGTGAATTGAAAAATATGTGTTCAGAAATGCCAAGCTTCAAGACGCAGCTGGATTGTTGCGTAAATTATGACTCTGACGTAGCTCTATGAGGTTTGCTTTCCCACCCACGGGTCACACAAGTGAACTTAGTTCCATGTACCAGCGTTGAATGTGAAAGAGAGGTTACTGTAGTCCTGCAGAACCCCACTCGATACATAGTTAAATTGAAGTCTTTGCTTTTGGGTTACTAACGATCCCTGGAATAGGATCAGGGCCACAGTGGGAACAGTAAACCTATTTCACCCCTCACATATCACACACACAGCACTAAAAGTATTTATTACAAGAAGGCGAGCATGTTTCTTAGTACATCTAGAATAATCACACAGGATATCATCAAAACAGCAAATAGGCGCATTGTAAACAACGAGAATAAAATGAACATTTCTAACATGGTAAAAATGTCATATAAAAGTCAAACACCCTAAAACCTACTCCTCTGCGCCACCCTATGAGAGAAGTAGAGTAACGTGCAGTCTAGAGTATTTTTGGGAGAAGTGGCACATGGCATAGCTTATTGAAAGGCTATCATTATCGGAAAAGCTGTGGAGGAAGCATTCAATGTGAAAGGCAAATGAGCTGCGTTAGCAACCTCCAGGTACTTGGCTCTTATCTGCTTCAAAGTGCATTATCTTCTATGAAACCAGCTATAACCAAGATCAACGGTTTCTTGCAGGGTAATCTGGGGTGAAGTATCTGTCGAGTGGTGGTACTTAAATCTTAAATATTATTAGGGAAAAAAGCCTTTGACATAATTTCAGAAATGTGGTACATAGATTACGGGCGACAGAGAAAGGGTCCTAGACATATCTTTAAGAAGATGAGAGATGAGGAGACGTCAATTTAAACGACACCTCTTTTATGAATTATATAAGGATGTTTCTTGATGGCCCTGACATATTGATGAGGGAATCCTTGCTCCTGACTGTGTCTCATCAGGTGTTATACATGGGTCTTTACCAGAATAACTTGACACTCTCTCAGTTCTACTATTTGACGGCGGACAACATTCATGTTATTAGAATTTATATCAGATATGGCAATGAAGTGACAGAATTCGGGAGGAGTGTGGTCCAAGATGGAGTTGAGGCCTGACCGGAATGGAGTCAGATTTTAGGGACTTTACGTAAGAATGTCTCTGGAAAGCAGATGATGGAACTAGAAAAGAAGGTTCAAAATACTCCGAATTGGGGACTAACCTATGGTATCTCAGGCAAAAGGTCTCAGAACTCAAGAACAGGAGTAGAAGAGATAACATTTGCCTATATGGTCTACCAGAATCCGCATAGGAAGATAACATGCTTGCATCTTTATCCGGCCTTGTTGCCCAAACTGCTGAACACTGATTTTTGCCCATCCATTCCAGAGAGCCCAGAAAATGATAAGTCAATAACTCGCCCCTGTCGTCCGCTCTCGAAAAACATGATCATTTTGGTGTGTGATGGTGAAGCAGGCGCTTCACCATCAACACACCAAATGATTCTTCAGTCATCTAGGCAACACAGTCCTCATACCTATAAGGATGGGAAACTCTCCTTTGCCACTGATTTCTCCATTGACACCCAACTTATACAGAAAAATGCCTGGCCCTGATGCCCAAGCTGAAACACATAGTCTTTAGATTTGGCCTCCTTGACCCAGCTATGATGCTGGTCACACTAGATGACAAGGCAAGGTAGTGTCAAGACCCGCATGGTTTGGAGGAGCTACTGGACACCATAACAGAAACTTTAAAAAAAAAATTAAAAAATGTATTTATTAGCATTTCAAAACAACAACAGTTACAGCAGCTCAGTCAGAGAGGCAGTTCAATGACACTTGTGTTACACGAATAATCTGCATATCCACATACATAGAGTACGCTCATGGTATAGCATGGTATAAGAGATGTCACATGAGACGTAGGCAGGGCAGGCCCCAGCTTGTACAGTTAGCGAACCCAACCCAGTGCGGCGAGGGGAAAGACCAGACCAGCTAACCTACTATGTAAAGTTAACACACTTAGGAATTGTATACCACAATGTAACCACAGGTAGGCAAACATTAGACTCCCAACCTTTTATTGTGATCCTACATATCAGGGCCGCTCCAAGGATTCATCCTTCACATATTGTAACGATCAAGCCCAGTCAAGAAACGGAGCCCATATGTCCTTCGGTCTAGACGCAGACGGCAACAGCTCCCAGAAAGTTGTCAGTTGTGTATGGCTGATTGTAACATCTAGTACCCAGGCCGCCGCCGTGGGGGCCCTCTTCTTCCCCCAAGACATAGCTACTGTTAGACCCAGGGTTCCAGAGACCACTGACTCCGACACAGTAGCTTGGCGCGAGGCAGGTAGGCACGCCGGAGGCTAAGTGTGAAGTAGTTGTGCAGCACTCTCCCACTCTGACACAGTAAGGCACACGCAATAAAGAGACACCACTCCAGTTTCATTTACAAAAACAAGTATCTTTATCTACTTCTTGTTAAGGTAAGTAACGTAGGGTTCTCACATTAGTCAGGATAAACGGTTTCTGGTAACCTCAGGACAATACAGGTAACATTTCCTATGCAGTGCATGTAATATGGCTCCTTCAGATATGCAGCACAAGGAATAACTCTTAGGCAGGTATGCGTTTAACATGGGCAACATGTCCTATGCAGTGTATAAACTACAGGTAATCATTCTTATGCGGCTATGCCCTACAGATCACAACTCTTAGGGAGATTTGCACTCTAGATCACAATGCTTATGCAGGGCTTTAACAGAGGTACTGCACTCATCATCCTAGGTAGTCATTCTGGTGCATAGCTCTAGCATGGGCAAAAGATGTCATTTGGGAACATGGTGCCCTTGCAGGGGAGACAGGACAGCAGACGGTCTAGCGCCAGGGGGACGTGTAGCTGGCTATCCCCGCTGCGCTTGGGTCTCAGTCACTGCCTGGGCGACGGCACAGCACTTCCCAACCCTCCCTGCGGGGCTGTTACCTGGGGGGAAAAGTCCGCTGTCAAGCCAGTGTTGGTTCGGGGAGGCACCGGCCGCCTCCTCATTCCCACGGGCCTATACGCTTCTTCGGACCCGGCCTGGGGAGGTCAGGGGCTCCCACTCTCTTCGGAGCCACCTCGCCGATGCCTGGGCGGGCTCCAGACTTCCTGTTTGCCTCCGGGCCCGGGAGCCAATCCGTGCGTGGCTTCTTGGGGGCGCGGCCGATGACGCGACCGGCGCCCCGGTTGCCGGGCAACGCCTCCTTTCGCGCTTCAGGCCTAGCGCGGCCTTGGCAGCAACCGCGGCGGCCCTCCCCTCGCTTCGGGGGCCGCGGGGGAATTCAGGACCACGCACTCTTCTTCTTGAGCAGCACCGGGGCCGCGGCGGTGATTCCGGCCACAGCGCTTCTCGGGGGCAAAGCGCTTTTATGCAGATCCCCGGGCCAGCGGCGGTGAGTTCCCCCACACCAGCGCTCCTTTTACTCACAGCGCAGGGGCCGCGGCGGCAATCTGGGGGCACAGGGCGCGCTCCGGGTTAGCACTCGGGATTAAGGGCACAGCGCCTTCTTTCCAGCAGCGCCCAACAGCAATTTCAGGCACTGGGCACAAAGCAACGCGCTACCACAGCGCTTAGAGTCTCTTGCAAGGTTTAGGCTATCCAGCGCTATACGATCACAGCGCGTAGCATTAGCTGGGAGTTCTGGGCATGCACACCTTCGTTAGCACAGCGCTGGGGGGGGACAGTTGCAAGTTCTGGCAATATAGCGCTCAGGTGGCCCAGCGCTTTACCTTATGATCCCCAGCAGCAGCGCTCGCAGGTTCCCCAGCACTCAGGAATCACAGCGCTAGCTGGGGAGTTTCAGGTGTCAGGTCCACAGCGCTTCCCAGCCTCAGCGCTGGCAGGAGATGGCAGGTATTAGTTGCAGAAGTTAGTTGCAGTGGGAGGAAAGATGGTAGTCTCGGGCAGGCACACTGGAGTTGGTCTCCCTGGTTCCCCTCACACAGGGCAAGGTCAGCAGGCTTGCAGGATCACTCATCTATCTTGGGACAGCAGGGCCTAAGATCAGTCAGCCTCAGTAGTGTAGCCTCCCCCTAGCTCAGCAGCCTTTACTCCGGCGGAGGGTGCCCAGGTCCAGTAGTGCACCAACTAACTGTCAGGTTTTCCTCCTCTACTTTTATACCCCTAGGTCAGGTGACCCTACCAAAAAGGCGGCAAGTTCTGGCGCCAACCTGGGGGGGTTGGAAGGTTCTAGAAGGCTCTGGGGGCTCTGTGGTGGCTGTCTCTGGTGACAAGAGGCGGGACGCTCAGGGTTACAGTAGCACTATGCCCCAGCCTTATCCCAACTACTAGCGCGCAGATAGGACAATGGCCACTCCGCAGTAGCAGGGGCCTGTGGCAACCATGTTGTTAGGAGAGAGCACCTGCACCTCAGCACTGTTCAGCAGCGGTAAGGCGCCCAGAGTCCTATGTCCAACAAAAATGGCGGTCAAGATCGAGGCAAAAAGGGGGAAAAAATGCGGGGTAAGACCACCCTAGGGCTGACAGGTCTAACACGCGTCCCCCCCAGCCGAAAGTGGGGAGAGCTACCCAACCTCTAGGGAGTTCGAATCACTAAGGCGGAAGAACCGAGAGAGACCGTCAGCGTTGGCGTGGTCTACTCCGGGTCGGTGTTCCACCCTGAAGTCCATACCCTGGAGGGAAATGGAACACCTCAACAATTTAGGGTTTTTCGCCCCTCATCTGCATGAGCCAGCGAAGGGGCCGGTGGTCGGTCTGAATCAGGAAGTGAGAGCCAAAGAGATATGGCCTCAGCTTCTTCTAGGCCCAAACCACAGCAAAAGCTTCTCGTTCGATAGTACTCCACCGCTGTTCCCGGGGGAGTAGCCTCCTGGAGATGAAGGCCACAGGCTGGTCTAGGCCCTCCTCGTTGAGTTGTGAGAGTACTGCCCCAATGCCATGCTCAGAGGCGTCCGTTTGAACAATAAATTCCTTGCTGAAGTCCGGAGCCCTAAGCACCGGAGCAGTGCACACAGCCTGCTTGAGGGTATCGAAAGCTTTCTGGCAAGCATTAGTCCAAATCACCTTTCTTGGTTGCTTCTTGGACTTGAGTTCGGTCAGGGGGGCCACGATGGTGCCATAGCCCTTGACAAACCGGCAGTAGTAACCCGTGAGACCCAGGAAAGCCCTGACCTCTGTCTGGGTTTTGGGGGGCTCCCAGGCCAGGATGGTCTCGATTTTGGCCTGGAGGGGCTGCACCTTACCCCCGCCCACCAGGTGCCCCAGGTAGACGACAGATCCCTGTCCGGTCTGGCATTTGCTGGCCTTGATGGTCAGGCCAGCCCGCTGCAGGGCCTGCAGCACCTCCTGGAGATGCTCCAAATGTCCTCCCAGCTGCTGCTGAAGACAGCTATGTCATCCAGGTAGGCAGCAGAGAGGGCCTCTAGGCCAGAAAGTTCCTGGTTTACCAACCGCTGAAAGGTGGCAGGAGTGTTTTTCAATCCAAAGGGCATCACTCTAAACTGGAAGTGGCCCTCTGGGGTGGAGAACGCAGTCTTCTCCTTGACTCCGTCCGCCATGGCGGTCTGCCAGTATCCTGACGTGAGGTCAAAGGTGCTTAAGTATCGGGCGGCCCCCAGCCGGTCAATGAGCTCATCCGCCCTAGGGATCGGGTGAGCATCCGTCTTGGTCACGGAGTTAAGTCCTCGGTAGTCCACACAGAACCGAAGTTCAGGTGTGGTGCCCGGTGGGGCCGATTTCGGTACCAATACCACCGGACTGGCCCAGGGGCTGCTGGAAGGCTCAATCACCCCCAGCTCCAACATCTTAGCGATCTCACTCTGAATGCTGGTCTTCACTTTGTCTGACAGCCGATAAGACTTGGTCTTGACAGGGGGGCTGTCCCCTGTGTCCACGTCATGGGTACACAGGTGGGTGATACCAGGAACAAGGGAGAACAAGGAAGAGTACTGCTCCAATACCTGGCGGCTGTCCCTCTGTTGCTCCGGCGTCAGGGACGGGGAAAGGACCACTCCCTCCACCGATCCATCTTTCTCTTGGGACGCCAGAAGGTCCGGAAGAGGCTCGCTCTCCTCCTCCTCGCTCCCATCAGTCACCATCAGGAGGGTAAGTTCCAACCTCTCCTGGTGTGGCTTGAGGCGGTTGACATGCAACACTCTGTGGGGTTGCCTTGGGGTCCTAAGATCCACCAAGTAAGTGGTCTGACCCTTCTTTTTCAGTATCTCGTATGGGCCAGTCCACCGGTCCTGGAGGGCGCTAAGCTCTCAGGGCTCCATGACCCACACCTTCTGTCCAGTATCCAGTTCCACAGGATGGGCATTCCGGTCATACCACTCTTTCATGACCGCTTGGCTGGCCTCTAAGTTCTCAGATGCCTCTTTCCACAGTCCAGCCATCCGGCTGCGGAACGCCAACATGTAGCTCACTACATCTTGGGGAAGCCTCCTAGGAGACTTCTCCCAGCCCTCCTTCACCAGGCCGAGAGGTCCCCTGACAGGGTGCCCGTACAGCAGCTCGAAGGGGCTGAAGCCCACCCCCTTCTGCGGCACCTCTCGGTAAGAAAATAACAAGCAGTGCAAGAGGACGTCCCACTTCTTCCTCAAGGCCTCAGGCAGACTCCTGATCATTCCTTTCAGGGTCTTGTTAAAACGCTCCACGAGCCCGTTGGTCTGGGGGTGGTAAGGGGTGGAGAACTTGTAAGTCACCCCACACTCCTTCCACATGGCCTGCATATAGGCGGACATAAAGTTGGTGCCCCTGTCCGACACCACGACCTTGGGGAAACCCACCCGGGTAAAAATCCCCATCAGGGCCCGCGCCACCGCAGGTGCAGTGATGGTCCTCAGAGGGATTGCCTCCGGGTACCGGGTGGCGTGGTCCACCAGAACTAGGATGAACCGGTGTCCAGAAGAGGTCGGCGGATCCATAGGCCCGACAATGTCGAAGCCCACCCGCTCAAAAGGAGTACCAACGACCGGTAGTGGCTCCAGGGGACTTTCAACTTGGTCCCGGTCTTCCCACTCGCTTGGCAGGTCATGCAAGTCTTGCAAAAGGCATCAGAAGCCATCCTCATCCTGGGCCAATAGAAGTGTGGGACCAGATGAGCAAAAGTTTTATCTTGGCCCAGGTGTCCCGCCAGGGGGATCTCATGCGCTAACTCCAGCAAAAAGGCTCGATAGCATTGGGGGACCACTAAGGCCCTTGAGGACCCATGCACCGGAGCCTTGGGTTCACTGTAAAGAAGGCCATCCTCCCAGTAGATATGGTAGTTTCCAGCAGCATTTCCGGCTGCTTGGGCTTCGGACAGAATTCCTCCCGGGTAGGCCCTCCTTCCACCTGCCACTCTGCAGGGGTTGGCAAGTCCCCCACAGTAACAACGTCACCCTCCGCGGACTCTGGTGCAACCACAGCGGGTGCCCCATCCATCTCACGGGGTGCGTCTTCCAAGGAGTTTTCCGGATCAGCAGTGGGCTGGGCCATTGTCCCAGGCTCCAGCCCTGGTTGACTCCCTTGCCGGGCAGCCATGGACCGTGTGACCGCACAGGTCCATCCTGGTAGACCCAGCATCTCGGCGTGTGCTTGAAACTCCACCTCCTTCCAGGCGGTATGCTCAAGGTCGTTTCCCAACAAACAGTCGACTGGCATGGCAGGGCTCACCGTGACTCTCAACAGGCCTGAAACCCCTCCCCACTCAAAGGGAACTTGGGCCACGGGGTGGAATACATCCGGAATCACTTGCTCCGGGGACACCAGCTGTCTCCTTACCATCGTCATGCTGGCACCTGTGTCCCTCAGGGCCTCCACCCCCTGCCCGTTGACAAGGACCCTCTGCCTGTACTTGGCAGTATTCGAGGGTACCTGGATCTGCGGGACCATCTCCCTGTCTCCCAGGGATACTAGGGTCAATCCTGCCACTCACCCCCCTTATCTAGGGACAACTCCTCCCCCAGCGCTACACTCGCCACCCCGGGGTTCTTACCTCCAGTAGGGGCTGGGGTCCTTTTACGACACTGGGGATCCCCCTTGTAGTGTCCAACCTCCCCGCACTCATGGCACCGAACAGTTCTGGGCTGCTGACTTCTGTCAGGATAAGTAGGCTTTTGGTAACCAGATTGGGGCTGGGATCCAAACCCTCTCCCTTGCGGTCTGTTTTGGGGGCCTTTGGAGAACTCCTTCTTTTTATCTCCCCCCTCTCTCTTCTGGGGGAAACCCTGTCCACCCTTCTGGGGGTCCCCCCCGGATCCCTTGTTGGACACCCTGGTACTGATCCAGGTATCCGCCTCCTCCGCAAGTTCCCTCGGGTCGGTCAACTTGCGGTCAACCAGGTGTTGGCGCAGCTCTGGAAAACATTTATCTAGAAGGTGCTCTCAACAAATCGTACAGCCCTCCATAATCAGTCACCTCGCTGCCCCGCACCCAACCCTCCAATGCTTTGCGGGCATAGTCCAGGAAATCCACCCAGTTCTGTGTGGGAAGCTTGTGGCTATTTCTAAACTTCTGTCGATATTTCTCAGGGGTCAGGCCAAACTTCTTAATCAACGCTTCCTTCATAACAGAATAGTTGGTCTGATCTGCCTTGTTTAGTGTCAAGAGTGTGTCCCTCTCCACCGGAGGCATATACCTATACAGGCTACCCCCCCAGTAACTCTCGGGGACCCCGTGGGCTGTCAAGGACACCTCATAGGCCGCTAGCCACTTGTCGATATCGTCCCCCACATTAAAACTGGCCACAACATCTTTGGGCATGTAGAACCTAGACTCCCGTGAACCTTCAGTCGGTACACTGCCACCATTTGCATTATTCTCAGCCCCCATCTGTAGGGCTCTAATCTCCAATTCTTTCAGACTGAGCTCATGGGCAAGCTTCCTTTCCTCCATAGCCAGCCTCTTCTCTTCACGCTCCTTCTCTAACCTGGCAAGCTCTAGTTTAAGTTGTCTCTCCTCCCTCCTGTCCTCGAACTCCTCCGCAGACAAACTCCTTACTGAAACACTACTACCTGCCCTGGAACGTCTTCCTGGCAATACATTATCACTGGTATCTATATGCAGTAGGTCCAGGTTCTCCTGGAGCGTCCCGCTCTACCTGCCCCTCATCCCCCCTCCCTTCCGGGTGGGCCAATGCCCATGCTCTCAAGGTTTTTTGAAGTCCTCTCTTTTGGCGCCTCGCTTGAAGAACACCCCTTTCCCCTCGCAGAACCCCTTAAGCTGCGCCACCGTGTACACTTCCAGGTTGGCCAGCTCGAATTCCATCTTGCTAGGTAGGGCCTTGGAAAATTTCAGGGAAAACCACTAGGACGTAGGTAACAGGCTTACCACCAGAGCACTTACAATCAGGCAATTAGGGAGAACTTTGAGCTTGCATTAAAACAGGTGTCGGATTGCGGCGCACACTGAGTAACTGTAGGGTGCTGCACAAGTCCTAATCCCACCGCTGCCACCAATGTTATACCCAGGGTTCCAGGGACCACTGACTCCGGCACGATAGCTTGGCGCGAGGCAGGTAGGCACGCCGGAGGCTAAGTGTGAAGTAGTTGTGCAGCACTCTCCCACTCTGACACAGTAAGGCACACGCAATAAAGAGACACCACTCCAGTTTCATTTACAAAAACAAGTATCTTTATCTACTTCTTGTTAAGGTAAGTAACGTAGGGTTCTCACATTAGTCAGGATAAACGGTTTCTGGTAACCTCAGGACAATACAGGTAACATTTCCTATGCAGTGCATGTAATATGGCTCCTTCAGATATGCAGCACAAGGAATAACTCTTAGGCAGGTATGCGTTTAACATGGGCAACATGTCCTATGCAGTGTATAAACTACAGGTAATCATTCTTATGCGGCTATGCCCTACAGATCACAACTATTAGGGAGATTTGCACTCTAGATCACAATGCTTATGCAGGGCTTTAACAGAGGTACTGCACTCATCATCCTAGGTAGTCATTCTGGTGCATAGCTCTAGCATGGGCAAAAGTTGTCATTTGGGAACTTGGTTCCCTTGCAGGGGAGACAGAACAACAGAACCGTCTTGCGCCAGGGGGACTTGTAACTGGCTATCCCCGCTGCGCTTGGGTCTCAGTCACTGCCTGGGCGAGGGCACAGCACTTCCCAACCCTCCCTCCGGGGCTGTTACCTGGGGGAAAAGTCCGCTGTCAAGCCAGTGTTGGTTCGGGGAGGCACCGGCCGCCTCCTCATTCCCACGGGCCTCTACGCTTCTTCGGACCCGGCCTGGGGAGGTCAGGGGCTGCCACTCTCTTCGGAGCCCCCTCACCAATGCCTGGGCGGGCTCCGGGCTTCCTGTTTGCCTCCGGGCCCAGGAGCCAATCCGTGCGCGGCTTCTTGGGGGCACGGCCGATGACGCGACCAGCGCCCCGGTTGCCGGGCAACGCCTCCTTTCGCGCTTCAGGCCTAGCGCGGCCTTGGCAGCAACCGCGGCGGCCCTCCCCTCTCTTCGGGGGCCGCGGGGGTATTCAGGACCACGCACTCTTCTTCTTGAGCAGCACCGGGGCCGCGGCGGTGATTCTGGCCACAGCGCTTCTCGGGGGCAAAGCACTTGTATGCAGATCCCTGGCCAGCGGCGGTGAGTTCCCCCACACCAGCCCTCCTTTTACTCACAGCGCAGAGGCCGCGGCGGCGATCTGGGGGCACAGGGCACGCTCCGGGTTAGCGCTCGGGATTAAGGGCACAGCGCCTTCTTTCCAGCAGCGCCCAACAGCAATTTCAGGCACTGGGCACGAAGCAACGCGCTACCACAGCGCTTAGAGTCTCTTGCAGGGTTTAGGCTATCCAGCGCTATACGATCACAGCGCGTAGCATTAGCTGGGAGTTCTGGGCATGCACACCTTCGTTAGCACAGCGCTAAGTGCAAGTTCTGGCAATATAGCGCTCAGGTGGCCCAGCGCTTTACCTTGTGTCCCCAGCAGCAGCAGTGCTCGCAGGTTCCCCAGCACTCAGGAATCACAGCACTAGCTGGGGAGTTTCAGGTGTCAGGTCCCAGCGCTTCCCAGCCTCAGCGCTGGCAGGAGATGGCAGGTATTAGTTGCAGAAGTTAGTTGCAGTGGGAGGAAAGATGGTAGTCTCGGGCAGGCACACTGGAGTTGGTCTCCCTGGTTCCACTCACACAGGGCAAGGTCAGCAGGCTGGCAGGATCACTCATCTATCTTGGGGCAGCAGGGCCTAAGATCAGTCAGCCTCAGTAGTGTAGCCTCCCCCTAGCTCAGCAGCCTTTACTCCGGCGGAGGGTCCCCAGGTCCAGTAGTGCACCAACTAACTGTCAGGTTTTCCTCCTCTACTTTTATACCCCTAGGTCAGGTGTCCCTACCAAAAGGCAGCAAGTTCTGGTGCCAACCTGGGGGGGTTGGAAGGTTCTAGAAGGCTCTGGGGGCTCTGTGGTGGCTGTCTCTGGTGACAAGAGGCAGGACGCTCAGGGTTACAGTAGCACTATGCCCCAGCCTTATCCCAACTACTAGCGCGCAGATAGGACAATGGCCACTCCCCAGTAGCAGGGGCCTGTGGCAACCATGTTGTTAGGAGAGAGCACCTGCACCTCAGCATTGTTCAGCAGCGGTAAGGCGCCCAGAGTCCTATGTCCAACAAAAATGGCGGTCAAGATCGAGGCAAAAAGGGGAAAAAAATGCGGGGTAAGACCACCCTAGGGCTGACAGGTCTAACAGCTACCCTACGCTTGGCTAGCAGCAGCAGTATGGGGTGCAGCTTGCGAGTTGCTGCCTCCGTATCCTTCACGTAGCCCAATAGGCCGATAAGCGGCGCAGGCTCAGGAGAGGTGCCTATTATGTCATGTATTTTACTGAAGATATCTGACCAGAAGGCTGCCAGAGGTGGGCAGCTCCATGCCATGTGTATGAAGGTAGCTGGTGTGTAGCCACATCGCCAGTAGCGGTCATCCTCTCTGAGTCCCATGCGATATAGCTGAACTGGGGTTCTATAAAAGCGGTGGGTGTATTTGAAATGGATTATTCTCAATTTGTAATTGGGGGACAGCGCAGTAAGCTGATTATAGCAGAATGCCCACTGATCCTCCGTGATCTGAGTAATCATCTCCGAGTTCCAGTTCTAGAGGGACTTCGGCCTTAGCTGGGGGGCAGTATTTTGCATATTGCTATACAGGCGGGTTATGAGCCTGCGAGGGGAGGAAGTCTGAAGTACATTTTCAAGCGCCGATAGGGTGGGCGGGGGTGCAGGGAATGTAGCATGTATTTGCCTGCATGACGCCCGAAGCTTGTAATAAAGAAAAAGTTCTGAAAAACTCCCAACCCCTCCCTCAGGTGTTGTCGGCGGGGATCTAAAGACATCTTCGGGATATAGATCTGCAAATGTGTGGAGGCCTAAAGACTTTGCTACCAACCTCCTAGCCCCCTCATCCATTGGGGGGATCATGGGGTTGTGCGCTAGAGGAACAGAAGGAGCATACAGTATTTGCAACTGGGCTCTGTTACGCAGCGGGTCCCACGCCCAACGCAGGGTCTCAACCGTGTCGATCCCGTTGCGTGGTCTCTTATAGGGTTGGTAGAGTGCCACCTATAGGGGAACCTGGACCGCAACATCCAGCTCGACCACCGTGTGTGGCTGAAACGGGGTGGGGTGCACCCAGTGATGCAAAAGTTGGGCCTGAGCGCAGTAAGCGTATAATGGCATGTCAGGGGCGCCCATCCCACCCTGAGTTAACGGTAGTGTCAGAAGTTCCCATGATATCCACGCTTGCTTCCCCGCCCACACCATGGAGATTAATACAGTGCGAATAGTTTTAAAGAACGCCTGGGTGATGGGAGCCGGGATATTTACAAATAAATACAGAAATTTGGGTAAAACCACCATCTTGGCTATCGCAATCCTCCTTGCCAGGGAGAGCGGCAGCTTAGCCCAGGCTGTCACTTTCCCTTCCAGCCACGCGATAGCTCGCCCAAAGTTCAAATTCCAAAGTTCCCGTTCATCCCTGCTGAGCCCAATCCCAAAATATTTCACTGGGCCATCTGCCCACTTGAGGGGGTACTCTACAGGGAATGGGGTTGTACTGTCTGTAAGTGGGAAGAGTGTAGACTTGCCCCAATTTATAGATACGCCAGATAACCCCCCAAATTTAATCAGTTCCCGGAGAATGGGAGCAGTGTTCACGGCAGGGTTCGAAATATAGAGGGTAATGTCGTCTGCATAGAGCGAGACCAGCAGACCTCTTGTGCTAGATCCCAAACCCTTGGCGGCATGGTGCTGTCTCAACCTAGCTGCCAGCGGCTCCATCGCAATAGTGAACAGGAGAGGGTAAAGGGGACAACCTTGCCTCGTTCCCCGGGTAATAGGGAAGGGCTGCGAGATCATGCCATTCATGCGGATTCTTGCGGTCGGCTCCGTATAGAGCAGCCGTATAAGACCCAGGTATAAAGGACAAAACCCCATTCTCTCTAGTGTTGCAAATAACTACGTCCACTCCAGCGTATCAAACGCTTTCGTGGCGTCGAGTAATACGGCGACTGCCTGCAATTTTGAATGCAGATAATGTAGCACTGTAAAAAAGGTGCGGAGATTGTGGGAGGTTGACCTACCTGGGATGAATCCTGACTGATCCGGTCGGGCAATCAATGGAAGTAAAGGCTGAAGTCTGCCCGCAATCAACTTGGCAAGGATCTTGACATCTACATTAATTAATGAGAGTGATCTGTAAGAGTCAACTTCATTGTTGTTTTTCCCGGGTTTCAGCAACGTTATTATCATGGCTTCACGCATGGATGGCGGTAGAATGCCCGAGATCTGAGCCTCCTCGTACACTGCCAACAGACGTGGGGCCAGTTCTGTTGCATAGGTCTTGTAAAAGGCGGTGGTTAGCCCATCTGGGCCCGGGGCCTTGTCTAGCGGTTAGCTACGTATAGTCTGGGCTATGTCTTCGACCGAAAATGGCACATCTAGGTATTATCTATGTCCCCTCCGAAGCCAAAGAAGCTCCAGGGATTCCAAAAATGGCTGTAGGTCCTCAGGTACTGCGTCATGTGCAGCCTTATAGAGCTTAGCATAGAACTGTGTAAAACGATCAACAATGGCCTGCGGGCCTCTGATCAGGGTGTTGTCTTTTCCCAGAACCTCAGTCACATATGTAGCAGAGTGAGGCAATCTGAGCATGTTTGCGAGTGTTCTGCCCGGCCTGTCACCCTCGCCATATTGTCTAGCTTGTGCATGTTTGCCCATTTCACCTCCCTCTGTGCTTCCCTTTCAAATTCCGTGATTGCCTCTTTTATTGAAGCTAGGAGTGTAGCATTATTCGTGGTGAAGAATTGTGATTCAAGGTCCCTTATTCGGGCCTCAAGGGAAGCCAGTGTGCCTCTTATAGCCTTCAGGACCCCAGCATGGCGCGCTATACATTTCCCTCTAATGACCACCTTGAAGGCTTCCCACAGGGAAGCCTGAGATGTGACTGAGCCAGTGTTGAGCGAAAAGTATTCCTTAATGTCCACTCGTATTTCTTCCTTGAAGGCTTCATCCAGTAGGGCGCTAGGGGGGAGCCTCCTACTGAACATTCTGTGGGACGTGTTGGGTAATAACAACCGTAGGAGACATGGCGCGAGGTCTGAGAGTGTTCTTGGAAGATGGGCAACATCTAGCGCCCACGTTTCCACGTCCCGTGATACCAGCCAAAAATCTAATCTCGACCAGGCGCTGTGATGGACTGAGATACAGGTGTCCGCCGCCGAATTAGGGTTGCGCCTCTGCCAGATGTCAGAAATGTTACTGTCTGAAATAATGGCATTCAGAGTGGCGCTAGAGTTGGGATGCAGTGTGCTGGACAATCCCTTTCTATCAATGGCATCTTTTAGCACTGTGTTGAAGTCCCCTCCCCATATTATGGTGTTGCACCCCATACATTGAATCTTTGCCCACATCGTCTGGAAGAACTCTGGGCTGTCCGTATTCGTCCCATATATCGCGGCGAGAGTAATCTCCACGCCGGCCAGCACACCAAGCAAAATCACATAGCGTCCATCCGGATCTATATGAGATTCAGACTCCTTCCAGCCTAGTCCCTGCCGTATTAGGATCGCCACCCCTCGTGCATAATTGGAGTAGATGGAAGAGTATACTTGGCCCCAGCGTCTGTGTTGCAGTTTAGTAGGAGAAGTGCTATTTAACTGTGTTTCGTGTAAGAAACATACATCAATATGATGTCTCAGTGGGTAGGTCTGGACCAGTCTGCTCTTTCTGTGGTCATTTAGACCTCGGATGTTCCAGGTTAATAAATTTAAGGATGTCATAACACTCTAGGTAAAGGCCCAACAGATACCTGGTGATGGGTTCCTGACGTGTCCCCCTCCCGAATCGCCACCCAATTCGTGATTGCGTTAGTCGTGCCTCTAGCCCTCTGTAGGGCCCTCGTAGACATCCCGTGTGTACCATGAGCATTCAAATCTCGTCCGCAGCACTGCTGTGCCCCCTGGATGAAACTACAACAGTACCCTTTCCCTCTCTCCCCCCACCCACACCAACCCCCCAAACATGTTGTGTGCAATTACCCACCCTAACAAACCAACTGAACATTTGCTTCTGTGATGGAACCGAAGCTTGGTTGGGAACTCTCCCTGGGGGGCGTGGGGTCGCCGGCATACTACCCTGCCCGAAGACGGAGTGGCCGGGACTGTTATGAGAGAGGCATTAACCAAGGACTACACAAGAACAAAACATTTTCTGCAAACCAGTCAAATGGGTGCCTGCGGTTCCGCTCCACCCAAAGCACCCACGTGCACCATAGAAATTGAAAGTAATGGTGAGCGCTACAAAAGTGTCACCACCTGGTTATCAATGAGACTGGGAATCACTCATTGTCACTTAGCCCAGTTTCTGAGTTCATACCAGTCGCAGATTTTCCGCTGCACTTCCTCCCTCCTACGTGTTTGGAGAACTTCAAGGCGGATTTCGCGTCCGTGAAGTGGTGCACTGTGCCATCATAAGTGACCTTCAGTTTAGCCGGGTATAATAGGGCATAGGGAATCTTAGCTTGGAGAAGGATACGTTTTGCTGGTAGAAACTCCCTTCGGGCCGCTTACACCGCCGGTGTGAAGTCCGGATAAAACAAAATGTTGTTCCCTTTGTAGTTGATAGTGCCCTGCTCCCTGGCAAGAATTAAAATGGCATCTCGGTCTTGATAGTTCAGTATCCGAGCAAGGATCGGTCTGGGTGTGGCTCCTACTGGTGGCTTATGACCCAACACACGGTGGGCCCTCTCGACGGCAAAGACCGCAGATAAATCAGGGTTGTACAGTTCTCGCAAAAGCTCGTCGACATAAGTTTCCATTTTGGAGATGGCTGTCATCTTGGGAATCCCCGTAATCCGTAGATTGTTACGGCGAGACCTGGCCTCCAAGTCATCGTTCTTTGCCCTGATGATGTTAAGCACTTTGTCCATTTGCAGTAAATGCTCTTTCGTCTCAACCTGGAACTCATGCTGGTCAGTACTGCGATTCTCTAGCTGGTCCAGACGTATCTCGTGTGTATCCACCTGCTTTCTTACTTGATCCAGTTGCGAGGTGAATACATCCAGCTTCGTGTCAATGGTTTTCAGGCTTGAGCGCATTTCCAACAGCAGTGATCTGAGGTCCTCACCCTGGTCATCTGATTGTTCACTCAGCGGCCTGTCAGAGTTCCCTTCTGATTCAGATTCCATCAGCCTGGTTAGCCTTTTGTTTTCAAAAGTTAATTTGGGTGCTTCGCATCATGTTTTCCCATGATTGTGTGTGGAGTTGTACGGGGCCCTGTATAGGAAACTCCAGTAACAGTAAGCGGGATATCCCCACAGCATTTTCCGCAATGCTCGGAGGCAGGGCCCAGCGCGACGCAGGTCCACCCCGCCCAGCCAATGGTGTCCTCATGCGCCCAGTGTTGCCGCTGATCCCAAATGTCTCTGTTACCTGTGCGCCGTTCTCTGTACCTGTGGGATCCGCTATTCAGTTGTCTGTCAAGGGGCAGGGAGCCCACAGCAGATGTCCTAGAGGGGACACATCCTCATAGCCCCGTGCTGTGTTTGTTGATATGGGTCATTTGTGGCCACAAGCGGCAGAGACCAGATATCACAGTTCAGAGTTGCCCAGATGTTAGCCGCTATCTGCCGCGGGCCCCGGCGAAGCACGCACTCCCAAGCAGGAGGAAGACATGCGCCACGCTCCCTCACTGTGTACCAATGGGTAACTGGGCGCCCAAGGCGGCTCATGAAAGAAGGGCAATGTCAGATCCCCGGGCTCACAGGTGGACCCAACAGCTGCCGGATCTCCAACAGATCTCTATCCCCATCGCCTTTACCACACGTGATCCAGCGGCCACACCAACAGTCCAGGCTGCAACATGCACGTAGTTGGGACTCACCGCGGGCACACACAGATCCACTCCTCACCTTCTGTTTGCTTAGTTGTACCGCGGTAGGCCAAGGGTGAAGGGCGGGTCCCACCGCCACAGGGCAGCCACCCGACGGCCTTGCAGCTATCTCCGCCGCCTCCCAGGTGTCGCGTGCTCCCTCCAAGTATCAGGCCGCATTAGTCTCTCTATCCACTCCTGACGGGGCCGCACGCACGAAGGGTCCTCACCCAAGATGGCGGCAAGGCTCCGTCCCTGCCCGAAGGTCGTGCTGGCAGTGCAAGAGACAGCGAGTCAGCTGTCTCACAGATCCCCCAGCGCACAGCCGCCTCCTCGAGCTGCGGGTGTGGGGTATTTCCAGCGATTACTTCGTTCGGCCCCAGGTGGCAGGCCCCGTCTGCTCCGCCTCCGGGGCGCTGGGCCCGTAATGTGGCAAGCAGGCCAATCGCCGTTGGTCTTTCCCTCAACTTTGGCACGGCTATAGCGGCAGGGGACGGCTCATTCGCCGCACCTCCCCTCGGGTACTGTTCTGGTGCAGTTGGCAAGTGTGGATGGCTCTCCTGTGCCCCGGATATTCAGAGGATTGTAGCCCGGCCGGCAGAGCGCGCTCAGCAAGCGGCCATCTTCCAGCGCGGTTAGACCATGCCCCTCCCCCCATAACAGAGACTTTGATTGAAACGGCACCCCTCCCTTATCACCACAAGGCACCATCAGGGTCAGACAAGCCACACTCTACCGAAACACCGAAATCCCCACTCCAAGCAATAACAAGTTCAGCCACTCATTTCAAGGAGACAAATTGCAAGATGACCACACTCCAGGCGATAAGCACAGACCCCTTCATACCTTTCATTGGCTGAGAGCGGGAGTGGCTTACAGAAGTATCTGAAAGTTGCTCACCGGTATAAAGTAAATAACATCTTGGGGCCTTTATATTTCACCAACCTCTAGTACACTCAGGAACTTACTGCTTTTTACACTGTCTTACAGATAAATCCAGTGGAGAGCTAAATACCCACTTTCAATATCCTCTGTAAGTTATCATTCCAAATTTAGTTAGCCATTGCAGACACCTTTTCCTACCACTTAACTACAATGCACCAAAACAAAAGCACTGTAGATGTGGTCCCTTTAACACCAACAGCCTTGCAAGCTATGTGAGACGGAAAAAGTCACTATCTTACTTAGGCCCCCAAAAACCTGACATTGTCTTTTGTAAGAAACGGATCTATCCACAACTGAGGTAGCCAAACTTACCAGAGATTGAGTATTTATTTATTTATTTATTTTTGGAGTTTTATATAGCGCTTACACGACCCGAGGGGTATCAGAGCGCTTTACAACAGCATGCATGTATAGGAGCATAAACATTAGAGTACAGTGACTAACATCTAGAGTACTGGAGGTTACATAGTTCGAGGTTATTGACCAGAGGCATAAAGATGACGCTTGAGGAGAAATTCTTTTAGTTGTCTCTTGAAGTTTGTGAAGGAGGGGTTAGTCCTGATATGGGTAGGGAGAGAGTTCCAGATTTTTGGGGCATTCCCTGAGAGAGACCCATAGAGGGCTTTTTGTTTATGTCTTTTTGGGGGGATTAGGAGGAGCGAGTTGGAGCTTCTTAGGTTTCTTGATTGTTCAGCTTTAGTGAATTTGGCTGCGAGAGTAGGCCATACAATTGCAGCTTCTGGTTCAGAGACCACACCAAATACCTTCAACACACCCTATTTGCTCTACAGGAAGAGAGGCCTTCCTTTTTCACAAAACTCTGCCAATGAAAATGCAGAAAATATAGAGAAACCCACAGAGCTGCTATGCCTTTGAAAAAGTAGTCTGCAAGGGCCATTCTTGGGCCATTATATATATTTACACACCAAATGCTGGAAAGGTGGTTTTCTTCACTAAACTCAACAGACTGATAACCAAAATTGCCCACACGGTGTTAGTGATCGGCAGCAACTAGCATTTCTGCATTAACCCTGTTTTTGATAGATCCAGATTAACAGATATCTGCAGCAACATTGATACGAGCCTGTTGTGATACCTTATGTCAGATCACTCTCTCTCTGAACTGTGAAGACTCAAACACTTGAAAGATAGAGAATACACATTTGTTTCCAGGCCCCATGGAACTGAGGCCAGTATACATTATTTCTTGATGAGTGCAACGATGTTCCATAAAATCACAAGTTGTACCATAGGCATCCAATGCATCTCAGATCATGCCTCAATTACAATGAAAATTGACTTCCAACTGCAGGTCCCTAGGGACAAGTCCTGGAGAAAAGGTACTTGGAGGTATAAACTCCCAGAGGAGAAAAGAAAACTGATTGCATACTTACAAGATTTCCTGTCTCTGAAAAAGGACTCAGTGGCTTTGATCCACAAATTCTGGGCTGCAGGAAAAACCTATATAAGTTGATGAGAGAGTCTGCATTAGCTGGTAAAGAGGCAGTAGTGAAAACATAGACACTAGAATCTGAAATTATTACTCTTATACAGGTATATCGTGAAAGCTCATTTGATGCAGCACTTTGCCTTCTCACTACAAAATAATTCAAACTTGATACGCTTCTAATGGCCAAGGTGGAAAAAACCCTGTAGAAAATTCAAAGTCGACACTAGGAACACAGTGAAAAAGCGAGTAGGCTCCTGGCCTTTAACCCCGGGCGTAGTGGGCGTAGCGGGGCTGCGCGGAGGTCCACGGAGGTGCGAACAAACTTACGGAAATGCGCGGGCACGCGCTCATGCACATTTTTCTCAAAGAATTACCCAGACGCGAGGAAGAGGACGAGGGCAGCCCGGGGACGCCGCATGCCAGGTAAGTGATTTTAATTTACTAGAAGTAATGTAGATTTACTTGTTTATATAGGGGGGGTGGAGGCGGGGGCTGGCCAACTCCGCTCCGCTGCGGAGTGTGCGGAGATTTGCCTTCACCGCGTTCTCCGCGGAACTCGGAGGAGGCAAATCTCCACACACTCCACGGGCGGAGCGGAGGTCTCCGCCCGGGGTTACTGGCCTTCCAATTAAAGGGACTCATGGCAAAACCATACATACCATTATTGTTAATAACAACAATATCTTACTTGGAAATCCAGGGGACATTGCAGAAGTATTTGCATCTTTCTATACTCACTTATATATATATATCAGAATTCAGCGGATACCGTCTACGAACAGTTCGGTCTTGGAGGACTGAATATTACTAGACTATCTCCACAAGTTAGAGCTGACCTAGACAAAGAAATAACGGATGATGAAGTAAGGTCTGCCATCAAGGAAATGCCCACAAGAAATGCCGAGGGGAAGACACGTTTCCAGCTAAATATTAAAAACTGGCGGCCCCCTTCTCAGTCCCCATCTGGAGTAAGATGTTTCAGGAGATAACGAGCAACAATGGATCAGTAATACCAGCAATACCAACACCAAACAGAGTTCCGCTTAAATATGGTAATTATAGGCTGCTCTCTTTATTCAACAATGAAACCAAGATTCTGGCAAAAATCTTGCTACAAGAATAAAAAAAGTAATTACTGCAGTGATGCACAAAAACCAAATTGGTTTGGTTCAGAGCTGTTTTACCTGCAACCATATGCAAACTATGTTCCACCTACTATGGAGCACAAGAAATGATCTGGATGATAAAGTGACACTGTCCCTCGACACTGAGAAGGCGTTCGACTGAGTGGAGTGGGACCACTTATTCCAAACACTTTCGGCCTGTTTTGATGACTATGACACAGTGGCTGCACCGAGATCCCACCAGTGTGATTAACTGTACCGAGTACCTGTGAGACCTGATTAATATAGACAGAGGGACTTGACGGGGGCGCCACACCTCCCCCCCTACTGTTTCTTCTTGCACTAGAGTTTCTGTCCATACCAATGTGCTAATCACAAGAGGTCAAGGTATCACCACTTCTGTGGGCAAATTAAAACTGATGCTCTATGCAGATGACATCATTTTGACACTATTTTCTCTGCAAACCTCTGTGCCAGCACTCATTGAAACTATCTCTTGCTTCTCCATTTTCTCTGACTACAAAATCAACTGGGCCAGGAGCGAAGCGCTATGCATTACTACATCTACCAACATCCATTTTCTACAGCACTTCATTTTTCGCTGGGTACAAACATGGATGAAATACCTGGGTATTTTGATTAGCAACAGCCATGTAGACAATGATTAAAGAAAACATGTAGGTTTTGCTCGGACAAATGCAGAAGGACTTTGCGGTTTGGAGAAGCGTGCAGCTCTCTTTCTGGGGGTGACTACAAACTGTTAAAATGATGCTAGCTTCACCCTTCATCTACGTATTTAGTATGATACAATTCTGATACCCACAATTCAATTGTGCAACATAGATCGCCAAATCAAAGAATACCACTAGCAAGGAGAAACGACAAGATTTTATAGAACAAACGTTCATGCCACCCTAACATGAAACCCTAACTTAGACCTATAACATAACGTCCTACCACTTTCACCTGGAGTTGGAATCTCCAAACTGGGCACTACATGTAGTTCATCTCCAGTGCTGCTCATACGTCACTCAGTCATATACAGCAAGCCCACCTGACTTGAAGAACATAATAATCCAATTTTAATAGGGTGCGTTTGCAGGTGGAGAACCTGCCCCAAACTACTATGGCAAAACCCATTCCTGCACATACAGGCACACTTTATGGCACGACACAGACATTCGATTAACTGGAGATGAACTTTACTGGCCACACTGGGAACATTGCGGCTTCTCCTGTATATGTTAACTCTTATCAGAGGGGACCTTCTGGCGATTTCAAGCCCTGACATGGCCCCCATCGCTGCCATCGTCAGTAACCACAGACTCAATATCGTCTCCTATGCCGACAAGACCCAGCTAATCCTCTCCCTCAACAATGAACCCACAGCCACCAGAGTCAACTTCCACAGCGGGATGAAGGCTGTTGTCACCTGGATGAAAGACAGTTACCTCAGACTCAACTCTAACAGGACTGAAGTACTCATCTTGGGACCCACGCCCTCAGCTTGGGATGACTCCTGGTGGCCCGCCGCATTGGGAACCCCCCACCCCCACGGACCACGCACGTAACCTCGGCATCATACTGGACTCCTCGGTCACAATGAACTGCCAGATCAACGATGTATCGCCATCATGCTTCCACACCCTCCGCCTGCTTTGAAAGACATTCAGATGGATCCCCACCGAATCCGGAAAGACACTCACCCATGCACTCATCAGCAGACTCAACTACGACAATGCATTCTACACCATCGTCACCCAGAAACTCCTCAGGAAACTACAGAACGTTCAAAACACTGCAGCCAGACTGGTCCTCAACATCCCCCGCCGCAGCCACATCACCGAACACCTTCGAGAACTCCACTGGCTCCCTGTCAACAAAAGAATAAACTTCAAGCTCCTCACACATGCCTACAAAGACCTCCATGACGCAGGACCAGCATATCTGAACCACTGCATCTCATTCCACGTACCCGCCAGACACCTACGCTCTGCCCAACTGGCCACGGATTCACGAGACCAGGGCCAGAGGAAAATCCTTCTCCTACCTCGCCGCCAAGACCTGGAACACCCTGCCTCTCCACCTCAGGCAATCCCCGTCGCTGACCCAATTCAGGAAGGATCTCAAGACCTGGCTCTTTGACTGAACCCCAGCGCCCAGACAGATCAGCAGCCTCCTCTCCCTCAGTGCCTTAAGACCCTCACGGGTGAGTAGCCGCACTCTATAAAGCCCTGATTGATTGATTGAGAGATGATTTTCACATAAACGTGAACCAATTTTTGCCTGACCTGCAGCTCAAACGATACCTCACTAACAAATTGGCTGGCCAAAAAATGCCAATAGACATATTCACCATCCATTACTCCTAATGAAATAAGGAGCTCATGAGAAATTGGTGTTGGATCGCTATGACATAGGACACATTGATTGACAACTACACTATCAATAGAGACATCTCAACAACAAGCATCAACTGCATCACAAACAAACAGCATGGCGAGGACTGGTGAGAACTGATCCGGGACCATAATAAGACTTTACGAGAAGCACAGGTGAAGAGCAGCTTTTTCCTGATTCTCCACGACTGGCATTGGATTTCTTTTAAACTATGTAGGGAAAACTCAGCCATAAGCAGGAATGCTGACATTGCGTATACCCTAAAGAAACATAATACACGACTTCTGGCTCTCCCCACGATTATACTCATAATGGCACTCCATGGCACTGCCTTCACAGAACAAGTGATCGACCTGCAAAGGCCTCTATTGATCTCACTCTTTTACATAACTCTCAGGACATAGTTGGAATCACTAATCATAACAAGCATTGGTAAATGCATTAGGTTTTACCTATGTGATTAATAATAAGCTGAATTTTGTTGTATGTTGCAGCTTGCTGAGTGGTTGTACAATATAAGTTACAGAAAGTCTGTTAAAGTGTTATGACTTCTGTATGTAAAAAAAGGCAATATATTGCGCTGTTACTAGTGGTAAAGTGCGGGTAAGTAATAGCAAAATTTTGGAAAATGAAATGAAAGAGGGAAATAATAGATTTAATTGATGTAATAGCAATATTACTGTTTAGAGGATTTCTGCCAACTTTTGGGCCCAGTGCCACCGCACCTGCTGCACCATTCAAATCATGCCGGTAGTGCCTGCAAGATAGCTACATTTGTGACTGCCTGTTTAATAGTAAAATATAGCAATATTTGGTGTTTAGTGGAGTTATGACAACTTTTGCCACTGGTGCCACTGCACCTGCTGCACCATTTAAATCATGACCCTATTGCCTGTAAGGTAACTG
This sequence comes from Calotriton arnoldi, assembly GCA_963921515.1. Taxonomy (NCBI): domain Eukaryota; kingdom Metazoa; phylum Chordata; class Amphibia; order Caudata; family Salamandridae; genus Calotriton; species Calotriton arnoldi. The sequence goes on from CAWUFW010000935.1 coordinate 1,747,120, forward strand.
CACTTGTGGCTGCCTGTTTAGTATTAAAATATTGCAATATCTGGTGTTTCAAGGGGTTCCTAGAGCTTTGGGCCCCGGTATCACTGCACCTGCTGCACTATTGAAATCATGACCCAGGTGCCTGCAAGGTAACTGCACTTGTTACTGCTTATTTAGTAGTTGAATATATAGCAATATTTGGTGTTTAGAGGAGTTCTGACAACTCCATTTTTTCATACATAGGCACAAAGCACTTTTAGGCCCTTCCATTCTATAATATGGTCAGGCTACACTCTGGCGGGTTTGGGTTACCTATGCATGCTCTTAGGTCATTTGTCCTAGATAAATTGACTTACCATTGGCTAATCGATAAATTATTTAATTATTTATTTTCCATTGAAAAATTTACTGAGTACCCCAGGATTCTTTTGGTAATTGCAACATAAAGATTAGGGGTATATTTTATTGTGTACTGCTGAGATAGCTGGGCCTCATTAGTTTCTCTATTTTTAAGTGTTTACAATCAGTCCTAATGAAGACTCCTCCCAAATATCTGATAGGGGTCGGAATGTTGCCATTTTAACATGTAGAATGCCATTTATTCATATTCTCCTGAATTGTACTCTAATTCTGAGACAAAACTGAAAGTAGCTTTGCGAATGTGTCTATATAGTTTCTATTTTGTCTGTTCACAATCTTAGTGCACAACTATTCACAGATGTCACTTTCACTAGGGCTGTCTCAAAAGAATAGTTTGGAAACACCCCAAAAGATGATCCTCCAGGAGAACATATTGGTTTTGCTTCTCTTCTTTTTTCCAGGACCCACTCTTTCATCCTGAATTCCTGAAAATATGTAACATTAGATCAGGGAAAGGACTCCTGTGTGAGAAGAGGTACCATATAGGCTCTAATAATAGATAGGTCAGTAAATATTTCAATTTTCTAATATGATCCCCTTTAACAATTCAGCAATTAACTTTTCCACTGAGGGTTTCTCTTCTACGCCCTACAAAACATAAATTTGACTGTTGGGATATTAGAGGGTTCTGATTATCAAAAAGGAGAACCATTTCTATGCACTCCCTTTTGTGGGGCAGTTTTTTGAGTGTTTTCTAGTCATTCAATTAGTTTCAACATTTTTGAGACTCTATTCCACCTGAGCAACTCTATTAAAGAATTGTTCCAACTTATCATCCGGGCCTACCAATTGCACCTCTATTTCCCCAAGGAGTTATTTTTTTAAGTTCTTGCACTTTGTTAGTCTTTTACACTTCTATAAGGCTGTTCTTTAATAGTTTTAATGTAATTGAGAGCTTGTAGTGCCTCTTCACTTTCCTGCTTTGGGACTTCACCTTCGCTAGGTTCCTTTGTGCGATTAACGATTTAGGAACACTGAGCTCTCCGACACAGCGTCTGAAGTATCACTTGTTTCAAACTCTGGTCTAATGAAGGGAAAATTCAACAGGTTCATGAATTTTAAAAAAACATATTCTTTGGGGGTGGGGGCTTGTATCCATCTCTTGGATGTTATTTTGTCAAGGGTTGGGTCTGGCCAGGTTCTTAAATGATGAAATATATAAGATTATGATGGAGGGATTACTCACGAGTTGTACCCCCTTATCATGTGTCATCCACGAACCAGGAAAATTGTAATGTTACTGATATGCTCCCACACCATTAGTTTACTCTCATCTCTCAATCTGCCTGGTGAGACTTACTTAAATGGTAATGCAGTGAAATTCCTATGCCTCTTCTCCCCTGGCATTACCTTCCATAAATCCCCAAGAGGACTGGTTATTGACTACAACCAATTCAACCCATTTTCTTGTATTTGGTAGGGTATCTTTGCTTTTGTCACAAGGGTGGTAGTCCCCTCTCCCTATGGAGAAGGCCGCAAACTTTAAAATTGAGGGTCACAGCCTAGTTCAACTATTTCTTCAGTATGCTTCCATTGCAGTTCTCAGATTCATCGCTCCGTTGCATACATAAGCTGATAAAGGGCAATGTGTGCAAAAAACAAAATAATGGCCATGTCTAAACATTTCAAATTAGCAAGAGGCACCAACCTCTGGTGGTCTCTGGCTCCCCCACATGAACTTGTCTTGCACAGCGGATCATCTGGCACATTTAACACACTTTTTTCCTACTGAATTAGAGACCCAGTATTGTTTTTTTATAGAGAGTCATTTGAAAGGAGACATCATGACATTAGCACACAAATACACTGAAACTTCTTGTTACTTGGATCCTGAAAATCCCATACTCAAAGAAACAGAGTGTCACTGGGATTCTGCTTGCGCAGAACTGTGCCTTGGGACAACACAACAGTATGCAGGGACTGTGTCTCCCTGCCACATCAGTGCCTATCAGCCCAAGTTCCTGGCTAGCTCACAGTGTCTTACCTGAGCTCCTAAACATTCCAGAGAGCAGGTAATTTTGGCAACCTAGAACAGACACTCCCCTAGGGAACCATGGAAACAGATCATCACCTTTCGTCACTCACTCTCTGTCATGCATGTCCATAGTAAACATCAGAAAGACATGAAAAAAAGTTTACAATACATTTATTGAAACTATTGTAGTCTATTATGAAGCAGATGTGCTGCGATCGCTAAGCAGATGCAACTAAACAGAGTTATTAGCATTACTATCAGGCTGTATAAAATAATCACTCCAACCATGGTAAATTATCTGTCTAGGCCTACCCTCACTGTGTAAGGACAGCGGTATAGATTAGTGATCTCTGGAATGTTGACAGACCTCATACCTGTGTGGTTAGGTTGTCCTCCTCATGACTGTAAACTCAGTTTACGCAAAGCTGTATGTCATGCTCTGCGGGTGTTTGTTCCAAGACCCCTGTTCTTGTGCCAGAATCTCCCCTATGTTCTAAAAATATCAAGAGCTAGTTTATATAATAAAAACTACTGTGTTGGAAAACTACTGCGTTGGAAAGCTGCAGCTGTGCCAGTGTATTATGCCTAAAATGTTAGGAATTGTTGCTAACCAAGCATAGAAAAAATGTCTCATATTGTCGTGCATTCTGAGCAACTTTGTAGATGTACAGACAGAAGATCCTCTGAATAATGAACAACATGTTCCGTTTGTTTCCAAAACAATGTCAGGAAAACAAATGTCTGGCTACGCAAAGCAGAGTCAGCCTGCCTGAAATCTGTAAAATGCAAAACTAAGGAATAACCAAAAGGGAATCACTACCAGAGCATGTTGGAGTGAAAGGACATACATTTCAGCACATGAGTGGTTTCATACATAGGCAGGCATCAATCTGGAATAGGGCTACCTTACGTCTTGGAGGACACACGCTATTCTGAAAAGATGGGTCAGCTTTTATATAGCACTGCATGGTTAGTTCTAGTTATTGCAAGACCTCAGTTTGGCAAATATGTCCACATCTTTGCACTGCTGGCAATGTGGGGGCTCTGAGGGAGACATGCTGCATCTGCTGTGGTAAGGCCTTACCATACACATCATTACTCAGAAAGTAACAGCGACAATAAAAACTAATGGTGGGGGTTATCTAGACTTTTCTCCAAAACTAGTTTTATTGCATTATGTGACTGATTTGTCCATACTGACTCACCGCTTGGAGAGGTGAGTAGATACATATAGTTGAGTAGATCCATGAGTTGAGCTTGAGGCAGCTGTTCTGCCTAGATGAGGAACAGCTGCCTCAAGCTCAACTCAGAGAAGACAAAAGTCCTCATCATGGGCTCCACCCTCTCGCGTGGGACGACTCGGGTGGCCCGCAGCACTTGGAACTCCCCACTACACCGACAGACCACGCGCAGAACCTCAGCATCATTCTGGACTCCTTGCTCACCATGAACCGCCAGATCAATGCCGTCTCATCATCCTGCCTCCACACGCTATGCCTGCTCCGAAACATCTTCAAATGGATCCCCACCGAGTGCAGAAAGACGGTCATCCATGCACTCGACAGCAGCAGAATCGACTATGGCAACGCACTCTACGCCGCCATCACCCAGATCTCCTCAAGAAACTGCAGAACATCCAGAACGCCTCAGACAGACTCGTCCTCAGCATCCCTTGCCACAGCCACATCTCCAGCCAACTAAGAGTGCTCCACTGGCTCCCAGTCAACAAAAGAATCACCTTCAAGCTCCTCACACACACCTACAAAGCCCTACACGACGCGGGACCGGCATACCTCAACCACGGCTCACATTCCACGTGTCCACCAGTGACCTCTGCTCTGCCCAACTGGCCTTGGCTATTGTCCCATGTATCCACAAGACCACAGCCGGAAGATCCTTTTCCTACCTCGCAGCACAGACCTGAAACAACCTGCCCCTCCACCTCAGGCAATCTCCGTCACTGCCTCTATTCAGGAAGGACCTCAAGACCTGGCTCTTCGACAGAACCACAGCGCCCTCGACAGACCAGTAGCTCTCCCCCCCCCCCTGAGCCTTGAGACCATTGCGGGTGAGTAGTCACCCAATACAAGGCATTGATTGATTGATTGATTGATATATGGCAGTGGCAAAAACATGTGCTTTTACCAGTGGTGGCAGCAAATTTCTCCAACATCCCATGAAAACTAGCTCCAGGATGTGCTTGTAATTGCAATTTATAAGCGTATAATCTGAATGATGGTGGACGAGCAGTATATCGTTGATGCAATATGGACTCTATTTCTTTCTGATTCTACTATGTGAACTTTCCATGATGTTGTTTGTCATTGACAGTTGTCAGAGAGGTTTCTATCTCTAGAAGTGATATGCTGTGAGCGGTTTGTGGTATGTAGTACATAGACCTATTGCTTAATATAGATATGTTACTTTGTTTCTCACAATTTGGAAAGGACACCCTAAGCTTGCCCCTTCTAATTTACACATCGGTAGCAATATCTAAACCCATTTTGTGATTCTCTAAGCGCTGAATCAAGACAACGCTCCCAGCTGCCTCCGAGTGTTGCATGAAGGTACAAGACACAGTTCTGATCATTCACTGCTCTGTATAAAGCATAGTTATCAAAAATGTACATGTGAACATTGCATGAATATATCAACCTTCGGAAAAAGAAAACAGCCAGTCCATTTGCGCAGAAATTCATAAAAATATACATTAACTCGATCTTCAATACGAAAACCTAGAAACCAATAATGAATGAACAGCGAGAAGTACCTGAGCGGCTCCTGATTCACACCCGTGGCCACATTTACATACCAAGCGGTGGGTATTTTGCATCTCTCTGTCCAGGCCCCTCCATGTTGTCCTGCCTGGTTATAAGGGTGTTTTCTGCACTGAAGGCTTCAGAAACAGCCCTGACTGATCAGGAAGGATGAAGGTGAAGGTACCAACTCAGGTCTTCCTGATGCTTCTGCTCTGGATTCATGGTGAGAGCTGTGACTGCCGGGCTGTGGGTTGTTGATCAGAGATCTGTGATGGGCAGTATAGTTATTTCTATAGGTTTCACGCTCTGTAAATAGTTCTGGCTGATTATTGTTGTCATTAATTGTCTTTCTGTCTTCAGAGTCCAGAGGGCAGATTGTGCTGACACAGACTCCAGAAGTCCACGGTATGACCCTGGGAGAAACCATCACAATCAGATGTCAGTCCAGTTCATACTTGGGCAATAATTTACACTGGTACCAGCAGAAGCGCGGAGAAGCCCCCAAGCTTCTCATTTATTATGCTACGAGTCGCCAGTCCGGGGTCTCAGACCGCTTCAGCGGCAGCGGGTCCGGCTCTGACTACACTCTCAGCATCAGCAGAGCCGAGGCCGGCGACGCCGCGGATTATTACTGTCAGCAGAGTCAGAGCTTCCCTCTCACAGTGACACAGAGCAGAGCAAAAACTGCAGCTTCCTCTTTCTGTCCTCAGCTCTGATAACCATCTCTGCTGCTGTGCAGGACCCCGTGATGGGCAGACGGGGAATGACTCTTCACTCATCGACGGACCTTACTTCACATGAGTTATGATTCTGTGTGTAATATTTAGCTGCAGAGAGGTCATTTCATTTGAAATCTAGTTTCACTTTTCTTTAGGATTTTGCGTTTTCAGTGGAGGTTTTTCCATGTCTCTGTTGTGCTCAGAAAGAACCATACATATTTTTTTTAAATTAGTGTATGCCCTTCATAAAGTGCCAACGTGACACTATTTAGTGCCTCAAAACACTTTAAGACCGACAAATACAGCACATGAATAGAACAATTTGAGGCAAAGCCAATAAGTCTTGCTCTGTTTAAACAAGCATTGCCAACACCAGAAGGTCCATATTGGAACTGAAAATGTCAGGCAGACCCATCAGCTTTCCCAACGCTTGTACAAAATGTACACACAGTCCCAATAGTTAAAACTGTGTGCTTTGCAACTGCCAAAGACACACGATATAAATGCACTGTAAATACACGAATTCCTGACCCAAATGTGATAATCCTCTGCCCTGGAAGTTTTGAAAAGCTGTGGTCAGCCCATTCCTGAAGCAGGCGGGAGCAGCTTCCAGATACACGACTGCTGCTGCCCTATAGAGGGGTAACAGGGCAGGGGCATCTCAACAGATAGAATACACATCACCAAGGCTACACAAATAAATGAGCCTCATGTGCATAATGAAGAGCGGCGGGAGGGCAAACACCTCCATAGGTGCCCTTCAGAAGGCTTGGATTGGAAACACACCCCCACGTGCTCTACAGAGAGGCAGGGGAAGGGCAACCTACACAGGTCTGCTGTAGTGGGACCTGACAGATGCACTACCATCAGTGCACTATTGCTGGTGTTGCGCTGTATAAAGGGGTTGGATGCCATGGAATACCCCATAAGAAAGGTTACAGATGACTGGATAGAAGACTTACCCAACATGCAAATTAGAGATGTGGGCAAGAGCACAGTGGAATCATCACACGCCACCCAGTGCACTATACAAGAGATGTGGGACAGATGGACCATTGTGTGGGCTCTAGAGAAGGGTAGAAGATTTGAGGGTCTCCTGCAAGAACAATAAGATTAGAAAGAGGGTAGAATTTACCACATGGCAAGCTATAGAGGGGGAGGGGGCCAAGGTATTCCCACACGCAGACTCTAGAGAAGCAGGAGCACAGAAGCACCAACTCTATCTAACTACAAAATGGTGGAAGGGTAGACAGAATCCAGGGTGGTAGGAGAACGTGGGCATTAAAAGGGGGTAGAATGGGAGGTGAAGCTTGAAAACCCACTATAGAGGCGCTGGAAGGGGAAAGACAAGCCACTCCACATGGATGCTATATTCACATAAGCTAGAAAGGTGTAAGAGTTCACATGAAGCTTCACAGGTGAGATAAAGAGCAACAGAGGAAGAAATGATATTAACTGGATAGAAGGGCCGGTGCTACCAGCAGCTATTGTAGAGTGCTGGCACCACCGGTTGAGACATGTTGACGGGAAATGACAACGGCACAGAATTTATATAGAGAAAAGGAAAGCCTACCAATATCAAGCATTCAAACATGCTGTGCAGGGCTAACTCTGCATTTTATGCCCACTCAGATAATATATTGAAAGGTAGAAATACAGAGGCTCTTACTTCCAAAATGTGGGCAATAGTGAGGTATAAAAGGGGCATTTCTATCAACAGGTGGGATGGAGACACAGGAGAGCGAGTGGACCTCAGCTCGTGCCCGTTTGACGGGTAGGTTGGTTGAAGCCTGGATACCCTCGCTGGTGACTAGCCGCACTCTACAAATCCCAGTTCATTGATTGATTGATTTATAGATGGCTGAAAGGTAAAAGAGCCTTGTTATGGAGCCCTAGGAGCCCCAAACAACCACTCCTCAGAGCCACAGAGGGGAAAGGCACTTAGAATGATTATTATAAAGGTGTGTATATATAATGTTTTAGTTGGACAGCAGATATGGGTACTAAGTAAGACGTTACATTGGGCTTGGGCTCTCTGGGGTGCTACAGAATGGTTAGATGGAAGAGGCACATTTAAACCAGGGGCTGAGAAACTATCAAAAAGGAACAAATGGTAATGATCGGCATTGCCCTGTGGCACACAATTTCAAATAGATGATGCAAAGCATCACTTGGAGTCAGTCAAAGAGGGTCCGAAAGCAGTTGTGACCACTCCTCATCCACAAGAACCAGAGGCATGTGAGAGCACATAAAAGCAAGGGAACAATGATGAGGAAAAAAACAGAGACATAAATCATCAAGGTGCGACACATCTCTAAGCAGAAGAAAGAAGTGATGAGGGATACAGAGAAATGACCACCGATGCTGCATTGTGTGATGCAGGGACATGAGCAGAGCGCAAAAACCAGTTAGCCTGAGACATCAGCGAGGTGACAGACCCATCAGTAGAGGTTTATTGGGCTCCAGAGGTGGAAGTTGCAGAATGAGAGCCTTATTGGCAGTGGCTCACAATGTGAGAGGGCTATAGGAGGTATCTGAGGAAAATATGTGTATCCCAGTAAGCTTATGTTAAGTTTGCATGGATTACTGTTTAGTTGAGGTATTTGCAGGGGTCCTGGAAAACCAGGAAGCATGGCTGCTAAGGGATGTGATGAGCACTGGGGGTCCTGGAGAGGTAGTAAGCACAGTGGTTAATTTCACATGGTGATGAGGAGCCAGTCGGAGAGGATATAGGGACATTCAAGATTCTGTATGACATCAGGGGGCAAAACTATTCTTCAAAAACTGCTAGAGTGTATGCTGGGCTAGAATTAAAAAGGTGGTGCTAATTCTGTTTAGGGGCGCACCTAAAGAGGGGTGACGCAGGGAGATTCAGACCAAAACACTACAATATTCAGATACACTCAACTCTTACAAATTAAACATGTAGGGTAGTGATTCTATTGAGGAACACAGTGGGGCTAACAGTACTTGAAGCCATGGACTGACCTCCACAGGAAATATGTTTTAGTAAAATGGTAGAGGGGGCATGAAATTATCACAATACGTTCAGTATATGCACCAAATCAAGTGCAAGACCACTTCATGACTGTAATGCTGCAGAAGGTCAAAGGCTTTGCAGTGCGGAGGATAATCTTGGGAGGTAGTTCAGTCAATGCACGAAGGACATGGTGGACAGACTGGGAATGCGTTATAGATTGGAGGAAAACAGACATGTCACACACATCAATGGAAGGTCTGGGGGAACTTGGGATTGATTGATATATGGTGGGTTGTAAGACGCTGGACATTGGAAGATCAAGCACTATACCTATTTCTCATGTATTGGCATATTTAGATCTAGGAGAATTTGCAGAATTGACAACTTAGGGGACAATAGGGTACATAACCATATCTGGCCATTTCTAACCCTGGCAACCATATCACTTAGAGAGTGAAGGTGGTCCTCAGAGACCAGAAATAAAGTATGGTCAGATACTTATTAAAGAATAGAGCCAACAGGCGTGAGATATCCCAAGCATCCCGAACGACGACACAGGGGAGGTATCATATGAGACCCTTTGGAAAATACTGTAGACATTGGTGAGGAGGAAAATTATGGCACTAGTGGCAATCACCAAGAGAACGGAGGCTTAATCAGCAGCCCTTGGTAAAAGTGTGTGAAATGTATTCAGTAAGATTGGATTGAAAAGGGAGTGACTAGGCACAATCCTAGTCCATCCCCTTCTAGTCCCCACCAACCAGTTCATTTCTTATGTTGGAAGGGTAGTGGGAGTGTGCTCGTTGCTGAGCTGCTCTTTCCCACGCTCTCTCCCTTCTCCCTTCCCACCTTCAAACCTAAATGGATCAATCTGGTAGGCAAGGTTATGGATGAGCAGGGGCTGTCATATCTACCCCTAGCCTCTTCCACAAGCTCGGTCATTGAATTGACCTCAGAGGGCCTTGTGAATCATTCCATGGTCCATCCGTTATGTGAGCGGTCATTCATGCCATTACACACATTTTAATACGGCCGCCCAGAAAAGTATTTTTGGGAGTTTGCTGTTACTCAGGAGGGATCTTGTGCCTTCCACCATTCACACTATGAAGAAGAGCTTGTTACCCATCAGTGGAATAAACAAATGTAAAAAACAGCCACTAGCCTATGGAGAGGATGGCTGTAAAAAATGGTGTATATATACGTGATAAGGACATCTGGACAAAACATTTATGAAAAAGCTGAACTTAAAACCCTATTGAGATTGGTGAAGGAATTGGGGAATGCCTTAGTATAGAATTCAGGAAATGACAACATTGTGTAAATACTTTGACTGTAAGAGGATACCAAGAGGCCATCACATCTTAATAATGCCTACACTAAATGATCAGAATTATGGCCTCCTGAAACATTGACAAACGGATACTACGGAGTGCTCATTCAAGCTAATGAATACAATAATCAAACATGCAGAAAGAGAGCTTGAAAAAACAACTGAGAAAATGAATAGAACTTCAGCAAAAGCTGGAAAAGCACAAACTAATGGAGGACATCAAGAGTGCTCCAAGGATCGTAGATAAAAAAAAATGGTAAACCTGAATCAGATGTCCAAGCAAGGAAGGCGAGACAATTTAATAGGAAGAGGCTCCACTACACAATAGTAGGATCTTCACGTTCACCAGAATATTCGGCTCCATGACAAGTAGAAAATATATGGATAAAGCCCTAGAGCAGAGAGGCATACCAGATACTGAGGAGAGCTCTGAGTCTGAGGACAGCTCTGTAAATGAAGGCACATCACCCTAGAATCTTGAATGTTTTTTTAGGCGAAATTACACTTTACCAAATGGCACCAGGCAAAGCGGAAAAGGGGGTCTGAACAAAAGAGGTAAAAGAAGGAAACAAATCCAGAAAAGTAAGTTAGGATGGAAAGAAAAAGCGAGGAAGAGGAGGACAGAGATAAGGAAGGTGAAAATGGGAGATAACGTAAATGCTGTAAATTACAAGGTACTCACTAGAAATGTAACCTTTTTTCCAGAGGCCAACATAGACTTAGCCAATATAAGAATTGATCTTTACAGGTATGCTAGAAAATTAAAACTAATAAAACTATTTTTACACCCATACAAAAAGAACAACACAGAAGGAACAATTGTCAATGTCAATCCTAACTTTTAAAGTATATTCCCATATGGAAGCTCCATATGCTTGGAGAAGGAATCAAATAGAAGGATGGATTCAGTATTGGTGTAGAATATGTCAGATCTGGAACTATGAGAGGCACCAGGGATTGTTTCCAGACAGTAACATATAGGGGGCCTAGATGTGGACAGTATGATTAGGAAGGGTCTGTAGCCACCCCCACTTACACTTCAAAGGATTTTGCCTTCTGCATACACAAAGGAACCTGACACCAGGCCTTACCTGCCTTTGCCATCCCCAGACAGTTTGATGCCTTGACAGGGAAAGGGGAAGAACTTCTCAGAACCAGATGTGAGGGTAGGACTAGGAGTCCCCGCCCCCCCCCCCACATAAAGGCAGGCCCCAGGTATAAATATTGAACACTCCTGGACCTGTGGAAGTTACAGAAGAAGATCTGTCCTGCTACCAGAGGACTGCCCTGCTGCTTGAAGGACTGCCTGGTTTTCTGAGAAGGAGACTCAACCTGCTTGCCTCCATCCCAGGCTACCTAGAGTGACTACAAGGGTCAGTTGGCTGACCTCCTGTGTGAGCTACAGAGAAAAAACAATCTGTTCCTGCAACTACCCAGCTAGCCTGCTGCACCGTACTTGAGAAAGTAACTTTTCAGTGGGACTAACATGATCCTATATCTGAACCACATTCCATCGTGGTTGGCCTACACTTGTGACTATCCCCTGGTCTGTCACTACCAGATGACCACAAGTAGAGATTTGTGCTTTTAGGTGCTATTGAAATTCAATGTCTCTGGTTCTACTTGTTGAATTTTTCTTGTGCTGTGTTTTCACTTTTTTCCTCTTTGTGTGCTGAATAAACACTTTACACATTGCCACTAAGTTAAGCCTGACTGCTTTGGTGCCAAGCTACCAGAGGGTAAAGCACAGGTTAATTTAGTGACTTTTTTGGTTCACCCTAACAAGGATTGTGGTTGTGCTTGATCAGGGTTTCCACCCCTTGAAATGTAATGGCCTCATTTTCACACCCACAGATGACATTTTTATTATATTGTCACATGAAGGTAATAATGTGGTTAATATCAATTTATAGGCAGGGCTGTAGCCATGAGAGGGGCACAGGGGCAGGGCCCTTCTTTATTTTTTTTTGTGGGCCCCCCTTAAAAGTTGACAAATTTCCTGTTATTTCATTTCAGCATCAAGACTGGACTGGCAAACTTAATAAAGGGGAATCTCTGGCTTTGAGGCGGGTTTGAGCCTCCTCACGCTGCTCACAGGTATCTGATACAATCAATTAAAATGTTGCAGTGGTGCTCTGTATTTATCACAACCCCTGCTGCAACATTTTAAATGCATTTTCACATTTCATTATCTGCTTTAACTGTGCACGTGCAGCATGCATACTATAAGCTGCCCTATGAGCTACATGATGGGTATGAATCACTGTCTATTTTGCAATTCATAAGCTTGTTTTACTCACTTTTACTATGTATTTTGTTTCAACAGGTTTAGTTAATGATGTAAATAAAGACTTAGGGCCTCATTGTGATGGCAGTGGGACCACCACCGATAGTCCGTCGGTGGCGGTCCCACCGTCATCGGACCCTGCATGACCGCCCGCCACATTATGATGGCGGATGGATGGAGGGCGGATGGAGAGACCAACCACCACACATCCGACTGGCTCAAGGAGCCCGTTGGTGCGTCAGAGGTTCTGCAAACCCTACAAAAGGGGTACCGCCATAGGGATTACAATGTCCCTTTATGCCGGCCGTTTCATGGAGGTTAACCCGCCATGAAAAGGCAGGTGGAAAGTGACTTAGGGGCCCGTAGCGGGCCCCCCCTTCCCACCTGACCCTCCGATATGGGCCCTGGGGGGCACCTATGGTGCTCCTCTCCATATCCCTGCACCATAGGGCAGGCACCGGATGGTGCCTGCCCCATGGTGCAGGGATATGTGCAATGTGTTTATTTTGGACTGCAGCGTGTGCTGCAGCCCGCAGCACACACCGCCACACAAAATAGACAGATTGCAACCGCCTTGATGACGGTCGCATCCTAATCCTGATGGTGGGACCGCCGACAGCAAGTCTGTCGGACCTGTTCCCGACAGGATGGTGGTCGGACGCTCGTCCGACCACCATCATAATCAGGCCCTTACTTACTTACCATGATCTACATGCCTGCCTACCCATTGAGAAATTGGGGCTGAGTGAAATGAGGAGGAAAGTTGGAGAACTATGGCAGCTGAAGTTGAAGCCAAATTGCAAAGTGACGCTGTGTGCTGCTGTCTGCCTTGGGGTTGAAATGCAAGCCTGGTGGTCACGCCTGCAGAGATCTCTGTTGGTCCAAACAGAGACCATGAGTTAGTTTGCTTTTTGGTTGACCTGAGGGCTAGCGTAGGCCTGCAGCAGACAGGGGTGAGATGCTCACAAACATGGGCTGATATCTTTATTTTCTTTAAAACACCTACAGGTCTTTTGAGGTTTGCGGCTAATTTAAGCAACCCCTCTCCCCCATCAAATTTGACCAAAAAATCAGCAGTGCACTGGGTATCAACACATCAGCTTATTTAGCATATTTTGAAAATTGTGACTATCCCTAAGGGCAAACATAATGCAATGGATATATAGTTTTTGTGTTGCTATTGTTTGTATATCTTTACGAATTTAAATATCATTTGCTGCAAGTACACAAGAATGAAAACATTCTTCTTGGAAAAGCTGCATAAGAACATTTTTACCCTCACCAGTGCATAGTAAAATCTCTGAGATGTTTTGTCTAGTTCTGTTTTACCAGTATTTTCACATTTACTTTAAACTCACTCTTGATGCATCATGTCAATAATGTAATATAGTTTTTATCACTGGATTTTTTTCAGATCCTTGCCTTTCTTGTGTTTTCTGACAGAAATGATGCAGGTGCTGCAGCGAATCTTACGATTGAAAATATGTATATTTATAATGTGCACAATATTACGTTGAAATAAAGCACAACTGCAAAATTTGTAGTAGGTAAAAATACTTGAATGTTGCAGGCTTACTCATAAATCAAATGCTGGACCAAGTTAGCTTAACTGTTGATCTCTTGTTAAATGAGAGACTGTTGCAATTGGCCCTTTTTGCAGGGTCATCCCTGAACTTTTTGCCTTCCCCCTAGTCTTTTTTCTGACCTGGTGTCTGGGCACTTTAGCACTGCTGTCCAGTGTAAAGTGCGTGTGCTCTCTGTGGTAAACATGGTAAGATTGGTCTACACCTGTTTGGCGTATTTCATTTACCTGTCAGTCCCTTGTAAAGTGGTATCTCAGATACCCAGGGCCAGTAAATAAAATGCTACTGGTGGGCTTGCAGCGCTGATTGCGCCACCCACCAAAGTAGCCTTTCAAACCTGTCTCAGGCCTCTGCTATTGCAGGGCCTGTAAGCGCAGTTTACTGCTGCTGTGACGTGGCACCTAAAGTGTGTGCCACGTCTGTGACCCCCATTTTACTGCATGTCAGTCACCCCTAAGGTTGGCCCTAGCTAGCCCTATGGGCAGGGTGCATTGTAGGTAAAAGATAGGACATGTACCTTAAGTGTGTGACATGTCCTGGTAGTGACAAACAGCCATTTTGGTTTCTCACTGCTGTGAGGCTGCCCTCTCATAGGAACGCATTGGGGATTCCCTGATAAGTGTTTCAGTGGTAATTCCTGATATGAGAGGAGCAGCGTGGTCAAGTTTGGTATGTTTGGAATAGTGATAATAAATGCTGCGTAATGGTGTGCGCAGATTTATGATCACTGTTTTAGAAATGCCACTTTTAGAAGTTGAAATCACAGAAAGGTGTCAAGGGAGGTTTATTTTAAATATTCGCGATAAACCTGGGACCACTAATTCTGAGGTTTATGAGCATTTATTCTGCTTAGTTTTGATAATTCAAAAAGACATTCATAAATCAATTGGACATGTCTTTTAAAAGGAAACACCACATTAGTAAATCACACAATTGCAACACATTTGTATGCGTGATTTAGAACCATTTCTTTTGTGAGACAATATATACAACACATACATAATACCAAACGTTATTTGTGACAAAAATATATACAGCAAACCAATGATCACAAGACAAACATCGATAAATTATGTGTGCCAGCCTGAAATTAAACCAGTCCTGCATTTGCACTGAAAACACAAGGCGGACAATTGCTCATTCAAAGACACATGTCTACTGTCCTGCCTGTGGGAGGGTGGGGATGCATATCCTACTTAAGGGTGTTGACAACTTAGAAAAAGGGGGAAATCATTTCTATTAAGTCCCCTCGTGGCACACCCTGTTCTACCTTCCCCCACACTCAACAGCCAACGCGTTTCGAATACCCAACAATTCTGGGACTGAGCGGCGAAAACGGAAGCCAGGCGCCCATGCCTGACTGTGGGCGGGGCCTGTCCAATGAGCTGAGAGGAGCCTCGCGGGCTCCATGTCGCCGTCTCCCGCCTCGGACCCGAGTGAGGAGAAGCGGAAGACAGGCCGGAGAAAGCGTGATGGTGCCTGGTCGTGGGCCGGGCTGGCCAAGGGAAACCAAGGAAGAAGTCAGGCATCGTTGAGGCCTGAAGGTGGGCAGGGCCCACAAGCGAGACGGAGAGGCTGTCTGGAAGCCAGTCGACTGTGGCCTGGTTGTGAGAGGTGCCCTGACCGTGAGAAGGAGACCAGAACCTCGCGGGCCCCCTGCCAGAATCCTGCTGTGTCCCGGGAGGATTCCAAGAAGACCCCGGTGAGTGCGGGAGGAGTCCAAGAAGGCCCCGGTGAGTGGGGCCAGTGCGAGGCACTGTGGGTGCCACTTTTCTCCAAGAGAAGTCCCAGTAAGGGGGCTAAGGAGGCACTGTAGTGCCAGTGCTTGTTCTGCACGGGGGAGCCCCAGGAAGGAGGGGCTCCCCCGGCACTTTGTGGGTGCCATTCTTTCTGCTGTTCTAGCTGCACCGCAAAAGCGCGGCCAGCTGCAACGTGGGAGACAGTTCTCTTTATGATAAGAAAGGGGTGAGATGCACCCCCTGACCCCCAGTGCATGACACACATCTTTTCTGCTGCTTTGGCAGCCGGAGGGCCAGTTGGAAGGCCCTATTATCGAGAGCCCTTACTTTTAGGACAGAGGGCATTTGGGCCCCAGAGAAGGCCAGTTGGCCTGGGGTCATTTGGTGTCCTTGTGTGGCGTAAGGCCCCCAGGAGACATGTGCACCTTCCTAGTGATACTGGGGTGCACTGCTGGTTATTAGGATGTATGCCTAATATGATTGTTGCATAATGTGTTTATGCTGATGATGATGCCTAATGTCATGCTATGATGTTTATGCTTAGGATGATGCCTAATGCTAATGTGATATGATGCTAAGTACAGTATCTTTACCAGTAGTTGCTGGTTGTCTTATATTTGCTACTTGTGCTTTGTGATGGTTCTGACAGTGGCCCGATTGGCCCTGTCATGTATATGATCCCCTGTAAAGTATTCCCTGATGCCAGTTGGCACAGTGTATATGTGTGGTTATGATCTAATGTGTTTATGATAATACAAAGGCTATTTTTATATAACCTTGTGTGGAGTTTCTTTTGTAGTGTGCATAGTGTGTTGCTGCTGTGTGTGTGTTGCGCAAACGCTTTACACATTGCCTCTGGGATAAACCTGACTGCTCGTGCCAAGCTACCAAGTGGGTGAGCAGGGGTTATCTTCAGCGTGTAACTCCCTTGCCCTGACTAGAGTGGTGGTTTCTGCCTGGCTTAGGCGCAAGCCCTAGCCAACCAGAAATCCCATTTCTAACATTGGTGGCAGCGGTGGAATTCTAACCCACGCCTCCAAAGAGACTGGAGAAGAGGAGGAAAATGACAGGGCAGGGACGCCAGTAGGTAGGGAGGACTCCATAGATAGGGAGTCCCTTGCTGGGTCTAGTGCCAGGGGTAGTGCCCAATCCCTTTCATGGTCCCCAGAGGAGTTGGTGGACAGGCAGAAGGAGAAGGAGCATCAGCTGGCTTTAGAGAAGCTCAAATTGGAGCCTGCCATGGGGCTAGCACAGCTGGATGCAGGGCACTTAGAGGCCCAGAAGGCCTTAGAGGAGAAAAAGGCATTGTTGGCTCAGGAGTTGAGTCTCAGGGCAGTGGGCCTTGAAGAGAAAAAGCTAGAGACTGAAAGGGTGTTAGCGCAGGAGAGGATGGCGGAGGCAGAGAGGGCCTTCGACGGGGTGAAACTAGCTCTTGAGGAAAGGTTGCCCCCTGAGTGTAGTTTCAGTGGTCTGGATTCACCAGTGAGAGTGGGGTCACGTGGTGGCAGCAATATGGAGTCCAGTGCAGGAAGTCCCATTCCCAGATCCCAGAGTATGGTGCCTGGTTCCCAGGAAGAGGGGTACAGGTTGAGGTTCAGGGGCAGTAGAAAACTGTCTCACCAGTCTTGGGGGGAGTTTGTGGATGAATGTTGTGATGCACTGAAGGATTGCACGGGTAGCACAGCAAATGATTTTGAAGGGCTGTTCAATCTGGTTGTCAGAGAGCACATGTTCAGTAATTGTTTTTCGGGGTTACGCCAACACCTGTTGGAGTGTGAGTTCTATGATCCCAGGGAGCTTGCACGGGAGGCAGACCTCTGGGTGAGTGCCATAGGGTCTGAAGAGGCATTGGGGAGTGACCCTAAGAGGAGTGGCTCAGGTATTTCCCAGCCCAGAGTGGTGGGAGAGGTTCAGAGTAGCCCAGCTAGGTCCTGTTGTAGTGGGAGGGGTGCAGGGACTCACGTCCTGTCTCTGCGGAAAAGGAGTGAGAATGGGATGCGTCCCAAGGTGCCCAAAACTCAGTCTCAGGGCCTGGAGGGTTCCTTAAGGGAACACCAGGTAGGGAGCCTAGGCTGTCCTGATAGGCCATCTGTTGAGGGGGATCTCCTAGTGTCAGGAGAACGTGGAGCGTCTGTAAGCAGAGCTCCAGTGGTTCTGGTGTCTGGCGGTGCCGCTCTTAAGTGGAGGGTGCAGAAGTCCAGATTGAGGGGTGAGAGGGGGATGCGTTCCTCAGTGGGAGAACCAGTGGGTCAGGGGCCAGCCAGAAGGGCTGTGCCTCCTAGGAGTGACCATGGTGACACTACTTCTGTCCTGGGGGATCTTTGCGCACTGTCAGATGGACAGGGGTCGGGAGATCTGCACCACGCAGACTGTCACACAACACATGAGTCATGTGTTACCCTCGGGGGCATGCGTGCTCCCCAGGAAGTCCTGGTGTGCCAGGCAGGTGCTCAGTCGCAGGGTTCAGTCCCTGGGTTGGGAAACCAGGTTCAGGTGTTGCCTGACCTGGAGGGAAGGGCGACTGTAAGCAGTGTCCTGACCGGTTTGTCTTCTAGGGTAACCACTCCTGATGGGAGGGTGCAGAACTCTGGAAGGGGGTGCAGAGGGAGGGAGTCCTCGCCTCTGACCCCGGTTCAACCTGAGAGTTTAGACCCTAGGGGCCTGATTCACAGAACTAACTTATGTAAAAAATGTAAAGTTAGTACTTTTTGGTATTCACAGAATACACTTACTCATTTTGGTATTCACAGAATGAACGTACTCATTTCGGTATTCACAGAAGTTAGTAGTCCTAACTTTAGGACTCCTAAATGCCTTCTGTGAATACCGAAGATCTTAAGTTAGGATTTTTCTCAGTTTAGGAGTAGTAACTTTACTACTCTAAACTGAGAAAATCTAACTTAAGACTTTCGGTATTCACAGAAGGCATTTAGGAGTCCTAAAATTAGGAGTCCTAACTTTACTACTCCTAAACTGAGAAAAATCCTAACTTTAAGACTTTCGTTATTCACAGAAGGCATTTAGGAGTCCTAAAGTTAGGACTACTAACTTCTGTGAATACCAAAATGAGTAAGTTCATTCTGTGAATACCAAAATGAGTAAGTGTATTCTGTGAATACCAAAAAGTACTAACTTTACGTTTTTGACGTAAGTTAGTTCTGTGAATAAGGCCCTAGGTTTGTAGATCAGTTGCAGGGTCAAGGCCCTGAACTGGTGGAAGAATTGAGTAGGAGGTCTGGTTCCAGCGTCCTGACAGTTTTTGGTTCTGGGGGTGCTTCTCCTGGGAGGAGAGTGCGGGACCCCAGAAGGAGAGGTAAGGGGAGGAGAGCCTCGCCCGAGACCTCTGGTCAGCCTGAGCGTGCGGACCCTAGGTTAGAGGATCAGTGGCAGTTTAGAACTGCACTGATGAGATGAAGAGTGGAGAATGGACACTATGTACCAGGGGTTACTGCCCCCAACTCTGTGAGATGGCAAGGACCAGAGACATCTGGATGGCCTAGGGCCTGGTCCTGGCCGGGGACAACTAGGGAGTACCAGTGGGGTAGCTTAGTTGGTCCTGGGAGCTTTGACAGAGAGAACCACCTGGGTTCAGTTTGGCATAGAACTGGAGTATGCCCCTGCAGTTGCGGGCTTGCGTCCGTGTTCTATCGCCCCAGGCAGGGAAGCCCATCAAGGTAATGATTGGTCTACCCTGGCTTTTGGCTGGAAGGGGGTTGTGTTGGAATTGGCCCTTTTTGCAGGGTCATCCCTGAACTTTTGCCTTCTCCCTAGTCTTTTTTCTGACCTGGTGTTGGTGGTTTTAGGACTCTGGGCACTTTAGCACTGCTGTCCAGTGTAAAGTGTGTGTGCTCTCTGTGGTAAACATGGTAAGATTGGTCTACACCTGTTTGGCGTATTTAATTTACCTGTCAGTCCCTTATAAAGTGGTATCTCAGATACCCAGGGACAATAAATTAAATGCTACTGGTGGGCTTGCAGTGCTGATTGGGCCACCCAACAAAGTAGCCTTTCAAACCTGTCTCAGGCCTCTGCCATTGCAGGGCCTGTGCGCACAGTTTACTGCCGCTGTGACGTGGTACCTAAAGTGTGTGCCACATCTGTGACCCCCCTTTTACTGCATGTCAGTCACCCCTAAGGTTGGCCCTAGCTAGCCCTATGGGCAGGGTGCATTGTAGGTAAAAGCTAGGACATGTACCTTAAGTGTGTGACATGTCCTGGTAGTGACAAACAGCCATTTTGGTTTCTCACTGCTGTGAGGCTGCCCTCTCATAGGAACGCATTGGGGATTCCCTGATAAGTGTTTCAGTGGTAATTCCTGATATGAGAGGAGCAGCGTGGTCAAGTTTGGTATGTTATGAATAGTGATAATAAATACTGCGTAATGGTGTGCGCAGATTTATGATCACTATTTTAGAAATGCCACTTTTAGAAGTTGGCATTTCTGTGTGCTATGTGTCTTTTCCTGCCTGATGTGTATTGCATGTCTGGCTCTGGAGTGACAGGGGCTGGTGAGGTGTGTGGCTCCAGAGGGGCTGGGTGAGTCAGAGCTAGGCTGAATGGGCAGATCTGCATTTGGAGTAGTGTGAGGTGTAGCCCCTGACCCTGAATAGGTCTGTGCCTGCCTTGTTCAATGCTGGCTCCGCCCCCCTGTGGTGTGTCTGAGGACGGAGCCCAACCTGACAAAGGAGGGTGTGAGCACTGTAAACAAAGTGCTTCAGTACCCCCCAGAACCAGTTGGGCCTGGTTCCCCAAGCCCTCTGCCAGGGCAGAACAAAGACAAATATGGTATATATACTGGGGCTGTGACCCCATGTAAAGTGTGCTGTTCTAGTGCTTACTTGTGGCGGTACGCTGCTAGCCTGCCAGGAAGAACCGCCGCTGGGGATGGACTTGCTGCCCTGCTAGGCAGCTGAGGAGTCTGCTGGCCTTGGAAGCCCCAGCGTGCTAGCCTGCCTGTTGCTTTCTTTGCCCAAGCTTTGCCCATCGACAAGCTCCAGGACAAGAGGAGCGTGCAGGGTCTGCAGCGCTGGGCTGCAACTTGCTCAGAGGGAATCCCGGCATGGGGATTCCCCCGTGTTCCCAGAGGTAAAGCGGGAGCCTACCCTGCACTGTGGTGGAGCGGGAGCCCACCCCGCATGTTGGTGCCTTTGTGAGTGCAGCGGGAGCCTACCCTGCATTTTTGTGTTCCTCTGAGCGGGAGCCCACCCTGCATTCTGTGCCCCTTGAAGCGGGAGCCTATCCCGCATTGCTGGACTGAGAGGAATCGCCGAGAGCGGCGAAAACGGAAGCCAGGCGCCCGTGCCTGACTGTGGGCGAGGCCTGTCCAATGAGCTGAGAGGAGCCTCGCGGGCTCCATGTCCGCCGTACCCCGCCTCGGACCCGAGTGAGGAGAAGCGGAAGACAGGCCGGAGGAAGCGTGACGGCACCTGGTCGTGGGCCGGGCTGGCCAAGGGAAACCAAAGAAGAAGTCAGGCATCGTTGAGGCCTGAAGGTTGGCGGGGCCCACAAGCGAGACGGAGAGGCAGTCCGGAAGCCTGGCAACTGTGGCCTGATTGTGAGAGGCGCCCTGACCGTGAGACGGAGACCAGAGCCTAGCAGGCCCCCTGCCAGAATCCTGCTGTGTCCCGGGAGCATTCCAAGAAGGCCCCGGTGAGTGCGGGAGGAGTCCAAGAAGGCCACGGTGAGTGGGGCCGGTGCGAGGCACTGTGGGTGCCACTTTTCCCCAAGAGAAGTCCCAGTAAGGGGGCTAAGGAGGCACTGTAGTGCCAGTGCTTGTTCTGCACGGGAGGAGCCCCGGGAAGGAGGGGCTCCCCCGGCACTTTGTGGGTGCCATTCTTTCTGCTTTCTGCATTCTTTCAGCTGCCCGATCAAGAGCGCGGGCAGCTGCAACGTGGGGGACAGTTCTCTTTATGATAAGGAAGGGGTGAGATGCACCCCCCGGCCCCCAGTGCATGACGCACATCTTTTCTGCTGCTTTGGCAGCCGGAGGGCCAGTTGGAAGGTCCTATAATCGAGAGCCCTGACTTTTAGGACAGAGGGCATTTGGGTCCCAGAGAAGGCACAGTTGGCCTGAGGTCATTTGGTGTCCTGATGTGGCGTAAGGCCCCCAGGAGATGTGTGCACCTTCCTAGTGATACTGGGGTGCACTGCTGGTTATTAGGATGTATGCCTAATATGATTGTTGCATAATGTGTTTATGCTGATGATGATGCCTAATGTCATGCTATGATGTTTATGCTTAGGATGATGCCTAATGCTAATGTGATATGATGCTAAGTACAGTATCTTTACCAGTAGTTGCTGGTTGTCTTATATTTACTACTTGTGCTTTGTGATGGTTCCGACAGTGGCCCGATTGGCCCTGTCATGTATATGATCCCCTGTAAATTATTACCTGGTGCCAGTTGGCACAGTGTATATGTGTGGTTATGATCTAATGTGTTTATGATAATACAAAGGCTATTTTTATATAACCTTGTGTGGAGTTTCTTTTGTAGTGTGCCTAGTGTGTTGCTGCTGTGTGTGTGTTGCGCAAACGCTTTACACATTGCCTCTGGGATAAGCCTGACTGCTCGTGCCAAGCTACCAAGGGTGTGATGGAGCAAGGTTTCAAAACGAAACTTGCTTGGATTCAATCTTCCTCACAGTATTAATTTATTAAAACTCGTATTGTAAATACTAACCTTTGCATACACCAATATGAAAGAGATAGATTCTTGCTTATGTGTTTTACTAACGAATAACGCTTGTTCCTAACCTAAAATGGCCGCTAAAGCGCGGGAACTCCTCTGCGCATGTCGCAACCTGATCACGTGGTGTGACGTCTTTCTTTGCTTGGTGGGAAATTTCTGCTTCTGCGCAGTGTGCATTAAAATGGCCGCTTAATGTTTTCACATGCTTCAGCTTGCTCTCATGTCATTACTAGATTGTCGTTTCTTAACGCTATTAATGCGGGATAGAATTTATAATTAAATGGGATTAAAAGTAGGGAAAGTGGGTATACAGTGAAACGTTTTATTTGTGATTTTAATATTTTCTTCTTGCACTTTTAGTAATTCGTAAACTTCGGCCTGGGTTGGTGACTTGAAACTCGAGAGACAGATGGTTCTGCGCATGTGTCCTGTATGCCTGCCAAAATGAAGTCAACTTGGACGCTTTACAAGGCCACGACCTATTGGCCGAAGAGGATGTTCTACATGTGCTATATCGATACATTCGATACATTACACTGTAAAATTTTATAAAATTTGTTGTGAGACGGGTGGGAAATAAAGTGAATGTATTAATTTGAAGGGGTGGGAACCTAGAAACAATAGGCTTCACAATTTATGCCAAATTTGTCATGGTGCGAGAATCCACCCCCTGTCCCTGTCCAATCAGAAGTAGTGGTCCCATATTTTAGCAACATTAAGGGGAGGTACATGGGTGTAGAAGGTGTAAAAGAATATAGCATTAGCTAATTAGTCAGAGCAGGCGTTCATGAAGAAAAGAAGAGCTCCAGGCTGCTATGCTGACCGATTGCTGATCGAATCCCTGTCCTGAAGAGGTCCTGAGGAGGGGGCGGCGGAGTCCATTAGACGGGGAAATCGAGGAGAAACCGAGTACCAGAGAGGGGAACGGCGCAGGCGTCGTTATAGAGAGGTCACCAGTCCTGTCCTGATCCTGAAGGAAGCCTTTGCTCTTCATCCTTCCTGGGTCTGATTCTTTCCAACTCCTTGGCTAAGGGGTTTGGTTCTCGCATTTAGGTAAATATATGCAACTTTTAGTTGCGCTGCTGTCTCTATCCTCTCTTTTCCTTAAACACCGTCATTTATTAGCAAAAATTATTCTATGCTTTCACTTGGGTATTCTGATCAAATACCGTGTCTTTCCTGTATTTTACTCTGCTAAAACTTTAGATAAAAATGTTAAAACTTCCTGACTCTGTGGTTATTTCAGGATTATGTATTATAATGAATGTCACTCATTTTAAACTTCCCAATTAGCAAAGGATCCATTGGTAAGTCATTACTCTTCAATCAGAAGGTAATTGGTGGCAGGGATTTTGATAAAAGAGTATATCTGACACCCAGCGTAAGTATTAGCGTAGTATGAATGTATGGGCCCAAGTGAGTATTATGTGTATGAATGCTGTTTGCTGATATTGCGCTGGATCAGAATTCTGGTAAGCAGAGGATGGTTACCGTTTGTTAATTGGGTAATGAGAATTTTAATTTGTATTTTTATGAACTAGCATCCGCTTATTCTTGAGTATTGTTTTATGTTGTCCAGAATACCCCGGGGTAAAAAGAATAGCGGGTGGCAAGTAGAAGCCATACTGCAGTGAGGTTATCTGTCAGGCAGAAATAGTACTGAAAAGTTAAGCAGGGCTATCAGTACTCGTTAGGGACTCTATGCGTGTGAGTAATAGCAAAAGAGTACGCTGGTGAAAATGTGATGTTATATCACCTAGAAAGGGTAACATTGAAGAAGTAACAGGTACTTCTGGAGCTTGCTTGAAGAGTAAACGGAAGGGTTTTACTCGTAGTGTATGTTTTAGTAAACGGAAAAGTTTTACTAAGTGTGAGAGAAACTATCTTTTTCGAATTAGAGAAACTGGCACAATAGCGAATGTTTTATGTTGTTACTGAATTTTAATTAAGAATTGTAGAAGAAATAAGTTTTGCGTAAGATTTTTGTAAAGGGAGGGTCAGTTGCCGGAGAGGGAGCTGACATCACAGGTGCCGCGCTGGGATTGGTTGACTCAGCGGGCGTGGGAAAACTCTTGTAAAGGAGGGGATGATAGTCAGGAGTAGTACTGACGTCACAGGTGCCGCGCTGGGATTGGCTGAATCAGCGAGGGACAGAGAAGCGCAGATTGTAAAGGAGGGATTGACAGGAAAACGTCACAGAAAAAAGTCGCGCACGGATTGGCCCAGAAATAAAAGTTAGCAGACATTTGATTGGTCAGAATTATAAAAGCGAGATTCTTAGTGGATAAAGGATTGCATGTTAAAACGCGATCCGACTTTAACAGAAAATCGTCCAGATAGGAGATATTTAGGCTTTGCAGAATATAATTTTATACATCGATATTTGCCCAAGATGTACAGAGAGAAGAAAAAGATGTAATTTTTACAAAAGATAAAGAATTATTTCAAAAAGGACAAACCAATCAAGACTAGGGAGGGAATTTTTATTCCCCCAGCCAAAACGCCCGCATCATTCATGATGATGGAAAGAGGTTACCATACTTGTATATGGATAGAGAATTGGAAAGAATATACCAAAAATGACGGGGTACTAGCATTTCCCGAGAATGGCACGTTCAATGGGCGAATTCTTCAAAATTTAAGACAAAGATGAATGATTTAGAACCTAGACCTAGATTAACTCAATATGAAGCTTTAGAAGAATGGGAAACTGGAGCGTTTGAACGTGACCGATCCCGAAGTAATGGGAGGTATCCAGGATTTTTCCCCAGATATTTACGTGAGACTAGAGAAGGTCAGATGAAACAATGGAGAAGGGCAATGCTTACTGAGGGATTGTATCCATTGTTAACAGAAGGGGAGAAATCAGGAGGCAAATGCACAGAAAAGACAAAACACTTAATGAGACATGAGGATTCAGAAGACGAGTTTATGGAGGAAATGTTGAGGAATCCCCCACCATACCAGGAAGGGACAAGTGGACTCCCTCCTAGTGCCCCACCACAAACTCCAATGGTACCCCAAGTACTGCATGAATTCACCCCGACTAGAATACTTCATGACAAAGAAAAGGAAGCCCTAGAAAAGACCAGAGCAGAATTAGTACGGAAAATAACCCAGATAAAAACACATCCTGATTCACTGACCATTCCTGTAACCATTGGTCCAGTAGTACCATTATATGGTACTCAAGGAAATTTCCCTCCACTGATACCCGCACCCACTCCTATAAATACTCCTGTGAATCCTCCAAAACCTGAAGCTCCAGTTATAATTGAGGATCAATTTAGTGATTGTGATTCCACAATATCTCTCATGGACCTGCCTATTAGAGGTCCAGTGAAGGGTACTCCCAGAAAAGAAATACCTGAAAGTTCAAAAGATGTGAGTTTAATAACTTCATCAGGGGCGAAAAGTGCCACCATAGTAACACCTGAAGATCTAGAAAGGTGGGTACAAGGATCTGACAAGCTGTGCACACCTCTGAAAATACTGGACATCCATAAATTGAAAGTTGAATTAGAAGAAATAATAGCAGGAAATGTAGGAGTAGATCGTTTAAATACCTATGATGATGAGGAATTATTGTTTCTATGTGCAGGAGTATCACTAGAAATGTAAGAATATTTCATGAAAAGCTGTCCAATCTAGCCCTACAGATGGGAATAGAAATAGGGAGATCCAAAGTGTTACAGAAACCCTATAGAGCAGAATTTTCAGAAAAAGATCTAGAAAACATGAACGCTTCTGGAAGAAAATTGCAGGTAAAAGAATTAATGATAGTTTTACAAAAATGGGGAGACCTGGAAAAATGGAAAACTAGGTGGGCCAAGAAAAAGGAAGAAGCTCGTTCAAGTAGAACTGCTTCTGAATATGTGATGAAAGAGATAGGGAAAGCTGACCAAATGTACCCAATGAGAGAAGTTGCAGGAGGGGGATATGTGCATGTCCCCTGGAGCAGACAGGATATTTGATCATTTATGAATGATTTTCCAAAGCTGAGGGATAAGCCCATTGAATGGTACAAGCAGGTTGAGAGATTTGTGAAGGTGCCAAAGGTATTGTTGAAGGATTTGGATGGTCTGTTTGACATAGTGGTACCTGCAGATTTGTGGACAGACTGTAAGATCACAGTGGATTGGCCGAGTGACGAGTATCCCAGAGATCCAAAGACAGGTGCCCCGTCAAGTGACGTGATGAAAAAGTACCAGCAGGTGATAACTTACCTGAAAGGGAAAATACCGCCAAAAGAAACAGATTGGGTAAAAATAGATCGAACCACCCAAGAAGCTAATGAATCAGTTCATTCTTATTATGAGCGCCTCTTACAGGTGTTCAAACAGTACAGTGGATTTGAGGACATTGGAGACAAGAACATGAGTCAGTTTGTGTACCGATTTGTGTACGGTTTGAAGCCAGAGATTTGCCAGATGATTAAACAGCATATGCTGTGTTGGCAGGGAACGCCCATAGATGAAATTTTGAAATATGCAAAATATTGTGGGGATGATATTGAGGACAGGCACAAGAAATTCAGGAGAAAGTAATGTGGGCACAGGTGAAAATGGCTGAGAAACAGGGAATTAACTTGGACAATCCCAATGAAAATCAGGAGAAGGATTCTGGAATGAGTGGTGATTCTGGGAATGGTGGAAGAATGAAAGGACGAATGAACAGAGAAGAGGCTAAAAAGAAATTTCCTTGTCATGGATGCGGAAAATTGGGGCAATGGAAGGACGAGTGTAAAAAGATTCGAAATAATAATGGCCCAAATCAAAATTTTAATTCACAGACGCAGAATGACTCACAGCAGGGGGTAAATCCGCAGAGTCAGTTGCCACCTCCACCTGTTCAGGGTAATGTAGGCAGAGCAAAGCACGGTACAGACATCGGATACCCAGGAGGAAGTGGTAAGAATGATTATATGACCTCAAAGTTTCTTTTACAGGATGATTTCTGCAGGTTCGATGCATGACGGTGCCTAGGAGAGGGGAAGAAGGAGTGCGTACTTGGCGCATCCTTGCAGGTAGATCAATCAGGTCCATATGTTGAAGGAAATGTGAAGGGTAATGATATTACTTTTCTTTTGGACACTGGTGCTACCAGGTCTACTGTGAGAACAGCAGACATCCCAAACCTTCCTCTCTCAGGTGAAGATATCCAAGTGGTAGGTGTTGCTAACCAAAGGATTAGAACACCTCTTACAGAACCAATGGAAGTTAAAATTGGAAATTTCAGAGAAATGCACCAATTTGTGGTGTGCGATTCTAGTCCAGTGAATTTATTAGGTAGGGATTTATTGTGCAAGATGAATTGTACAATTTTCTGCACACCGGATGGTGTGGCAGTTCAGACACCAGACGAAGATCATGTATATAAAATTATGGTTGCAAAACAAGGTACAGAAGTAGATGAGATGTTTTCAGTACTAACAAAAGATGAATTGCCTGAAGAATTAAAAGGTACAGTAAACCCCATAGTATGGGATTTCACGGGAAAAGAAGTAGGACTCATGGCTAAAATAGACCCAGTTAAAATCACTGTAAAAGAAGGTGCGATTTTTCCGAATACAAAACAGTACAAAATGAGTGCAGAAGTAAAAGCAGGTGTCATTGAAGAGATCAACCGAATGGTTGAACAAAACATACTGAGAGAAGTAATGAGTAGCCCATGTAATTCACCAATAATGGGCTTAAAGAAACCTAGCGGAAAATACAGGATTGTTCAAGACCTGAGGAAAATTAATAAAATTGTGGAACCATGTTGTCCTATAGTGCCAAATCCTGCAGTAATTCTGTACCAGATCCCTTGGAGTGCAGGATGGTTCACAGTAATTGATTTGTGTCAAGCATTCTTTTCAATTCCATTGCACCCAGACAGCCAATATTTATTTTCATTTAAATTCGAAAACAAGGTCTATGTGTGGAACCATGTTCCTCAGGGGTACACAGAAAGTCCTTCCATTTTTAATCAGATATTGAAAAAGAGTCTTGAGAAATTAGTGATGCCAGGAAGCTCAGTCCTGGTGCAATATATCGACGACTTATTAGTGGCATCAAACACCAGAGAGGACTGTGTTGTTGATTCCATAGCACTCTTAAATCTTTTGGCAGAGGAAGGGCATAAAGTCTCATCTGAGAAATTGCAGTTCTGTACAACGGCTGTTAAATACCTTGGACACCAAATTGAGAGGGGAAAAGAAGAGTAACCTCTGAAAGAGTAGCATTAATAAAAAGAATGCAAATGCCTGTAACCCAAAGACAAGTAAGAATGTTCCTAGGAATAGTAGGTTACTGTCGACAATGGATACCAGGTTTTTCCATGTTGGCTAAGCCCTTGATTAACATGACCAAAAAGAAAGCAAAAGACCCTGTTGAGTGGGAAGATGAAAGTGTAGAAGCCTTTGTAAAATTGAGAAATGCCCTTTGTTCAGCACCTGCCTTAGGCATGCCTGACTATAAAAGAGAATTCGCATTATTCTGTCATGAGAGAGAAAATTGTGCTCTTTCTGTCCTAACTCAGAGACACGGATTAGACAGACGTCCTATAGCATATTTTTCTGCCACACTGGACCCAGTGGCAGCCGTGTTGCCAGGATGTTTGAAAGCAGTGGCAGCTACTTGTTTGAGCATTGAACAAAGTGAGTCAATTGTGATGGGACATCCTGTAAAAGTCTATGTTCCACATGCGGTTGTGATTCTGTTGACAAGAACCCGAACTCAGCATCTTACTCCTAGTCGGCTGACTAAGTATGAGAGAATAATAATGGGTGCTGAAAGTGTGACCATGGTAAGGTGTACAATAATAAATCCAGCAACCTTACTACCAGAACCATATCATGAGACAAATAAAGATGACGAAGAAGACGAACATGATTGTGTACAGATTGCAGAATTATGCACAAAACCTCGCCCAGATATAGAGGAACAGCCTCTTAAAAAGCCAGACAAGGAGCTATTCGTTGATGGTTCATGTCAGAGACATGAAGTCGGTAAACTAACTGCTGCCTATGCAGTATGTGAATTAACTGGAATAGTCGAAGCATCCTATATACCAGGAGTAAAATCTGCACAAGTAGCTGAATTGATTGCGCTGATAAAGGCATGCAAAATTGGGAGGAATCAGAGAGTAACCATATTCACTGACAGTCAATATGGTTATGGGGTTGTGCATGATTATGGCCAATTATGGATGCAGAGGGATTTCATGACTTCTTCAGGATCCCCCATTAAAAATGGACAATTTGTAAGGGAATTGCTAGAAGCAATACAATCACCAAAAGAATTGGCTGTGGTGAAGTGTGCCGCACACCAGTCAGGAGATGATTGGGTGGTAGTCGGCAACAGATATGCGGATCTGGTGGCTCAATATTGTGCAAAAACCAGAACGTCAGTCAATAAGAGGAGGGAAAGAATGGGAATCAGCTGCCAACTTATGCTACATATGCCACCTGAAACTTGGAATGAAGTAAAAAGATTGCAAGATGAGGTTGATGAGAGTGAAAGGAATTTGTGGATCAAAGTAGGTTGTTCACAAAGAAGAGGAGATGAAGTGTGGATCAGTGCAGATGGCAGACCAGTCATGCCAGATTGTTTACTTTCACAAATGGCCAGAATGTATCATGGAGACACACATGTAGGGAGAGATGCAATGATTAGACTGTTCAGACAAAATTGGTACAATCCTAAATTCAGAGCTGTTACAGAGAGTCTTTCCCAGAGATGTCTAATTTGCCAAATGCACAATCCAGGCAGAAAACCGATAATTGGGTTTGGGAAAATTGGGAAGGCAGAGGGTCCATTCATAAGACTCCAGTTTGACTTCATACAGTTACCACCATGCAGAGGGTTGAAATATGTGCTAGTCATAGTGTGTCTGTTTTCAAAGTGGGTGGAGGCTTATCCAACTAGGAGAAATGACAGCATTACAGTTGCAAAACTGTTACTTCGAGAGCTCATACCTAGGTTTGGTTTCCCAGTATCTTTGGAATCAGATAGAGGAAAACATTTTAACAGCGAAGTGATCCAGACTAATATGTGAAGCATTCCAAATCAAACAGAAACTGCATTGTGCATATCGCCCAGAGGCTTCTGGAGTGGTTGAACAATTGAATGGCACTATAAAATTGAGGTTGGGAAAAATGTGTGCATCAACATCATTGGAGTGGCCAGATGCATTGCCACTTGTCTTGATGGGACTCAGAAACATACCTGACAGAATGACAGGATTGAGCCCACACGAAATTATGATGGGAAGAGCAATGAGACAAACACATGTTCCCACAAACAAACTGGTGAATATATCTGATGATATGGTGCTGGACTATTGTAAAGGATTGGCTGACCTAGTGCGTTCTGTCTCTCACCAGGTTGGAGAAGACGCAGTATCCAGGCAGCCTGAACTAGAACATGATCTGAATCCTGGTGATTGGGTGGTAGTGAAGAATCACACCAGAGAAACGTGTCTATCACCCAGGTGGAGCAGACCTTGTCAAGTCATATTGACCACCAATACAGCAGTGAAGTGTGCAGGATTTCCGAATTGGATTCACGTAAGCCACACAAAGAGGATACCAGACCCTGAAGAAGAGAATCCTCAGACCACGCCAATCGCTGAAGAAGCAGAAGGCTGCCCAGCTGAAGAATCTCAGGCTCGAGGTTCGAGAAAAGCTGACGGAGAACAACCGAGCACAAGTCAGGATTGGATACCAGTGGTAGAAGTTCCTGAGGTTTACCACAAAACGAGAAGTCAAACAAAATTAAAAGCAATTGAAGAAGATCAGATAGGTGAAGAAGAAGTGGTTCAGGATCAAGAAGAAAAGCCAGTAAAAGATCCCGAACCAAATCAGATAGGGAAAGAAAACTGGACTCAAAACAGTGAAGATCTAATAGACTTTGAACAGGGAGAGACAGGTTTAGAAGAATCAGGTCAGGCTGCAGAAGTTCACAGTGCAATAAGCCCTGATCAGAATCAGTTAGGTCAAGAAGAATATACATATACAGAAGAAAAAGAGACTGATCAAAATGAACATGAAGAATTAAATAAAGAACAAAGTGAATTATTGGAAACTCACAGGGGAGCAGCAGAAGAGAAACCAATAAGACCTGAAAAGGAACAATCAAGTGGGCCAGAAATTGCAGAAAACCAAACAGTGCCAAGCAGAGAAAATAAAAAGATATCTGAAGACGAAGATAAGGAAACAGTGCGAACAGAGAAACCAAGAAAAGGAGATCATTGGCCAAGTGTCATTAAAAGAGTGAAATACCACATAACAACCAGAAGTGAAGATCCAGATCAAGTGCCTGAAGTAACAAGTCAAACTGATCAAGAGAAAAAGTCTGGGACGAGAAAAAGTAAAAGGTTGAGACTCGTAAATAACAAATTCAAGGGTCCTGACTGGACTTATATCATTCTTGAAGATTTTGAAAGCTCAGAATCAAGTGACAGTGGTGGTGAAGGAACAAGTGCAGAACTATTCTATGAAAAAGAAACAAGACCACCCTGACTAAGCAAAAGAATCCGCTGAAGAAAAGGAATAGAGATAAGAAGAGCAATCTTCCTTGTCGAAAAATGCCTGACGATAGAGTTACTGGGAGACCAAAACGAAATTGTTGTAGAAGATGCTGTGCAATTTGCATATGTAGTCTAGTATTGGTGCTTATAGTATGGTTAGTTCTGATTGTAGCAGTTCCTTATCTGATGATAATAGATAAAAAGATCAATAATGAAACTATAGGGAGGACAGCAAACATGAAGGGCAATAGAGTAGAGCTAATGGCAGAAGATGAGGCAGAAATTCATCATGAGATAGCTGATAACGACACTAGTTTAAATGTTTTCACAAAGTTATTGTTTCAGTATGTAGACACCATGGAAGTTAGTAATTGTTATGTCTGTATGAAGTTACCTGAATCAGTAGCAGAAGGATTAACATACCATCACTTACCCCTGACATATGGCATTTCATGTAGTGTATTAACAAGTTTATTTTATAGAACAGGTAGACTACAGTATTACTATTCAAATGTAGATGTGATATTTTCTGAGGTTCCGATTCGCAAGAATATGAACCCAGTGCTTAGCGCTTTAGATGCACAGTTCATGGGAGAATTTTTCTTAACAATGAAATCAATAGACATAACACATGCACGTAGACACAATCTAACATGTTCATTACTTGAAGAAGAGAAAATATTTTTGAATCTAGTAGAAGATAGAAGACAAGATTTTCAAAAGAAAGCTGCTGAGCATAAGGCTCATTTACCACCTTGGGCTGAGAAAGAGGGGAGTTACACACCTGGCAAAGCTCAAGCTGCTATGGCTCTGGATTTCATAAAGACCGGGAAAATTTGTCTTCATAGGTTAAAGACTGACTATAACAATGTTTTCATCGGTACCAGTGAGTGTGAACACAATTTTTTAATTCTTGGAGGTTGGGGAATCAAAGGAGGAACGGATTCAGTTTTTCCTGGAATCTATTATGTGTGTGGGAATAAGGCTTACTTTAGGCTTCCTGCACGGTGGTATGGAAGTTGTTATTTTGGAATAGTATTTCCAAAGATATACCACGTAAAAAGAAACACTGGGAGCAATGAAAACAATAGCGAATTAACACGTAGTAAAAGAGCTAGTTTTTCTGAAATTGTAGGTGATATATTTGGTGCATTGATACCTTCAGTGGGAATAATTCTGAACTCAAGGAAAATATGCAAATTGTCTACAGTGGTTGATCGTTTATCAACGGATACTGCTGGAGGGTTTCTAATGATTAATGCGGAGATGGTTGCGATTAGATCTATGGTGATGCAAAATCGACTTGCTCTTGACATTTTATTGGCAAAAGAGGGCGGAGTCTGCAAATTATTGAAGACGAAACACTGTTGCACTTACATTCCTGATAAGAGTGCAGAAATTGGAACATATATTCAGAATATAACTAAACTTGAGAAGGAACTTAAACCACTGGAAGTTGACAGTGTATGGGAAAGATTGACAAATAGTATCTCGTCAATTGGAACCTGGTTTACTAATATAGGGAAAGGACTTATAGGTCAAATACTAGTTCCCTTAGCAGGGATAGCAATAATAGTCCTGACAATAATATTTTGGTGCAAATGCTGTAGAAAGAATGGAACGTATAATGTGACAGGAAAAGGGAAGAAGAGAAAGAGGGACGAAATCGAACTCGAAGAATGGAGAAGTGAACTATACAAGAAGCTGAAAGGAGATTGTAAAAATAGAAAATGTAAAAATGAGAATGAGAATGAAGTAATTTGCTAGAAGTTGGCATCTGATTGAGGGTAGTTTTGATGGCTCAGAAACGCCATCAGAGAGGGGATTGATGGAGCAAGGTTTCAAAACGAAACTTGCTTGGATTCAATCTTCCTCACAGTATTAATTTATTAAAACTCGTATTGTAAATACTAACCTTTGCATACACCAATATGAAAGGGATAGATGCTTGCCTATGTGTTTTACTAACGAATAACGCTTGTTCCTAACCTAAAATGGCCACTAAAGCGCGGGAACTCCTCTGCGCATGTCGCAACCTTGTCACGTGGTGTGACGTCTTTCTTTGCTTGGTGGGAAATTTCTGCTTCTGCGCAGTGTGCATTAAAATGGCTGTTAGAATTGGGGGTCTCTAGTTGGCACAGGTAGGTACTTGTGACAAATAGGGACCCTCGCCTCCAGTCAGGGTGAAGGGGTACACTCCTAAAATAACCCCTGCTCACCCCCTTGGTAGCTTGGCACGAGCAGACAGGCTTATCTCAGAGGCAGTGTGTAAAGCATTTGTGAACACATACAGTAATCTAGTGACACACTACAGATGGACACCACACAAGGTTTTATATCAAAAATAAGTATTCTTTATATAGTTTTAACACAAGACCATAACGACAAAAATCCACAATACTTTACTTAAAAATGGTAGTTTTAGCTTAGTTCAGTTCAGTTCTTAAGATGCGACACTTTAAGTCAATGTACCTTACGATGCGGGACGCTTCCACAACAAGCAATGTTGCAGCGATGGAAATGCGACAAAGTTCTGGTGCAAAGAAATAAAGACGTCAAGTTCTTCCTGATGCGGCACGCTTCTCCGAGGTTGCGAGAAGTCTCGGCTCGATGCGTCAGCTACAGCGGCGACACCCTTGTTCAGCGATGCGACGACAGCGGCTTTGGCGGCGACCCTCTTCTCCGACGTTGCGAGACGCTCCGCTCGATGCGACAACTGCAGCGGCGACACCCTTGTTTCGTGATGCGACGGCAGCAGCTCCGACGGCGGCACGCTTCTCCGTGGATGCGAGGCGCTTCTCTTGATGCGGTGCAATGCGACAGCTACAGCGGCGACACCCTCCTTCGGAGTTGCGACGGCAGCGGCTGCGACGGCGACACGCTTCTTCCTCGATGCGAGACTCTTCTCTTGATGCGGTGCAATGCGACAGCTACAGCGGCGACACCCTCCTTCGGAGTTGCGACGGCAGCAGCAGCGACGGCGACACGCTTCCTCTTCGTTGCGGGACGCTTCTCTCGATGCGGTGCAATACGACAGCTACAGCGGCGACACCCTCCTTCGGAGTTGCGACGGCAGCAGCAGCGACGGCGACACGCTTCTTCCTCTTGAGTCGCGCTTCCAGCTCCTTGCGACACGCAGTCCCTTCAGAAGGCCCAAAACAGCAGCAGGCACTTCCAAGGGATTCTTGGGGAGCTGGTGGTTGAAGTCTGTTGTCCCTGAGACTTCAGCAGGAGGCAAGCTCTTTTCTCAAGCCCTTGGAGATACTTTTACAAGTTGAATAAAAGTGCACACAAAGTCCTTTCTCCTTCCTTTGGCAGTCAGGCAACCACTGCAGGCAGATCCCTCTAGCTTAGGGATAGTCTTCTCCTCAGTTCCTTCTTGGTTCCGCTCCTCAGCAAATGTTTCTTCTTGTTTTCCCAAAGTGATCTAATTTCCTAGGGGTCTGGGTCCCCTTTTTAGGTCTCGCCTAGGCAGCGCTTGCGCTGTCTCGTTGAGACATGCAGTATATACTATAGTAGGGAAGCTTCATTTAAGCTCCGCCCATTCTCCGCCCATCTTTTGGATTGGCTTACATCCTAAATGCTGCATTCTGATTGGTTTTCAGCTTCCTAGTCCCTCCCCATGACGGCCATGTCGTCATTTGTGTCCTTCCATGGCTATCAGCCCCTTTACTGCACAGACTATTTTTCTTTGCTCCGGTTTAAATGTGCCTTTCTTTTTTTTTTTTTACTGCAAGGCAAGCTCGTTTCATTTTCGCTTTACGCGCGAGGCAATTTCTTCCCGTCCCTCCCCCTACCGCAGTCTGTCTGCGTTGCGGAGGGATCATGCTCCGAGCTCTGGAGTTGCACGGCTACCAGCCACGCCTACTTCCTGGAGATAACTGCAACGAAGGCGGCCATCTTTGAAGGGCAGGGTTGGAAGTTAATGGAAAGCTAATGGCATTGTCAGGTAAAGCAAACGGAAGAAAATGAATTGTTTTTTTATTTCAATAGGATTCTTGTAATATTTTGTTTAATTTGTTTCATAAAATGAATGTTTCAAAATATTTACAAAGATAATGCAATGGGAGCAATTACCTATTACTCAAAAAGTTTTTCGAGCGAGTCTAGAATTATTTTCAGCATTCTGTACATTAGGTACAACGGGTGTCGGATTGTTCCGATTACACTGAGATACCGGTTTAGCAAATCCAAAACGGCCGCCTGATGGCACATTCTGGGGCAGGGAGCGAGTCCTTGAGCACCTGACTCATATGCTATTGGCCAATAGGATGCCGGAAGCGGCGCAGGACCCGCCCTCGAGTCTCCCTCCTACGGGGCAGGCATGGTTTCATTTTCGCGTTCTGCGCAAGGCAATTTCCCCCCCCGCAGTCCGATGCCTTCTCGCTGCTCCCATCTCAGTCCGGTGCCTTCTCGCTCCGCTCCCCCCTGCAGTCCGGAATTGGTTAAAGCGAGCACTTGCATTGCGTCAACAATTGTGGTAAAAATGGGCGCGCTGGTGTATTGCAGGCTGGATGCTGCGTTTAGTAAGGAAGAAATATAAATCGGCGG
This sequence comes from Calotriton arnoldi, assembly GCA_963921515.1. Lineage (NCBI taxonomy): Eukaryota > Metazoa > Chordata > Amphibia > Caudata > Salamandridae > Calotriton > Calotriton arnoldi. Next base: position 1,783,647 of record CAWUFW010000935.1, read on the forward strand.
CTCACAATGCAATTTTATTTACTCTGAAGTAATGGTTTTATTTTCATGTTGCGTGCGAGGCAATTTCTTCCCGCCCCCTCCCTCCCGCAGTCCGGTGCCTTCTCGCTCCCCCCTCCTCAGTCCGGTGCCTTCTCGCTCCCCCCTCCCCTCCTCAGTCCGGTGCCTTCTCGCTCCCCCCCTCAGTCCGGTGCCTTCTCGCTCCCCGTCCCTTAAATGCACAAGGAATCAAACATTCACTGGAGAGGTTAAGAGAGTTTGTCTACCTTGTTTACAAATATACAGTCATACTGCAGATTGTGATCAAAGTATGGCATTTCAGACTGACAAGGTATCCGTGCTTGACACAAACGCACAACACTGCACACTAGGATCATGCCCACAAGTACCGTGTGAGATGACGAGGGCGGCGGACTGGTTCCAAAGGGCGCCGATGGCAGTGTTTGCATAAGCTCCCAAAGTAGCCAGGTTTCATATAATAATGAGTCAGTGAAGAAGACAGCTCTTTCGATCGCCTACCTTTTGTATTTATGGTTCACAAAAGACAGACATGCTGAACATATCCCATGAAAGATTCGTGGAGATGCTTGTGCTTGCTGAACAAGAAGCTGCTGAGAAAAACGGTTTTGTCGACTGTATGTGGGGTCGGCGGCAAGGGCGGCTCATTTTTCAAGAACACCACCCTTGATGTAAAACGCTGGCTCTTGGCTATACAGCAATTTTAAAAAGAAAAGTTTTTCTTGCCAGATTAGACTGGCAGCCGTGTGACACTGACAGCCAACTAATGTACACTAATGCTCACAAGAGAAAACTCGAGCCGCGCAGTGACATGAGCGAGTGACGTTAATAAGGAAAAGTATCACTGTGCAGAAGGCCGCAAGCTATGTGTTTGTCTAGGAAACAATATTTAGATTCCCATCTCCGTCCCGTGGCAGAATTTGTCATTCAAGTGTGACATGTCGGTAATTTATAATGAGTGTGAAAGAAAACATGACATCCGCGAAAAAGAGAGTGAGGCAGGCAGGAAGCGAGAGGTAGAAAGATTCCATGTTTGGGTCGAAAATAATTGATACAAGAAGGGCATTGTAGCGAGATCAACGCTGCCATAAAACAGTGACATAACTGCAGCATAATGTTCAATTGTTACACACATGAGTTCTTGCTGGATGGTGCTTTTCTCCGAATAAGCAGATAAAACCGCTTTACATTCTGAGCACTGCCAAGAGGTTATGGTACTCTGGTATGTACTTATTCAAAAGCTGATTGGCCATCTCTTTACCCTTTAAACAAAAAGGTATTGTAATGACATGCAGCGCGATGCACGGTGTGCAGACCAAAAGCGCGCATGCTCTGCTAAACTCTTTAAGTATGGAAGAAGTGTTTAATAGCATCAGGCAGTTTACTATCTGCTAACACTCTTGACAGACTGTGGACTCGGACATTTTGAGATGATGTTCGCATGGTCCATTTTATTTGAATATATTCTCATTTCAACCCTGACCTTGGTATGAATCTCTGAAACAGAAAAATGTCTAAAACTGGGAATAGGGTGTTCATTCGTTTTCAGGTTACAGGAGGCTGGAATGGCCCGTGGTTTCATTTACAGCACGTTTTAGGACCAGTGTCATCATCTATCAGTCTGTTCTGTTTTTTAGTCAGACTGTTGGCACTCAGCTGGCGGAAAGAAAACAATAGCGGAGAGGAGGGAAAGTACAAAATGCTGAAATGTAACTGCAGGGAGAAAAAAGTATATCATAATAAGTATTCATATGCTGCATTGCTAAATACATATAAGGTTCCAAAGGCGAGACCGATGCATTGCAAATGCTTGTTATACACAGTTTTCCTTTGTTCTCTGAAGGCAGAGAGGCCTCTGCCCAGCCCAAAACCAGTTCTGGTCAGTCCTGGAGCACTTTGTTTTTCTGACTCCTTCTTTCCTTTCAGAATGTGGGGCAGGGTGCTCAGCCGCCCGGCAGGAGGTGGAGCCAGCATTGTGGAAGGCAGGCACAGCCCTATTCAGACCCAGGTGCAACTCCTCCCTCCACTCTGGATGCAGATCTTTCTATTCAGCCCTGTGCTGACTCACCCTGTCTCCTGTAGCCACCCCCAGCCCCTGTCACTCAATCTCCAGACAAGGAATACACAACCTAGCAGAGGCAGGCTTGGAAGTTTAGGCAAGAAAATACCCACTTTCTAAAAGGGGTATTTTCAAACACAGAATGTTAAAACCAACTTCACTAAAAGATGTATTTTAGCATTCTGAGTTCAGGCATACTAAATTCGTTTTTCTACCATGTTCCCTGGGTCAGTTCTGACTATAAGGTGTAATAGTCAGTCTGCCCATTCTGGCCTATGGGGAGCAGGTAGCCTTGCAATAGTGAAAAACGAAAATGGCTGTAATTCACTATTAGGACATGCCACACACACCAGGGCATGTCCTACCTTGTACTTACAATGCACCCTGCCCTAGGGCCTACTTTAGGGGTGACCAACATGCAGTAAAGGGAAGGTTTAGGGACTGGTAAGTGGGTGTACTCACCAAGTCGACATGGCAGCCCTAGGCTGCACACAGGCTCTGCAATGGCAGGCCTGAGGCATATTTTACAAGCCGCTTCTGTGGGTGGCACAACCCGTGCTGCGAGCCCACCAGCGGTATTGGATTTACAAGCCCTGGGCACACTCAGTGCACTGTACTAGGGACTGACAAGTAAACCAATCATCCAATCATGGAGTCACTAATACATAACGCAATTTATCATAGGGAGCACTTGCACTGTGGCACTGAATAGCAGTGGCACAGTGCCCAAAGCATCTAACGCCAGCAAAAATGGATCGGTAACATAGGAGGCATCATAAAAATGGAAGGGAGACCCACGCCAAGGATGCCAGGTCTAACACGTGTCCCCTCCAGCTGAAATGTGGGGAGAACTACCCTACCTCAAGGGAGCTCTCTTCACTAAGGCGGAAAAATCTGGACAGACCATCAGCATTGGCGTGTTCTGTACCAGGGCGGTGTTCCACCGTGAAATCCATCCCCTGTAGGGAAATGGACCACCTCAACAGCTTTGGATTCTCACCCCTCATCTGCATCAACCATCTGAGGGGCCTGTGGTCCGTCTGAACCCGGAAGTGAGTCCCAAACAGGTATGGTCTCAGCTTCTTCAGTGCCCAGACCACAGCAAATGCCTCACGCTCAATAGCACTCCACCTCTGTTCCCGTGGTAGTAACCTCCTACTGATGAAGGCTACGGGTTGATCTAGGCCCTCCTCATTCATCTGTGACAGAACAGCCCCCACACCATGCTCTGAAGCGTCTGTTTGTACTATGAACTCTTTGGAGAAGTTGGGTGCCAGGAGCACGGGCGCCGTGCACATGGCAGCTTTCAGGGCCTCAAAAGCTGTCTGACAGGTGTCAGTCCAAATCACTTTCCTGGGCTGCTTCTTGGAAGTCAGCCCTGTCAGGGGTGCAACTATGCTGCCATACCCCTTGACAAACCTCTGTAGTAACCCGTGAGTCCTAAGAAGGCCCTCACCTCTGTCTGGGTTTTGGGGGGTTCCCAATTCAGGATGGTTTCAATTTTGGGTTGTAGGGGCGCCACCTGGCCGCTCCCCACCTGGTGTCCCAAGTACACCACGGAACCCTGCCCGATCTGGCACTTACTCGCCTTGATCGTGAGGCCTGCTCTCCGCAGCGCCATCAACACTTCCCAGAGGTGGCGCAGATGTTCTTCCCAACTGGCGCTGAACACTGCGATGTCATCCAGGTAGGCGGCACTGAACGAGTCCAGTCCAGCCAACACCTGGTTGACCAACCTCTGGAAGGTGGCAGGGGCATTCTTCATCCCAAAGGGCATCACCCGGAACTGGTAGTGCCCATCTGGTGTGGAGAATGCTGACCTCTCTCGGGCCCCATCAGTCAAGGCGATCTGCCAGTACCCAGACGTCAAGTCAAACGTGCTGAGGTACCGTGCAGCCCCTAGCCGATCTATGAGCTCATCAGCTCTGGGGATGGGGTGCGCGTCAGTCCTGGTGACTGAATTGAGCCCTCGGTAGTCCACACAGAACCGGAGTTCTGGTGTGGCACCCGGTGCGGCAGCCTTTGGGACCAAGACCACTGGGCTGGCCCAAGGACTGTTAGAGGACTCAATCACCCCTAACGCAAGCATTTTGGAGACCTCCTCCTTGATGCAAGCTCTCACCCTGTCAGTCACCCTGTAAGATTTGTGCTTCACAGGTGTACTGTCCCCAGTGTCCACATCATGGATGCACCAATCTGTGACACCGGGAACCAGGGAGAACAGATCAGAAAACTGCCCCAGCAACTGGCGGCAGTCATTCTGTTGCTCAGGGGTCAGGGTGGAAGAGAGGTTGACACCATCCACTGACCCATCTTGCTCTGTGGCTGACAGGAGGTCAGGAAGAGGCTCGGTCTCCTCCTCCATCCCAGCATCTGTCGCTAAGAGCATGCCCACTTGGGACCTCTCCAAGTGGGGCTTCAGGCGGTTGACATGCAGGACCCTCAAGGGGTTCCTGGGAGACCGCAAGTCCACCAAGTAGGTAACCGGACTTTTGCGCTCTACAACCTCAAAGGGTCCGGTCCACTTATCCTGGAGCGCGCAGGGCTCCACTGGGGCCATGACCCACACTTTCTGACCAGGCTGAAGCTCTACCAGAGTGGCATTCTGGTCGTACCACCGCTTCATCTCCTCCTGGCTGGCTTCCAGGTTCGCCTCAGCGAGTTGCCTGAAACGCCTAGTTTGGTTCCTAAAGGCCAGCATGTAACTGTATACATCCTGGGGAGGTTTCCTGGGAGATTGCTCCCAGCCTTCTTTGACCAAACTTAGAGGTCCTCTTACTGGGTGTCCATAGAGAAGCTCAAAGGGACTGAACCCTAGAGATTTCTGTGGCACCTCACGGTAAGCAAAGAGCAGGCATGGTAAGAGGACGTCCCACTTACGCCTCATAGGTTCCTCAAGACCCATAATCATGCCTTTGAGGGTTCGGTTGAACCTTTCAACCAATCCATTTCCTTGGGGGTGGTAAGGAGTGGTAAACTTGTAGGTTACCCCACACTCCTGCCACAGGGACTTCATATACTTGGAAATGAAGTTGGTCCCCCGGTCAGACACTACCTCGCTAGGGAATCCCACTCGGGAGAAAATTCCCATCAGTGCTCGTCCCACCACGGGGCCGTCACTGTCCTCAGAGGTATGGCTTCCGGGTACCGGTGGCATGGTCCACCAAGACCAGGATGAACCTGTTGCCCATGGCTGTCTTGGGGTCCAGTGGCCCCACAATGTCAATACCCACCCGTTCAAAGGGGGTGCTGACTACAGGGAATGGCTGGAGAGGAGCCTTGCGCTTCCTCCCACTCTTTCCACTTGTCTGGCAAGTCTGACATGTCCTGCAGTGAGTGTCTGAACTCCTGCGCATTTGGGGCCAATAAAAGTGGGTGACAAGCCTATCAAAGGTTTTGTCCTGCCCCAAATGTCCTGCCAATGGAACATCATGAGCCAGCCCCAGTAGGAAGGCTCTGAAGCACTGGGGTACCACCAGCACACGGGCTGACCCAGGCTCAGCAACCTTAGGCTCAGTATACAGGAGATCATTCTCCCAATAGACCCAATGTGACCCAGACTGATCACCTGTCGCCTGGTCTGCAGCCTGTTGCCGCAGACCCACCAGAGAAGGGCATTCTTTCTGCTCCTTGCAGAATTCTTCCCTGGAGGGTCCTCCTTCTTGCTGCCAATGGGTCAGCTCAGGCAAGTCCCCCAGTTCAGCTACCTGTTCCCCTGTAGGCTCCAGGGCATCCCCCTCAGGGTCTGCCTCCTCCTGGACCGTGGGAACTTCGGGGGCCGGTTTCCCGCGCCCCTGCCTCTTCTCGTGATGGCAGGTACCTGGGCCTCCCTCTCAGGCTCCAGGTCCTCTTGAGCACCTTTACTTGCTGCCATGGACCGGGTGGTCACACACGCCCAGTCAGGCAGACCCAACATCTCCAAATGAGCACTTCGCTCCACCTTCGCCCAAGGTGAGCTCTCCAAGTCATTCCCTAACAAACAGTCAACAGGCATGGCGGGCCTCACAGCTACCTGAAGAGTACCAGAGACCCCCCCCCCACTCAAAGGGAACCTGAGCCACTTTGCAGTGACTCTCTGTGTTGTCAGCGGCAACAACTGGATAGAATGCATGGGGGACAACCTGCTCTTGAGACACCAGGTGACACTTGACAGCTGTCACACTGGCTCCTGTATCTCTAAGAGCCTCCACCCTATGGCCATTGATGGTCACCCACTGCCTGTATTTCTTAGTGTTATCAGGCAGCTGGGTCTTGGGGACCATCTCACAGTCTCCTAATGAGACAAGGGACATCTGTGCGGGGCCCCACCCCTCTGGGGCATCCATCTCCTCCCCCAGGGCTACACTAGCCATCTGCCGGGGGGCTGCACCAGGGGGTGCGGTTTTTCCAAACTGGCGGCACCTGGGATCACTCGCTATGTGACCCAGGTCCCCACATTTGTAGCATCTCAGGGGTCCTCTTTGAACAGGTGGACCTGTCGGGGCCCCTGAGGGTTTCTGGGGGGGAGGCTGGGAACCTTTCCCTTGGTTCCCTTGGGGACTACTTTGGGGCCTTCTTTGGAACTCCCTCTGTTTACCCTTGTCCCCCCACTCTTCTGCTGGGGACCCTGCCCACCCTTGGCTGAGTCTCCCACGTGACCCTTGTGGACCCTGGTACTGACCCAGCGGTCCGCCTCCTCAGCAAGCTTCCTAGGGATAGTCAGCCTGCTATCTATCAGGTGCTGGCATAGCTCTGGAAAACAGTTACTTGACAAGTGCTCCCATGCAATCAAATCAAGGAGCCCTTGAAAATCATCAACTTTGCTACCCTTCACCCAACCATCCAATGCTCTGCAGAAAAAAGTGACATATTCAACCCAGGTACTGTTCTCTATCTTTGTGCAACCCCTGAACCTCTGCCTATACAATTCAGGAGTTAAACCATACCTAGACATTAAAGCATCCTTCATGTGGCGATATGAATTATGGACATCAGAAGGCAAATCTAGCAGTGTGTCCCGCCCCTCACTAAGGAACCGTCCCCACAACCCCGCTCCCCAATCCTTCTCAGGGACCCGGTGGGAAGACATGGCTACCTCATAGGCCTTGAACCACTGCCCAATGTCATCATTTTTAAAAACTCCCTGACCACATCTTTAGGAATATATACTCTAGATTCCACAGGCACTGACGGTGTGCTGCCACCAGAGGGAGTAATTTCTAAGCTCCTAGCTTTCAAATCCAACTCCCTCAAACTTCTATCATGCTCAAGCTGCATTTTCTTTTCTTCTAGGGCCAGTTTCTTAATTTCCAATTGCCCATTCATTTTGGCCAGCTCTAACTCATGCATCCTATTTCTCTCCCTGTCCTCCAGCTCTCCTGGGGACAGGCCTTTGGCAGAAACACTGCTACCTATTAGGAAGGTGCTTTCCTTTCCCCTGGACCCAATGGCCCTTCCAGCTGCACCTCTGCATTATTCTCCCCTTCCTCAATCTCAGGGGTTTTCCTTGCTTCTACCCAGGCCCTCAGCGCCTTGTAGAACTCATCCCTCTTGGTGAGCCCGGTAATTACAACATTAAACTTTTTGCAGAAGTGCTTCAGCTGCTTCACTTTGTAGCATTCCAGTTTCTCCTCTTCCCACTCAAAATCAACAGATGCTATGGATGCTGTGTCTTCCATGATGGTTAAACTTGGCAAAAATGGAACGTCCTAGAAAAACAAATCTACCAACAGTATGTGGTTGCGTTTTGGGCTGCACTCACTAGTAGTGTTCACCAATCACTGTACATGAGTCACAAATGCAAGTCCAGAATACTCACCGCTGACCACCAATGTTAGAATTGGGGGTCTCTAGTTGGCACAGGTAGGTACTTGTGACAAATAGGGACCCTCGCCTCCAGTCAGGGTGAAGGGGTACACTCCTAAAATAACCCCTGCTCACCCCCTTGGTAGCTTGGCACGAGCAGACAGGCTTATCTCAGAGGCAGTGTGTAAAGCATTTGTGAACACATACAGTAATCTAGTGACACACTACAGATGGACACCACACAAGGTTTTATATCAAAAATAAGTATTCTTTATATAGTTTTAACACAAGACCATAACGACAAAAATCCACAATACTTTACTTAAAAATGGTAGTTTTAGCTTAGTTCAGTTCAGTTCTTAAGATGCGACACTTTAAGTCAATGTACCTTACGATGCGGGATGCTTCCACAACAAGCAATGTTGCAGCGATGGAAATGCGACAAAGTTCTGGTGCAAAGAAATAAAGACGTCAAGTTCTTCCTGATGCGGCACGCTTCTCCGAGGTTGCGAGAAGTCTCGGCTCGATGCGTCAGCTACAGCGGCGACACCCTTGTTCAGCGATGCGACGACAGCGGCTTTGGCGGCGACCCTCTTCTCCGATGTTGCGAGACGCTTCCGCTCGATGCGACAACTGCAGCGGCGACACCCTTGTTTCGTGATGCGACGGCAGCAGCTCCGACGGCGGCACGCTTCTCCGTGGATGCGAGGCGCTCTCTTGATGCGGTGCAATGCGACAGCTACAGCGGCGACACCCTCCTTCGGAGTTGCGACGGCAGCGGCTGCGACGGCGACACGCTTCTTCCTCGATGCGAGACTCTTCTCTTGATGCGGTGCAATGCGACAGCTACAGCGGCGACACCCTCCTTCGGAGTTGCGACGGCAGCAGCAGCGATGGCGACACGCTTCCTCTTCGTTGCGGGACGCTTCTCTCGATGCGGTGCAATACGACAGCTACAGCGGCGACACCCTCCTTCGGAGTTGCGACGGCAGCAGCAGCGACGGCGACACGCTTCTTCCTCTTGAGTCGCGCTTCCAGCTCCTTGCGACACGCAGTCCCTTCAGAAGGCCCAAAACAGCAGCAGGCACTTCCAAGGGATTCTTGGGGAGCTGGTGGTTGAAGTCTGTTGTCCCTGAGACTTCAGCAGGAGGCAAGCTCTTTTCTCAAGCCCTTGGAGATACTTTACAAGTTGAATAAAAGTGCACACAAAGTCCTTTCTCCTTCCTTTGGCAGTCAGGCAACCACTGCAGGCAGATCCCTCTAGCTTAGGGATAGTCTTCTCCTCAGTTCCTTCTTGGTTCCGCTCCTCAGCAAAGGTTTCTTCTTGTTTTCCCAAAGTGATCTAATTTCCTAGGGGTCTGGGTCCCCTTTTTATACACAGTTTTCTCTTTGTTCTCTGAAGGCAGAGAGGCCTCTGCCCAGCCCAAAACCAGTTCTGGTCAGTCCTGGAGCACTTTGTTTTTCTGACTCCTTCTTTCCTTTCAGAATGTGGGGCAGGGTGCTCAGCCGCCCGGCAGGAGGTGGAGCCAGCATTGTGGAAGGCAGGCACAGCCCTATTCAGACCCAGGTGCAACTCCTCCCTCCACTCTGGATGCAGATCTTTCTATTCAGCCCTGTGCTGACTCACCCTGTCTCCTGTAGCCACCCCCAGCCCCTGTCACTCAATCTCCAGACAAGGAATACACAACCTAGCAGAGGCAGGCTTGGAAGTTTAGGCAAGAAAATACCCACTTTCTAAAAGGGGTATTTTCAAACACAGAATGTTAAAACCAACTTCACTAAAAGATGTATTTTAGCATTCTGAGTTCAGGCATACTAAATTCGTTTTTCTACCATGTTCCTGGGTCAGTTCTGACTATAAGGTGTAATAGTCAGTCTGCCCATTCTGGCCTATGGGGAGCAGGTAGCCTTGCAATAGTGAAAAACGAAAATGGCTGTAATTCACTATTAGGACATGCCACACACACCAGGGCATGTCCTACCTTGTACTTACAATGCACCCTGCCCTAGGGCCTACTTTAGGGGTGACCAACATGCAGTAAAGGGAAGGTTTAGGGACTGGTAAGTGGGTGTACTCACCAAGTCGACATGGCAGCCCTAGGCTGCACACAGGCTCTGCAATGGCAGGCCTGAGGCATATTTTACAAGCCGCTTCTGTGGGTGGCACAACCCGTGCTGCGAGCCCACCAGCGGTATTGGATTTACAAGCTCTGGGCACACTCAGTGCACTGTACTAGGGACTGACAAGTAAACCAATCATCCAATCATGGAGTCACTAATACATAACGCAATTTATCATAGGGAGCACTTGCACTGTGGCACTGAATAGCAGTGGCACAGTGCCCAAAGCATCTAACGCCAGCAAAAATGGATCGGTAACATAGGAGGCATCATAAAAAATGGAAGGGAGACCCACGCCAAGGATGCCAGGTCTAACACGGGCCGCTTAATGTTTTCACATGCTTCAGCTTGCTCTCATGTCATTACTAGATTGTCGTTTCTTAACGCTATTAATGCGGGATAGAATTTATAATTAAATGGGATTAAAAGTAGGGAAAGTGGGTATACAGTGAAACGTTTTATTTGTGATTTTAATATTTTCTTCTTGCACTTTTAGTAATTCGTAAATTTCGGCCTGGGTTGGTGACTTGAAACTCGAGAGACAGATGGTTCTGCGCATGTGTCCTGTATGCCTGCCAAGATGAAGTCAACTTGGACGCTTTACAAGGCCACGACCTATTGGCCGAAGAGGATGTTCTACATGTGCTATATCGATACATTCGATACATTACACTGTAAAATTGTATAAAATTTGTCGTGAGACGGGTGGGAAATAAAGTGAATGTATTAATTTGAAGGGGTGGGAACCTAGAAACAATAGGCTTCACAATTTATGCCAAATTTGTCATGTTGCGAGAATCCACCCCCTGTCCCTGTCCAATCAGAAGTAGTGGTCCCATATTTTAGGAACATTAAGGGGAGGTACATGGGTGTAGAAGGTATAATAGAATATAGCATTAGCTAATTAGTCAGAGCAGGCGTTCATGAAGAAAAGAAGAGCTCCAGGCTGCTATGCTGACCGATTGCTGATCGAATCCCTGTCCTGAAGAGGTCCTGAGGAGGGGGCGGCGGAGTCCATTAGACGGGGAAATCGAGGAGAAACCGAGTACCAGAGAGGGGAACGGCGCAGGCGTCGTTATAGAGAGGTCACCAGTCCTGTCCTGATCCTGAAGGAAGCCTTTGCTCTTCATCCTTCCTGGGTCTGATTCTTTCCAACTCCTTGGCTAAGGGGTTTGGTTCTCGCATTTAGGTAAATATATGCAACCTTTAGTTGCGCTGCTGTCTCTATCCTCTCCTTTCCTTAAAACCGTCATTTATTAGCAAAATTATTCTATGCTTTCTCTTGGGTATTCTGATCAAATACCGTGTCTTTCCTGTATTTTACTCTGCTAAAACTTTAGATAAAAATGTTAAAACTTCCTGACTGTGGTTATTTCAGGATTATGTATTATAATGAATGTCACTCATTTTAAACTTCCCAATTAGCAAAGGGATCCATTGGTAAGTCATTACTCTTCAATCAGAAGGTAATTGGTAGCAGGGATTTTGATAAAAGAGTATATCTGACACCCAGCGTAAGTATTAGCGTAGTATGAATGTATGGGCCCAAGTGAGTATTATGTGTATGAATGCTGTTTGCTGATATTGCGCTGGATCAGGTGTGAGCAGAGGTTATCTTCAGCGTGTAACTCCCTTGCCCTGACTAGAGTGGTGGTTTCTGCCTGGCTTAGGCTCAAGCCCTAGCCAAACAGAAATCCCATTTCTAACAGAGACAATGTATTAGCCAAGAAAGGCCTGTTTTTCACATTGAATAGTTGTTTGTGCAAGATGTTTTTCTTCTCTTTGCCGCAGTTGTTGCAACTTAGGAAGCCTACTGCTAGTTAGCGAATAGACTCTTGTTTTGTATTAGACAACTGATAGTGAAGTTACCATCAGGAAGAAACAATAACGACAGGAAAAATGATTCATGGGAAGAAGTTTGGACCTCAAGAAGTAACATTCTAACATTTCCTAGAACAAATGTCTGAAAGAGTATTATGCCCTGGTGAGAACATGACAAATTAATCTGTTCTCAGTACAGGAGTTTGCTGATATTTTATTGGTGGATGAAGAAGACAAAAGAAAATAATGATGCAACATATAATTTTTATATTAGTGCGTGTTCCTAGAGAAGTTTAGGTCTTGCTGGCTGGCAGAGCAGAATTTAGACCCCAGAACCCATGAGGCAGATCCTACAGCGTTTTCCTTTCCCCGACATTCTGACTAGAGACTTGTCTCTGATCTCCTAGACTGCTCTACATGAGAGGTTACCTAACCTTATTTTATATGTCCGGTGAATTATGACTCAGATTAAATTTCCAATCTGATTTTCAAAAGCTTTATTTAATTTAAGATGAATGTCTATTAAATAAATAGATGAAAACCTAAAAAGATTTGAAGCTAAAACCCTTTAACTCACACTAACTCTCATTATTGACTCAACGATAAATCTTTAATGATGTATTGTTTATGTTGATGATTGCTAATCATTTCACTTCGTCGACCTTCAAAGGTCCATACGACGAGATTGCTCCCAAAGATTGATATACAGGAAACCCAGCTCCGTTTGAGTTCTACAGCTGATTTAAGTGACCCCCATCTAATTAAACATAAATAATCAGCAGTGTGCTGGGTATCAACACATCAGTTCATTTTGCAAATTGTTGACTATGTCTAAGAGCTAACATAATCACATGGATATATTGTTTTTCTGTTGCTATTGTTTATAGACCTTAATGGATTTAAATATTGTTTGCTGCAAGGACACAAGAATGAAAACATTCTTCTTGGAAAAACGGAATAAGAAATATTTTTCTCCTCAGCAGTCCATAGTAAAAAACTCAGAGGTGTTTTGCCTAGTTCTATTTTACCAGAATTTCCACATTTACTTAAAACGTATTCCCAGTGGATCATGCCAACAATTTAATATAGTTTTTATCACTGGATTTTTTGAGATCATTGCCTTTCTCGTGTTACCTGACAGAAACAATGCTGGTGATGTTGGTTTAAAAAAACATGATTTGTCATTCTTTGTTTTGAAGAAACTTTAACTACACCATTACTGTCACGAAACTTGAGAATGGTTATGTTCTGAAAGATTCCACTGATAGCGAACTGTATTACAGTCTTGGCATGTAACAGATAAACAGTTTCATTTAATGTGGAAATGCTGAAAAGATAGGTCATCAAGTTATACAATCATGCTGACATCCTTTTGAGACCCCCAAGTCATAAGTGAAAATCTTGCATAAAAACTCAGCCTTACATCTTTATTAGCTCAGTAAGTTGAGTTTTTACAACTTTATTTAAGAATAGTTGTGAAAACGGCGCTTAACTTACGTCTCTTGCACGGAGCGCTGAGCTGCAGAAACACCATCCGAGAAGATGCCATTATCCTGTCACTCGACGCTTGGATGGCCTTTGATACGATTGAATGGCCATTTCTTTTTGCAGTCCTCGAACACATGGGACTAGGTCCCAAATTTAGATCCTGGGTAAGGCTGCTTTACACGAAGCCACTAGCACAGATAGTAGTCAACGGCAGGCAATCTGATACATTCCCCGTAGGTAGAGGTACGAGACGGGGCTGCCCCCTGTCGCCGCTCCTCTTTGCCCTGGTGCTGGAACCATTGGCGGCCTGGGTTAGAAATGACCCAATTATTCGCGGACTCAAATGGACAATGGAATGGGAAGACCGGATATCCTTATATCCGGATGATATCCTGCTATATATGGCGTCCCCGAAGGCCTCTCTAATTAGGCTACTGAGCATCTTTGAGATCTATGGGGAATGCTCTGGATATATTAACTGGAATAAATCCATATTATATGCCCTGAGTGGCCCCCCTCCAGTGCTGCCTCGGGGCTGCGAAGTATAGGTGGTGTAGGATGGCTTCCGATACCTCGGGATCTTCATAACGGACAGCCCAGAAGACTTCATGAACAAGAACCTCCAAGAGCCCCTTAAAAGACTACGCAGGGATACTAAACACTGGCAATCCCTCCCCCTGACACTACTAGGACGAGCTGCACTTTTTAAAATGATGGCGCTGCCTAGATTTCTCTACGCCCTGCAAAATACACCATTTCCAGTTTCCCCATCATATTTTAAGGCGAGAGAGACAGAAGTAAGCAACCTCCTATGAGAGGGAAAACCGGCCCAGATAACCATGGACAAATTGGTCAGAGGGTGGTATGATGGGGGTATCGCACTTTCCAACATACAGCTGTACTATTGGGCCCCTCAGCTAGCTGTCCTTAACCTGTGGATTCATTCTCCCCAGACAGAACCCGCATTCTGTATGGACCGAATCGTCTTGGTGGAAGGAGGGGTTATAAGGGCACTTTACAACAAAACTCAGGAGAGAAGCCTCACGGGACTCACTGCACACACAGTCCATATATGGCATACAGCCAACAAGAAGCTGGGATGGTATAACATGACAACGCAGTTCACACCACTCTGGGAAACCGGGAAGCTGGGCAGGCTGGGCAATTGCAAAGGGTTCAAACAATGGGATCTAATTGGGATCTCCAGGGTCGGCGACCTCTGGAACAAGGGGAGGGTTATATCATTTGAACAATTGCAGGAAAAGTATGAAATGGCGACAACAGAAAAATTCAGATGTCTCCAAATTCGGCATGCGCTGATGGCCACCATCCCACCAGAGACTGCCCTCCCGGAGGCTTCACCCTTGGAGGATAGGCTCCTTACAGACCATATTGATCGAAGGGCCATCTCCTTGACGTATCAAAAATTCATCAACAACCAACCAGAACCCACAGTAAGTCTCCGTGAGAAATGGCAGGCAAATGTGGGGGAGCTAGACGATACAGATTGGCAGGAGGCACTAGAATCCCCAAAGGTGGTGGCAATACCCTCCAGACTGAGACTGGTGCAGCTCAAAGTGCTCCACAGGACGTACTTTTCTAGGCTGACTTTATCCAAAATGGGGAGAGCTAACAACCAGCTCTGTCTACGACAATGTAGGGCTGTAGGAACATTCTTTCACACGATGTGGGACTGTCCCGATATTTGAGCATACTGGCAAGCGATCATGAATACAATCACAAGAGTCAGTGGTGCTCCGGTTCCACCAGAACCTAAACGCTGTATTTTAAACATATGGGAAGCCACGGACCTCAATCACGCAGCCCAAGACTGGGCAACTCTAGGCATGACAATAGCTAAGCGTAATATTGCCAGACACTGGCAACAGTTCAAACTGTGCCAACACACACAGATTGGTGTAACAACATGTACTGGGTCATGATGGCCGAAAAGGCAGTGTATATGAATAGAGGCCGCCCCAAGAAATGGGAACGGATATGGGGAGGGTGGAACAAATTACGGGGGAACATCTGTACACTGTTGACGGGAAGATCCAGATTGGAAAACAGCTGAAAGATGTACTGTAGGCAGTGTGAGAGGGTGGTTGTGGGTGACGTGAACTTCCAAATAAACAACCAAGTCGGAAGCGGGAATATAATATCGAAAGTCAAGATTGCATGTACAAATGTATGTCAATTATGCTCTCAAGTCGTATGTTGGACTTGGCCCTTTTTGCAGGGTCATCCCTGAACTTTTTTCCTTCCTCCTAGTCTTTTTTCTGATGTGGTGTTGGTGGTTTTAGGACTCTGGGCACTTTATCACTGCTGTTCAGTGTAAAGTGCATGTGCTCTCTATGGTAAAACATGGTAAGATTGGTCTACACCTGTTTGGCGTATTTAATTTACCTATCAGTCCCTTGTAAAGTGGTATCTCAGATACCCGGGGCCAGTAAATTAAATGCTACTGGTGGGCTTGCAGCGCTGCTTATGCCACACACCAAAGTAGCCTTTTAAACCTGTCTCAGGCCTCTGCCATTGCAGGGCCTGCGCGAGCAGTTTACTGCCGCTGAGACGTGACACGTAAAGTGGGTGCCACGTCTGTGACTCCCCTTTTACTACATATCAGTCACCCCTAAGGTAGGCCCTTGTTAGCAATGTAGGTAAAAGGTAGGACATGTGCCTTAACTGTGTGGCATGTCCTGGTAGTGACAAACAGCCACTTTGGTTTCTCACTTCTGTGAGGCTGCCCTCTCATAGGAATGCATTGGGGATTCCCTGATAAGTGGTTCAGTGGTAAATCCTGATATGAGAGGAGCAGCGTGATCAAGTTTGGTATGTTTGGAACAGTGGTAATAAATGCTGCGTAATGGTGTGCGCAGATTTATTATCACTATTTTAGAAATGTCACTTTTAGAAGTGGGCATTTCTGTGTGCTATGTGTCTTTGTGCCTGTCTGATGTGTATTGCATGTCTGGCTCTGGAGTGACAGGGGCTGGGTGAGTCAGCGCTAGGCTGAATAGGCAGATTTGCATTTGGAGTAGTGGGAGGAGTAGTCCCTGACCCTGAATAGGTCTGTGCCTGCCTTGTACAATGCTGGCTCCGCCCCCCTGTGGTGTGTCTGGGGCCAGGACCTACTCTGTCAATGGGGACTGTTGTGCACTGTATACAAATGTTGGAGTGCCCCCCAGAACTGGTTTGGACCGGGCGCAGAGCCCTAAGAACAAAGACAAATGTGGTATAAATATTGGGGCTGTGACCCCATGTAAAGGTTGTACCTACTTGGAGCTGTGTTGCTGCAGGACTGCTGGGCAAGGAGGAACTGCCGTGGGACCCAGCTGCTGTTTCCTGGGGGTCCCTACATGCTGGACTGCCTCTGCCCTGCTCTGCCCTCTAAAACTTGGGTCCTATCGCCTCGTGAGCGCTGCGTTCTTTTATTATCCCTGGGAGCTCGAGGAGGGGGCCCCAACTTGGAAGCTGGGAGGGCGCCGTCGCACCGTGGCAGAAGAATCACCGACCAGGAAGCCAGGCGGCTGTTGCCTGGTTGTGGGCGGGGCACCCGTGGTGGTGAGGAGAGCCCCACGTGCTTCTACGAGCCCGAGAAGGAGGCTCCCGTTTGTCCTGACGAGTGCATGACGGGCACTCCATGGTTGCCTTTTCCTTGCCGAAAACCCCAAGAAGAAGGGCACCAGCTCTGCTCGTACCGAGCAAAGCCGGAAGTCAGGCGCCCGAGGCCTGGCCAGGGGTGAGGCTGATCCTAGAAGGAGTCATGCGGAAGACAGGAAGTGGGAGGCCTGATCGTGGGCGGGGCTCTGCCAAGGAAGCACAGAGCCCCGCGTGTTGCTGCGAGAGAGCGAGACCAGTGTTTGGAAAGTGACGGCACCTCGTGGGCTCAGCCAACAGTCACAGGGAAAGACCAGAGCCTCGCTGGCTCCTTTCTGCCGCTCCCCACCTTTTCCCCAGCGAGTGGCTCGACGGAGAGGCAGTCCACTGAGAGTGGAGCCGGTGAGAGGTAGGAGCCCTCCCATGTGTTCCAGCCGACAGCTGCAAGCAAAGCCTCTCAGCCACCAAGGAATGGTGAGTTGGGCTGAGCTTCCCGATATCAAGCTCCGGTCACCGTGAGGGTGGGAGCGTTATTCCGCATTGGGCCAGGGCAGAGGAGGGGGAGCCAGGTTCCGGTTTCCCTCCCCCTTGATGAGTGGGGCCTGCAGTGGAGCACTAGCGCAATTTCCCTGAGAGGAGTCCCGGGAAGGAGGGGCTCCCAAGGGACTGTTGGTGCCTAGTGTTTTGCACTCAGCTGTACCGCCAGTTCGCGGCAGCTGCAATGTTGGGGGCATTTTGCGTCTCCGGAGAGACGAGGGTGAGTTGCACCCTCGCCCCCCATTTCTGGTACCGGCCGATTTGGCCTGTACCCGGCGGCAGTGGCAGCCTGGTGGCAGTCGGAAGCCACAGACTCCTAGAGCCCTGACTTTTATGGACATAGGGCATTGCGAGGAAGCCCAAGACGGGCCCCCCGAGGAAGGCCAGTGGGCCTGAGAGCACCTTGTGTTCTGGCAGGGGGCAAGGCCCTAAGTTGATGTATGCACCTTGTGAGTGTTACAATGGTACACTGTTGACCTAAGGTGATTACTGCATAATGTGGGTGATGCCCAAAGTGACTGATGCATAATGTGTTTGTGCTAAGTAGTTACTGGTTGTTTTATTACTTACCGGTTCTGATGGTTCTGACAGCGGCCCGATTGGCCCTGTCCTGTATATAGTTCCCTGTAAAGTATAACCTAGTGCCAGGTGGCACAGTGTACATTTGTGATTATGATCTAATGTGTTTTATGAGTAATACAAAGGCTATTGTTACATAACCTTGTGTGGAGTTTCTTTTGTGGTGTGCCTAGTGTGACGCTGATGTGTGTGTTGCGCAAACACTTTACACATTGCCTCTGGGATAGGCCTGACTGCTCGTGCCAAGCTACCAAGGGGGTGAGCAGGGGTTATCTTCAGCGTGTAACTCCCTTGCCCTGACTAGAGTGGTGGTTTGTGCCTGGCTTAGGCCCTTGCCCTAACCAATCAGAAATCCCATTTCTAACATCGTGTATTTAATAAACAGATTTAAAAGAATAGTTGTGAAAAAAACCCTCTTTGGCTTATGTTTCCAACTGGCTTTGGGGGGGTGGTGGGCCTCCTCATGCCCTTTACTGAAATCAAGTTTTTCCGCTATACTCTCTTGCTCGGTATTGTAGTGTCTTGGGCCTCAGGCCCACATGCTGGATAAATGACTACACAGACACTTAGCATATGGTACTGGAACTGGCCTCCAGCACTTGCACTCAGGCCCTGTTATTAACAGGCCAACGTCACTCGTGATGCATGTGGTGGATGGGTGTTGGGGCTGTGTGTATGGCCAGCCCTCAAAGGAGTGGCTGGTAAAACTGGTACCTTCTGAGAGACTAGAATGTGTCCAGCAGCACACTACATTCCTCCCAAACTTTATCGAGAAACAAAACAAACACACTTGTTCAACTGAAGATAGTCTTGATGTGCTGTGACTTATTGTAGTTTCTGTTAGACCGCCTTGCTGCATCCTGGAGTCTGTCGGCGGGGCAATATCAAGTCCAACTCTCACGCCTGGGAGAGGCCCCTTGTTTCGGTTGTCATAGGACTGCTTGTGGGCTGCGCTGGGGATGTGTGTGTGCCTACGTTGAGGCAGCTGCAAGACCACAGAGGAGCCACTGCCTAGTCACTCGCACAAACCTCAGGGTTAGATGGGTCTTGGTCAAGATGTGCTCTTGCTACCGGGATCCGGATGCACGTCAGGTTAACAAGTAGTCACTGGTTCTTCTCATTGCTGGTAGTATTTGACGCACTTAACATGGGCTGGCGAGATGGGGTTTCCAGCTGTGTGGTGAACCTGGACAACATTTGGTGATGACTTGCCGTGATGGTTGCAGGCCTTCGTTCTTGAGTCATTGATCACCAGGAGTGAGGGTGGTCAGGCATTTCCATTTCTTTTGGGGAGGCATCTGCATCCTTGTGCCTGAATGTTATTTGGGTTGCAAAGTCGTCGGTGACTGTGTCGGGATACACACGCTGAGGCAGAAACTCTGTTCGCGTATGCTTGTGGCTTACACTTGCCAGGTCGTTTTTGTGTTGTGTCACCTAGTTAGCTTGCTGTTTGTATGTCTGGATGCACTGCTCAGCAACTCGAGTCTTCTTGAGCGACAAGTCTGGCCTCTCACGACTTTCCCTCCTGAACGTGGTCTGGCAAGCAGCTTCTTACTTGTCTCAATCTGGGGAGCAGTGCCAATCTTCCTCCTCATGGCATCAGTGGCAGCGTCTCTCTTGTAGGCACCTGGCAGGCAACCAGGCTCTTTCAGTAACTGGTATTGTCTGTTTAGGGATGCCCTCAGCTGGTACCCTGTACGCCTGCATCTTTCCTCATGGACCTCTGACAGGTCATGTCCCTCCCTCAGGGACCTTCTTGGCACTCCGCTCTTTGAGTGGAGGGTCACCTTCATTCCTCCTCCTCTTTGCTCGAGGGCGCAGTGCTTGCACCTTGAGGCTGTGGTGTTGCGGAGCTTGGTCCTACCTAAGTTCGAGCGTGATTGGCAGGGTTGGTCACTTCGTGTGACGTTCTCCTGGATGGGCCAATGGTGGCCATCCGGTGCTGTTGTGACCAGCTAGTGCAGCTTTTACAATCTCAGGGGGAGGCTCTCTGGTGCAGTCTTGCTTTGTCTCCGTGCCTCTTGAGATGGTGCCATCTGCTGGCTCCTTGGGTGCCTGTTATTTTCTCTTGCAGTGGTGGCCATTCATTACAAGGGGGGATACAGCACCCATCTCTCTCATCTGGGCTTTTCCTTGTCGTGTGGCCTTTTCTCTCAGGCCCATGCATTTTGAATCTTCTCTGGGGAAGTAGACCTCTTGCTGCAGTCGGTGGCAGCGGTACTTGCTGGCTGATTAGCGGGGCCTTTTGGGAGGGCTAATACCCTTCTCTGCTGCTGTGCTCTCTTTCTTTTCCCGGGGCGCTGTCTTTTTGGGATTTGCTGCTTAGCTGCCCTTGGTTTCAATGGACTCTTGGCAGCTTGCTTGGCTGGGGTAGCTTTGAGCTTCTTAGGGCTCTCTCGGCAGGAGTTCACAGTCTCTCCCCTTCCAACTGAGATGCAGTCCACAGGGGGTGTGTGGCACGCTCTTGGCAGTCTCTTGCTGTGCTGGTGGCCTGTTGCCACTAGGAGGCGTGCATCTCTTTTGGCCAGTCCCAGCTCTCCTCCCTAGCCCCAGCCTCCGTTACAGCATGGGAGATGGGGAGCTGTGCAGTTCAGTTTGTGGGGGGGGGGGGACATGGCTCAGTTCCGGGATGTGCTTGCCACTCAGGCACCTGGCAGTCTCAGGTGGAGGCTGTCCTGCAGGGTTGATTCGCCCTTCACTCATTGAGGGCAGAGGACGGCCTGTGTATCACAAAACACACTGATTCGTCACTACTGTAGTGATGGCGATCGGCCACCAGGGGCCTCGCAGTCTTCTCTGCACACTTCCAGGCTTCTCTCTTTCCTGGAGTGACGACAGGCAGCGCAGGGCTGGGAATCGTTGCAGTGCCGGTTCAGGGTATCCACACGCCCACTAGGTGGTGCTGCAGCCACCATTCTTCACATGCCACAGCAGCTGACTTCGCTGTCTCAGGCCTTGTGGGGGCTGAGGATGGAGACGCAGGGGTACCCAGTGCTGTTGCAGTAGGGCTGCTCAGGTTGTGCACACATTGCTTTGCCACCGCTACTTAGGGTGAAGTTGTGGTAGCACTGTCGTTCCTTCCCAATGCCAGGCGGCCCTTTGAATCAGTTAGATCTCGGGGTGCTATGCAGTGTGCTCGCTCTAGGTGGCGCTGAGTCGCCGTCTTCGCTCGGTCGCAGAGGTTTGCAGCATGAACGGACGATGGCCCCCTCATGAGACGGTAGGGACATGTAGTACCGCAACTCCCTTGCTCTGTCCTACCTTTTCTAGGGCACCGACAGGCGACGCCCGGCTGCCAATGCTGGTGCAGGCCTCTCTCAGTGCAGGTGCAGCACTTCCTCCAGGTCCGTCATTACGCTTTTCTTCTGCAGGAGGCGGAGGGGTGTGTACCTCTTGTCCATTACAGCAGGGCGGCTTCACCCTTTATTTTGCCCAGTCAGGGCTGTCGCCTTCAAGTACCCCAGTAGGTGGGTGTATTCTTCTCGCCCATGCTTGGGGCATTCAGCACATGGGGGGTATGCACTGACAGAACTGCTCGTCCTCTGCGGCACTAAACCCCTCGTCTCACTCTCTTGCATCCGCAGTTTCACGCTGCCACTGGTGGGGCTCACCTCAAGGTATCAGCGAGTGTACAGGCTCTATGCCCACACAGGCACTTCAGGAGCAGGGGGCTTCTCGCCGCTTGCAGTGAGGGTCGGCAGCGTGAAGGCACTTTGAGCGCATGCCTCTCCCCCTTCCACTGCTCTCAGAGGTTATCGTGCTGGCAGCAGGTGCGGGGGTACCCTAGACATTAGCTACCCTTCTCAACACGAGGAACTGCAGGGGGGCCATCAGCCTACATGCCGGGTCAGACCGGCTCGTTGCCATTGTAGTGTCTTGGGCCGTAGGCCCACATACTGGATAAATGACTACACGGACACATAGCGTCTGGTTCTGGAACTGGCCTCGAGCACGTGCACTCTGGCCCTTTTAGTAACAGGCCAACCTCACTTGTGACGCCTGTGGTGGATGGGAGTGGGGTGTGTGTATGGCCAGCCCTCGAAGGAGCTGCTGGTAAAACTGGTGCCTGCTGAGACACTAGAACGTGTTTAGCAGGACACTACATCTATGATTCAGGGCAGATATTTATTTCCCAGCGATTTCAAAGATCACCAAACTACACTGCTTGGAGGTGAGCTTCCAATATATTGCAAAGCATTGCAATCATACCCTGAGCTTACTCCCTCTGTGCAGTGTATGGCAAGAATTTTTGCCTGAGCTGCTGTTTGTTTACAATCCGATATTTCCTGCTTCTGCTGGAGGCTAAAGTGTGAGCAGACCATGGTGTTATGTTTTACATTTCACATAAGCCAGTAGACCAGGACTGGGGGGAGGGATATCCTTTACACAGGGGAGAAGACTGACAGGGGAGGGGGGCAGTGGCTCAGTGATAAGGAAAGGAGCTGTACAGGACACACTCCTGCTTTACTCTGCCTATGAGGATTGTTATCATCACTCGCTACCAAAGAGGTGACTTCTGTCTGCCCTGGTGACGTGGAGTCTGTGCCTGTAATCTCTGCTGCTTTTCGCTCCACAAGCATGCATCCTCACCTCCCATTCTGCCTCAGTGGCCTTAAGGTTGCACTGTGCAATATAGCAGTGTTGCAGCTTATAAAGAAAGTTTCCAGCTGCACAGTTTCAGCATTCGCCATCTACACACCCAGTCCTGAAGCTTGTCTGTGCCAGGGGGTCTTTCACCCACATTGCCCCAGTTTCACCCACCAGTGGTCCCTGATGCAGACAGATGCCATCATCTCTAAGTCTCTGCACTCTGTACCGTTACTGCTGGAGCCCAGTCCACTAGTGACAGCCACAGGCCTTCCTGCTCTGCCTATTAGTCATCCAGATCTGCAGCATGGCAGGAGATATGCAAGGGCCTGCAGTCAGGCTGTTCTCAGATCTTGGCTACCTCCTCCCCATCAGGGAACAGATCTTTCCCAAAGCAAGGTCCGGCTGTTGGCACCTGAATCTATGCATCTGAGTGAAACTAGTGCTTGATCGAGTTTGCTAACCAATGTCTGGACCAGATCAGGTACCAACATATAAGGAGTCAAATTACTCAATAACTGCTACTCACAACCAGCCCAGATGAGTAGAGGAGCAGTGCATGAAGTCATGCCTTCCTGATGTCATTCAATTTATTGGTTATTGTGTCGGCATTCGGCCATGCAATAATAAAAACAATATATAATGATAAATAATCATAAATACATAAACTCACATAAATCAATTTCTTATTAGTCATATCAGTCTAAAGAAACAATAACAAGCGATAGAAGCGGGATGCTCATAAGACCCACAGCTACAGGTTAAAGTCCCTCTGAAGTGCGAATGCGTGCACAATAAAATATGGGAACGAACAGTATAGGCGCCATATTATCAACGTGTATTGATGAAGCTGGGTCTGATGGCTCAGTGGCCTAATGCATCCACTGTATGAGTCTGTGTTTGACCTTATGGGCACAGGTTCAAATCCCAGTGGTCCACTCAGCCTGTCATCCATCTGAGGGAGATAAATGAGTACCATTAAGTTGGGTAACAATAAAAGTCTGTTATTCAGCGCCAAGATGCCCCTTTGGGGGTGAACGTGCCCTTTGCAAATACACGTGTTATTTGTAAAGAACATGTTCACCCTTGGGCATCTTAGCCTGAATAACAGATATTTATTGTTACCCAACTCTATGTACTCATTAATAGACCTCAGAAAGATGAAAGGCTGAGTGGACCCACCAGGATTTGAACTTGTGGCCATGAGGGCAAACACAGGCCCCTACAGTGGCACATTAGTCCACTGAGCCACCAGACCCGGGATCATCCTTCTGCTGAGCGATAGGATATAGGCATAACTCAGTTTACATAAAGACCCCATAAAACAACAGTCTCCTAACAATCATATTGGATTACAGGATAGCAGTAGCACCCATAAGTACAGAAGCTACTAATCAAGCTCCTCCCTGAGTACCAATGTACACTTTTATAAAGGGAGATTAAACGCCATGGTATTCAGAACTGACTACATTCCTAACGGGGCTTTGTCCGATTCATTGGCAGTTACCAGGCCCCTAAATATGAGGCGACTGAATTAAAAATACAGTCACCATCTGCTCTAAAACAAAATGGTAAAACTGCTCCAACAGAATTATTCTCATTATTCTAAAAAGAGGCACAAGCCACCTTTTACGTGCTAAGACATGTTTAGTGCAAAAAGTGCAACAGATTGTCCTTTTCCCCCAAACTGCAGTCACAATATTCTTGACTTATGGGAAGTCTTTAGCACTTAACTAGATATTCTTTTGTTGGCAATATACCCTGCGTAATGTAATATAAAGTGTACGTTTGTGTTCAGGGTAAATCGAATCCATATATAACACGTCGATGGGCCACAACTGTTACTGAAATGATGACCCATAGACACCCAGGCCTAAACCGAGAAAGGTTCCTCTGCTGTCTAGACTCGAAATAGGGATCCCTGATGATTGATACCATATCCCGAGTGACGCTTCTCGGGTCAGTCCAAAGTGACCGCAGCTGCAGTTCAACTAATATGCTTTTTACGTGGGAGAACCAAGCATTTCTATCGTGGGCACCAGCGTGATTCGCATCTTCCAAGATTTTGCATAGATCACTGCTTTAGGGTTCAGAATGGCTTTAATCTAGTCTAGTACTGATTTTAGAGCTGATATTTCTGCTATTGGAGTGTGTCTAAGCTCGTAAAGTGCCACGGACAAGTTTAACAAGGACCTGCCTTATACCTAAATTTTAAAGTTGCCCCAGAGGTCTGACTTAGAATTGTAGTTACCTTGGGTATGTGACAATTCCTCTTCAGATGCTCAGTAAACCGGACCTCCAGATAACCGAACTGCTTAACAGGCTCTATCGGCTCTCCATGTATCCTCATGGTCCGCTTAAGACTGGGGGCGATCCCAGCACCGTGCTCTTATGTATCCTCACATTCCCTTAAGACTGGGGGCGATCCCAGCACCGTGCTCTTATGTATCCTCACATTCCCTTAAGACTGGGGGCGGTCCCAGCACCGTGCTCTTATGTATCCTCACATTCCCTTAAGACTGGGGGCGATCCCAGCACCGTGCTCTTATGTATCCTCACATTCCCTTCAGACTGGGGGCGATCCCAGCACCATGCTCTTATGTATCCTCACATTCCCTTCAGACTGGGGGCGATCCCAGCACCATGCTCTTATGTATCCTCACATTCCCTTCAGACTGGGGGCGATCCCAGCACCATGCTCTTATGTATCCTCACATTCCCTTCAGACTGGGGGCGATCCCAGCACCAAGCTCTTATGTATCCTCACATTCCCTTCAGACTGGGGGCGATCCCAGCACCGTGCTCTTATGTATCCTCACATTCCGCTTAAGACTGGGGGCGATCCCAGCACCGTGCTCTTATGTATCCTCACATTCCCTTAAGACTGGGGGCGATCCCAGCACCGTGCTCTTATGTAGCCTCACATTCCCTTAAGACTGGGGGCGATCCCAGCACCATGCTCTTATGTATCCTCACATTCCCTTCAGACTGGGGCGGTCCCAGCACCATGCTCTTATGTATCCTCACATTCATTTAAGACTGGGGCCGGTCTCAGCACCATGCTCTTATGTATCCTCACATTCCCTTAAGACTGGGGGCGATCCCAGCACCATGCTCTTATGTATCCTCACATTCCCTTCAGACTGGGGCGGTCCCAGCACCATGCTCTTATGTATCCTCACATTCCCTTAAGACTGGGGCCGGTCTCAGCACCATGCTCTTATGTATCCTCACATTCCCTTAAGACTGGGGGCGATCCCAGCACCATGCTCTTATGTATCCTCACATTCCGCTTAAGACTGGGGGCGATCCCAGCACCATGCTCTATCCTCACATTCCGCTTAAGACTGGGGCGATCCCAGCACCATGCTCTTATGTATCCTCACATTCCGCTTAAGACTGGGGGCGATCCCAGCACCATGCTCTTATGTATCCTCACATTCCCTTAAGACTGGGGCGATCCCAGCACCATGCTCTTATGTATCCTCACATTCCCTTAAGACTGGGGGCGATCCCAGCACCATGCTCTTATGTATCCTCACATTCCGCTTAAGACTGGGGGCGATCCCAGCACCATGCTCTTATGTATCCTCACATTCCCTTCAGACTGGGGGCGATCCCAGCACCATGCTCTTATGTATCCTCACATTCCCTTCAGACTGGGGCGGTCCCAGCACTGTGCTCTTATGTATCCTCACATTCCCTTCAGACTGGGGCGATCCCAGCACCATGCTCTTATGTATCCTCACATTCCCTTCAGACTGGGGCGGTCCCAGCACTGTGCTCTTATGTATCCTCACATTCCCTTCAGACTGGGGCGGTCCCAGCACCGTGCTCTTATGTATCCTCACATTCCCTTCAGACTGGGGGCGATCCCAGCACCATGCTCTTATGTATCCTCACATTCCCTTAAGACTGGGGGCGATCCCAGCACCATGCTCTTATGTATCCTCACATTCCCTTCAGACTGGGGCGGTCCCAGGACCGTGCTCTTATGTATCCTCACATTCCCTTAAGACTGGGGGCGATCCCGGCACCATGCTCTTATGTATCCTCACATTCCCTTCAGACTGGGGCGGTCCCAGCACCATGCTCTTATGTATCCTCACATTCCCTTAAGACTGGGGGCGATCCCAGCACCATGCTCTTATGTATCCTCACATTCCGCTTAAGACTGGGGGCGATCCCAGCACCATGCTCTTATGTATCCTCACATTCCCTTAAGACTGGGGCGATCCCAGCACCATGCTCTTATGTATCCTCACATTCCCTTAAGACTGGGGGCGATCCCAGCACCATGCTCTTATGTATCCTCACATTCCCTTAAGACTGGGGGCGGTCTCAGCACCGTGCTCTTATGTATCCTCACATTCCCTTAAGACTGGGGGCGGTCTCAGCACCATGCTCTTATGTATCCTCACATTCCCTTCAGACTGGGGCGGTCCCGGCACCATGCTCTTATGTATCCTCACAGTCCCTTAAGACTGGGGGCGATCCCAGCACCATGCTCTTATGTATCCTCACATTCCGCTTAAGACTGGGGGCGATCCCAGCACCATGCTCTTATGTATCCTCACATTCCCTTCAGACTGGGGCGGTCCCGGCACCATGCTCTTATGTATCCTCACATTCCCTTCAGACTGGGGGCGATCCCAGCACCATGCTCTTATGTATCCTCACATTCCCTTCAGACTGGGGCGGTCCCAGCACCGTGCTCTTATGTATCCTCACATTCCCTTAAGACTGGGGGCGATCCCAGCACCATGCTCTTATGTATCCTCACATTCCCTTAAGACTGGGGGCGGTCTCAGCACCATGCTCTTATGTATCCTCACAGTCCCTTAAGACTGGGGGCGATCCCAGCACCATGCTCTTATGTATCCTCACATTCCCTTCAGACTGGGGCGGTCCCGGCACCATGCTCTTATGTATCCTCACATTCCCTTCAGACTGGGGCGGTCCCAGCACCGTGCTCTTATGTATCCTCACATTCCCTTAAGACTGGGGCGGTCCCGGCACCATGCTCTTATGTATCCTCACAGTCCCTTAAGACTGGGGGCGATCCCAGCACCATGCTCTTATGTATCCTCACATTCCGCTTAAGACTGGGGGCGATCCCAGCACCATGCTCTTATGTATCCTCACATTCCCTTCAGACTGGGGGCGATCCCAGCACCATGCTCTTATGTATCCTCACATTCCCTTCAGACTGGGGCGGTCCCAGCACTGTGCTCTTATGTATCCTCACATTCCCTTCAGACTGGGGCGGTCCCAGCACCGTGCTCTTATGTATCCTCACATTCCCTTCAGACTGGGGGCGATCCCAGCACCATGCTCTTATGTATCCTCACATTCCCTTAAGACTGGGGGCGATCCCAGCACCATGCTCTTATGTATCCTCACATTCCCTTCAGACTGGGGCGGTCCCAGGACCGTGCTCTTATGTATCCTCACATTCCCTTAAGACTGGGGGCGATCCCGGCACCATGCTCTTATGTATCCTCACATTCCCTTCAGACTGGGGGCGGTCCCAGCACCATGCTCTTATGTATCCTCACATTCCCTTAAGACTGGGGGCGATCCCAGCACCATGCTCTTATGTATCCTCACATTCCGCTTAAGACTGGGGGCGATCCCAGCACCATGCTCTTATGTATCCTCACATTCCCTTAAGACTGGGGGCGATCCCAGCACCATGCTCTTATGTATCCTCACATTCCCTTAAGACTGGGGGCGATCCCAGCACCATGCTCTTATGTATCCTCACATTCCCTTAAGACTGGGGGCGGTCTCAGCACCGTGCTCTTATGTATCCTCACATTCCCTTAAGACTGGGGGGCGGTCTCAGCACCATGCTCTTATGTATCCTCACATTCCCTTCAGACTGGGGCGGTCCCGGCACCATGCTCTTATGTATCCTCACAGTCCCTTAAGACTGGGGGCGATCCCAGCACCATGCTCTTATGTATCCTCACATTCCGCTTAAGACTGGGGGCGATCCCAGCACCATGCTCTTATGTATCCTCACATTCCCTTCAGACTGGGGCGGTCCCGGCACCATGCTCTTATGTATCCACACATTCCCTTCAGACTGGGGGCGATCCCAGCACCATGCTCTTATGTATCCTCACATTCCCTTCAGACTGGGGCGGTCCCAGCACCGTGCTCTTATGTATCCTCACATTCCCTTAAGACTGGGGGCGATCCCAGCACCATGCTCTTATGTATCCTCACATTCCCTTAAGACTGGGGGCGGTCTCAGCACCATGCTCTTATGTATCCTCACAGTCCCTTAAGACTGGGGGCGATCCCAGCACCATGCTCTTATGTATCCTCACATTCCGCTTAAGACTGGGGGCGATCCCAGCACCATGCTCTTATGTATCCTCACATTCCCTTCAGACTGGGGCGGTCCCGGCACCATGCTCTTATGTATCCTCACATTCCCTTCAGACTGGGGCGGTCCCAGCACCGTGCTCTTATGTATCCTCACATTCCCTTAAGACTGGGGGCGATCCCGGCACCATGCTCTTATGTATCCTCACATTCCCTTCAGACTGGGGGCGGTCCCAGCACCATGCTCTTATGTATCCTCACATTCCCTTAAGACTGGGGGCGATCCCAGCACCATGCTCTTATGTATCCTCACATTCCGCTTAAGACTGGGGGCGATCCCAGCACCATGCTCTTATGTATCCTCACATTCCCTTAAGACTGGGGGCGATCCCAGCACCATGCTCTTATGTATCCTCACATTCCCTTAAGACTGGGGGCGATCCCAGCACCGTGCTCTTATGTATCCTCACATTCCCTTAAGACTGGGGGCGGTCTCAGCACCGTGCTCTTATGTATCCTCACATTCCCTTAAGACTGGGGGGCGGTCTCAGCACCATGCTCTTATGTATCCTCACATTCCCTTCAGACTGGGGCGGTCCCGGCACCATGCTCTTATGTATCCTCACAGTCCCTTAAGACTGGGGGCGATCCCAGCACCATGCTCTTATGTATCCTCACATTCCGCTTAAGACTGGGGGCGATCCCAGCACCATGCTCTTATGTATCCTCACATTCCCTTCAGACTGGGGCGGTCCCGGCACCATGCTCTTATGTATCCTCACATTCCCTTCAGACTGGGGGCGATCCCAGCACCATGCTCTTATGTATCCTCACATTCCCTTCAGACTGGGGCGGTCCCAGCACCGTGCTCTTATGTATCCTCACATTCCCTTAAGACTGGGGGCGATCCCAGCACCATGCTCTTATGTATCCTCACATTCCCTTAAGACTGGGGGCGGTCTCAGCACCATGCTCTTATGTATCCTCACATTCCCTTCAGACTGGGGGCGATCCCAGCACCATGCTCTTATGTATCCTCACATTCCCTTAAGACTGGGGGCGATCCCAGCACCATGCTCTTATGTATCCTCACATTCCCTTCAGACTGGGGCGGTC
Source organism: Calotriton arnoldi (assembly GCA_963921515.1). Classification (NCBI taxonomy): domain Eukaryota; kingdom Metazoa; phylum Chordata; class Amphibia; order Caudata; family Salamandridae; genus Calotriton; species Calotriton arnoldi. The sequence continues at coordinate 1,813,690 of CAWUFW010000935.1, forward strand.
CCAGCACCATGCTCTTATGTATCCTCACATTCCCTTAAGACTGGGGCCGGTCTCAGCACCATGCTCTTATGTATCCTCACATTCCCTTAAGACTGGGGGCGATCCCAGCACCATGCTCTTATGTATCCTCACATTCCCTTCAGACTGGGGGCGATCCCAGCACCATGCTCTTATGTATCCTCACATTCCCTTCAGACTGGGGGCGGTCCCAGCACCATGCTCTTATGTATCCTCACATTCCCTTCAGACTGGGGCGGTCCCAGCACCGTGCTCTTATGTATCCTCACATTCCCTTCAGACTGGGGCGGTCCCAGCACCATGCTCTTATGTATCCTCACATTCCCTTAAGACTGGGGGTGATCCCAGCACCATGCTCTTTGTCTTGCTGCTGTTAATAGTCAAAGACTTCTTTTGCAGTAGTCTACAAACCTCAGTAGTAGACTATGGATTACATTTTTCAGTCTGTGCCAATAAGACTGCGAGGTCTGCAAATAGCAGTATCAGTACCTTTTTCCTGCTTTAATGGGGACATCAATGTGGTCTTTAAGCAGATATTCAGCTACATCGTTTAGCTATATACTAAAGAGCAAAGGGGCTCATACGCACCCCAGGCAAACTCCCTTTTCTACGGGAAGGTTTCAGTGCAGTCTCCCTCCGGTCCATCCCTAATCCTAGCTGTGTTATCCTTGAGGAGTGCCACTTCTGCATGTACAAATGTAGTGTCAGCCCCTAGCTCTATTAAAGAGCTCCATAGCTTCTCTCGGTCCACAAGATCAAAGGCTGCCTTAAGGTCAATGAAGGTTGGATATAAGGGAGATTTCCTTTTGATTTTGTATTTGTACGAGATCATATACAGGCGCATTTCCTTGATAGCCCCAACCCGAGCTCTAAACCCGGCCAGAGCCACTGTTAGTATATTCCGACTGTCTGCCCAGACTTGAAATCTATTTAAAAAGTGCCTTCCCGAGTATTTTCCCTGCCCCGTCTAACAGAGAAGTTGGGCGGTAGTTGGAGGAGTCACCACGATCACCTTTCTTAAATATGGACAGGAGAACAGCTGAGCGCCATCCGTACTGATATCCTACTTCAGACCTGTTTGTGTTCAGCTAAGGGCTGGTTTGTCCTCCACCCGAAGCCTCTCTTGGACCTTTCTTTTATTTAACCTGCTAGAAAGCCAGTATTCATGATTCCACTGTTTGAACAAGACTGTGTTCTTGAGTTTGTAAGAACAGCACTTATTTTTGGAGGTTTAACACTTAGTAAGAAAGAGAAAGAGAGAAAGGAATAAGAAGCAGGAAGGCAAAGATAGGAAGTTGGGACAAAAGGTGAGAGCAGGGATGATCAAGAACCTTTTAGAGAAAGATAAGAAGGCAAAAAAGTATTGACATTTGGCAGCATCAGCAGTGGTCTCCTAAGAAAATCTTTGTGCCTCCTGCACATATATTATTTTTAAACAAATTACATCCTGCTGATAAGAGAATATTACGTGATATTAAAACCCTTCCATCAAATATGTAACTAGCCTCATGTATGGACTCCCTGCTTTTAAATAACCCGTTTTCACATTCAGGGCTTCCCTTTGATGTTTTTGTGGGGTACTTTCAATAGCCCCCAACGTCACCTGAGGGCGTGGGCTCACTGATGTATGATGATGCAACGTAAACAAAAACAACGCACACCATTACATCGCATTTCTCACATCGCATGCACCGTTACATCGCATGCATTCACCACGCAAACCATTACATCGCACTCCGCCCTCACATGCATGCAAAAGACCTTTACAACGCAGACAAAGACCACGCATTCTATTACACAGCAAAATTCTCCGTAACGGCCCCCCCAATGGTTGTTCGCCGCACTCACCCGTCTCAACAAAGCTTTCCAAATGTGGTTTAGCTTCCCAATGTGCTCTCTATTGAATTAAATGTGGTTTGTCGATACTAGGGGGATTGCCTCTGCGTTTTGCTTTGTTTTAGCCTCTCTAGCCTTAGCAGGGCCTTTCTTCTTTGGATCTGTAAATAGGACAGGTTCTAAACACCGCCTGACCTGCTTTCTGTGATGGGTTACGGGTTCAATTTCTACTTTTCCATCTGATTACTGAGAGGTGCAGTGAAACAGGGCAAGTGAAACAAGAGAGAAAAAAGTTGGGTATGAACTTGAGAAGCACTTGGGAGATGGAACTTAAGGAAGGAGCTAGGAGTGAGAGAGAAATCAGGCGAAACAAATCTAGAGACTCAGGTACGGAGTGACATCGACTCAACATTCTGTGCGGACATTTGGCATTCGGATTTTTCTGTGCGGGAACTCTATGAGCTCTGGTGATTGTAAGATCCCCTTGCAGCTCTGGTATTGCCGTTTTCAAGAGCGACTCAGACCACTTTACCATGTCAGTCCTTTCTGTACCCTCCGGTATTCCAACCAGGCGCAAATTTGATCGTCTGTTATAGTTCTCAAGATCTTGAAGTTTTAGCTCTATCTGGTGTTTATTTTTTTTCAATGCTTGGAGCTCCTTTTGCATACCCACAGAGTTATCGTCTAAGACCGAGACACGATTCTCCACTTCTGTGATTCTTTTAGGGACATTTGATAAACTTTCCTCAAGCTTCGACAATCTATCATGCAATTGTGAAATTTCATGTGCTTGGGAAATTTTTAAGTCTTTTAATTCTTGTAAAATAGTTGCAAGCATTTTTTTTATTGAAAAATTTCTTTTAGGTCTTGTAGTTTCCTCACCTGCAGTCAATAAGGCGTCTTGTTCTGACTCAGATGAGGACTCAGACACTGACACATCAGTCCTGGTTTGCGTATCGCTTGTCCCTTCCTGGATTGTCTGTAAGAGTACTTGGTCAACTTGAAGGAATGAAGGGTTAAGAGACGATGTTTCTAAAAGAGATGTTTCTAAGAGAGGCTGACCTGGTTGAAGTTGTAAGGTGTGCTGATCTAATCGGTCCATTGGGTCCTCGAATCTTAGGCTCTCAACGCTGGCGTGTGGAAGGCTTTGTGGCTTACTCTGTGCGGAGGGATGCTTGCTAAAAGAGGATATTGCTTAGGACTAAGCAAGTTATCATCTCCCCTATTAGGCTCATCACCCATTCTGCCTTCTCCACCTCTAACTAGAGAGCTTGGATCAAATTCAGATGAGATATCATCTTCATCCGAGAGTTGGGACTGCTTATCCTTTTCAGCCAGCGCCAATGCCTTTGCTTTTAACTCCATTCTTTGCTGCGCGTTTCTTTGCCCCTTCCGTACTCCTCTAGGGGCAGGTGACGGTGTTTGCGGTGGGTGCCCTGATTGCCCTCATTGCTCTGGAGGTTCTTTTCCGGTGCCTACTTTATTTTGTTTGCCGCACATTTTCTTAGTTCTTTTTATTGCCTTTTGTCTGCCCTGAGTACCCTAAGTGCCTGAGTGCTGGATGCTCAAGTACACAAAGCGCTCCGCTGCCCCAGCACTCCAACGCTCCAAGATTGTGAAAATTTCCTCAGGGGCTGCGCTCAAAAAAAAAAAAAAAAGGGGGCGCCACTCTAATAGACACACTGAGCACACTGAGCAAGCAGCAAAGAAACCCCCACAGACGTTTTCCCAGCTCGCCTCCTCTGCACTCCTCTGCGCTCTCTTCTTCACACCCCCGCTCCGTTATTACCGGCTCTGCCGATCATGCAACTGTGAGAGGAACGTCGTTGGTGCTATCACTGCCTTGTGCTGGAGCACAAATGGTGGGAGTTCACTGAGTTCACTGAGTTCACTGAGTTAAAGAGTTACAGGCAGGGTTAGAGGCAAGAGGGCAGAAAGACAGGCAGGCGGCAGCAGCGTAGAAGCTATGGAGCTATCACTGCCCGGCGCAGGAGCTCTGATGGAAGGAGTTCGCTGAGTTAAGGAGTTACAGGCAGGGTTACAGGCAAGAGGGCAGATAGGCAGGCAGGTGGCAGCAGCGTAGAAGCTATGGCGCTGTAGAGCAGGCTTTTCAATGCTAGAGGTACTGGAAATGCCAGAAATGAGCAATAGCTGATGGCTCTAGAGCAGGTAGATAGACGGGCTGAGACACGGGGTCCAGGAGCACAGAGGGGCAGGCAGCCACAGATGGCAGATGGCAAACAACAGTCAATAACAATGCGAAAGCTCTCACCTAGCGCTCCAACTGCTCTGACACAAAAGATACCTCAGCAGGGTGCCACGCCTCTCCTCTGGGCCCCTTCACTCCCTCCACACCGCACTTCGCACTCCGCAGCTCGGCATAACGTAGTCTCGCCGGTGTAGCCAGCGCAGCCTCGCTTCTCAGAGTGCCTCCCCGAGCTATACACAAAGCTCAGGCGCGCCTGTGCTGATTTCCAGAAAAAAAAAAGAAGGATACAGCGAGGCCTCCCAGCCTCCAGCTTCAGCTTCAGCTTCAGCTTCAGCTTCAAGAGACCCCCGTTCAAAACTCAGAGTCGTCGGAGAGTCATCGGAGCTTTGAGAGAGCGGCAACCATTCCCCAGCAGCTCATCTCGTGGGCGGTACTTCGATGAACCAGTCGACGCTAACGGCTACGTGCGTGGGTCATGTAGCCATCCCCTCACCTCAATCTTATTGAACTTCTCGGATTATAGAGTTAAGGATAAAATTTTAAGAACAGCAATAGCAAAGAGATCATTTTCCACTTCCGAGATTCAAAACTTCTAAAATGTTTCCGATATGTCTGCAGCCTCTGCTCACAGACGAAAGGACTTTATTAAAATGATTGACTCCTTTAAGGCTAAAGGAGCGCAAGCATCAATCGTCCAACAGTCTAAATTGAAAGTCCTGGCTAAAGGAACATTTTTCATTTTCACAGACATATCGGATGCTCAAAATTTTCTGGAAGAACTGAGCACTGTGTAAGAAAAGGGATTTCGTAGTTATAAGTTGCCTTCTGATCTTAAAAGAAAGTATTAGGAGAACTGTTAATGATAGGAAGGCAAGGGCGGTTACGAGGTGAATCAGGAGCCGCAAAAGGATGCACCAAGATGGCATCCAGGAAAAAAAAGGGAGAAGGAGGGAACAGTGGGACCAGTGGGGATTTCTCTCCTTCGGGGAGGGGGAAGCATCCAGAAAAAAGAGAGTTCTTGGAAAAAGTTTTACCCTGTCAGAATACGGATAGATTTTGCAGAGAAATATATTATATATCTTAGTCTGAGAATACATTTAGGCACTTTAAGCTTTCTGGGTTTTTTTTTGTTGCACTTTATATGCTTGCTGCTATCTCAAACTGCTGCTCTAGGCTAAATTTGCACACTAGATGGATACTTTTAAAGGAGTGGTTTTACAGGATGCTAAGTTGTCAGCTAAAGGACAATTGTAGAATGCAATACAGGTACCTATGCTTTACCACATGCCATGTTTTAGCCGTCTTTGAGCGCTTTTGCTCAAGCATAGTTTGCACAATTTGCATAATTTGCACTTTAGCTGCTGTAGGTATCGATGCTCTACTGCATGCTATGTTTTTGGCCGCTGCCGAGGACTCCTGCTTGAAACATAGCTTGCACAATCTGCATAATTTGCACTGTTGTTGTAGGTACCTATGTCTTCCTGCATCCTATGTTTTTGCTGCTATCAAGAGCTGCTGTTTAATGTATAATTTGCACAATTCGCACAATTTGCACTTTAGTTGTTGTAGGTATTTACGCTCTACTGCATGCTATGTTTTTGTTGCTATCAGAAGCAGCTGTTTATTGCATAAATTGCACAATTTGCACAATTTGCACTTTAGCTGGTCAATTTCCAGGAAGAGATTTTATGGGAAGGATTTCTATGTGTCTCATGCCAATACTTTTATCAGGGTCAGAATTAGGAGCAGAGCCAAGGTCAGGGAGGTATGTTCAACTTGTCATGAGGAGATATGCGTCTTGTAAGCCTTTATATGATTTTAAAATATTCCATAAAGCACAAGAATGATGAATAGGAATACATTAACAATCCTGTCCCTTAATGCTAATGGTCTTCACAACAGGCGCAAAGCCTATGCAGTAGAAAGTTGGCTCAGAGGGCTGATGCTCTGCCCTTGGTGCTGATGAGTTTGCGTAGCACTCCAGATAGGAGAACAGGACTCTAGCCTCATGAAATATTGATGGGGGGTGATGCGCTTGCCTGCAGCGCCCGCTACAGCATTGATAAACATCACCGATGATTTGATCCTTGATTATTGCAAAGGATTGACTGATGTGGTTCATTCTGTGTCTCACCAGGTTGAAGCCACGACTGCACTGACCTCGAAGGACCTCTTGCATGACTTATGCCAGGGGGATTGGGGATTGGTTTGCAAGCACATGAGGAAGAACTGTCTTGATGCACGGTGGAGAGGTCTGTATCAGGTGATTTTGGTGACAAATACTGCTGTGAAGTGTGGAGGCTTGCCGAATTGGATTCACGCCTCCCATACCCGCAAGGTTTCAGAACCCTCGGAAGAAATAGCTCCTCTCCCTGAGGAAAATCCACCTGTGGTCACAAGGCCATTGGAGAGGGCAAATCAATCTGTGGGGGTTCCCGATGAAGCTGGTTACCCACCAGGTCGAGCTGAGGGGGGGCAGACTACACAAGGCTCAGGTATAGACTATGAGGGAGATTGTAACGTTGCGAGTGGTATAGAGTCAGACTCAGCTGAAGAGACGAGTGTGGAACACGGTCAAGTGCTGAAAGAGAATCGTGGCCGGTGAGACAAGGAAGGCTGAACTTGAGACTTGTATCTGAAAGAGATCTTACTCCAAGATCTGAGACGTCTGAATCAGAGCAAAGCGAGCCAGAGCAAAATCAGGGAAGTTTGAGAAGATCAAGGAGAGCAAGAGTACCGTGCCAGAGGTACACTGCCCCAGAGTGGACGCATCTGATCACAGATGCAGGGAACAGAGAGGTATGGGAGACTGAGATCCGGACGAGTGAGGCACAGAACATCAGCGCTGATAATTGAAATTGAACTGTTGGTTCCTGTAGTAGAAGCTCATGGAGTTCTGACACTAACTGTACCAGACCCTCCAAGGCTGAGTGACTTACCGAATCTGATTCTAAGCGAGCTTTCGTTTCCAACTTTTGGGCGTCAAACTTCAGATCAGGAGATGGTAGCATTTCGTATGGAAATTTTGCTGCGTGTTGTTGAAGAACTTGGCTCCAACCTCATACATGATGTAAATTGAACTGTAAATAAAAAGTTGTTGCTCTAAGAAGATAAACTAGGCCCAAGTGGAAGAAGAATAAATGTAGGGACTTCTCAGTAGAAGAAGAAAGAGGGCTAGGGAAGTCTTTGGACTGTGTAAATAATTGTGTGATGAACTGAGTACAATTGATTTTCAGGACTCCAGGCCATCGCGTATGAGCCTATGCGCAACAAGTGAGAGGCAAGGAAGAGACTTTGGTTGATCCTCTTGCAAGTCGCTACCTGAACTTGATTCAAAATGGAGTCTGGAAATTCGAACCGTAGAAAGAAGTGTGTAATAGGCACCCTCATAGTAGGAGTAATCATAGTTATAGCTGTAGTTATTATTATAGCCATTGTTGAGTCACATGAAACAGAGGTTGAGGGGGTGGGAGTACGAGGTACAGCCACACCTTGTACTTCAAGCACAAAGGAGGGTACATTAGTATCTGATAGAGCTATGATAGAGGAACCAAGTCGCTTATTGAATCTAGATTTTTCTAAAGGTGATTACACATTGAATGCGTATGCAAAGCTGCCGTATGAATATGTGGACACAATGGATGTGAGAGATTGTTATGTGTGTATGCAGTTGCCAGCTTCAGTAGAGGAGGGAATTAGGTATCATCACCTACCTCTGACATTTGGTATCACTTGTAGTATATTACTTAGCATGTTTTATGGCAAGGGACATTACAAGTATTACTTTTCAAATTATGATGTAGTGCTTTCAGAGGTTCCAGCTTACAAGCACCTGAATAAGTATGATTATTACAAACAGGAAGAGAGAATGGCAAAATATTTTGTACCTACTGTTACGTTAGATACAGCTTATGTGCACAGGTACAACTTAACCTGTATGTTAACTGACATAGAAAAGAAGTTTGTAGATCAGATAGAAGCTAGACATAGGCAATCATTATTTAGGCCTAACAGTAGAGATGTAAAAATGGAGTGGACTAAGGAGGGTAAAGGGAAGCTACGGTCCAATAGCTTTACATTTACAACACCGGGGGAAACTTTGGGGCATATGTATGAGGAAGTGGCGGAGTGAGGCATTAGCTGTCATGGCTTAACGCCTCACTCCGCCAGTTCAGAAATGCAAGGCTGCACCATATTTACAAGGATATGGTGCAGCGTTGCGTTTCCCCTTGCGCTGGCGCTACACTTAGCAGTGTAGCACTAACGCAGGCACCCTTGCACCATAGTGCAAGGGGGTCTGTGTGCAGGGGAGGATTGTTTATGTGCAGGAAGGTGTCCCTTCCTGCACATAAACAATCCTAAAATGCCATATTGTCACTTTTATGTGTGCTGTTTCATGCAGCACACATGAAGGTCACAAAATTGCATCTTTTAAGGATTGTTTATGTACAGGAAGGAAGACCTTCCTGTACATAAACAATCCATGGCAGTTTGCTTTTTCCATGTGTGCTGCACAAGGCAGCACACCTGGAATAAGCAAAAACGAGGACAAATAAAGCATTTCTTCTTGTTCCGCCAACTTAAGACCAGGTTTTCCCTGGTCTTAATTTGGGCGCTGCTTCCTATGTACGCTGCCCTTGTACATAGGAGGCAGCGTCAAAATCAATGGGTGTTGCGGTGGAAAGCCCACCGCAACACCCACTGCCCACCCCTTTCACGCTAACCATAGCGTGAGGGGGCTTTATTTACAAGGCAGCGTTAAGCCATGTTAAGTGACAAACAGGCACATGCATCAAACATACCATTTGCGATTCGCAATTAAGGAGTGGCTCCCCATTCATTCCTATGGGCCTACAGGCAATTTCAAGGGTGCAAGGGTGTCAAAATGACACCCTGTTGCACCCCTGAAAAAGTGATGTGCACCCATGTTGCGCACACACATGCCCCAAGGACATGTGTGTGCACAACATGAAACTTTGAAAAATGCACTAAAGTGCATTTTTCACAGTCTTTGCAAATTACCATGAAGTTCAACTTCATGGTAATTTGCGCCCCCTAATAGCGATATCGCTATTCTAAAGTGGTTCTTGCATTGCATTTAAGGAATCGCAAATTGCGGTTCCTTAAATGCAATCGCAATTTGAGAAATCGCAAATAATTGCGAATTCTCAAATTGCAAGTGCCTTGAACCTTGATGCATCGCAAATGCCCTTTTTTGCGGACGCAAACGGCCGATTTGTGCGAATTGCACCGTTAGCGCTCGCAAAAATGGTTGATGCATGTGCCTGTAAGCCCCTATCGCCACCACAATGTCGAAAAAGGGATGTTGTGGTGGCGATAGGGGTTTGTACATCTGCCCCTTTGTATCAGACAGACACAGACATATTATGATAAGATATTTGTGGGACTGAGTGAATGTGATCACATCTTCCTGATTGAGGAGTCTGTAAAGAAGTAATTGCAGGACACGCTACAGGTGGCGCCGAATGTGTATTTCGTATGTGGGAGGAATGCATATGTTCGATTGCCACAAAATTGGTATGGTACATGTTATGTAGCTGTCGTATTTCTCAAGATTTATCATTTGGAGGATTTGTGGTCATTAGAAGGGAAACAGTCTCATCGAGAGAAACTTGGTACAAGTGCCGGAGAGATTGTGGGAGATGTGTTTGCAGCAATGATACCTAGTCTGGGAGTGGTTTTGAATGATGTGAAGATTAGAGAGTTGTCAACTATACTGGATAAGTTGTGAGTGAATACAGCCCAGTCTTTATTGCTTGTGGATGGGTAGATGGTCACGATAAAGGCTATGGTGATGCAAAATCGTCTTGCTTTAGATGTATTGTTAGCAAAGGAAGGCGGAGTCTGTAAGATGTTGAGGGTTCAACAATGCTGTACTTATATCCCAGATCACAGTAAGGATCTGAGAAAATATATAAGTAACATCACTGAGATACATCATGAGATGCATGACATGGTCATTGAAGGAATTTGGGATAAAATTGGTCGAGGATTTGGAAAGGTTGGGAGTTGGTTAGCGAATCTTGGGAAGGGATTTCTTGGTTATATCTTGAAGCCCATCATCATAATTGTGATCTGTGTCATCATTTTATAAGGTGCCATGAGTGCTTATATGTGGCATCGAGCAAGACAGGCTGAGAGTTCTCTTAAACAGCAGGAATGGAAAATGGGAACACTGCACGACAGTCACTATGAGAATCTCAAGAATTTGGAAAGGTTCAGACAGGGAAGACTGGCTATGACTTCTGTTTAGGTCGGTCTTTTCTGCAGGGAGATTTCCTTATGGGGAAAGGTTGCTGATTGGGATGACACTAGTCATCAGAGGGGGGCTGATAGAGCACAATGTTGCACTTCCATTTGTAGAGGTGCATTATAATCATGGTTAGCCCCCATCCGCATATAATCTGTTGTTGTACTAACATTAGGGCACAGACCATAAATTGTAATAATCCTTAAATGCAGTGCTAGATATTTTCTTCATGTAATCAAAGAATTAACATAGTAAATGTATGTATTTAGATGAATTATATATGCGTGAAGTGTATTCATGACTAATGAACTTCTCATATAAAGGCTCATATAATGTGTGTATATTAATGATTCATATATGCTTGCATTTTAAATGTGTGCACTATTCTTATGTTAGCCGAATTTGGTAGGCCTAACTTTAGTTTCTCCCTGTTCGCTCTTAAATCGAAACTGTTAATTAGAGTTTATGTGTCTGTGGAATATTTTTCTTTGACGTAGCTGTTGCAGGTGCAAGAATTTGTCCTTGTTAGTAAGAATAACGTTTGTGTTTCAGGAGTTTGTCAGACATAGGGATGAAAGGATGCCTTTGAACAAGCGGAGCTGATGATGAAGGAGGATGTTTTCCGTGTCTGGAAAGGTCTGGGAACCATGTTCATCGAGCAAGAGTTTGGAGAGTTATCTACAGGGCGGTGCTTAACTGGACGAGGTGGTCAAGTGATGTAATTGGGCGCGTGAATTTTGACTTTTGTATTGGGGTTAGGGACAGAGCCCGGGAGACTTCTACCTTACCTGGAGAAGGGTGAGCATCTTACAACGAGCTCTATAGCTTTATGCTATTCGACCCATTCAATGTGAGTGAGCTTTTTAAGGAAGTCTTCACATGCTGACACCTTTCTGGGAGCTAGCATGGGGAATGCTAAATAGGTATGTCACAATAGAAGTAGTGTAGGGACAGATAATGCTTTTGCTTATATCCACAAATGAAGAAGGCTCTAGATGTGGTTCCTATAATCATTTGTGTCCTGATCTTGGAATTGGTTATTCTGTGCATGTTGCACCGCTTAAATCTTCTTCGTAGGTTTGGTTTTGTATTAGTGGCCATGTACCTTTACACCCTTGTTTTGAGGTGTTTATATGTCCAATTGTTCTTGGCTTTATACTAAATATACAAAATTTGGATTAGGAGTCTGTGTTCCTTTGGGGCCATGCTCAATGGTAAAGTATAATTGGCAAATGATTTTATCCTCCCCTCCACACTTGCAAAGTAGGCAACAAGACCATCGGCCAGAGGTTCCTGAGTAAATCTAGAATGTGGGTCCTGGCTCCATCACTTCCTTAAGTGTTTTCCCCAAGTACCTTTCACATTGCTGCGTTTTTGCTCCTCAGTTTCTCACCAGCAATAGTTGCACGCATATATTACAAAAAGAAAAATACGAAAGAATACAGAAGCCTAATCACAGCGGCCATAAGCAGTAAAACAAAATGTTAAATTAAAAAAAATTACAAACATGACAGATAAATTTAATAGCTCATTAGAGAGACTTCAAAGTAGGCAGTAGTCCTTAGAACATGTACATAAGCCCTTTTAGCTTTAATGAACATTACAGGAAAATATAATTCTCACTGGCTTAAACAAAAGGTACTATTTGTTTGAGTTACCATTCCTGAAGACATGGTTTACAAAGCTGTCTTATTCTGCTTGTCCCTTGCACCAGCTGGATAGGGGGGGAGGGGTCTGGTCACCTCCAGCACTGGGCTTTGTCCCATTTCTAAGGACAATACGGGGGCCCTCGTGACTCTGAGAAAGTAAGTAAATTAGTTTACTGGCTTTGTTATCATGTTCGTAGATACAATGTTGGGTAAGCAAAGCCGCCTCATGTGCCGAGTCATGCAGCTTCTGTTTTCAGAGCCCCGCAGAAGTGCTCTAATTGCTGACAGTGCAAGGGGGCGAAGTGGGTGTCAGTCGATTGCTCTAATGTGGTAATCTGGGATTTCATGAGTGTGAGTTTCTGCTCCTTTTGATGTTTGCTCCTGCGAACCGCCGTATACACCGGCCCCATACAACTGTTTTGACAGTTTCTCATAGACACGTCGGGGAGCTCACCAAACCCTAGTTCAGATCGAAGTAGTCTACAATGACCTCCCTAAGAAGATGTACAAAAGTGTAATCCATGAGTCACCAAGCATTAAGCCTCATACCCCACCCAGCCTGTGGGGCCTCTCCCAAGGTGCAATTCCACTGGGACATAGTCTAGGAGTCCTTGTGGAAGGATATTAGAATTATTTCGTAGTGATAGCGAATCAACCGACGTGAAGAAACAGTTAAGCCTGGAGTGGGTTTTGTGGGAAGTAGAACAATGCGTGAATCTGGAATCTAAGGGGTGCCACCTGTGCCATACATCTATTAAGCCCAGAGAGTGGACCCACTTACATTGGACAAGGGTACAGGCCGAAGGGCTTGATGATGTTGTGTCTCTGGATCTATTCATAATGGTGTTGAAATTGCCCACCAATAACAGTGTACCCGGTTGGGTATGCACCAGGGCTGTTGACAGATCATGTAGTATAGAAGTAATGAGAGCCGAGGGGACATAAACACTCCCCACCAACCATGGTTGCCCCTCTACTGTGCCTCAAGGAGGATATATCTGCCAAGGGAGTCCAAATGGGTGTTAGTGATAAGTAACAGACATGTGTGGTGCAGCAAGATGTATTTTATGTTCAGGGCCCTCAACTTCTGCTTCACTTGGTCAAAGACTTTTCTTTGCGTCTGGACGGTCTTAGTGAAGTCCGGAAAGATTAGGATTTTCGAGCACTCGAAGAAGGCTTAACCTTTGATTCTGGCCACATGGAGGACCAAATCTCTGTCTTGACAGGTAAGCGCCCGGTGGGTGCGTTCTACATGAAAGCAGAGGCAGATCTGATCCTTTGGTAAGAAGCCATGGAGCCACCACTCTAGGAATTTCTCTGGGGTTCTTGCCGTCCACTTCCTCCGGGAAGCTAACAAATATTAGATTGTTCCGACGTGAGCTCCCCTCAGCATCCTCTAGGCACGCCACAGTCTCAGAGTTTGCTACTTGTAGTTTGCCGACCATTTGTTACAGGACCATCACTGTGTCCTCCAGAGCCGAGATACAGGTTTCGGCCTCTGTCACCCAGCCTGTGGTGTTACGCAGGTCCAGGTGAAGGAGCACGACATCCATACTGACATCCCTTATTTTTGACTCGAAAGCTGATCTTGATTCATGAATGGCGAGGAGGAGGGCATCGTTGTCAACCACCAGGCTCTGGCCTGCCATCTCCAGCACAATGCCCACAGGACCACAGCTGCTGGGCCCAGCCGCGCAACACTTCCCCACCCCCTGTGGCCCCACCACTCATTGGCAGTTCCTTGGTGGGCCCTCGACAATGGCCCGAGCGTCCACTGCACTGCTCCAGCTGAAAGGAGAAGAGCAGCCGCACTCCCGTGGGTTGGGCTGAAGCATGTGCGAAGCCACTGAGTAGGCCCACAGCCATCCATCCTGGCCCAACAACACAGGGCTGCATCACCTCTAACGGGCCCCGCCATTCACCAGTGTCCCGGGCATACCTGCCTCTACACCAGGCCAACAGAAGACGAAAATCACCACCTCTTGGGGCTCTGCTGCAGCACAGCCGAGGCTGCCGATGCTCTCTTTGCATCACCACACATGGACCAAGCGCAGTCTCCCCACCACCTCTTCTCCGTGCTACGGGGTCCTCTCCTCCCGCATCGGGCGCCCGGGATGAGCAGCACCATCAGGACGAGAGTGGCGAGGGTCAGAATGAGGTAGGATTGGCGCAGGCCGGGAGCGGTGTTAAGATGCGACCGCCATATTGCTACTCCGGCCATGTCTCCTGACATTTTTGTTTTTATTTAATATCTATTAAATATTGTTAAAAGTTATGTGTGGAATTAATTTAAATTATTTTTACTTTTTACAAAAGTTTAAAAGATTCATTACATTTTATTTTAAAATTAAGTTTATAACATTTTAAAATAATAAAATAATTGTTTAATAATGCCAGTGCCTGTAAGTGGTCATGTATGCTGCTTGATATACTCCAAGGCTAGTGTGGAGTACATTTACTTCTATTTTGTCACCTTTAGGACTATAGTAATTTTAGAAATGTGGTTTGTGAATAGCAAGGTGCTTCCTATTTTGCGGGTGGGTGTTTGTAGGAGCCTGTTACTTTCTAATGTCCCACTTACTTTTCCCTGAACCCCTCCCATCTAGTAGTAGATATTCCCCATTTTTTCATCACTCCGCTCCCTTCCATATTTACAACTAAGGGGCTCATTACGATGTCGGGGGGAAAGCCTCCTACCGACAGTGTGAATATCATCGACTGCGTCGGAGCCCTTCCGACTGACTCGGTCGGTTACATTCCGACCGCCCAATTACGATGTTCGCGGTCGGATTGTGAACCGCCCAGTCATTCTGAATCGGTTCCGGTCGCATTTCCGCCCATGGGATTAAGATATCGGTTTCCAACAACCTTTCCACGTCAGCTGTTGGAAAGTGACTTTGGGGATCCCTAGCAGGGCCCCCTTGGCCCTGCGGCCTATGGTTGATGGCCGAGGGGGTACCTAAGGGACCCCCTGTAAAACCCTGCACTGTGTGGCAGGCACCATAGGGTGCCTGCGACATGGTGCAGGCTTTCTGCAAACACCCCATTTCCCTATAGGAGCCAGTGTTACAGCCAGATGTCGGGCGGAACTTGAGCTCCCATAAGGTACAATGGGACTCCGACCCAACAGAGTTAGGTCGCATCGTAATCCAGCAGTCGGAACAGCCGACCCCAAGTCAGTCGGTCCCGATTCCGAGTCGGTGTCGGGCGGACGCTTTCCGCCGACATTATAATGAACCCCTAAGTATTAAACTTACACGTGTGTAGAGCTCCCCATAGAAATGATAGGGGAGGTAAAGGTAGAGAGTTCCACTCATAGGTTTGTGAATTGCATTTTATAATAAGTAGTGCTACTGTAGTACTACATTACTTACTAAAAAATGCAGTGTGTGAATCAGGCCAAAAGGGACATTATATGAGTAAAAGGGAAATTTGGAAATGAGGTCTCTTAATTAGGGCTTTAGATAGCTAAAAATTCCGCTCCACCGGTGGAGTTGGCAGAGTTTGCCTACTCTGCACTCCGCTCGGAGTGTGGAGTTGTGGCAAAACTCTGCCAACCGCCATGTGGCAGAGTTTTTACTCGCGTGTAGCTCGTCAACATTAAGTTGGTGAGCGAGAATTTGTGTCCCCAAGTTCTGGCGAGATTTCTCAATGCAGCTCCACGTAATCTCACTGTGTTCTGTGGAAATTCAGACACCCTGTGGAATGTTTCAGGGTGTCTTTCTTCGGGTCCCTTATTCCCCATTAGTGGAATCAGGGCTACAGAGTGAATTTTCATGAGCTGCGCAGTTTATGGTATACGATGAAGGTGGACATATCAGTCTACAATTTCATATATCTTTGCTTCTCAATAAACCAAATAATTAACTTAAGGCCATATTATTGAATAGGTGCACTGTCCCACTCTACGCTGCAGCGCACACTTAAATCTGTGTGGCCGGCGAAGACTAGAACAGTGTACAGTATAACAGAAAATGTAGTGGTCCCAGTGCAGTCTCAAACCCATGCCTGCACTGGGAATAGCACATTAGTGAAAGGTGAACCAGCCAATTGAAGCCACTTGACTGCCTTGAACTGTACAGGTGGTAATCTGTCTTGCATTTTGAAGGTGGCCAGAGACCTTCCTGCAGTCAATAGTGCTTATTTTGTTCCTGAACCCTGCCTGGGCATCTTCCAGGATATGGTTGTCAGCTAGCCAAATTTGCAACCTTGTTAGTACCTGTCTACAAAATATTTTTGGCTATTACCCAATAGGCTAATGGGCCTATAATTTGAGAGTTGATCCCTACTCCCCTTTTTATATATCGTTATAATAGTAGCACCCTGCCAGGATGGCGGGATTTTGCTAACCTTCATAATAGGATTACCCAGGGGATTCAAGTACGGAACCCAGACCTCTGGTTTAGATAGAAACAGATCTCCTGGAATACCATCCAATCCTGGCACCTTCCCCTTCTTAATTTAAGGGCATTCTCTGTTTCACTTAAGGTAAAATAAGAGGCGTTCCTAGGTGGACAGACCTCGCTCATCGCAGAGGTGGTAAGTTGGGAAACTTCTAATGCATTCACAACCTCCTGGGACTATCATCGATAGTACGCGTACCTTCTGCCACTAACTTCCAAAAGGACTTAAAGTTTTTACTCTCAAGTTCCTCAGTAAGGTCAGTAGCAGTCATCTCTTCAGATTATAAGGATTAACCTAAAAGGGAAGTGGTAAAAGATCTTAACTTCCACAGAAGCCCTTGAAATTCAGGTGGGTGATCCTTGATGTGACAGCTAGTTTCTGTTGTCCCTGAAATGCACCAAAATGGAATTCCCATCTTTAGAAGAAAGTAACTAATAGTATAATGGAAGAGGAGTCTAGCGGTCATTGTCTGGGTAAAGATCCCCTTAGTGCTGCATAAATGAAGTCCTTCCCTTCTTAATAAGTGTGAGTTGTGTATTTTGTCTTATGTTTATGTTTATGGTTTTGTAACGCGCACAGCTACTCAAGAGTGTCCCGGCGCGAGCTCAAGAGACAGCAGAAGGAAAGGGAAAAAAAAATTAGAGCCAATGACACAAAAACCAGATTATAGAAAAAGGAAGGTTTTTAGTTTCTTCCTAAATTGGGTAGAATTCTGCAGACTATGCAGGTCAAGAGGGAGCGAGTTCCAAGCCATGGCCGCCAAGTAGGCCAGAGAGCTACCGCCCTTTCTATTCAAGTGGAATCTGGGGACAGAAGCCAGGAGCATGTTAGAAGAATGCAAGTGTCTGCAAGGGGAGTAGAACTGAAAACGTTTCCTGTGGTAGAGGGGGCCGTATTCATAAAGTGCTGCATGGATAGTTACCAGGGCTTTATATGTATACCCTTGCCTTCACCGGTAGCCAGGACAGGTTGCGCAGGTGTTGCCTGACGCTGGTGCGTTTGGGGAGGTCAAGAAGCAGATGAGCAGCGGCATTTTGGACCACCTGAAGTTTGTCAATAAGATAGGCGGGAAGGCCCACGTATAGTGCATTTGCATAATCGATGCGGGAGGTAACGAGCTCGAACAACCATTTCCTTAGCTGTTAAGGGCAGAAGGGGCAGAAATTTCCTGAGAAGTTTCAGAATGCCGAAACAAGTACCAGTCAGTTTATTAATTTGATTACAGAAATTCAGCTTTTCATCAAACCAGATCCCGAGGTTTTTTACAGGGAGTCCAGAAGGAGAGGGCCTGGGAGACTCATCAGGCCAGAAGGTATGCCAAACCTGGGGAGGAAATTCTCCAAAGAATAAAATTTCCGTTTTATCCTCGTTGCATTTCAGCTGAGCGCGTGTCAGCCAATTAAACACTGCAGCTAAACAGGTTTTAACTAGGGGTGGGCGGAATTTGCGTAGTCGCGCTACGCAAAGCTCCGCGAAACGGTAAAAAATCTCTGCGAGCACGCAAAAGTTCCGTGAACACGCGGAATTGCTTGTTCCGCCCGTTCGCGATGCTTTTTTCCTGTTCGCGAATGCTGTTTGCGTGCTCGGGGAGAAATATCTCGCGAACACGCATTTTGAAAGTGCGAACAGGCAAAAAATTCCGCGAAGTCGCGGATCGCGGACTTTTTGGTAATTCCGCGTTCTCCGCGGAACGTGAAATTACCCAAATTCCGCAAATTCCGCGAGCGGAACGGAATTTACCGCCCAGGCCTAGTTTTAACATGGGCAGTGGATGACTCTGATTTTTTCCAAGTGAACAGGAGCTGGGTGTCGTCGACATAGGCAACAACCTTAGCTCCAAGTTCTTCTGCCAACTGAATGAGACGAGTCATATACAAGTCGAACAAAAGTGGGCTAAGTACCGACCCCTGCGGAACCCTTGTCAAAAGAAATACGTGCATGGAGACTGAGTATAGTATTTTGACTGTTCCCATGAGGCACAGGGTCAGACTGATTTGCATATAGCCATGTCTGAACTGGGGTGGCGGAGTGAGCTAAAGAATGATGATGGATTAAACCCAGATCAGTTGACTGGAGGTGAGTGCTTGCAATGTTCAACACTCCGTCCATCATCCCCTTTGGTTTTGCTTTGTTCACCCTAAGTTGACAGGGTATGTATGCCCAGACGTGGGTCCCTTGCTCACTTTGCCACTGGATTCAAGATAGCCTGGCTGATGAGGGCTGTGAGCCCGAAACCGGTCCCAGGATGCTTGTTCCCGGTCCAGGGAAGACATGGCTTGGCAGTTCGGGCTGGACTGTTCCATGAGGCACAGGGTCAGACTGATTTGCATATAGCCATATCTGAACTGGGGTGGCGGAGTGAGCTAAAGAATGATGATGGATTAAACCCAGATCAGTTGACTGGGGGTGAGTGCTTGCAATGTTCAACACTCCGTCCATCATCCCCTTTGGTTTTGCTTTTATTAACCTGGCAGTAATGACCTTCCATGTCAATCAGGCAGGACATGGTCATGTAACATGCGCTTTAAGTACAGATCCCTTCATCATGCACATTGGCCATTTGCGTTAAGTTCTGGGCTTGGAACCATCTGATGCTGCAGCCCTGGCATTACTGCATAGTTATGAATTTGCAGTACTTGGCACACAATCCATCATCTGCTCCATAATGTTTGAGGCTGATCCACAAAAAGCATTTATGAGTACCTGAAGTACTTTCAGGAGTATTCTCTTGCATACTCTTTCAGCCCCGAAACATCCAACTCCTTACTAGGAAAAGTGCAAAAAGAGCACATTCTTTCTATTTGTAGCAATGTAAATATTTACATTTTATTCCTATTTTACATGTTTTGTGGCCAATTCATCAAAACATGGACGATTATAACATTTAAGGGCCATATGTATCAAGCCTTTTTCCATTCGCAAACGGGCCGATTCTCAGAATCTGCCCGTTTGCGAATGGGAAAAAACCTTTTGGGATGTATCATCCCAAAAGGCCATCGCAAAATAGAGAATCGCAAAATTTGCAATCCTCTATTTTGCGAATGCAATTAAGGAATTGCAAATTGCGATTCCTTAAATGCAATTCTGGGAGCACCAGAAATTTGCTATTTGGCCTTAAGGAATCGCAAATTACCACCAACTTCAAGTTGGTGGTAATTTGCGATTTTCTAGAAAAAAGCACTTTTTTGCTTTTTTCAAAGTGCCATTTGGTGCACATACATGCCCTTAGGGCATGTATGTGCGCAAAATGTGCACACATGCATATTTCAGGGGTGCAACAGGTTGTCCTTTTGGCCTCCTTGCAACCTTGAAATTGCATTCTCAATTTGCGATTCTCTAATTGGTAATCGCAAATTGAGAATGTCTTCCCATTCAGTCCTATGGGCCTCCTAGCCCATAGGAATGAATTGGAAGGTATTCCTTATTTGCGAATCTCAATTTGCGATTCGCAAATAAGTGAATATGTAGGATTCGCAAAATTTTTGCAAATCCTACATACATTACATTTTGCGATTCTCTAATTGTGATTCGCTAAAAATCACAATTTGAGAATCGCAAAACTCTTTTTTGATACATATGGCCCTAAATCTATTAATCTTTATGTTTTATTTTATGGATTTTCCTAAATATGTAAATGGCAAGAGGTATGGTACCAGAATATCACTGTCAAAATATCCTGAATATCATCCCATTGGTCACAATAGTTCTAACAGCTGACGCTTCTGAAAATGCTGTTTGGAAGCATCCGCAGATATTTTTAATTTTTCAAAGTTGTCTTTATTGTTTGAAAGTGCAAAGAAATGTAATTTTCTTTCAAATATAGTGTAATACACACAAATGTCTAAATCAAAAGTAGATTTTCAAAACTTGAAGAGTGCAAAAATGTTTTAGTCATTCTAATTATTTTGTGAGCACAGAAAGGGCCATTAGTAAATGAAAGATAAAGTGACTAGGTGAGGGAGATGAGACATGAAGACAGACAGAATAGACAAAGCGACAGGGAGGGACAGACAGACACAACTAACCAGGCAGACAAGCTATTATAGGTATGATAGACTGCTAGAGAAGCAGAGGAACTTAGAAACAGATAAGAACAGACACATATATAAAGACAGATAGATAGAGCAAGATACAAAGCGACAGAAACTGAGACAGTCAGAGACATAAAGATAGAGGAGAGACAGAAACAGATAGACAGATAGACACAGGCAGAAAGAGATTAAGCCACATAGAAACACACAGAAATAAAGATAGACATAGAGCTAAAGAGGGATATAGTGAGAAAGATAGATAGAAATGAAGATAGATAGAAATGAATGCTAGAGAGTAACAGATCGAGATGGAGATAAATAAATATAATGGACGGACTGAGGTGGAGAGTGATACAGACACAAACAAATAAAGATAGATATAGAAAGATAGCTAGAAATAGAGGGACAGAGAGAAGAGAGATAGAGAGTTACAGACAGATATAGAGATAGAGACAGATAGATACAGATAGACATGTAGAGAGAGACTGAGACAGCAAGGGATAAAGACAGACAAAATGAAGGAAAGCACTTCTTTTTGCACAATTGTCCCCACGTTTTTGGACTGATACTGATGGTTTTTAGTTCGAGCCTAGACAGCGCTTGCGCTGTCAGGAAGATCTGTTTATGTACTTTGTGGGCTCTGGAGATCAGCCCCAGGACTTGTCTGCTTCTGCTTTTGCTTAGGGACTTTTTTTCTGTTCAACTGCTTCTATTTGACTGTCTTGATAGAAAACGACCAGTAGAGGTCAGTAAAATACCAGAATTGCTTTCTTCTTGTTCAACTGCCTCTATTTATCTCTCTTGATATAAAACAACCAGTAGATGTCAGGAAAATACCAGAATTGCTTTCTGCTTAGGGACATTCTTTTTTTATTTTTCTGGCAACTGCCTCTATTTAACTTTCTTGATAGAAAACGACCAACAGAGGTCAGTAGAATACCAGAATCACTTTAGCATTCCCTAGATTCCAGGCCATAGAAACTTGTCTTCCAGGAACACCCGTTGACAATAATATTTTTTTCAAATCTTGTATTTTCAGTGATATGACCACCGAAGGCCCTGATTATATATTAAAAACAGAGCTTTGGACAATACCATTTCCCGCTGATAGGCAGTATTTCTCTCCATGTGTTCCCATACCTGGCGTGTATCACAGTTTGGTGCTTACTTTCCCTCCATGTTAAACAACAGTAGATGTTTCAGCACCCAGGCTAATGTGCTGCATAGATAAATACATATAAGGTTTCAAAGGTGAGACGGGTTGCATTGCTAAGGTTGAGGTCTGCTAAACAGATCTCAGTGTCAGTGCTCCGACCCTTTAAAGGGATATGTCTGATTGGTTCACCCACAACTGGTATAAATTAACATATTTATAGGTCCCTAGTATATGGTACCAGGTGCACCCAGGAACTGTAAGTTAAAGTGTCTCTTTTGAGCTGCAGCACTTATCGTGCCACCACAAGTGTGACAAAGCAAAGTATGACTCCAAATCCACCATTCCTGGCTGTCAAAGCAGTTTTCAACTGCTAACTCCATTTTGCCATTTAAATTATCTTCCTTTTTAATATTTATAAGTCACCCCTAAAGCAGGCCTACAGAGCCCTGAAGGGAGGTTCCATGTTATTAAAGAGTTGGACATGTGTTTCTTAACTTGACATGCTCTGACAGTTAAGACCCTGCATTGTCATTTATACTGTGGAATGGCTGGAAACCCTATTGGCAAGTGCAGAGTCACATGCTGACAACTCAGCAGTGATACCTTCTGAATTGGCCTACTAAATTAGACACTTCAAGGTATCAAAAGAATTGTTACATTAAACCCATTGTTAGAAATGGGGTTTTTGGTTGGCTAGGGTATGCATCTCAGCCAGACAGAACCCACCACTCTAGTCAGGGCAAGTAAGTTACACATCAAAGATAACCTGTGCTCATTCCCTGGTAGCTTAGCACAGAGCAGTCAGGCTTATCTGCAGAGGCAATGTGTAAACAATTTGCACAACACACTCACACAGAAACACAATGAACACACCACAAAAGAGACTCTACACAGGTTTGTGTAAAAATATATATGGTATATTATACATAAATTCGGACCAAAACTAGATGAGCCATAAATACTGTGCTTATTAAGCAACTACTTAGAGGGTACTTGTAATCCTGGGTAATACAATAATCACCAGTGACATACAACAGCTTATCAGTAGATATTTAGAGCATGAAATGTAAACCACTAGAAAATACACACATGGAACATGATAACATCGTATGTCACCATAAAGACATGAAGCATGATGACTGTGCCCGTTATGCAATTACTGTGGTCCTGACTGCAGGCATCAACACGACACACGTAATGGTTTCAGGGCATGCCGCAGTAAAGCATGAGAATTACCACATAAATCCTCCAATATCCCCATAGACGCAAAGGCCCCAATGGGATACTTTCCGGGTTATCCTATGTGGCCACCGGGCAGTGTGCGAGGATCAAGGCGAGGATAATATAGCAACAAACAAAAGGCACATGGGGCACAGGAGCACCTGCACTCCTATCAGTACGCATACAGTAATTTCTAACTCCCCACGGAGGTGAGATTTCCGACTGCTCGTGCCTCGAGAGAAGTCTCCCACTCAGCCCTTGGAAGCAACATCCCCATCGTGGCACTTTAGTTTGGAAGTGCTATTCTCCGCAGCAGCACAAGGGGCCTCCAGGTTCTGCCCCAGGTAAGGAGAGGTCCCCGCGTGCAGGTTTCCGAAGAGACCACTGCCAGTGAGCGCATGATGCAGCAGCTAGACAAGTGTAGCCTTCCTGAGAGGTTACCAGGACGCACGGGGTCCAAGCAGCACTGCAGCGCTCCCTCCTATCAGCTCACAGGGTCTGGACAGTACTGAGGCACTCTCCCCTTTGAAGTAAAAGCGGGGGCCCTGGGCCTCTTTAGGGGAAAATAAACGAATCCTGGTAGAGCACTGGGTGACGAGCAGCACCACTTCCACATGCCCAAGGTCACAAAAAGAAGAAGCGCTTGTCACACGCTCCTGGGCACCTGGGAGAACACGTGGGGGGGAGGGTGGCAGAGAGGAGTGGGCGGGCAGGCAGACCAGCACAAGAGTGTCTTGGCAGAAGAGAGCCAGGTAGCAGCTGGGAGCAGGGCAACAAGCAAAAAAGCAGTCCAAGTGAGTCCTTTGTGCAACACAGCAGTCCTTCTGACAGAGGTTTAATCTTACTTCCAAAAGTGTTCTAAAAACTTGGGGTCAGAACCCCTGTACTTATACTCAGAAATGTCTTTGATCTAAAGGGCACTTTCAAAAGAAACCTTAGACGTGCACAGCACTCCCTTTCAGCCCCAACTCCAGTCATCAGTAGGGGGTAAATCAGCCCTTTGTGTGAGGGCAGTACACAGCCTATACAAATGTAAAGTGTGACGCCCCTCTCTCCCAGCCCAGGAAGTACATCAGTATGCAGATGAATGCAGATGTCATTCTGTCACACCCACCCCTTCCTGTGTGATGGCTGTCTGGAAGGTATACACAAATTGTAGCTGTCAACCAGGCCTACACGTGGTTTGGAGTCAGGCTGCAAAGCACAAAGAGTCATAAGCACAGAGAAACGTCAACTTTCTAAAAGTGGCATTTCAAAAATAGTAATGTGAAATCCACCTACCCCAGTAAGCAGGATTCGTCAGTACCATTCTAAACATGCCAAACATGGCAATTCTACTCCTTTCATATCAGGAATTACAACTTAAACATATATAAGTGAACCTTACCATGTTTTAGGGAAGAGAGCACATGCACTTTAGCACTGATTAGCAGTGGTAAAGTACCCAGACTCCTAAATCCAACAAAAAGGTCAGAAAAATAGGAGGAGGAAGGCAAAACGTTTGGGGATAACCCTGCAAAAAGGGCCAGGTTCAACACCCCACAAGCATCTCATAAGCTATTTCTAAATATGGGGCCCATCGACCTCAGTGCCAGGGGTGGCTGCACCGGTCCTACCCCCATAATCCTGCCATGCTTTGACAAAGGCCCTGGTGGTGACGTGGGACATAAGCATCGCTTCGCATTTCCCCCAATTGATGTATATTACCCTAAAAACTTGTAGAAAGCATCCAGTAGGGCTACAAGGATGGGTAAAGTTTCTTTCGGTTTGGTTATTGTCATAATGTTGTCGTTTGCATATAGGGAAGTTTCTAAGGCTCTTGTATTAGTAGTAATTCCATTAATCTGTAGGAAATTTCTAATACCTGCAGCTAGAGGTTCCAGGCCTAGGAGAAACAATAAATGTGAGATGGGGTATTCCTGCCTGATGCCCTGCCTTATAGGGAAGTTGCTGAGTAAGAAACTGCTCCAACTGAGGTGTGCTACTGGCACACGGTAGAGCCACCTAACCTTATCAATGAACTGCTGTCCTTACTCAAATTTATTAAGCACTATAAACAAGCAATGCAATGCCACATAATAAAGTGCCTCTTTTTGCGTGAACTGATGCTGTTGATTTTTGGACTCTGTACAGTGATACCCTGCTAACCAGGCTCCAGTGCATATGCTCTGACCCCTAAAAACTTGTTGAATTGATTAGAAATCCTGATTGGCACATTTAACTTATCAATACATCCCTAGTATATCATACCAAGTGTACCCCGGGCCTGTGAGTTGAATGTCTCTAGGGGACTGCAGCAACTATTCTGCCACCACTAAAGTGACAATGCAGAGCATGTCTTCAAGCCTGACCCTGCAGCCTGAGTGTGCAGTTTCGACCTGGACACATAAATGTTTTGCTGGGCCTAAACCTTCCTTAATAATACTTAAAAGCCACTCCTAAGCTAGGTCCTAAATGGCCATAGGGCATATTGCATGGTATTTAAAAGAGTAAAACATGTGCACTTACGTTTTACATGTCCTGCCAGTGAAAAATCTGCAAAGCAGATTTTACTGTGGCAAGGCTGGGTCTCCTATTCAAAAGTACTTGGTTACATTATAACACCTTGTAATGCATAATATCAGTTTGGGACTAGATAAAACAGGCTTCTCTAACCAGTAGCTGGTAGCTCTCAAACTATATGTAAATAGTTCTTTGTAGCCCATCCTACTACATTAGAAGCTTTTTCTGAGTTGAATTATTATATTCATAACAAAGAACAGTGTGTAATTGAGATAATGTGTGTATTTTCTTATCTTATAAACTGGCTTTTGTAAAAAATGGTTGGATTTAAAAAATATATTTAAAACTGATATTTCTGAGATAGAGCATGCAGTGTTTGGGGATATTATTACCTTGAATATTATTACTGTAGTGCAGGTACACTGCAGAAATGGTTGGTTATGTATTACCCACAATGAGGCCTTCCTCATTGACGAAGCCGTTTTACATTACTTCTGCCAACCATTCCTTATAAACTTAGATGATCACTGCTTGTAATATTGCATATGGTGGACACTGATATGATCTTGTCCAATGTGGTGACAATTACAACTCTAATAATAATAGTAGCTCAGCATGATTTTCATTGAATATAAGTAGCTTCTATTACAGAAAAGGTGCAAGCAAACAGACACACAATTGATGGATGGAATGCAGGACAAATCAAAGCATTCACCCCCAGTCAAGAGATCTGGGTTAAATCCATCATTCTTTTGCTCACTATGCCACCCCAGTTTAGACCTGGCCATATGCAAATCAGTCTTGACCCTGTGCCTCATGGTTTCAGTCGAGCCCAAACTGCCAAGCCAGGTAATCCCTGGACCCGAAACAAGCATCCAACGACCGGTTTCGGGGTTTCACCCCTCATCAGCCAGGTTAGCTTGAATCTAGTGGCACAGTGAGCCCGGGACCCACGTCTGGGCATACCCGGCTCACTTAGGGCGAGAAAGCAAAAAGACACACAATTGATGGGAGGAATGCAGGACAAATCAAAGCATTCACCCCCAGTCAAGAGATCTGGATTAAATTCATCATTCTTTTGCTCACCATGTCACTCCAGTTTAGACCTGGCCATATGCAAATCAGTCTTGACCATGTGCCTCATGGGAACAGTCCAGCCCGAACTGCCAAGCCAGGTCCTCCCTGGACCGGAAACAAGCATCCTAGGACCGGTTTTGGGATTTCACCCCTCATCAGCCAAGATAACTTGAATCCAGTGGCACAGTGAGCCCGGGACCCAAGTCTAAGCATAACCGGCTCACTTAGGGCGAGAAAGCAAAAAGGCACACAGTTAATGAACGGGATGCAGGACAAATCAAAACATTCACCCCCAGTCAAGAGATCTGGGTTAAATCTATCATACTTTTGCTCACCATGCCACCCCAGTTTAGACCTGGCCAAATGCAAATCATTCTTGACCCTGTGCCTCATGGTTTCAGTCTAGCCCAAATTGCCAATCCAGGTCCTCCCTGGACCCGAAACAAGCATCCTACGGCCGGTTTTGGGGTTTCACCTCTCATCAGCCAGGATAGCTTGAATCCAGTGGCAGAGTGAGCCTGGGACCCACGTTTAGGCATACCCGGCTCCCTTAGGGCGAGTAAGCAAAAAGACAAACAATTGATGGACTGAATGCAGGACAAATCAAAACATTTACCCCCAGTCAAGAGATCTGGGTTAAATTAATCATTCTTTTGCTCACCATGTCACGCTAGTTCAGACCTGGCAATATGCAAATCAGTCTTGACCCTGTGCCTCATGGTTTCAGTCCAGCCCAAATTGCCAAGCCAGGTCTTCCCTGGACCCGAAACAAGCATCCTACGGCCGGTTTTGGGGTTTCACCTCTCATCAGCCAGGATAGCTTGAATCCAGTGGCACAGTGAGCCCGGGACCCACGTCTGGGCATACCCGGCTCACTTAGGGTGAGAAAGCAAAAAGACACACAATTGATGGACGGAATGCAGGACAAATCAAAGCATTCACCCCCAGTCAAGAGATCTGGGTTAAATCCATCATTCTTTTGCTCACCATGCCACCCCAGTTTAGACCTGGCCACATGCAAATCCGTCTTGACCCTGTGCCTCATGGGAGCAGTCCAGCCCGAACTGCCAAGCCAGGTCCTCCCGGGATGGGAAACAAGCACCCTAGGACCGGTTTCAGGGTTTCACCCCTCATCAGCCAAGATAGCTTGAATCCAGTGGCACAGTGAGCCCGGGATCCACGTCTGGGCATACCCGGCTCCCTTAGGGCGAGAAAGCAAAAAGACACACAATTGATGGACGGAATGCAGGACAAATCAAAACATTTACCCCCAGTCAAGAGATCTGGGTAAAATTCATCATTCTTTTGCTCACCATGTCACCCCAGTTCAGACCTGGCGATATGCAAATCAGTCTTGACCCTGTGTCTCATGGGAACAGTCCAGCCCGATCTGGCAAGCCAGGTTCTCCCTGGACCGGAAACAAGCATCCTAGGACCATTTTGAGGTTTCACCCATCATCAGCCAGGATAGCTTGAATCCAGTGGCACAGTGAGCCTGGGACCCACGTCTGGGCATACCCGGCTCATTTAGGGCGAGAAAGCAAAAAGACACACAATTGATGAACGGAATGCAGGACACATCAAAACATTCACCCCCAGTCAAGAGATCGGGGTTAAATCCATCATTCTTTTGCTCACCATGCCGCCCATAGTTTAGACCTGGCCATATGCAAATCAGTCTTGACCCTGTGTCTCATGGTTTCAGTCCAGCCCGAACTGCCAAGCCAGGTCCTCCCTGGACCGGAAACAAGCATCCTTCGACCGTTTTCCGTGTTTCACCTCTCATCAGTCAGGATAGCTTGAATACAGTGGCACAGTGAGCCCGGGACCTACGTCTGGGCATACCTGGCTCACTTAGGGCGAGAAAGCAAAAAGACACACAATTGATGGACGGAATGCAAGACAAATCAAAGCATTCACACCCAGTCAAGAGATCTGGGCTAAATCCATCATTCTTTTGCTCACCATGCCACCCCAGTTTAGACCTGGCCACATGCAAATCAGTCTTGACCCTGTGCCTCATGGGAACAGTCCAGCCCGATCTGCCAAGCCAGGTCCTCCCAGGAAGGGAAACAAGCATCCTAGGACCGGTTTCAGGGTTTCACCCCTCATCAGCCAGGATAGCTTGAATCCGTTGGCACAGTGAGCCTGGGACCCAAGTTTAGGCATACCCGGCTCACTTAGGGAGAGAAAACAAAAAGACACTCAAATGATGGACGGAATGCAGGACAAATCAAAACATTCACCCCCAGTTAAGGGATCTGGGTTAAATCCATCATTCTTTTGCTCACCATGCCACCCCAGTTTAGACCTGGCTATATGCAAATCAGTCTTGACCCTGTGCCTCATGGGAACAGTCCAGCCCGAACTGCCAAGCCAGGTCCTCCCTGGACCGGAAACAAGCATCCTACACCCGGTTTGGGAGTTTCACTCCTCATCAGCCAAGACAGCTTGAATCCAGTGGCACAGTGAGCCAGGGACACACGTCAAGGCATGCCCGGCTCATCTAGGGCGAGAAAGCAAAAGACACACAATTGATGGACGGAATGCAGGACAAATCAAAGCATTCACCCCCAGTCAAGAGATCTGGGTTAAATTCATCATTCTTTTGCTCACCATGTCACCCCAGTTCAGACCTGGCCATATGCAAATCAGTCTTGACCCTGTGTCTCACGGGAACAGTCCAGCCCGATCTGCCAAGCCAGGTTCTCCCTGGACCGGAAACAAGCATCCTAGGACCATTTTGAGGTTTCACTCGTCATCAGCCAGGATAGCTTGAACCCAGTGGCACAGTGAGCCTGGGACATACCCGGCTCATTTAGGGCGAGAAAGCAAAAAGACACACAATTGATGAACGGAATGCAGGACACATCAAAACATTCACCCCCAGTCAAGAGATCGGGGTTAAATCCATCATTCTTTTGCTCACCATTCCACCCATAGTTTAGACCTGGCCATATGCAAATCAGTCTTGACCCTGTGCCTCATGGTTTCAGTCCAGCCCGAACTGCCAAACCAGGTCCTCCTGGACCGGAAACAAGCATCCTTCGACCGGTTTCCGGGTTTCACCTCTCATCAGTCAGGATAGCTTGAATCCAGTGGTACAGTGAGCCCGGGACCCACGTCTGGGCATACCTGGCTCACTTAGGGCGAGAAAGCAAAAAGACACACAATTGATGGACAGAATGCAAGACAATCAAAGCATTCACACCCAGTCAAGAGATCTGGGATAAATCCATCATTTTTTTGCTCACCATGCCACCCCAGTTTAGACCTGGCCACATGCAAATCAGTCTTGACCCTGTGCCTCATGGGAACAGTCCAGCCCGATCTCCCAAGCCAGGTCCTCCCAGGACGGGAAACAAGCATCCTAGGACCGGTTTCAGGGTTTCACCCCTCATCAGCCAGGATAGCTTGAATCCGTTGGCACAGTGAGCCTGGGACCCAAGTTTAGGCATACCCAGTTCACTTAGGGAGAGAAAGCAAAAGACACTCAAATGATGGACGGAATGCAGGACAAATCAAAACATTCACCTCCAGTTAAGGGATCTGGGTTAAATCCATCATTCTTTTGCTCACCATGCCACCCCAGTTTAAACCTGGCCATATGCAAATCAGTCTTGACCCTGTGCCTCATGGGAACAGTCTAGCCCGAACTGCCAAGCCAGATCCTCCCTGGACGGGAACCAAGCATCCTACAACCGGTTTCGGAGTTTCACTCCTCATCAGCCAAGATAGCTTGAATCCAGTGGCACATTGAGCCTGGGACCCATGTGTGGGCATGCCCGGCTCACTTAGGGTGAGAAAGCAAAAAGACACACAATTGTTGGACGGAATGCAGGACAAATCAAAGCATTCACCACCAGTCAAGAGATCTGGGTTAAATTCATCATTCTTTTGCTCACCATGTCACCCCAGTTCAGACCTGGCCATATGCAAATCAGTCTTGACCCGGTGCCTCATGGGAACAGTCCAGCCCGATCTGCCAAGCCAGGTCCTCCCTGGACGGGAAACAAGCATCCTAGGACCGGTTTCAGGGTTTCACCCCTCATCAGCCAAGATAGCTTGAATCCAGTGGCACAGTGAGCCCGGGACCCACGTTTGGGCATACCCGGCTCCCTTAGGGCGAGAAAGCAAAAAGACACTCAAATGATGGACGGAATGCAGGACAAATCAAAACATTCACCCCCAGTTAAGGGATCTGGGTTAAATCCATCATTCTTTTGCTCACCATGCCACCCCAGTTTAGACCTGGCTATATGCAAATCAGTCTTGACCCTGTGCCTCATGGGAACAGTCCAGCCCGAACTGCCAAGCCAGGTCCTCCCTGGACCGGAAACAAGCATCCTACACCCGGTTTGGGAGTTTCACTCCTCATCAGCCAAGACAGCTTGAATCCAGTGGCACAGTGAGCCAGGGACACACGTCAAGGCATGCCCGGCTCATCTAGGGCGAGAAAGCAAAAGACACACAATTGATGGACGGAATGCAGGACAAATCAAAGCATTCACCCCCAGTCAAGAGATCTGGGTTAAATTCATCATTCTTTTGCTCACCATGTCACCCCAGTTCAGACCTGGCCATATGCAAATCAGTCTTGACCCTGTGTCTCACGGGAACAGTCCAGCCCGATCTGCCAAGCCAGGTTCTCCCTGGACCGGAAACAAGCATCCTAGGACCATTTTGAGGTTTCACTCGTCATCAGCCAGGATAGCTTGAACCCAGTGGCACAGTGAGCCTGGGACATACCCGGCTCATTTAGGGCGAGAAAGCAAAAAGACACACAATTGATGAACGGAATGCAGGACACATCAAAACATTCACCCCCAGTCAAGAGATCGGGGTTAAATCCATCATTCTTTTGCTCACCATTCCACCCATAGTTTAGACCTGGCCATATGCAAATCAGTCTTGACCCTGTGCCTCATGGTTTCAGTCCAGCCCGAACTGCCAAACCAGGTCCTCCCTGGACCGGAAACAAGCATCCTTCGACCGGTTTCCGGGTTTCACCTCTCATCAGTCAGGATAGCTTGAATCCAGTGGTACAGTGAGCCCGGGACCCACGTCTGGGCATACCTGGCTCACTTAGGGCGAGAAAGCAAAAAGACACACAATTGATGGACAGAATGCAAGACAATCAAAGCATTCACACCCAGTCAAGAGATCTGGGATAAATCCATCATTTTTTTGCTCACCATGCCACCCCAGTTTAGACCTGGCCACATGCAAATCAGTCTTGACCCTGTGCCTCATGGGAACAGTCCAGCCCGATCTCCCAAGCCAGGTCCTCCCAGGACGGGAAACAAGCATCCTAGGACCGGTTTCAGGGTTTCACCCCTCATC
This sequence comes from Calotriton arnoldi, assembly GCA_963921515.1. Classification (NCBI taxonomy): domain Eukaryota; kingdom Metazoa; phylum Chordata; class Amphibia; order Caudata; family Salamandridae; genus Calotriton; species Calotriton arnoldi. Next base: position 1,845,407 of record CAWUFW010000935.1, read on the forward strand.
AGCCAGGATAGCTTGAATCCGTTGGCACAGTGAGCCTGGGACCCAAGTTTAGGCATACCCAGTTCACTTAGGGAGAGAAAGCAAAAAGACACTCAAATGATGGACGGAATGCAGGACAAATCAAAACATTCACCTCCAGTTAAGGGATCTGGGTTAAATCCATCATTCTTTTGCTCACCATGCCACCCCAGTTTAAACCTGGCCATATGCAAATCAGTCTTGACCCTGTGCCTCATGGGAACAGTCTAGCCCGAACTGCCAAGCCAGATCCTCCCTGGACGGGAACCAAGCATCCTACAACCGGTTTCGGAGTTTCACTCCTCATCAGCCAAGATAGCTTGAATCCAGTGGCACATTGAGCCTGGGACCCATGTGTGGGCATGCCCGGCTCACTTAGGGTGAGAAAGCAAAAAGACACACAATTGTTGGACGGAATGCAGGACAAATCAAAGCATTCACCACCAGTCAAGAGATCTGGGTTAAATTCATCATTCTTTTGCTCACCATGTCACCCCAGTTCAGACCTGGCCATATGCAAATCAGTCTTGACCCGGTGCCTCATGGGAACAGTCCAGCCCGATCTGCCAAGCCAGGTCCTCCCTGGACGGGAAACAAGCATCCTAGGACCGGTTTCAGGGTTTCACCCTCATCAGCCAAGATAGCTTGAATCCAGTGGCACAGTGAGCCCGGGACCCACGTTTGGGCATACCCGGCTCCCTTAGGGCGAGAAAGCAAAAAGACACACAATTGATGAACGGAATGCAGGACAAATCAAAACATTCACCCCCAGTCAAGAGATCTGGGTTAAATCCATCATTCTTTTGCTCACCATGCAACCCATAGTTTAGACCTGGACATATGCAAATCAGTCATGACCATGTACCACATGGGAACAGTCCAGCCTGAACTGCCAAGCCAGGTCCTCCCTGGACAGAAAACAAGCATCCTAGGACTGGTTTCGAGGTTTCCCCCCTCATCAGCCAGGATAGATTGAATCCAGTGGCACAGTGAGCCCGGGACCCACGTCTGGGCATACCCGGCTCCCTTAGGGCGAGAAAGCAAAAAGACACACAATTGATGGACGGAATACAGGACAAATCAAAACATTTACCCCCAGTCAAGAGATCTGGGTTAAATTCATCATTCTTTTGCTCACCATGTCACCCCAGTTCAGACCTGGCCATATGCAAATCAGTCTTGACCCTGTGCCTCATGGTTTCAGTCCAGCCCGAACTGCCAAGCCAGGTCCTCCCTGGACCGGAAACAAGCATCCTACGACCGGTTTCGGTGTTTCACCTCTCATCAGCCAGGATAGCTTGAATCCAGTGGCACCGTGAGCACGGGACCCACGTCTGGGCATAGCTGGCTCACTTAGGGCAAGGAGGCAAAAAGACACACAATTGATGAACAGGACAAATCAAAACATTCACCCCCAGTCAAGAGATCTGGGTTAAATCCATCATTCTTTTGCAAACCATAGTTTAGACCTGGACATATGCAAATCAGTCATGACCATGTACCACATGGGAACAGTCCAGCCTGAACTGCCAAGCCAGGTCCTCCCTGGACAGAAAACAAGCATCCTAGGACTGGTTTCGAGGTTTCCCCCCTCATCAGCCAGGAAAGATTGAATCCAGTGGCACAGTGATTGGGGCCCACGTCTGGGCATACCCGGCTCCCTTAGGGCGAGAAAGCAAAAAGACACACAATTGATTTACGGAATGCAGGCCAAATCAAAAAATGTACCCCCAGTCAAGAGATCTGGGTTAAATTCATCATTCTTTTGCTCACCATGTCACCCCAGTTAAGACCTGGCCATATGCAAATCAGTCTTGACCCTGTGCCTCATGGTTTCAGTCCACCCCGAACAGCCAAGCCAGGTCCTCCCTGGACAGGAAACAAGCATCCTAGGACTGGTTTCGAGGTTCCCCCCTCATCAGCCAGGATAGATTGAATCCAGTGGCACAGTGAGCCTGGGCCCCAGGTCTGGGCATACCCGGCTCATTTAGGGCGAGAAAGCAAAAAGACTCACAGTTGATGAACGGAATGCAGGACAAATCAAAACATTCACCCCCAGTCAAGAGATCTGGGTTAAATCCATCATTCTTTTGCTCACCATGCAACCCATAGTTTAGACCTGGACATATGCAAATCAGTCTTGACCATGCACCACATGGGAACAGTCCAGCCTGAACTGCCAAGCCAGGTCCTCCCTGGACAGAAAACAAGCATCCTAGGACTGGTTTCGAGGTTCCCCCCTCATCAGCCAGGATAGATTGAATCCAGTGGCACAGTGAGCCTGGGCCCCAGGTCTGGGCATACCCGGCTCACTTAAGGCGAGAAAGCAAAAAGACACACAATTGATGGACGGAATGCAGGACAAATCGAAACAGGCACGGTTAAGACTGATTTGCATATGGCTGGGACCAAACTGGAATGGCATGGTGAACGAAAAAGCGATGGATTTAGACCCAGATCTCTGTACTGGGGTGAATGTATGACATTGTTCTGCATTCTGTCCATCAATTGTTCTTTTTGCATTTGTCACCCCAAGTGGGACGAGTATGCCCAGACGTAGGACCTGTGCTCTCCATGCCACTGGCGTCAAGCTATCCTGGCTGATGAGGGGTGAAACCCCGAAACCGGTCCTAGGATGCTTGTTTCCAGTCCAGTGAGGACCTGGCCTGGCAGTTCAGGCTGGACTGTTCCCATTGGGTGCAAGGTCAAGACTGATTTGCAGGTGACTGGGCCCAAACTGGAATGGCATGGTGAGCAAAAAAAACTATGGATTTAGGCCCAGATCTCTGTACTGGGGTGAATGTATGACATTGTTCTGCATTCTGTCCATCAATTGTTCTTTTTGCATTTGTCACCCCGAGTGGGATGGGTATGCCCAGACGTGGGTCCTGTGCTCTCCATGCCGCTTGAGTCAAGCTATCCTGGCTGATGAGGGGTGAATCCCGAAACCAGTCCAAGGATGCTTGTTTCCAGTCCAGGGAGGACCTGGCCTGGCAGCTCGGGCTGGACTGTTCCCATTGGGTGCAGGGTCAAGACTGATTTCTATATGGCTGGGCCCAAACTGGAATGGCATGGTGAGCAAAAAACGATGGATTTAGACCCAGATCTCTGTACTGGGGTGAATGTATGACATTGTTCTGCATTCTGTCCATCAATTGTTCTTTTGCATTTGTCACCCCAAGTGGGACGAGTATGCCCAGACGTGGGTCCCGTGCTCTCCATGCCACTGGTGTCAAGCTATCCTGGCTGATGAGGGGTACAGCCCCGAAACCGGTCCTAGGATGCTTATTTCCAGTCCAGTGAGGACCTGGCCTGGCAGTTCGGGCTGGACTGTTCCCATTGGGTGCAAGGTCAAGACTGATTTGCAGGTGGCTGGGCCCAAACTGGAATGGCATGGTGAGCAAAAACGATGGATTTAGGCCCAGATCTCTGTACTGGGGTGAATGTATGACATTGTTCTGCATTCTGTCCATCAATTGTTCTTTTTGCATTTGTCACCCCGAGTGGGACGGGTATGCCCAGACGTGGGTCCCATGCTCTTCATGCCACTGGAGTCACGTTATCCTGGCTGATAAGGGGTGAAACCCCGAAACCGGTCCTAGGATGCTTGTTTCCAGTCCAGGGAGGACCTGGCCTGGCAGTTCGGGCTGGACTATTTCCATTGGGTGCAGGGTCAAGACTGATTTGCATATGGCTGGGCCCAAACTGGAATGGCATGGTGAACAAAAAAACGATGGATTTAGGCCCAGATCTCTGCATTCTGTCCATCAACTGTTCTTTTTGCATTTGTCAGCCCGAGTGGGACGAGTATGCCCAGACGTGGGTCCCGTGCCACTGGAGTCAAGTTATCCTGGCTGATGAGGGTGAAACCCGAAACCGGTCCTAGGATACTTGATTCCAGCCCAGGTACGACCTGGCCTGGCAGTTCGGGCTGGACTATTTACATTGGGTGCAGGGTCAAGACTGATTTGCATATGGCTGAGCCCAAACTGGAATGGCATGGTGAACAAAAAAACAATGGATTTAGGCCCAGATCTCTGTACTGGGGTGAATGTATGGCATTGTTCTGCATTCTGTCCATCAATTGTTCTTTTTGCATTTGTCACCCCGAGTGGGATGGGTATGCCCAGACGTGGGTCCTGTGCCCTCCATGCCACTGGAGTCAAGTTATCCTGGCTGACGAGGGGTGAAACCCCGAAACCGGTCCTAGGATACTTGATTCCAGTCCAGGGAGGACCTGGCCTGGCAGTTCGGGCTGGACTATTTCCATTGGGTGCAGGGTCAAGACTGATTTGCATATGGCAGGGTCCAAACTGGAATGGCATGATGAGCAAAAAAACGATGGATTTAGGCCCAGATCTCTGTACTGGGGTGAGTGTATGACATTGTTCTGCATTCTGTCCATCAATTGTTCTTTTTGCATTTGTCATCCCGAGTGAGACAGGTATGCCCAGACGTGTGTCCCGCGCTCTCCATGCCACTGGAGTCAAGTTACCCTGGCTGATGTGGGGTGAAACCCCAAAACCGGTCCTAGGATGCTTGTTTCCAGTCCAGGGAGGACCTGGCCTGGCATTTCGGGCTGGACTGTTCCCATTGGGTGCAGGGTCAAGACTGATTTCCATACGGCTGGGCCCAAACTGGAATGGCATGGTGAGCAAAAAAACAATGTATTTAGGCCCAGATCTGTGTACTGGGGTGAATGTATGACATTGTTTTCCATTCTGTCCATCCATTGTTCTTTTTGCATTTGTCACCCCAAGTGGGACGAGAATGCCCAGACGTGGGTGCGTGCGCTCCATGCCACTGGAGTCAAGCTATCCTGGCTGATGAGGGGTGAAATCCCAAAACCGGTCCTAGGATGCGTGTTTCCAGTCCAGGGAGGACCTGGCCTTTCAGTTCGGGCTGGACTGTTCCCATCGGGTGCAAGGTCAAGACTGATTTGCATATGGCTGGGCCCAAACTGGAATGGCATGGTGAGCAAAAACTATGGATTTAGGCCCAGATCTCTCTACTGGGGTGAATGTATGACATTGTTCTGCATTCTGTCATTCAACTGTTCTTTTTGCATTTGTCAGCCCGAGTGGAACGGGTATGCCCAGATGTGGGTCCCGTGTTCTCCATCCCACTGTAGCCAAGCCAACCTGGCTGCTGAGGAGTGAAACCCCGAAACCGATCCTAGGATGCTTGTTTCCAGTCCAGGGAGGACCTGGCCTGGCAGTTCGGGCTGGACTGTTTCCCTTGGGTGCAGGGTCAAGACTGATTTGCATATGGCTGGGCCCAAACTGGAATGGCATGGTGAGCAAAAAAACGATGTATTTAGGCCCAGATCTGTGTACTGGGGTGAATGTATGACATTGTTCTCCATTCTGTCCATCCATTGTTCTTTTTGCATTTGTCACCCCAAGTGGGCCGAGACTGCCGAGACGTGGGTCCCATGCTCTCCATGCCACTGGAGTCAAGTAATCCTGGCTGATGAGGGGTGAAACCCCGAAACCGGTCCTAGGATGTTTGTTTCCAGTCCAGGGAGGACCTGGCCTGGCAGTTCGGGCTGGACTGTTTCCATTGGGTGCAGGGTCAAGACTCATTTGCATATGGCTGTGCCCAAACATGCATTGCATGGTGAGCAAAAAACGATTTAGGCCCAGATCTATGTACTGGGGTGAATGTATGACATTGTTCTGCATTCTGTCCATCAATTGTTCTTTTTGCATTTGTCACCCCGAGTGGGACGGGTATGCCCAGACGTGGGTCTCATGTTCTCCAGGCCACTGGAGTCAAGTTATCCTGGCTGATGAGGGGTGAAACCCCGAAACCGGTCCTGGGATGCTTGTTTCCAGTCCAGAGAGGACCTGGCCTGGCAGTTCGGGCTGGACTGTTCCCATTGGGGGCAGGGTCAAGACTGATTTGCATATGGCTGGGCACAAACTAGAATGGCATGGTGAGCAAAAAAACGATGGATTTAGGCCCAGATCTCGGTACTGGGTGAATGTATGACATTGTTCTGCATTCCGTCCATCAATTGTTATTTTTGCATTTGTCACCCCGAGTGGGACGGGTATGCCCAGACATGGGTCCCGTGTTCTCCATGCCACTGTAGCCAAGCTATCCTGGCTGATGAGGGGTGAAGCCCCAAAACCTGTCCTAGGATGCTTGTTTCCAGTCCAGGGAGGACCTGGCCTGGCAGTTCGGGCTGGACTAATCCCATTGGGTGCATGGTCAAGACTGATTTCCATATGTCTAGACCCAAACTGCAATGGCATGGGGAGCAAAAAAACGATGGATTTAGGCCCAGATCTCTGTACTGGGGTGAATGTATGACATTGCTCTGCATTCTGTCCATCAATTTTTCCTTTTGCATTTGTCACCCCAAGTGGGACGAGTATGCCCAGACGTGGGTCACAAGCTACCCATGCCACTGGAGTCAAGCTATCCTGGCTGATGAGGGGTGAAACCCCGAAACCGGTCCTAGGATGCTTGTTTCCAGTCCAGGGAGGACCTGGCCTGACAGTTCGGGCTGGACTGTTCCCATTGGTTGCAAGGTCAAGACTGATTTGCATATGGCTGGGCCCAAACTGGTATGGCATGGTGAGCAAAAAAACGATGGATTTAGACCCAGATCTCTGTACTGGGGTGAATGTATGACATTGTTCTGCATTCTGTCCATCAATTGTTCTTTTTACATTTGTCACCCCAAGTGGGACGAGAATGCCCAGACGTGGGTCCTGTGCTCTGCATGCCACTGGAGTCATGCTATCCTGGCTGATGAGGGGTGAAACCCCGAAACCAGTCCTAGGATGCTTGTTTCCAGTCCAGGGAGGACGTGGCCAGGCAGTTCGTGCTGGACTATTTCCATTGGGTGCAGGGTCAAGACTGATTTGCATATGGATGGGTACAAACTGGAATGGCATGGTGAGCAAAAAACTATGGATTTAGGCCCAGATGTCTGTACTGGGGTGAATGTATGACATTGTTCTGCATTCTGTCCATCAATTGTTCTTTTGCATTTGCCACCTCGAGTGGGACGGGTATGCCCAGACGTGGGTCCCGTGCTCTCCATGCCACTGGAGTCACGTTTTCATGGCTGATGAGGGGTGAAACCCCGAAACTGGTCCTAGGATACTTGATTCCAGTCCAGGGAGGACCTTACCTGGCAGTTCGGGCTGGACTATTTCCATTGGGTGCAGGGTCAAGACTGATTTGCATATGGCTGAGCCCAAACTGGAATGACATGGTGAGCAAAAAACGATGGATTTAGGCCCAGATCTCTGTACTGGGGTGAATGTATGGCATTGTTCTGCATTCTGTCCATCAATTGTTCTTTTTGCATTTGTCACCCCGAGTGGGATGGGTATGCCCAGACGTGGGTCCTGTGCCCTCCATGCCACTGGAGTCAAGCTATCCTGGCTGATGAGGGGTGAAACCCCGAAACCGGTCCTAAGATGCTTGTTTCCAGTCCAGGGAGGACCTGGCCTGGCAGTTCGGGCTGGACTGTTTCCATTGGGTGCAGGGTCAAGACTGATTTGCATATGGCTGGGCCCAAACTGGAATGCCATGGTGAGCAAAAAAACGATGTATTTAGGCCCAGATCTGTCTACTGGGGTGAATGTATGACATTGTGCTGCATTCTGTCCATCAATTGTACTTTTTGCATTTGTCACCCCGAATGGGACGGGTATGCCCAGACGTGGGTCGCATGCTCTCCAGGCCACTGGAGTCAAGTTATCCTGGCTGATATGGGGTGAAACCCTGAAACCGGTCCTAGGATGCTTGTTTCCAGTCCAGAGAGGACCCGGCCTGGCAGTTCGGGCTGGACTGTTTCCATTGGGTGCAGGGTCAAGACTGATTTGCATATGGTTGGGCCCAAACTGGAATGGCATGGTGAGCAAAAAACGATGGATTTAGGCCCAGACCTCTGTCCTGGGGTGAATGTGTTACATGGTTCTGCATTCTGTCCATCAATTGTTCCTTTTACATTTGTCACCCTGAGTGGGACGGGTATGCCCAGACGTGGGTCCTGTGTTCTCCATGCCACTGTAGCAAAGCCAACCTGGCTGATGAGGGTTTAAACCCTGAATCCGGTCCTAGGATGCTTGTTTCCAGTCCAGGGAGGACCTCACCTGCCAGTTAGGGCTGGACTGATCCCATTGGGTGCAGGGTCAAGACTGATTTCCATATGGCTGGGCCCAAACTGGAATGGCATGGTGAGCAAAAAAACGATGGATTTAGACCCAGATCTCTGTACTGGGGTGAATGTATGACATTATTCAGCATTCTGTCCATCAATTGTTCTTTTTGCATTTGTCACCCCAAGTGGGTCGAGTATGTCCAGACGTGGGTCCCTTGCTCTCCATGCCACAGGCGTCAAGCTATCCTGGCTGATGAGGGGTGAAACCCCGAAACCGGTCCTAGGATGCTTGTTTCCAGTCCAGTGAGGACCTGGCCTGGCAGTTCGGGCTGGACTGTTCCCATTGGGTGCAAGGTCAAGACTGATTTGCAGGTGGCTTGGCCCAAACTGGAATGGCATGGTGAGCAAAAAAACTATGGATTTAGGCCCAGATCTCTGTACTGGGGTGAATGTATGACATTGGTCTGCATTCTGTCCATCAATTGTTCTTTTTGCATTTGTCACCCCGAGTGGGACAGGTATGCCCAGACGTGGGTCCCGTGCTCTCCATGCCACTGGAGTCAAGTTATCCTGGCTGATATGGGGTGAAACCCCGAAACCGGTCCTAGGATGCTTGTTTCCAGTCCAGGGAGGACCTGGCCTGGCAGTTCAGGCTGGTCTGTTTCCATTGGGTGCAGGGTCAAGACTGATTTGCATATGGCTGGGCCCAAACTGGAATGGCATGGTGAGCAAAAAACGATATATTTAGGCCCAGATCTGTGTACTGGGGTGAATGTATGACATTGTTCTCCATTCTGTCCATCCATTGTTCTTTTTGCATTTGTAACCCCAAGTGGGACGAAAATGCCCAGACGTGGGTGCGTGCTCTCCATGCCACTGGAGTCAAGCTATCCTGGCTGATGAGGGTTGAAACCCCGAAACCGGTCCTAGGATGCCTGTTTCCAGTCCAGGGAGGACCTGGCCTGGCAGTTCGGGCTGGACTGTTCCCATCGGGTGCAAGGTCAAGACTGATTTGCATATGGCTGGGCCCAAACTGGAATGGCATGGTGAGCAAAAAAACGATGGATTTAGGCCCAGATCTCAGTACTGGGGTGAATGTATGACATTGTTCTGCATTCTGTCCATCAACTGTTCGTTTTGCATTTGTCAGCCCGAGTGGGACGGGTATGCCCAGACGTGGGTCCCGTGTTCTCCATGCCACTGTAGCCAAGCCAACCTGGCTGATGAGGAGTGAAACCCCAAAACCGATCCTAGGTTGCTTGTTTCCAGTCCAGGGAGGACCTGGCTGGCAGTTCCACTTGGACTGTTAACATCGGGTGCAAGGTCAAGACTGATTTCCATATGGCTGGGCCCAAAATGGAATGGCATGGTGAACAAAAAAACAATGGATTTAGGCCCAGATCTGTGTACTGGGGTGAATGTATGACATTGTTCTGCATTCTGTCCATCAATTGTTCTTTTTGCATTTGTCAAACTAGAGCTATCCAGCTATCCTGGCTGATGAGGGGTGAAACCCCAAAACCTGTCCTAGGATGCTTGTTTCCAGTCCAGGGAGGACCTGGCCTGGCTTTTCGGGCTGGACTGTTCCCATTGGGTGCAGTGTCAAGACTGATTTCCATAAGGCTGGGCCCAAACTGGAATGGCATTGTGAGCAAAAAAACGATGGATTTAGGCCCAGATCTGTGTACTGGGGTGAATGTATGACATTGTTCTCCATTCTGTCCATCAATTGTTCTTTTTGCATTTGTCACCCCAAGTTGGACGAGAATGCCCAGACGTGGGTCCCATGCTCTGCATGCCACTGGAGTCAAGGTATCCTGGCTGATGAGGGGTGAAACCCCGAAACCGGTCCTAGGTTGCTTGTTTCCAGTCCAGCGAGGACCTGGCCTGGCAGTTCGGGCTGGACTGTTTCCATTGGGTGCAGGGTCAAAACTGATTTGCATATGCCTGGGCCCAAACTGGAATGGCATGGTGAGCAAAAAACGATGTATTTAGGCCCAGATCTGTGTACTGTGGTGAATGTATGACATTGTTCTGCATTCTGTCCATCAACTGTTCTTTTTGCATTTGTCAGCCCGAGTGGGACGGGTATGCCCAGACGTGGGTCCAGTGTTCTCCATGCCACTGTAGCCAAGCCAACCTGTCTGGTGAGGAGTGAAACCCTGAAACCGATCCTAGGATGCTTGTTTCCAGTCCAGGGAGGACCTGGCCTGGCAGTTCGGGCTGTACTGTTTCCATTGGGTGCAGGGTCAAGACTCATTTGCATATGGCTGGGCCCAAACTGGAATGGCATGGTGAGCAAAAAACGATGTATTTAGGCCCAGATCTGTGTACTGGGGTGAATGTATGACATTGCTCTCCATTCTGTCCATCCATTGTTCTTTTTGCATTTGTCACCCCAAGTGGGACGAGAATGCCCAGACGTGGGTCCCATGCTCTCCATGCCACTGGAGTCAAGTTATCCTGTCTGATGAGGGGTGAAACCCCGGAATCGGTCCTAGAATGCTTGTTTCCAGTCCAGGGAGGACCTGGCCTGGCAGTTCGGGCTGGACTGTTCCCATCGGGTGCAAGGTCAAGACTGATTTGCATATGGCTGGGCCCAAACTGGAATGGCATGGTGAGCAAAAAACGATGGATTTAGGCCCAGATCTCTGTACTGGGGTGAATGTATGACATTGTTCTGCATTCTGTCCATCAACTGATCTTTTTGCATTTGTCAGCCCGAGTGGGACGGGTATGCCCAGACGTGGGTCCTGTGTTCTCCATGCCACTTTAGCCAAGCCAACCTGGCTGATGAGGAGTGAAACCCCGAAACCGATCCTAGGATGCTTGTTTCCAGTCCAGGGAGGACCTGGCTGGCAGTTCCGCTTGGACTGTTCCCATTGGGTGCAGGGTCAAGACTGATTTCCATATGGCTCGGCCCAAAATGGAATGGCATGGTGAGCAAAAAAACGATGGATTTAGGCCCAGATCTGTGTACTGGGGTGAATGTATGACATTGTTCTGCATTCTGTCCATCAATTGTTCTTTTTGCATTTGTCACCCTGAGTGGGACGAGTATGCCCAGACGTGGGTCCCGTGCTCTCCATGCAACTGGAGCCAAGTTATCCTGGCTGATGAGGGTGAAACCCCGAAACCGGTCCTAGGATTCTTGTTTCCAGTCCAGGGAGGACCTGGTCTGGCAGTTCGGGCTGGACTGTTCCCATTGGGTGCAGGGTCAAGACTGATTTCCATAAAGCTGGGCCCAAACTGGAATGGCATGGTGCGCAAAAAACGATGGATTTAGGCACAGATCTGTGTACTGGGGTGAATGTATGACATTGTTCTCCATTCTGTCCATCAATTGTTCTTTTTGCATTTGTCACCCCAAGTTGGACGAGAATGCCCAGACGTGGGTCCCTTGCTCTGCATGCCCTGGAGTCAAGCTATCCTGCCTGATGAGGGGTGAAACCGCGAAACCGGTCCTAGGATGCTTGTTTCCAGTCCAGCGAGGACCTGGCCTGCCAGTTCGAGCTGGACTGTTCCCATTGGGTGCAGGGGCTAGACTGATTTGCCTATGGCTGGGCTGAAACTGGAATGGCATGGTGAGCAAAAAACGATGGATATAGGCCCAGATCTCTGTACTCGGGTGAATGTATGAAATTGTTCTGCATTCTGTCCATCAATTGTTCCTTTTACATTTGTCAACCCGAGTGGGACGGGTATGCCCAGTCGTGGGTCCCGTGTTCTCCATGCCACTGTATTCAAGCTATCCTGGCTGATGAGGGGTGAAACCCCGAAACCAGTCCTAGGATGCTTGTTTCCAGTCCAGGGAGGACCTGGCCAGGCAGTTCGTGCTGGAATGTTCCCATTGGGTGCCGGGTCAAGACTGATTTGCATATGGCTGCGTACAAACTGGAATGGCATGGTGAGCAACAAAACAATGGATTTAGGCCCAGATCTCTGTACTGGGGTTAATGTATGACATTGTTCTGCATTCTGTCCATCAATTGTTCTTTTTGCATTTGTCACCCCGAATGGGACGGGTATGCCCAGACGTGGTTCCTGTGCTCTCCATGCCACTGGAGTCAAGCTATCCTGGCTGATGAGGGGTGAAACCCCAAAACCGGTCCTAGCATGCTTGTTTCCAGTCCAGGGTGGACCTGGCATGGCAGTTCGGGCTGGACTGTTCCCATTGGGTGCAGGGTCAAGACTGATTTCCATATGGCTGGGCCCAAACTAGAATGGCATGGTGTCAAAAAAATGATGGATTTAGGCCTAGATCTCTGTACTGGGGTGAATGAATGACCTTGTTCTTCATTCTGTCTCTCATTTGTTCTTTTTGCATTTGTCAATCCGAGTGGGAAGAGTATGCCCAGGCGTGGGTCCCGTGCTCTCCATGCCACTGTAGTCAAGCTATCCTGGCTGATGAGGGGTGAAACCCCGAAACCGGACCTAGGATGCTTGTTTCCAGTCCAAGGAGAACCTGGTCTGGCAGTTCGGGCTGGACTGTTCCCATTGGGTGCAGGGTCAAGACTGATTTGCATATGGCTGGGCACAAACTGGAATAGCATTCTGAGCAAAAAAACGATGGTTTTAGGCCCAGATCTCTGTACTGGGGTGAATGTTTGACATTGTTCTGCTTTCTGTCCATCAATTGTTCTCTTTGCGTTTGTCACCCCAAGTGGGACGGGTATGCTCAGACGTGGGTCCCATGCTCTCCATGCCACTGGAGTCAAGCTATCCTGGCTGATGAGGGGTGAAAGCCCAAAACCGGTCCTAGGATACTGGTTTCCAGTCCAGGGAGGACCTGGCCTGGCAGTTCGGGCTGGACTGTTCCCATTGGGTGCAGGGTCAAGACTGATTTGCATATGGCTGGTCCAAACTGAAATGGCATGGTGAGCAAAAAAACGATGGATTTAGGCCCAGATCTGTGTCCTGGGGTGAATGTATGACATTGTTCTGCATTCTGTCCATCAATTGTTCTTTTTGCATTTGTCACCCCGAGTGGGACGGGTATGCCCAGACGTGGATCCCATGCTCTCCATGCCACTGGAGTCAAGCTATCCTTGCTGATGAGGGGTGAAACCCCGAAACCGATCCTAGGATGCTTGTTTCCAGTCCAGGGAGGACCTGGCCTGGCTGTTCGGGCTGGACTGTTCCCATTGGGTATAGGGTCAAGACTGATTTCCATATGGCTGGTCCAAACTGAAATGGCATGGTGAGCAAAAAAATGATGGATTTAGCCGCAGATCTCTGTACTGGGGTGAATGTATGACATTGTTCTGTATTCTGTCCATCAATTGTTCGTTTTGCATTTGTCACCCCGAGTGGGACGAGTATGCCCAGACGTGGGTCACGTGCTCTCCATGTCACTGGAGTCAAACTATCCTGGCTGATGAGGGGTGAAACCCCGAAACCGGTCCTAGGATGCTTGTTTCCATTCCAGGGAGGACCTGGCCTGGCAGTTCCTTCTGGACTGTTCTCAGTGGGTGCAGGGTCAAGACTGATTTGCATATGGCTGGGCTGAAACTGGAATGGCATGGTGAGCAAAAAAACGATGGATACAGGCCCAGATCTCTGTACTGGGGTGAATGTATGACATTGTTCTGCATTCTGTCCATCAATTGTTCCTTTTACATTTGTCACCCCGTGTTGGACGGGTATGCCCAGATGTAGGTCCCATGTTCTCCATGCCACTGTAGTCAAGCTATCCTGTCTGATGAGGGGAAAACCCGAAACAGGTCCAAGGATGTTTGTTTCCAGTCCAGGGAGGACATGGCCTGGCAGTTCGGGCTGGACTGTTCCCATTGGGTGCAGGGTCAAGACTGATTTGAATATGGCTGGGCCCAAATTGGAATGGCATGCTGAGCAAAAAAACGATGGATTTAGGCCCAGATATCTGTACTGGGGTGAATGTATGACATTGTTCTGCATTATGTCCATCAATTGTTCTTTTTGCATTTGTCACCCCAAGTGGGACGGGTATGCTCAGACGTGGGTCACGTGCTCTCCATGCCACTGGAGTCAAGCTATCCTGGCTGAAGAGGGGTGAAACCCCGAAACCGGTCCAAGGATGCTTGTTTCCAGTCCAGGCAGGACATGACCTGGCAGTTCGGGTTGGACTGTTCCCATTGGGTGCAGGGTCAAGACTGATTTCCATATGGCAGGGCCCAAACTGGAATGGCATGGTGACCAAAAAAACGATGGATTTAGGCCCAGATCTCTGTACTGGGGTGAATGTATGACATTGTTCTGCATTCTGTCCATTAATTGTTCTTTTTGCATTTGTCACCCCGAGTGGGACGGGTATGCCCAGACGTGGATCCCATGCTCTCCATGCCACTGGAGTCAAGCTATCCTGGCTGATGAGGGGTGAAACCCCGAAACCGATCCTAGGATGCTTGTTTCCAGTCCAGGAAGGACCTGGCCTGGCTGTTCGGGCTGGACTGTTCCCATTGGGTATAGGGTCAAGACTGATTTCCATATGGCTGGTCCAAACTGAAATGGCATGGTGAGCAAAAAACTATGGATTTAGGCCCAGATCTCTGTACTGGGGTGAATGTATGACATTGTTCTGCATTCTGTCCATCAATTGTTCCTTTTACATTTGTCACCCCAAGTGGGACGGGTATGCCCAGACGTGGGTCACGTGCTCTCCATGCCACTGGAGTCAAGCTATCCTGGCTGATGAGGGGTGAAACCCCGAAACCGGTCCAAGGATGCTTGTTTCCAGTCCAGGCAGGACATGACCTGGCAGTTCGGGCTGGACTGTTCCCATTGGGTGCAGGGTCAAGACTGATTTCCATATGGCAGGGCCCAAACTGGAATGGCATGGTGACCAAAAAAACGATGGATTTAGGCCCAGATCTCTGTACTGGGGTGAATGTATGACATTGTTCTGCATTCTGTCCATTAATTGTTCTTTTTGCATTTGTCACCCCGAGTGGGACGGGTATGCCCAGACGTGGATCCCATGCTCTCCATGCCACTGGAGTCAAGCTATCCTGGCTGATGAGGGGTGAAACCCCGAAACCGATCCTAGGATGCTTGTTTCCAGTCCAGGAAGGACCTGGCCTGGCTGTTCGGGCTGGACTGTTCCCATTGGGTATAGGGTCAAGACTGATTTCCATATGGCTGGTCCAAACTGAAATGGCATGGTGAGCAAAAACTATGGATTTAGGCCCAGATCTCTGTACTGGGGTGAATGTATGACATTGTTCTGCATTCTGTCCATCAATTGTTCCTTTTACATTTGTCACCCCAAGTGGGACGGGTATGCCCAGACGTGGGTCACGTGCTCTCCATGCCACTGGAGTCAAGCTATCCTGGCTGATGAGGGGTGAAACCCGAAACCGGTCCAAGGATGCTTGTTTCCAGTCCAGGCAGGACATGACCTGGCAGTTCGGGCTGGACTGTTCCCATTGGGTGCAGGGTCAAGACTGATTTCCATATGGCTGGTCCCAAACTGAAATGGCATGGTGAGCAAAGAAATGATGGGTTTAGGCCCAGATCTCTGTACTGGGGTGAATGTATGACATCGTTCTGCATTCTGTCCATCAATTGTTCTTTTTGCATTTGTCGCCCTGAGTGGGACGAGTATGCCCAGACGTGGGTCCCATGTTCTCCATGCCACTGGAGTCAAGCATTCCTGGCTGATGAGGGGTGAAACCCCGAAACCGGTCCTATGATGCTTGTTTCCAGTCCAGGGAGGACCTGGCCTGGCAGTTCGGGTTGGACTGTTCCCATTGGGTGCAGGGTCAAGACTGATTTCCATATGGCAGGGCCCAAACTGGAATGGCATGGTGACCAAAAAAACGATGGATTTAGGCCCAGATCTCTGTACTGGGGTGAATGTATGACATTGTTCTGAATTCTGTCCATCAATTGTTCTTTTTGCATTTGTCACCCCGAGTGGGACAGGTATGCCCAGATGTGGGTCCCATGCTCTTCATGCCACTGGAGTCACGTTATCCTGGCTGATAAGGGGTGAAACCCCGAAACCGGTCCTAGGATGCTTGTTTCCAGTCCAGGGAGGACCTGGCCAGGCAGTTCGAGCTGGACTGTTTCCATTGGGTGCAGGCTCAAGACTGATTTGAATGTGGCTGGCCGCAAACTGGAGTTGCATGGTGAGCAAAGAAACTATGGATTTAGGCCCAGATCTCTGTACTGGGGTGAATGTATGACATTGTTCTGCATTCTGTCCATCAATTGTTCTTTTTGCATTTGTCACCCCGAGTGGGACGAGTATGCCCAGACATGCGTCACGTGCTCTCCATGTCACTGGAGTCAAGCTATCCTGGCTGATGAGGAGTGAAACCCCGAAACCGGTCCTAGGATGCTTGTTTCCATTCCAGGGAGGACCTGGCCTGGCAGTTCCGGCTGGACTGTTATCAATGGGTGCAGGGTCAAGACTGATTTGCATATGGCTGGGCTGAAACTGGAATGGCATGGTGAGCAAAAAAACGATGGGTATTGGCCCAGATCTCTGTACTGGGGTGAATGTATAACATTGTTCTGCATTCTGTCCATCAATTGTTCCTTTTACAATTGTCACCCAGTGTTGAACGGGTATGCCCAGACCTAGGTCCCGTGTTTTCCATGCCACTGTAGTCAAGCTATCCTGTCTGATGAGGGGGGAAACCCCGAAACCGGTCCTAGGATGCTTGTTTCCAGTCCAGGGAGGAGATGGCCTGGCAGTTCGGGCTGGACTGTTCCCACTGGGTGCAGGGTCAAGACTAATTTCCATATGGCTGGGCCCCAACTGGAATTGGATGGTGAGCAAAAACGATGGATTTAGGCCCAGATCTCTGTACTGGGGTGAATGTATGACATTGTTCTGCATTCTGTCCTTCAAGTGGGACGAGTATGCCCAGACGTGGGTCCCGTGCTCTCCATGCCACTGAAGTCAAGCTATCCTGGCTGATAAGGGGTGAAACCCTGAAACAGTCCTAGGATGCTTGTTTACAGTCCAGGGAGGACCTGGCCTGGCAGTACGGGCTGGACTGCTCCCATTGGGTGCAGGGTCAAGACTGATTTGAATATGGCTGGGCCCAAATTGTAATGGCATGGTGAGCAAAAAAACGATGGATTTAGGCCCAGATATCTGTACTGGGGTGAATGTATGACATTGTTCTGCATTCTGTCCATCAATTGTTCTTTTTGCATTTGTCACCCCAAGTGGGACGGGTATGCCCAGACGTGGGTCACGTGCTCTTCATGCCACTGGAGTCAAGCTATCCTGGCTGATGAGGGGTGAAACCCCGAATCCGGTCCAAGGATGCTTGTTTCCAGTCCAGGCAGGACATGACCTGGCAGTTCGGGCTGGACTGTTCCCATTGGGTGCAGGGTCAAGACTGATTTCCATATGGCTGGTCCCAAACTGAAATGGCATGGTGAGCAAAGAAATGATAGGTTTAGGCCCAGATCTCTGTACTGGGGTGAATGTATGACATCGTTCTGCATTCTGTCCATCAATTGTTCTTTTTGCATTTGTCGCCCTGAGTGGGACGTGTATGCCCAGACGTGGGTCCCATGTTCTCCATGCCACTGGAGTCAAGCATTCCTGGCTGATGAGGGGTGAAACCCGAAACCGGTCCTAGGATGCTTGTTTCCAGTCCAGTGAGGACCTGGCCTGGCAGTTCGGGTTGGACTGTTCCCATTGGGTGCAGGGTCAAGACTGATTTCCATATGGCAGGGCCCAAACTGGAATGGCATGGTGACCAAAAAAACGATGGATTTAGGCCCAGATCTCTGTACTGGGGTGAATGTATGACATTGTTCTGCATTCTGTCCATCAATTGTTCTTTTTGCATTTGTCACCCCGAGTGGGACAGGTATGCCCAGATGTGGGTCCCATGCTCTTCATGCCACTGGAGTCACGTTATCCTGGCTGATAAGGGGTGAAACCCCGAAACCGGTCCTAGGATGCTAGTTTCCAGTCCAGGGAGGACCTGGCCAGGCAGTTCGAGCTGGACTGTTTCCATTGGGTGCAGGGTCAAGACTGATTTGAATGTGGCTGGCCGCAAACTGGAGTTGCATGGTGAGCAAAGAAACTATGGATTTAGGCCCAGATCTCTGTACTGGGGTGAATGTATGACATTGTTCTGCATTCTGTCCATCAATTGTTCTTTTTGCATTTGTCACCCTGAGTGGTACGGGTAAGCCTAGATGTGGGTCCCGTGCTCTCCATGCCTCTGGAGTCAAGCTATCCTGGCTGATGAGGGGTGAAACCCCGAAACCGATCCTAGGATGCTTGATTCCAGTCCAGGGAGGACCTGGCCTGGTTGTTCGGGCTGGACTGTTCCCATTGGGTTTAGGGTCAAGACTGATTTCCATAGGGCTGGTCCAAACTGAAATGGCATGGTGAGCAAAAAAATGATGGATTTAGCCCCAGATCTCTGTACTGGGGTGAATGTATGACATTGTTCTGCATTCTGTCCATCAATTGTTCTTTTTGCATTTGACACCCCGAGTGGGACGGGTATGCCCAGACGTGGGTCACGTGCTCTCCATGCCACTGGAGTCAAGCTATCCTGGCTGATGAGGGGTGAAACCCCGAAACCGGTCCTAGGATGCTTGTTTCAATTCCAGGGAGGACCTGGCCTGGCAGTTCGGGCAGGACTGTTCTCAATGGGTGCAGGGTCAAGACTGATTTGCATATGGCTGGGATGAAACTGGAATGGCATGGTGAGCAAAAGAACGATGGATATAGGCCCAGATCTCTGTACTGGGGTGAATGTATGACATTGTTCTGCATTCTGTCCATCAATTGTTCCTTTTACATTTGTCACCCCGTGTGGGACGGGTATGCCCAGACGTGGGTCCCGTGTTCTCCATGCCACTGTAGTCAAGCTATCCTGGCTGATGAGGGGGGAAACCCCGAAACCGGTCCTAGGATGCTTGTTTCCAGACCAGGGAGAACATGGCCTGGCAGTTCGGGCTGGACTGTTCCCATTGGGGGCAGTGTCAAGACTGATTTCCATATGGCTGGGCCCAAACTGGAATGGCATGGTGAGCAAAAAAACGATGGATTTAGGCCCAGATCTCTGTACTGGGGTGAATGTATGACATTGTTCTGCATTCTATCCATCAATTGTTCTTTTTGCATTCGTCACCCCAAGTGGGACGAGTATGCCCAGACGTGGGTCCCGTGCTCTCCATGCCATTGAAGTCAAGCTATCCTGGCTGATGAGGGGTGAAACCCTGAAACCGGTCCTAGGATGCTTGTTTACAGTCCAGGGAGGACCTGGCCTGGCAGTTCGGGCTGGACTGTTCCCATTGGGTGCAGGGTCAACACTGATTTGCATATGGCTGTGCCCAAATTGGAATGGCATGGTGACCAAAAAATGAAGGATTTAGGCCCAGATCTCTGTACTGGGGTGAATGTATGACATTGTTCTGCATTCTGTCCATCAATTGTTCTTTTTGCATTTGTCACCCCAAGTGGGACGGGTATGCCCAGATGTGGGTCATGTGCTCTCCATGCCACTGGAGTTAAGCTATCCTGGCTGATGAGGGCGAAACCCGAAACCGGTCCAAGGATGCTTGTTTCCAGTCCAGGCAGGACATGGCCTGGCAGTTCGGGCTGGATTGTTCCCATTGGGTGCAGGGTCAAGACTGATTTGCATATGGCTGGGCCCAAATTGGAATGGCATGGTGAGCAAAAAAACGATGGATTTAGGCCCAGATCTCTGTACTGCGGTGAATGTATGACATTGTTCTACATTTTGTCCATCAATTGTTCTTTTTGCATTTGTCTCCCCGAGTGGGACGAGTATGCCCAGACGTGGGTCCCGTGCTCTCCATGCCACTGTAGTCAAGCTATCCTGGCTGATGAGAGGTGAAACCCCAAAACGGTCCTAGGATGCTTGTTTCCAGTCCAGGGAGGACGTGGCCTGGCAGTTCGGGCTGGACTGTTCCCTTTGGTTGCAGGGTCAAGACTGATTTCCATATGGCTGGGCCCAAACTGGAATGGCATGGTGAGCAAAGAAATGATGGGTTTAGGCCCAGATCTCTGTACTGGGGTGAATGTATGACATCGTTCTGCATTCTGTCCATCAATTGTTCTTTTTGCATTTGTCGCCCTGAGTGGGACGAGTATGCCCAGACGTGGGTCCCATGTTCTCCATGCCACTGGAGTCAAGCATTCCTGGCTGATGAGGGGTGAAACCCCGAAACCGGTCCTAGGATGCTTGTTTCCAGTCCAGTGAGGACCTGGCCTGGCAGTTCGGGTTGGACTGTTCCCATTGGGTGCAGGGTCAAGACTGATTTCCATATGGCAGGGCCCAAACTGGAATGGCATGGTGACCAAAAAAACGATGGATTTAGGCCCAGATCTCTGTACTGGGGTGAATGTATGACATTGTTCTGCATTCTGTCCATTAATTGTTCTTTTTGCATTTGTCACCCCGAGTGGGACAGGTATGCCCAGATGTGGGTCCCATGCTCTTCATGCCACTGGAGTCACGTTATCCTGGCTGATAAGGGGTGAAACCCCGAAACCGGTCCTAGGATGCTTGTTTCCAGTCCAGGGAGGACCTGGCCAGGCAGTTCGAGCTGGACTGTTCCCATTGGGTGCAGGGTCAAGACTGATTTCCATATGGTAGGGCCCAAACTGGAATGGCATGGTGACCAAAAAAACGATGGATTTAGGCCCAGATCTCTGTACTGGGGTGAATGTCTGACATTGTTCTGCATTCTGTCCATCAATTGTTCTTTTTGCATTTGTCACCCTGAGTGGTACGGGTAAGCCTAGACGTGGGTCCCGTGCTCTCCATGCCTCTGGAGTCAAGCTATCCTGGCTGATGAGGGGTGAAACCCCGAAACCGATCCTAGGATGCTTGATTCCAGTCCAGGGAGGACCTGGCCTGGTTGTTCGGGCTGGACTGTTCCCATTGGGTTTAGGGTCAAGACTGATTTCCATAGGCTGGTCCAAACTGAAATGGCATGGTGAGCAAAAAAATGATGGATTTAGGCCCTAGATCTCTGTACTGGGGTGAATGTATGACATTGTTCTGCATTCTGTCCATCAATTGTTCTTTTTGCATTTGTCACCCCGAGTGGGATGGGTATGCCCAGACGTGGGTCCTGTGCTCTCCATGCCGCTTGAGTCAAGCTATCCTGGCTGATGAGGGGTGAATCCCCGAAACCAGTCCAAGGATGCTTGTTTCCAGTCCAGGGAGGACCTGGCCTGGCAGCTCGGGCTGGACTGTTCCCATTGGGTGCAGGGTCAAGACTGATTTCTATATGGCTGGGCCCAAACTGGAATGGCATGGTGAGCAAAAAAACGATGGATTTAGACCCAGATCTCTGTACTGGGGTGAATGTATGACATTGTTCTGCATTCTGTCCATCAATTGTTCTTTTTGCATTTGTCACCCCAAGTGGGACGAGTATGCCCAGACGTGGGTCCCGTGCTCTCCATGCCACTGGTGTCAAGCTATCCTGGCTGATGAGGGGTACAGCCCCGAAACCGGTCCTAGGATGCTTATTTCCAGTCCAGTGAGGACCTGGCCTGGCAGTTCGGGCTGGACTGTTCCCATTGGGTGCAAGGTCAAGACTGATTTGCAGGTGGCTGGGCCCAAACTGGAATGGCATGGTGAGCAAAAAAACGATGGATTTAGGCCCAGATCTCTGTACTGGGGTGAATGTATGACATTGTTCTGCATTCTGTCCATCAATTGTTCTTTTTGCATTTGTCACCCCGAGTGGGACGGGTATGCCCAGACGTGGGTCCCATGCTCTTCATGCCGCTGGAGTCACGTTATCCTGGCTGATAAGGGGTGAAACCCCGAAACCGGTCCTAGGATGCTTGTTTCCAGTCCAGGGAGGACCTGGCCTGGCAGTTCGGGCTGGACTATTTCCATTGGGTGCAGGGTCAAGACTGATTTGCATATGGCTGGGCCCAAACTGGAATGGCATGGTGAACAAAAAAACGATGGATTTAGGCCCAGATCTCTGCATTCTGTCCATCAACTGTTCTTTTTGCATTTGTCAGCCCGAGTGGGACGAGTATGCCCAGACGTGGGTCCCGTGCCACTGGAGTCAAGTTATCCTGGCTGATGAGGGGTGAAACCCCGAAACCGGTCCTAGGATACTTGATTCCAGCCCAGGTACGACCTGGCCTGGCAGTTCGGGCTGGACTATTTACATTGGGTGCAGGGTCAAGACTGATTTGCATATGGCTGAGCCCAAACTGGAATGGCATGGTGAACAAAAAAACAATGGATTTAGGCCCAGATCTCTGTACTGGGGTGAATGTATGGCATTGTTCTGCATTCTGTCCATCAATTGTTCTTTTTGCATTTGTCACCCCGAGTGGGATGGGTATGCCCAGACGTGGGTCCTGTGCCCTCCATGCCACTGGAGTCAAGTTATCCTGGCTGACGAGGGGTGAAACCCCGAAACCGGTCCTAGGATACTTGATTCCAGTCCAGGGAGGACCTGGCCTGGCAGTTCGGGCTGGACTATTTCCATTGGGTGCAGGGTCAAGACTGATTTGCATATGGCAGGGTCCAAACTGGAATGGCATGGTGAGCAAAAAAACGATGGATTTAGGCCCAGATCTCTGTACTGGGGTGAGTGTATGACATTGTTCTGCATTCTGTCCATCAATTGTTCTTTTTGCATTTGTCATCCCGAGTGAGACAGGTATGCCCAGACGTGTGTCCCGCGCTCTCCATGCCACTGGAGTCAAGTTACCCTGGCTGATGTGGGGTGAAACCCCAAAACCGGTCCTAGGATGCTTGTTTCCAGTCCAGGGAGGACCTGGCCTGGCATTTCGGGCTGGACTGTTCCCATTGGGTGCAGGGTCAAGACTGATTTCCATACGGCTGGGCCCAAACTGGAATGGCATGGTGAGCAAAAAAACAATGTATTTAGGCCCAGATCTGTGTACTGGGGTGAATGTATGACATTGTTTTCCATTCTGTCCATCCATTGTTCTTTTTGCATTTGTCACCCCAAGTGGGACGAGAATGCCCAGACGTGGGTGCGTGCGCTCCATGCCACTGGAGTCAAGCTATCCTGGCTGATGAGGGGTGAAACCCCAAAACCGGTCCTAGGATGCGTGTTTCCAGTCCAGGGAGGACCTGGCCTTTCAGTTCGGGCTGGACTGTTCCCATCGGGTGCAAGGTCAAGACTGATTTGCATATGGCTGGGCCCAAACTGGAATGGCATGGTGAGCAAAAAAACTATGGATTTAGGCCCAGATCTCTCTACTGGGGTGAATGTATGACATTGTTCTGCATTCTGTCATTCAAATGTTCTTTTTGCATTTGTCAGCCCGAGTGGAACGGGTATGCCCAGATGTGGGTCCCGTGTTCTCCATCCCACTGTAGCCAAGCCAACCTGGCTGCTGAGGAGTGAAACCCGAAACCGATCCTAGGATGCTTGTTTCCAGTCCAGGGAGGACCTGGCCTGGCAGTTCGGGCTGGACTGTTTCCCTTGGGTGCAGGGTCAAGACTGATTTGCATATGGCTGGGCCCAAACTGGAATGGCATGGTGAGCAAAAAACGATGTATTTAGGCCCAGATCTGTGTACTGGGGTGAATGTATGACATTGTTCTCCATTCTGTCCATCCATTGTTCTTTTTGCATTTGTCACCCCAAGTGGGACGAGACTGCCGAGACGTGGGTCCCATGCTCTCCATGCCACTGGAGTCAAGTAATCCTGGCTGATGAGGGGTGAAACCCCGAAACCGGTCCTAGGATGTTTGTTTCCAGTCCAGGGAGGACCTGGCCTGGCAGTTCGGGCTGGACTGTTTCCATTGGGTGCAGGGTCAAGACTCATTTGCATATGGCTGTGCCCAAACATGCATTGCATGGTGAGCAAAAAAACGATTTAGGCCCAGATCTATGTACTGGGGTGAATGTATGACATTGTTCTGCATTCTGTCCATCAATTGTTCTTTTTGCATTTGTCACCCCGAGTGGGACGGGTATGCCCAGACGTGGGTCTCATGTTCTCCAGGCCACTGGAGTCAAGTTATCCTGGCTGATGAGGGGTGAAACCCCGAAACCGGTCCTGGGATGCTTGTTTCCAGTCCAGAGAGGATCTGGCCTGGCAGTTCGGGCTGGACTGTTCCCATTGGGGGCAGGGTCAAAACTGATTTGCATATGGCTGGGCACAAACTAGAATGGCATTGTGAGCAAAAAAACGATGGATTTAGGCCCAGATCTCGGTACTGGGTGAATGTATGACATTGTTCTGCATTCCGTCCATCAATTGTTATTTTTGCATTTGTCACCCCGAGTGGGACGGGTATGCCCAGACATGGGTCCCGTGTTCTCCATGCCACTGTAGCCAAGCTATCCTGGCTGATGAGGGGTGAAGCCCCAAAACCTGTCCTAGGATGCTTGTTTCCAGTCCAGGGAGGACCTGGCCTGGCAGTTCGGGCTGGACTAATCCCATTGGGTGCATGGTCAAGACTGATTTCCATATGTCTAGACCCAAACTGCAATGGCATGGGGAGCAAAAAAACGATGGATTTAGGCCCAGATCTCTGTACTGGGGTGAATGTATGACATTGCTCTGCATTCTGTCCATCAATTTTTCCTTTTGCATTTGTCACCCCAAGTGGGACGAGTATGCCCAGACGTGGGTCACAAGCTACCCATGCCACTGGAGTCAAGCTATCCTGGCTGATGAGGGGTGAAACCCCGAAACCGGTCCTAGGATGCTTGTTTCCAGTCCAGGGAGGACCTGGCCTGACAGTTCGGGCTGGACTGTTCCCATTGGTTGCAAGGTCAAGACTGATTTGCATGTGGCTGGGCCCAAACTGGTATGGCATGGTGAGCAAAAAAACGATGGATTTAGACCCAGATCTCTGTACTGGGGTGAATGTATGACATTGTTCTGCATTCTGTCCATCAATTGTTCTTTTTACATTTGTCACCCCAAGTGGGACGAGAATGCCCAGACGTGGGTCCTGTGCTCTGCATGCCACTGGAGTCATGCTATCCTGGCTGATGAGGGGTGAAACCCCGAAACCAGTCCTAGGATGCTTGTTTCCAGTCCAGGGAGGACGTGGCCAGGCAGTTCGTGCTGGACTATTTCCATTGGGTGCAGGGTCAAGACTGATTTGCATATGGATGGGTACAAACTGGAATGGCATGGTGAGCAAAAAAAACTATGGATTTAGGCCCAGATGTCTGTACTGGGGTGAATGTATGACATTGTTCTGCATTCTGTCCATCAATTGTTCTTTTTGCATTTGCCACCTCGAGTGGGACGGGTATGCCCAGACGTGGGTCCCGTGCTCTCCATGCCACTGGAGTCACGTTTTCATGGCTGATGAGGGGTGAAACCCCGAAACTGGTCCTAGGATACTTGATTCCAGTCCAGGGAGGACCTTACCTGGCAGTTCGGGCTGGACTATTTCCATTGGGTGCAGGGTCAAGACTGATTTGCATATGGCTGAGCCCAAACTGGAATGACATGGTGAGCAAAAAAACGATGGATTTAGGCCCAGATCTCTGTACTGGGGTGAATGTATGGCATTGTTCTGCATTCTGTCCATCAATTGTTCTTTTTGCATTTGTCACCCCGAGTGGGATGGGTATGCCCAGACGTGGGTCCTGTGCCCTCCATGCCACTGGAGTCAAGCTATCCTGGCTGATGAGGGGTGAAACCCCGAAACCGGTCCTAAGATGCTTGTTTCCAGTCCAGGGAGGACCTGGCCTGGCAGTTCGGGCTGGACTGTTTCCATTGGGTGCAGGGTCAAGACTGATTTGCATATGGCTGGGCCCAAACTGGAATGCCATGGTGAGCAAAAAAACGATGTATTTAGGCCCAGATCTGTCTACTGGGGTGAATGTATGACATTGTGCTGCATTCTGTCCATCAATTGTACTTTTTGCATTTGTCACCCCGAATGGGACGGGTATGCCCAGACGTGGGTCGCATGCTCTCCAGGCCACTGGAGTCAAGTTATCCTGGCTGATATGGGGTGAAACCCTGAAACCGGTCCTAGGATGCTTGTTTCCAGTCCAGAGAGGACCCGGCCTGGCAGTTCGGGCTGGACTGTTTCCATTGGGTGCAGGGTCAAGACTGATTTGCATATGGTTGGGCCCAAACTGGAATGGCATGGTGAGCAAAAAACGATGGATTTAGGCCCAGACCTCTGTCCTGGGGTGAATGTGTTACATGGTTCTGCATTCTGTCCATCAATTGTTCCTTTTACATTTGTCACCCTGAGTGGGACGGGTATGCCCAGACGTGGGTCCTGTGTTCTCCATGCCACTGTAGCAAAGCCAACCTGGCTGATGAGGGTTTAAACCCTGAATCCGGTCCTAGGATGCTTGTTTCCAGTCCAGGGAGGACCTCACCTGCCAGTTAGGGCTGGACTGATCCCATTGGGTGCAGGGTCAAGACTGATTTCCATATGGCTGGGCCCAAACTGGAATGGCATGGTGAGCAAAAAAACGATGGATTTAGACCCAGATCTCTGTACTGGGGTGAATGTATGACATTATTCTGCATTCTGTCCATCAATTGTTCTTTTTGCATTTGTCACCCCAAGTGGGTCGAGTATGTCCAGACGTGGGTCCCTTGCTCTCCATGCCACAGGCGTCAAGCTATCCTGGCTGATGAGGGGTGAAACCCCGAAACCGGTCCTAGGATGCTTGTTTCCAGTCCAGTGAGGACCTGGCCTGGCAGTTCGGGCTGGACTGTTCCCATTGGGTGCAAGGTCAAGACTGATTTGCAGGTGGCTTGGCCCAAACTGGAATGGCATGGTGAGCAAAAAAACTATGGATTTAGGCCCAGATCTCTGTACTGGGGTGAATGTATGACATTGGTCTGCATTCTGTCCATCAATTGTTCTTTTTGCATTTGTCACCCCGAGTGGGACAGGTATGCCCAGACGTGGGTCCCGTGCTCTCCATGCCACTGGAGTCAAGTTATCCTGGCTGATATGGGGTGAAACCCCGAAACCGGTCCTAGGATGCTTGTTTCCAGTCCAGGGAGGACCTGGCCTGGCAGTTCAGGCTGGTCTGTTTCCATTGGGTGCAGGGTCAAGACTGATTTGCATATGGCTGGGCCCAAACTGGAATGGCATGGTGAGCAAAAAAACGATATATTTAGGCCCAGATCTGTGTACTGGGGTGAATGTATGACATTGTTCTCCATTCTGTCCATCCATTGTTCTTTTTGCATTTGTAACCCCAAGTGGGACGAAAATGCCCAGACGTGGGTGCGTGCTCTCCATGCCACTGGAGTCAAGCTATCCTGGCTGATGAGGGGTGAAACCCCGAAACCGGTCCTAGGATGCCTGTTTCCAGTCCAGGGAGGACCTGGCCTGGCAGTTCGGGCTGGACTGTTCCCATCGGGTGCAAGGTCAAGACTGATTTGCATATGGCTGGGCCCAAACTGGAATGGCATGGTGAGCAAAAAAACGATGGATTTAGGCCCAGATCTCAGTACTGGGGTGAATGTATGACATTGTTCTGCATTCTGTCCATCAACTGTTCTTTTTGCATTTGTCAGCCCGAGTGGGACGGGTATGCCCAGACGTGGGTCCCGTGTTCTCCATGCCACTGTAGCCAAGCCAACCTGGCTGATGAGGAGTGAAACCCCAAAACCGATCCTAGGTTGCTTGTTTCCAGTCCAGGGAGGACCTGGCTGGCAGTTCCACTTGGACTGTTAACATCGGGTGCAAGGTCAAGACTGATTTCCATATGGCTGGGCCCAAAATGGAATGGCATGGTGAACAAAAAAACAATGGATTTAGGCCCAGATCTGTGTACTGGGGTGAATGTATGACATTGTTCTGCATTCTGTCCATCAATTGTTCTTTTTGCATTTGTCAAACTAGAGCTATCCAGCTATCCTGGCTGATGAGGGGTGAAACCCCAAAACCTGTCCTAGGATGCTTGTTTCCAGTCTAGGGAGGACCTGGCCTGGCTTTTCGGGCTGGACTGTTCCCATTGGGTGCAGTGTCAAGACTGATATCCATAAGGCTGGGCCCAAACTGGAATGGCATTGTGAGCAAAAAACGATGGATTTAGGCCCAGATCTGTGTACTGGGGTGAATGTATGACATTGTTCTCCATTCTGTCCATCAATTGTTCTTTTTGCATTTGTCACCCCAAGTTGGACGAGAATGCCCAGACGTGGGTCCCGTGCTCTGCATGCCACTGGAGTCAAGGTATCCTGGCTGATGAGGGGTGAAACCCCGAAACCGGTCCTAGGTTGCTTGTTTCCAGTCCAGCGAGGACCTGGCCTGGCAGTTCGGGCTGGACTGTTTCCATTGGGTGCAGGGTCAAAACTGATTTGCATATGCCTGGGCCCAAACTGGAATGGCATGGTGAGCAAAAAACGATGTATTTAGGCCCAGATCTGTGTACTGTGGTGAATGTATGACATTGTTCTGCATTCTGTCCATCAACTGTTCTTTTTGCATTTGTCAGCCCGAGTGGGACGGGTATGCCCAGACGTGGGTCCAGTGTTCTCCATGCCACTGTAGCCAAGCCAACCTGTCTGGTGAGGAGTGAAACCCTGAAACCGATCCTAGGATGCTTGTTTCCAGTCCAGGGAGGACCTGGCCTGGCAGTTCGGGCTGTACTGTTTCCATTGGGTGCAGGGTCAAGACTCATTTGCATATGGCTGGGCCCAAACTGGAATGGCATGGTGAGCAAAAAAACGATGTATTTAGGCCCAGATCTGTGTACTGGGGTGAATGTATGACATTGCTCTCCATTCTGTCCATCCATTGTTCTTTTTGCATTTGTCACCCCAAGTGGGACGAGAATGCCCAGACGTGGGTCCCATGCTCTCCATGCCACTGGAGTCAAGTTATCCTGTCTGATGAGGGGTGAAACCCCGGAATCGGTCCTAGAATGCTTGTTTCCAGTCCAGGGAGGACCTGGCCTGGCAGTTCGGGCTGGACTGTTCCCATCGGGTGCAAGGTCAAGACTGATTTGCATATGGCTGGGCCCAAACTGGAATGGCATGGTGAGCAAAAAAACGATGGATTTAGGCCCAGATCTCTGTACTGGGGTGAATGTATGACATTGTTCTGCATTCTGTCCATCAACTGATCTTTTTGCATTTGTCAGCCCGAGTGGGACGGGTATGCCCAGACGTGGGTCCTGTGTTCTCCATGCCACTTTAGCCAAGCCAACCTGGCTGATGAGGAGTGAAACCCCGAAACCGATCCTAGGATGCTTGTTTCCAGTCCAGGGAGGACCTGGCTGGCAGTTCGCGCTGGACTGTTCCCATTGGGTGCAGGGTCAAGACTGATTTCCATATGGCTCGGCCCAAAATGGAATGGCATGGTGAGCAAAAAAACGATGGATTTAGGCCCAGATCTGTGTACTGGGGTGAATGTATGACATTGTTCTGCATTCTGTCCATCAATTGTTCTTTTTGCATTTGTCACCCTGAGTGGGACGAGTATGCCCAGACGTGGGTCCCGTGCTCTCCATGCAACTGGAGCCAAGTTATCCTGGCTGATGAGGGGTGAAACCCCGAAACCGGTCCTAGGATTCTTGTTTCCAGTCCAGGGAGGACCTGGTCTGGCAGTTCGGGCTGGACTGTTCCCATTGGGTGCAGGGTCAAGACTGATTTCCATAAAGCTGGGCCCAAACTGGAATGGCATGGTGCGCAAAAAAACGATGGATTTAGGCACAGATCTGTGTACTGGGGTGAATGTATGACATTGTTCTCCATTCTGTCCATCAATTGTTCTTTTTGCATTTGTCACCCCAAGTTGGACGAGAATGCCCAGACGTGGGTCCCTTGCTCTGCATGCCCTGGAGTCAAGCTATCCTGCCTGATGAGGGGTGAAACCGCGAAACCGGTCCTAGGATGCTTGTTTCCAGTCCAGCGAGGACCTGGCCTGCCAGTTCGAGCTGGACTGTTCCCATTGGGTGCAGGGGCTAGACTGATTTGCCTATGGCTGGGCTGAAACTGGAATGGCATGGTGAGCAAAAAAACGATGGATATAGGCCCAGATCTCTGTACTCGGGTGAATGTATGAAATTGTTCTGCATTCTGTCCATCAATTGTTCCTTTTACATTTGTCAACCCGAGTGGGACGGGTATGCCCAGTCGTGGGTCCCGTGTTCTCCATGCCACTGTATTCAAGCTATCCTGGCTGATGAGGGGTGAAACCCCGAAACCAGTCCTAGGATGCTTGTTTCCAGTCCAGGGAGGACCTGGCCAGGCAGTTCGTGCTGGAATGTTCCCATTGGGTGCAGGGTCAAGACTGATTTGCATATGGCTGCGTACAAACTGGAATGGCATGGTGAGCAACAAAACAATGGATTTAGGCCCAGATCTCTGTACTGGGGTTAATGTATGACATTGTTCTGCATTCTGTCCATCAATTGTTCTTTTTGCATTTGTCACCCCGAGTGGGACGGGTATGCCCAGACGTGGTTCCTGTGCTCTCCATGCCACTGGAGTCAAGCTATCCTGGCTGATGAGGGGTGAAACCCCAAAACCGGTCCTAGCATGCTTGTTTCCAGTCCAGGGTGGACCTGGCATGGCTGTTCGGGCTGGACTGTTCCCATTGGGTGCAGGGTCAAGACTGATTTCCATATGGCTGGGCCCAAACTAGAATGGCATGGTGTCAAAAAAATGATGGATTTAGGCCTAGATCTCTGTACTGGGGTGAATGAATGACCTTGTTCTTCATTCTGTCTCTCATTTGTTCTTTTTGCATTTGTCATCCCGAGTGGGAAGAGTATGCCCAGGCGTGGGTCCCGTGCTCTCCATGCCACTGTAGTCAAGCTATCCTGGCTGATGAGGGGTGAAACCCCGAAACCGGGCCTAGGATGCTTGTTTCCAGTCCAAGGAGAACCTGGTCTGGCAGTTCGGGCTGGACTGTTCCCATTGGGTGCAGGGTCAAGACTGATTTGCATATGGCTGGGCACAAACTGGAATAGCATTCTGAGCAAAAAACGATGGTTTTAGGCCCAGATCTCTGTACTGGGGTGAATGTTTGACATTGTTCTGCTTTCTGTCCATCAATTGTTCTCTTTGCGTTTGTCACCCCAAGTGGGACGGGTATGCCCAGACGTGGGTCCCATGCTCTCCATGCCACTGGAGTCAAGCTATCCTGGCTGATGAGGGGTGAAAGCCCAAAACCGGTCCTAGGATACTGGTTTCCAGTCCAGGGAGGACCTGGCCTGGCAGTTCGGGCTGGACTGTTCCCATTGGGTGCAGGGTCAAGACTGATTTGCATATGGCTGGGTCCAAACTGAAATGGCATGGTGAGCAAAAAAACGATGGATTTAGGCCCAGATCTGTGTACTGGGGTGAATGTATGACATTGTTCTGCATTCTGTCCATCAATTGTTCTTTTTGCATTTGTCACCCCGAGTGGGACGGGTATGCCCAGACGTGGATCCCATGCTCTCCATGCCACTGGAGTCAAGCTATCCTTGCTGATGAGGGGTGAAACCCCGAAACCGATCCTAGGATGCTTGTTTCCAGTCCAGGGAGGACCTGGCCTGGCTGTTCGGGCTGGACTGTTCCCATTGGGTATAGGGTCAAGACTGATTTCCATATGGCTGGGTCCAAACTGAAATGGCATGGTGAGCAAAAAAATGATGGATTTAGCCGCAGATCTCTGTACTGGGGTGAATGTATGACATTGTTCTGTATTCTGTCCATCAATTGTTCGTTTTGCATTTGTCACCCCGAGTGGGACGAGTATGCCCAGACGTGGGTCACGTGCTCTCCATGTCACTGGAGTCAAACTATCCTGGCTGATGAGGGGTGAAACCCCGAAACCGGTCCTAGGATGCTTGTTTCCATTCCAGGGAGGACCTGGCCTGGCAGTTCCTTCTGGACTGTTCTCAATGGGTGCAGGGTCAAGACTGATTTGCATATGGCTGGGCTGAAACTGGAATGGCATGGTGAGCAAAAAAACGATGGATACAGGCCCAGATCTCTGTACTGGGGTGAATGTATGACATTGTTCTGCATTCTGTCCATCAATTGTTCCTTTTACATTTGTCACCCCGTGTTGGACGGGTATGCCCAGATGTAGGTCCCATGTTCTCCATGCCACTGTAGTCAAGCTATCCTGTCTGATGAGGGGGAAAACCCGAAACAGGTCCAAGGATGTTTGTTTCCAGTCCAGGGAGGACATGGCCTGGCAGTTCGGGCTGGACTGTTCCCATTGGGTGCAGGGTCAAGACTGATTTGAATATGGCTGGGCCCAAATTGGAATGGCATGCTGAGCAAAAAACGATGGATTTAGGCCCAGATATCTGTACTGGGGTGAATGTATGACATTGTTCTGCATTATGTCCATCAATTGTTCTTTTTGCATTTGTCACCCCAAGTGGGACGGGTATGCTCAGACGTGGGTCACGTGCTCTCCATGCCACTGGAGTCAAGCTATCCTGGCTGAAGAGGGGTGAAACCCCGAAACCGGTCCAAGGATGCTTGTTTCCAGTCCAGGCAGGACATGACCTGGCAGTTCGGGCTGGACTGTTCCCATTGGGTGCAGGGTCAAGACTGATTTCCATATGGCAGGGCCCAAACTGGAATGGCATGGTGACCAAAAAACGATGGATTTAGGCCCAGATCTCTGTACTGGGGTGAATGTATGACATTGTTCTGCATTCTGTCCATCAATTGTTCTTTTTGCATTTGTCACCCCGAGTGGGACGGGTATGCCCAGACGTGGATCCCATGCTCTCCATGCCACTGGAGTCAAGCTATCCTGGCTGATGAGGGGTGAAACCCCGAAACCGATCCTAGGATGCTTGTTTCCAGTCCAGGAAGGACCTGGCCTGGCTGTTCGGGCTGGACTGTTCCCATTGGGTATAGGGTCAAGACTGATTTCCATATGGCTGGTCCAAACTGAAATGGCATGGTGAGCAAAAAACTATGGATTTAGGCCCAGATCTCTGTACTGGGGTGAATGTATGACATTGTTCTGCATTCTGTCCATCAATTGTTCCTTTTACATTTGTCACCCCAAGTGGGACGGGTATGCCCAGACGTGGGTCACGTGCTCTCCATGCCACTGGAGTCAAGCTATCCTGGCTGATGAGGGGTGAAACCCCGAAACCGGTCCAAGGATGCTTGTTTCCAGTCCAGGCAGGACATGACCTGGCAGTTCGGGCTGGACTGTTCCCATTGGGTGCAGGGTCAAGACTGATTTCCATATGGCAGGGCCCAAACTGGAATGGCATGGTGACCAAAAAAACGATGGATTTAGGCCCAGATCTCTGTACTGGGGTGAATGTATGACATTGTTCTGCATTCTGTCCATTAATTGTTCTTTTTGCATTTGTCACCCCGAGTGGGACGGGTATGCCCAGACGTGGATCCCATGCTCTCCATGCCACTGGAGTCAAGCTATCCTGGCTGATGAGGGGTGAAACCCCGAAACCGATCCTAGGATGCTTGTTTCCAGTCCAGGAAGGACCTGGCCTGGCTGTTCGGGCTGGACTGTTCCCATTGGGTATAGGGTCAAGACTGATTTCCATATGGCTGGTCCAAACTGAAATGGCATGGTGAGCAAAAAACTATGGATTTAGGCCCAGATCTCTGTACTGGGGTGAATGTATGACATTGTTCTGCATTCTGTCCATCAATTGTTCCTTTTACATTTGTCACCCCAAGTGGGACGGGTATGCCCAGACGTGGGTCACGTGCTCTCCATGCCACTGGAGTCAAGCTATCCTGGCTGATGAGGGGTGAAACCCCGAAACCGGTCCAAGGATGCTTGTTTCCAGTCCAGGCAGGACATGACCTGGCAGTTCGGGCTGGACTGTTCCCATTGGGTGCAGGGTCAAGACTGATTTCCATATGGCTGGTCCCAAACTGAAATGGCATGGTGAGCAAAGAAATGATGGGTTTAGGCCCAGATCTCTGTACTGGGGTGAATGTATGACATCGTTCTGCATTCTGTCCATCAATTGTTCTTTTTGCATTTGTCGCCCTGAGTGGGACGAGTATGCCCAGACGTGGGTCCCATGTTCTCCATGCCACTGGAGTCAAGCATTCCTGGCTGATGAGGGGTGAAACCCCGAAACCGGTCCTATGATGCTTGTTTCCAGTCCAGGGAGGACCTGGCCTGGCAGTTCGGGCTGGACTGTTCCCATTGGGTGCAGGGTCAAGACTGATTTCCATATGGCAGGGCCCAAACTGGAATGGCATGGTGACCAAAAAACGATGGATTTAGGCCCAGATCTCTGTACTGGGGTGAATGTATGACATTGTTCTGAATTCTGTCCATCAATTGTTCTTTTTGCATTTGTCACCCCGAGTGGGACAGGTATGCCCAGATGTGGGTCCCATGCTCTTCCATGCCACTGGAGTCACGTTATCCTGGCTGATAAGGGGTGAAACCCCGAAACCGGTCCTAGGATGCTTGTTTCCAGTCCAGGGAGGACCTGGCCAGGCAGTTCGAGCTGGACTGTTTCCATTGGGTGCAGGCTCAAGACTGATTTGAATGTGGCTGGCCGCAAACTGGAGTTGCATGGTGAGCAAAGAAACTATGGATTTAGGCCCAGATCTCTGTACTGGGGTGAATGTATGACATTGTTCTGCATTCTGTCCATCAATTGTTCTTTTTGCATTTGTCACCCCGAGTGGGACGAGTATGCCCAGACATGCGTCACGTGCTCTCCATGTCACTGGAGTCAAGCTATCCTGGCTGATGAGGAGTGAAACCCCGAAACCGGTCCTAGGATGCTTGTTTCCATTCCAGGGAGGACCTGGCCTGGCAGTTCCGGCTGGACTGTTATCAATGGGTGCAGGGTCAAGACTGATTTGCATATGGCTGGGCTGAAACTGGAATGGCATGGTGAGCAAAAACGATGGGTATTGGCCCAGATCTCTGTACTGGGGTGAATGTATAACATTGTTCTGCATTCTGTCCATCAATTGTTCCTTTTACAATTGTCACCCAGTGTTGAACGGGTATGCCCAGACCTAGGTCCCGTGTTTTCCATGCCACTGTAGTCAAGCTATCCTGTCTGATGAGGGGGGAAACCCCGAAACCGGTCCTAGGATGCTTGTTTCCAGTCCAGGGAGGAGATGGCCTGGCAGTTCGGGCTGGACTGTTCCCACTGGGTGCAGGGTCAAGACTAATTTCCATATGGCTGGGCCCCAACTGGAATTGGATGGTGAGCAAAAAAACGATGGATTTAGGCCCAGATCTCTGTACTGGGGTGAATGTATGACATTGTTCTGCATTCTGTCCTTCAAGTGGGACGAGTATGCCCAGACGTGGGTCCCGTGCTCTCCATGCCACTGAAGTCAAGCTATCCTGGCTGATAAGGGGTGAAACCCTGAAACAGTCCTAGGATGCTTGTTTACAGTCCAGGGAGGACCTGGCCTGGCAGTACGGGCTGGACTGCTCCCATTGGGTGCAGGGTCAAGACTGATTTGAATATGGCTGGGCCCAAATTGTAATGGCATGGTGAGCAAAAAAACGATGGATTTAGGCCCAGATATCTGTACTGGGGTGAATGTATGACATTGTTCTGCATTCTGTCCATCAATTGTTCTTTTTGCATTTGTCACCCCAAGTGGGACGGGTATGCCCAGACGTGGGTCACGTGCTCTTCATGCCACTGGAGTCAAGCTATCCTGGCTGATGAGGGGTGAAACCCCGAATCCGGTCCTAGGATGCTTGTTTCCAGTCCAGGCAGGACATGACCTGGCAGTTCGGGCTGGACTGTTCCCATTGGGTGCAGGGTCAAGACTGATTTGCATATGGCTGGGTCCCAAACTGAAATGGCATGGTGAGCAAAGAAATGATAGGTTTAGGCCCAGATCTCTGTACTGGGGTGAATGTATGACATTGTTCTGCATTCTGTCCATCAATTGTTCTTTTTGCATTTGTCGCCCTGAGTGGGACGAGTATGCCCAGACGTGGGTCCCATGCTCTCCATGCCACTGGAGTCAAGCATATCCTGGCTGATGAGGGGTGAAACCCCGAAACCGGTCCTAGGATGCTTGTTTCCAGTCCAGTGAGGACCTGGCCTGGCAGTTCGGGCTGGACTGTTCCCATTGGGTGCAGGGTCAAGACTGATTTGCATATGGCAGGGCCCAAACTGGAATGGCATGGTGACCAAAAAACGATGGATTTAGGCCCAGATCTCTGTACTGGGGTGAATGTATGACATTGTTCTGCATTCTGTCCATCAATTGTTCTTTTTGCATTTGTCACCCCGAGTGGGACAGGTATGCCCAGATGTGGGTCCCATGCTCTTCATGCCACTGGAGTCACGTTATCCTGGCTGATAAGGGGTGAAACCCCGAAACCGGTCCTAGGATGCTAGTTTCCAGTCCAGGGAGGACCTGGCCTGGCAGTTCGAGCTGGACTGTTTCCATTGGGTGCAGGGTCAAGACTGATTTGCATATGGCTGGCTGCAAACTGGAGTTGCATGGTGAGCAAAGAAACTATGGATTTAGGCCCAGATCTCTGTACTGGGGTGAATGTATGACATTGTTCTGCATTCTGTCCATCAATTGTTCTTTTTGCATTTGTCACCCCGAGTGGTACGGGTATGCCCAGATGTGGGTCCCGTGCTCTCCATGCCTCTGGAGTCAAGCTATCCTGGCTGATGAGGGGTGAAACCCCGAAACCGATCCTAGGATGCTTGATTCCAGTCCAGGGAGGACCTGGCCTGGCTGTTCGGGCTGGACTGTTCCCATTGGGTTTAGGGTCAAGACTGATTTCCATAGGGCTGGTCCAAACTGAAATGGCATGGTGAGCAAAAAAATGATGGATTTAGCCCCAGATCTCTGTACTGGGGTGAATGTATGACATTGTTCTGCATTCTGTCCATCAATTGTTCTTTTTGCATTTGACACCCCGAGTGGGACGGGTATGCCCAGACATGGGTCACGTGCTCTCCATGCCACTGGAGTCAAGCTATCCTGGCTGATGAGGGGTGAAACCCCGAAACCGGTCCTAGGATGCTTGTTTCCAGTCCAGGGAGGACCTGGCCTGGCAGTTCGGGCAGGACTGTTCCCAATGGGTGCAGGGTCAAGACTGATTTGCATATGGCTGGGATGAAACTGGAATGGCATGGTGAGCAAAAGAACGATGGATATAGGCCCAGATCTCTGTACTGGGGTGAATGTATGACATTGTTCTGCATTCTGTCCATCAATTGTTCCTTTTACATTTGTCACCCCGTGTGGGACGGGTATGCCCAGACGTGGGTCCCGTGTTCTCCATGCCACTGTAGTCAAGCTATCCTGGCTGATGAGGGGTGAAACCCCGAAACCGGTCCTAGGATGCTTGTTTCCAGTCCAGGGAGAACATGGCCTGGCAGTTCGGGCTGGACTGTTCCCATTGGGGGCAGTGTCAAGACTGATTTGCATATGGCTGGGCCCAAACTGGAATGGCATGGTGAGCAAAAAAACGATGGATTTAGGCCCAGATCTCTGTACTGGGGTGAATGTATGACATTGTTCTGCATTCTATCCATCAATTGTTCTTTTTGCATTCGTCACCCCAAGTGGGACGAGTATGCCCAGACGTGGGTCCCGTGCTCTCCATGCCATTGAAGTCAAGCTATCCTGGCTGATGAGGGGTGAAACCCTGAAACCGGTCCTAGGATGCTTGTTTACAGTCCAGGGAGGACCTGGCCTGGCAGTTCGGGCTGGACTGTTCCCATTGGGTGCAGGGTCAACACTGATTTGCATATGGCTGTGCCCAAATTGGAATGGCATGGTGACCAAAAAAATGAAGGATTTAGGCCCAGATCTCTGTACTGGGGTGAATGTATGACATTGTTCTGCATTCTGTCCATCAATTGTTCTTTTTGCATTTGTCACCCCAAGTGGGACGGGTATGCCCAGATGTGGGTCATGTGCTCTCCATGCCACTGGAGTTAAGCTATCCTGGCTGATGAGGGGCGAAACCCCGAAACCGGTCCAAGGATGCTTGTTTCCAGTCCAGGCAGGACATGGCCTGGCAGTTCGGGCTGGATTGTTCCCATTGGGTGCAGGGTCAAGACTGATTTGCATATGGCTGGGCCCAAATTGGAATGGCATGGTGAGCAAAAAAACGATGGATTTAGGCCCAGATCTCTGTACTGCGGTGAATGTATGACATTGTTCTACATTTTGTCCATCAATTGTTCTTTTTGCATTTGTCTCCCCGAGTGGGACGAGTATGCCCAGACGTGGGTCCCGTGCTCTCCATGCCACTGTAGTCAAGCTATCCTGGCTGATGAGGGGTGAAACCCCGAAACCGGTCCAAGGATGCTTGTTTCCAGTCCAGGCAGGACATCACCTGGCAGTTCGGGCTGGACTGTTCCCATTGGGTGCAGGGTCAAGACTGATTTCCATATGGCTGGTCCCAAACTGAAATGGCATGGTGAGCAAAGAAATGATGGGTTTAGGCCCAGATCTCTGTACTGGAGTGAATGTATGACATCGTTCTGCATTATGTCCATCAATTGTTCTTTTTGCATTTGTCACCCCGAGTGGGACAGGTATGCCCAGATGTGGGTCCCATGCTCTTCATGCCACTGGAGTCATGTTATCCTGGCTGATAAGGGGTGAAACCCCGAAACCGGTCCTAGGATGCTTGTTTCCAGTCCAGGGAGGACCTGGCCAGGCAGTTCGAGCTGGACTGTTTCCATTGGGTGCAGGGTCAAGACTGATTTGCATATGGCTGGGCCGCAAACTGGAGTGGCATGGTGAGCAAAGAAACGATGGATTTAGGCCCAGATCTCTGTACTGGGGTGAATGTATGACATTGTTCTGCATTCTGTCCATCAATTGTTCTTTTTGCATTTGTCACCCTGAGTGGGACGGGTAAGCCCAGACGTGGGTCCCGTGCTCTCCATGCCTCTGGAGTCAAGCTATCCTGGCTGATGAGGGGTGAAACCCCGAAACCGATCCTAGGATGCTTGATTCCAGTCCAGGGAGGACCTGGCCTGGTTGTTCGGGCTGGACTGTTCCCATTGGGCTTAGGGTCAAGACTGATTTGCATAGGGCTGGGTCCAAACTGAAATGGCATGGTGAGCAAAAAATGATGGATTTAGCCCCAGATCTCTGTACTGGGGTGAATGTATGACATTGTTCTGCATTCTGTCCATCAATTGTTCTGTTTTTGCATTTGACACCCCGAGTGGGACGGGTATGCCCAGACGTGGGTCACGTGCTCTCCATGCCACTGGAGTCAAGCTATCCTGGCTGATGAGGGGTGAAACCCCGAAACCGGTCCTAGGATGCTTGTTTCAATTCCAGGGAGGACCTGGCCTGGCAGTTCCGGCAGGACTGTTCTCAATGGGTGCAGGGTCAAGACTGATTTGCATATGGCTGGGATGAAACTAGAATGGCATGGTGAGCAAAAGAACGATGGATATAGGCCCAGATCTCTGTACTGTGGTGAATGTATGACATTGTTCTACATTCTGTCCATCAATTGTTCCTTTTACATTTGTCACCCCGTGTGGGACGGGTATGCCCAGACGTGGGTCCCGTGTTCTCCATGCCACTGTAGTCAAGCTATCCTGGCTGATGAGGGGGGAAACCCCGAAACCGGTCCTAGGATGCTTGTTTCCAGACCAGGGAGAACATGGCCTGGCAGTTCGGGCTGGACTGTTCTCATTGTGGGCAGTGTCAAGACTGATTTCCATATGGCTGGGCCCACACTGGAATGGCATGGTGACCAAAAAAACTAAGGATTTAGGCCCAGATCTCTGTACTGGGGTGAATGTATGACATTGTTCTGCATTCTGTCCATCAATTGTTCTTTTTGCATTTGTCACCCCAAGTGGGACGGGTATGCCCAGATGTGGGTCACGTGCTCTCCATGCCACTGGAGTTAAGCTATCCTGGCTGATGAGGGGTGAAACCCGAAACCGGTCCTAGGATGCTTGTTTCCAGTCCAGGCAGGACCATGGCCTGGCAGTTCTGGCTGGATTGTTCCCATTG
This sequence comes from Calotriton arnoldi, assembly GCA_963921515.1. Classification (NCBI taxonomy): domain Eukaryota; kingdom Metazoa; phylum Chordata; class Amphibia; order Caudata; family Salamandridae; genus Calotriton; species Calotriton arnoldi. The sequence goes on from CAWUFW010000935.1 coordinate 1,885,408, forward strand.
GGTGCAGGGTCAAGACTGATTTGCATATGGCTGGGCCCAAATTGGAATGGCATGGTGAGCAAAAAACGATGGATTTAGGCCCAGATCTCTGTACTGCGGTGAATGTATGACATTGTTCTACATTTTGTCCATCAATTGTTCTTTTTGCATTTGTCTCCCCGAGTGGGACGAGTATGCCCAGACGTGGGTCCCGTGCTCTCCATGCCACTGTAGTCAAGCTATCCTGGCTGATGAGAGGTGAAACCCCGAAACCGGTCCTAGGATGCTTGTTCCCAGTCCAGGGAGGACGTGGCCTGGCAGTTCGGGCTGGACTGTTCCCTTTGGTTGCAGGGTCAAGACTGATTTGCATATGGCTGGGCCCAAACTGGAATGGCATGGTGAGCAAAAAAACTGATGGATTTAGGCCCAGATCTCTGTAGTGGGGTGAATGTATGACATTGTTCTGCATTCTGTCCTGTCAATTGTTCCTTTTGCATTTGTCACCCTGTGTGGGACGGGTATGCCCAGACGTGGGTCCCGTGTTCTCCATGCCACTGTAGTCAAGCTATCCTGGCTGATGAGGGGGGAAACCCCAAAACCGGTCCTAGGATGCTTGTTTCCAGTCCAGGGAGAACATGGCCTGGCAGTTCAGGCTGGACTGTTCCCATTAGGGGCAGGGTCAAGACTGATTTCCATATGGCTGGGCCCAAACTGGAATGGCATGGTGAGCAAAAAAACGATGGATTTAGGCCCAGATCTCTGTACTGGCGTGAATATATGACATTGTTCTGCATTCTATCCATCAATTGTTCTTTTTGCATTCGTCACCCCGTGTGGGACGGGTATGCCCAGACGTGGGTCCCGTGATCTCCATGCCACTGGAGTCAAGCTATCCTGGCTGATGAGGGGTGAAACCCCGAAACCGGTCCTAGGATGCTTGTTTCCAGTCCAGGGAGAACATGGCCTGGCAGTTCGGGCTGGACTGTTCCTATTGAGGCGCAGGGTCAAGACTGATTTCCATATGGCTGGGCCCAAACTGGAATGGCATGGTGAGCAAAAACGATGGATTTAGGCCCAGATCTCTGTACTGGGGTGAATGTATGACATTGTTCTGCATTCTATCCATCAATTGTTCTTTTTGCATTCGTCACCCCAAGTGGGACGAGTATGCCCAGACGTGGGTCCCGTGCTCTCCATGCCATTGAAGTCAAGTTATCCTGGCTGATGAGGGGGTGAAACCCTGAAACCGGTCCTAGGATTCTTGTTTACAGTCCAGGGAGGACCTGGCCTGGCAGTTCGGGCTGGACTGTTCCCATTCGGTGCAGGGTCAAGACTGATTTGCTTATGGCTGGGCCCAAATTGGAATGGCATGGTGACCAAAAAAACGAAGGATTTAGGCCCAGATCTCTGTACTGGGGTGAATGTATGACATTGTTCTGCATTCTGTCCATCAGTTGTTCTTTTTGCATTTGTCACCCCAAGTGGGACGGGTATGCCCAGACGTGGGTCACGTGCTCTCCATGCCACTGGAGTCAAGCTATCCTGTCTGATGGGGGGCGAAACCCCGAAACTGGTCCAAGGACGCTTGTTTCCAGTCCAGGTAGGACATGGCCTGGCAGTTCGGGCTGGATTGTTCCCATTGGGTGCAGGGTCAAGACTGATTTGCATGTGGCTGGGCCCAAATTGGAATGGCATGGTGAGCAAAAAAACGATGGATTTAGGCCCAGATCTCTGTACTGCGGTGAATGTATGACATTGTTCTACATTTTGTCCATCAATTGTTCTTTTTGCATTTGTCTCCCCGAGTGGGACGAGTATGCCCAGACGTGGGTCCCGTGCTCTCCATGCCACTGTAGTCAAGCTATCCTGGCTGATGAGAGGTGAAACCCCAAAACGGTCCTAGGATGCTTGTTCCCAGTCCAGGGAGGACGTGGCCTGGCAGTTCGGGCTGGACTGTTCCCTTTGGTTGCAGGGTCAAGACTGATTTCCATATGGCTGGGCCCAAACTGGAATGGCATGGTGAGCAAAAAAACTGAGGATTTAGGCCCAGATCTCTGTAGTGGGGTGAATGTATGACATTGTTCTGCATTCTGCCTGTCAATTGTTCCTTTTACATTTGTCACCCTGTGTGGGACGGGTATGCCCAGACGTGGGTCCCGTGTTCTCCATGCCACTGTAGTCAAGCTATCCTGGCTGATGAGGGGGGAAACCCCGAAACCGGTCCTAGGATGCTTGTTTCCAGTCCAGGGAGAACATGGCCTGGCAGTTCAGGCTGGACTGTTCCCATTAGGGGCAGGGTCAAGACTGATTTCCATATTGCTGGGCCCAAACTGGAATGTCATGGTGAGCAAAAAAACGATGGATTTAGGCCCAGATCTCTGTACTGGCGTGAATATATGACATTGTTCTGCATTCTATCCATCAATTGTTCTTTTTGCATTCGTCACCCCGTGTGGGACGGGTATGCCCAGACGTGGGTCCCGTGATCTCCATGCCACTGTAGTCAAGCTATCCTGGCTGATGAGGGGGGGAAACCCCGAAACCGGTCCTAGGATGCTTGTTTCCAGTCCAGGGAGAACATGGCCTGGCAGTTCGGGCTGGACTGTTCCTATTGGGGGCAGGGTCAAGACTGATTTCCATATGGCTGGGCCCAAACTGGAATGGCATGGTGAGCAAAAAAACGATGGATTTAGGCCCAGATCTCTGTACTGGGGTGAATGTATGACATTGTTCTGCATTCTATCCATCAATTGTTCTTTTTGCATTCGTCACCCCAAGTGGGACGAGTATGCCCAGACGTGGGTCCCGTGCTCTCCATGCCATTGAAGTCAAGCTATCCTGGCTGATGAGGGGGTGAAACCCTGAAACCGGTCCTAGGATTCTTGTTTACAGTCCAGGGAGGACCTGGCGTGGCAGTTCGGGCTGGACTGTTCCCATTCGGTGCAGGGTCAAGACTGATTTGCTTATGGCTGGGCCCAAATTGGAATGGCATGGTGACCAAAAAACGAAGGATTTAGGCCCAGATCTCTGTACTGGGGTGAATGTATGACATTGTTCTGCATTCTGTCCATCAGTTGTTCTTTTTGCATTTGTCACCCCAAGTGGGACGGGTATGCCCAGACGTGGGTCACGTGCTCTCCATGCCACTGGAGTCAAGCTATCCTGTCTGATGGGGGGCGAAACCCCGAAACTGGTCCAAGGACGCTTGTTTCCAGTCCAGGTAGGACATGGCCTGGCAGTTCGGGCTGGATTGTTCCCATTGGGTGCAGGGTCAAGACTGATTTGCATATGGCTGGGCCCAAATTGGAATGGCATGGTGAGCAAAAAAACGATGGATTTAGGCCCAGATCTCTGTACTGCAGTGAATGTAAGACATTGTTCTACATTTTGTCCATCAATTGTTCTTTTTGCATTTGTCTCCCCGAGTGGGACGAGTATGCCCAGACTTGGGTCCCATGCTCTCCATGCCACTGGAGTCAAGCTATCCTGGCTGATGAGGGGTGAAAGCCCGAAACCGGTCCTAGGATGCTGATTTCCAGTCCAGGGATGACCTGGCCTGACAGTTCGGGCTGGACTGTTCCCATTGGGTGCAGGGTCAAGACTGATTTGCATATGGCTCGTCCAAACTGAAATGGCATGGTGAGCAAAAAAACGATGGATTTAGGCCCAGATCTGTGTACTGGGGTGAATGTATGACATTGTTCTGCATTCTGTCCATCAATTGTTCTTGTTGCATTTGTCACCCCGAGTGGGACGGGTATACCCAGACGTGGATCCCATGCTCTCCATGTCACTGGAGTCACGTTATCCTGGCTAAGGGCTGAAACCCCAAAACCGGTCCTGGGATGCTTGTTTCCAGTCCAGGGAGGACCTGGCCAGGCAGTTTGAGCTGGACTGTTTCCATTGGGTGCAGGGTCAAGACTGATTAGCATATGGCTGGCCGCAAACTGGAATTGCATGGTGAGCAAAAAAACTCTGGATTTAGGCCCAGATCACTGTACTGGGGTGAATGTATGACATTGTTCTGCATTCGGTCCATCAATTGTTCTTTTTGCATTTGTCCCCCGAGTGGTACGGAAAGCCCAGACGTGGGTCCCGTGCTCTCCATGCCACTGGAGTCAAGCTATCCTGGCTGATGAGGGGTGAAACCCTGAAACCGATCATAGGATGCTTGTTTCCACTCCAGGGAGGACCTGGCCTGGCTGTTCGGGCTGGACTGTTCCCATTGGGTGTAGGGTCAAGACTGATTTCCATATGGCTGGTCCAAACTGAAATGGCATGGTGGGCAAAAAAATGATGGATTTAGCCCCAGAACTCTGTACTGGTGTGAATGTATGACATTGTTCCTCATTCTGTCCATCAATTGTTCTTTTTGCATTTGTCACCCCGAGTGGGACGAGTATGCCCAGGCGTGCGTCACGTGCTCTCCATGTCACTGGAGTCAAGCTATCCTGGCTGATGAGGGGTGAAACCCCGAAACCGGTCCTAGGATGCTTGTTTCCATTCCAGGGAGGACCTGGCCTGGCAGTTCCGGCTGGACTGTTCTCAATGGGTGCAGGGTCAAGACTGATTTGCATATGGCTGGGCTGAAACTGGAATGGCATGGTGAGCAAAAAAACGATGGATATAGGCCCAGATCTCTGTACTGGGGTGAATGTATAACATTGTTCTGCATTCTGTCCATCAATTGTTCCTTTTACATTTGTCACCCAGTGTTGGACGGGTATGCCCAGACGTAGGTCCCGTGTTCTCCATGCCACTGTAGTCAAGCTATCCTGTCTGATGAGGGGGGAAAACCCGAAACCGGTCCTAGGATGCTTGTTTCCAGTCCAGGGAGGAGATGGCCTGGCAGTTTGGGCTGGACTGTTCCCTTTGGGTGCAGGGTCAAGACTGATTTCCATATGGCTGGGCCCAAACTGGAATTGGATGGTGAGCAAAAAAACGATGGATTTAGGCCCAGATCTCTGTGCTGGGGTGAATGTATGACATTGTTCTGCATTCTGTCCATCAATTGCTCTTTTTGCATTGTCACCCCGAGTGGGACGAGTATGCCCAGACATGGGTCCCGTGCTCTCCATGCCACTGAAGTCAAGCTATCCTGGCTGATGAGGGGTGAAACCCTAAAACAGTCCTAGGATGCTTGTTTACAGTCCAGGGAGGACCTGGCCTGGCAGTTCGGGCTGGAGTGTTCCCATTGGGTGCAGGGTCAAGACTGATTTGAATATGGCTGGGCCCAAATTGGAATGGCATGGTGAGCAAAAAAGCGATGGATTTAGGCCCACATATCTGTACTGGGGTGAATGTATGACATTGTTCTGCATTCTGTCCATCAATTGTTCTTTTTGCATTTGTCACCCCAAGTGGGACGGGTATGCCCAGACGTGGGTCACGTGCTCTCCATGCCACTGGAGTCAAGCTATCCTGGCTGATGAGGGGTGAAACCCCGAAACCGGTCCAAGGATGCTTGTTTCCAGTCCAGGCAGGACATGACCTGGCAGTTCGGGCTGGACTGTTCCCATTGGGTGCAGGGTCAAGACTGATTTCCATATGGCTGGTCCCAAACTGAAATGGCATGGTGAGCAAAGAAATGATGGGTTTAGCCCCAGAACTCAGTACTGGTGTGAATGTATGACATTGTTCTGCATTCTGTCCATCAATTGTTCTTTTTGCATTTGTCACCCCGAGTGGGACGAGTATGCCCAGACGTGCGTCACGTGCTCTCCATGTCACTGGAGTCAAGCTATCCTGGCTGATGAGGGGTGAAACCCCGAAACCGGTCCTAGGATGCTTGTTTCCATTCCAGGGAGGACCTGGCCTGGCAGTTCCGGCTGGACTGTTATCAATGGGTGCAGGGTCAAGACTGATTTGCATATGGCTGGGCTGAAACTGGAATGGCATGGTGAGCAAAAAAACGATGGATATAGGCCCAGATCTCTGTACTGGGGTGAATGTATAACATTGTTCTGCATTCTGTCCATCAATTGTTCCTTTTACATTTGTCACCCAGTGTTGGACGGGTATGCCCAGACGTAGGTCCCGTGTTCTCCATGCCACTGTAGTCAAGCTATCCTGTCTGATGAGGGGGGAAACCCCGAAACCGGTCCTAGGATGCTTGTTTCCAGTCCAGGGAGGAGATGGCCTGGCAGTTCGGACTGGACTGTTCCCATTGGGTGCAGGGTCAAGACTAATTTCCATATGGCTGGGCCCAAACTGGAATTGGATGGTGAGCAAAAAAACGATGGATTTAGGCCCAGATCTCTGTACTGGGGTGACTGTATGACATTGTTCTGCATTCTGTCCTTCAATTGTTCTTTTTGCATTTGTCACCCCCAGTGGGACGAGTATGCCCAGACGTGGGTCCCGTGCTCTCCATGCCACTGAAGTCAAGCTATCCTGGCTGATATGGGGTGAAACCCTGAAACAGTCCTAGGATGCTTGTTTACAGTCCAGGGAGGACCTGGCCTGGCAGTTCGGGCTGGACTGTTCCCATTGGGTGCAGGGTCAAGACTGATTTGAATATGGCTGGGCCCAAATTGGAATGGCATGGTGAGCAAAAAAACGATGGATTTAGGCCCAGATATCTGTACTGGGGTGAATGTATGACATTGTTCTGCATTCTGTCCATCAATTGTTCTTTTTGCATTTGTCACCCCAAGTGGGACGGGTATGCCCAGACGTGGGTCACGTGCTCTCCATGCCACTGGAGTCAAGCTATCCTGGCTGATGAGGGGTGAAACCCCGAAACCGGTCCAAGGATGCTTGTTTCCAGTCCAGGCAGGACATGACCTGGCAGTTCGGGCTGGACTGTTCCCATTGGGTGCAGGGTCAAGACTGATTTCCATATGGCTGGTCCCAAACTGAAATGGCATGGTGAGCAAAGAAATGATGGGTTTAGGCCCAGATCTCTGTACTGGGGTGAATGTATGACATCGTTCTGCATTCTGTCCATCTATTGTTCTTTTTGCATTTGTCGCCCTGAGTGGGACGAGTATGCCCAGACGTGGGTCCCATGTTCTCCATGCCACTGGAGTCAAGCATTCCTGGCTGATGAGGGGTGAAACCCCGAAACCGGTCCTAGGATGCTTGTTTCCAGTCCAGGGAGGACCTGGCCAGGCAGTTCGAGCTGGACTGTTTCCATTGGGTGCAGGGTCTATACTGATTTGAATGTGGCTGGCCGCAAACTGGAGTTGCATTGTGAGCAAAGAAACTATGGATTTAGGCCCAGATCTCTGTACTGGGGTGAATGTATGACATTGTTCTGCATTCTGTCCATCAATTGTTCTTTTTGCATTTGTCACCCTGAGGGGTAGGGGTAAGCCTAGACGTGGGTCCCGTGCTCTCCATGCCTCTGGAGTCAAGCTATCCTGGCTGATGAGGGGTGAAACCCCGAAACCGATCCTAGGATGCTTGATTCCAGTCCAGGGAGGACCTGGCCTGGTTGTTCGGGCTGGACTGTTCCCATTGGGTTTAGGGTCAAGACTGATTTCCATAGGGCTGGTCCAAACTGAAATGGCATGGTGAGCAAAAAAATTATGGATTTAGGCCCAGATCTCTGTACTGGGGTGAATGTATGACATTGTTCTGCATTCTGTCCATCAATTGTTCTTTTTGCATTTGTCACCCTGAGGGGTACGGGTAAGCCTAGACGTGGGTCCCGTGCTCTCCATGCCTCTGGAGTCAAGCTATCCTGGCTGATGAGGGGTGAAACCCCGAAACCGGTCCTAGCATGCTTGTTTCAATTCCAGGGAGGACCTGGCCTGGCAGTTCGGGCAGGACTGTTCTCAATGGGTGCAGGGTCAAGACTGATTTGCATATGGCTGGGATGAAACTGGAATGGCATGGTGAGCAAAATAACGACGGATATAGGCCCAGATCTCTGTACTGTGGTGAATGTATGACATTGTTCTGCATTCTGTCCATCAATTGTTCCTTTTACATTTGTCACCCCGTGTGGGACGGGTATGCCCAGACGTGGGTCCCGTGTTCTCCATGCCACTGTAGTCAAGCTATCCTGGCTGATGAGGGGGGAAACCCCGAAACCGGTCCTAGGATGCTTGTTTCCAGACCAGGGAGAACATGGCCTGGCAGTTCGGGCTGGACTGTTCCCATTGGGGGCAGTGTCAAGACTGATTTCCATATGGCTGGGCCCAAACTGGAATGGCATGGTGAGCAAAAAAACGATGGATTTAGGCCCAGATCTCTGTACTGAGGTGAATGTATGACATTGTTCTGCATTCTATCCATCAATTGTTCTTTTTGCATTCGTCACCCCAAGTGGGACGAGTATGCCCAGATGTGGGTCCCGTGCTCTCCATGCCATTGAAGTCAAGCTATCCTGGCTGATGAGGGGGGAAACCCTGAAACCGGTCCTAGGATGCTTGTTTACAGTCCAGGGAGGACCTGGCCTGGCAGTTCGGGCTGGACTGTTCCCATTGGGTGCAGGGTCAAGACTGATTTGCATATGGCTGTGCCCAAATTGGAATGGCATGGTGACCAAAAAAACGAAGGATTTAGGCCCAGATCTCTGTACTGGGGTGAATGTATGACATTGTTCTGCATTCTGTCCATCAATTGTTCTTTTTGCATTTGTCACCCCAAGTGGGACGGGTATGCCCAGACGTGGGTCACGTGCTCTCCATGCCACTGGAGTTAAGCTATCCTAGCTGATGAGGGGCGAAACCCCGAAACCGGTCCAAGGATGCTTGTTTCCAGTCCAGGCAGGACATGGCCTGGCAGTTCGGGCTGGATTGTTCCCATTGGGTGCAGGGTCAAGACTGATTTGCATATGGCTGGGCCCAAACTGGAATGGCATGGTGAGCAAAAAAAACGATGGATTTAGGCCCAGATCTCTGTACTGCGGTGAATGTATGACATTGTTCTACATTTTGTCCATCAATTGTTCTTTTTGCATTTCTCTCCCCGAGTGGTACGAGTATGCCCAGACGTGGGTTCCGTGCTCTCCATGCCACTGTAGTCAAGCTATCCTGGCTGATGAGAGTTGAAACCCCAAAACGATCCTAGGATGCTTGTTTCCAGTCCAGGGAGGACGTGGCCTGGCAGTTCGGGCTGGACTGTTCCCTTTGGTTGCAGGGTCAAGACTGATTTCCATATGGCTGGGCCCAAACTGGAATGGCATGGTGAGCAAAAAAACTGAGGATTTAGGCCCAGATCTCTGTACTGGGGTGAATGTATGACATTGTTCTGCATTCTGTCTGTCAATTGTTCTTTTTTCTTTTTTTTTTTAGAAAGTTGGCATTTTCCTGCATGAACCAAAAGTACCATTCTACCAGTGTCATCTGACTGTTAAGGGCTCTCCTGTAATGAGATGTGTACTGCTCCCAGACTGTGGAAAAAAGGCTTGGGGGCTGGGAGATGTTTTTTGCCCTAAAAGGATGGCCATCTTGATTGTACCCAGAAATTTAATCAAACATCAGAAGGTACCTACCCTTTCACAAACATATGTAACTCACACCTAGGCTTGCCCCTTCACTGGCACCAATCCCATTTGAAACGGGCTAACCCCAGAACCTGTTGAGAGGGAAGGTTTGCCCATTATACTACTACTCTGTGTGGGCCCATGGAGCGCTGCACAGGGGATGAAAGATTTTGCCATATTGGGTTTAGGTAGAGAGGGGCACTGTGGAAGGGTTTACAGTAAAGCACACAGAAAGTGATGCAAAAATGGGTGGGGGCACCCTGGGAACTTTTATACCATTGACTAAGGAGCCTGAAGCCCCCTTCTACCATCTGGTACAGGGCATAAAAGTGAAACCCATAGTACGCTCTTCAGAAAACCACTGGACCTGTGGAAGACAGAGAAAGGACTGCACCTGTTGTTGAATCTGTGGCAAGAAACCCTATGTGATGGACCTGCTCCCCACTGGTACCCATGATAAAAGAGGCGACTACAAGGGCCAGTTGGCTAGCCTCCTGTTCAGATCCAGGACCACAAAAGCTGCAAAAAGCCTAAATCTCTACTGGGCCAAGCTGAACAGTTCCAAATGGATTTGCCCTGGACCCTGCTGGTGGCTTCTGGGAGACTGAGTCCTAACCCCTGATGTAGCGGAAACTGCATTTCATTTGTAGGGGTGCATCATAATCACACGGGTAGGCCGCACCTGTATATAATCTTTGTTGTATTAATATAGAGTATAGAATTGTGAACGTGAATAAAATGAAATGTGATGTGTTTAAGCCATTACCACATAATGTGGAAAGTTTAACATAATACGTGAATGTAACTACCGGAACTATTAATGTGGAGTGTTACACTTGTGAAATGTATTAACGTGGTAACGTGGTGTATTTTAGGCCATTGCAAGTAACATGAAGAATCAACATAGGGAAATAAATATAACTAGTAGAACCCTTTACGTAAAGAACTCATGTTGTGTAACTGACATTTACTCATGTGCTAAATGTGATTATTAATTGCATAGTGTCATATGTACTTAAAACATTAACTGGAAATATCTTATTTTCCATGTAAACCCGCACCATTGTGCAATGCTTTTCTTATGTTAGCTGAAAATCGTAGGCCTGAAATGCAAGTTCCTGAGACTCTCGCTTTAGAATTAACTGTTGAATTTCATGTGTATTGTGACTGTTCTTTTTCACGTTTTGTGTTGTAGGTGAAGAAGCGCGCTTGTGAGCTGGAATTATGTCTTTGTTTTACTAGTTAGGCAACGAGAGAAGAAATTACAATCGTGTGGCTTGAGTCGATAAAGGAAGGTCATTGTGCTTCACACAGAAGAAGACCTGGGAACCAAGGACAAATTGTACCGAGAAAAGAGCACCGTTGTCCCGTGGGAAACACCTTCAGGATCTTGCCCAGAGGATATGGCGTGACCTGCAATGGATTCTGAGGATGTTTCTGACGAATAATGTGTCGCTGGGAATAGGGAGTGTGCCCACTTCTCCTTTGCCTACAGAGAGAGAGAGAGAGCATCTTAGATCGAGCTCTGTCTTTCGATAGTGGCTTTATGCTACCTGACCCCCATTTGATGGTGGAAAGACTTTTTAGGAAGACTCCACATGCTGACACCTTTTTATCCTCTCTTTCTGAAATGCTTAAATAGGATGTCACCTTAGTGATAGAGTAGGGATAGATTAAATCATTTTACTCACCAACCCTCGATGCAGGGCAACTTGGACACATTTTTTCTGATCCTCTGTATTCTGCTTCTTGAACTATTTGTATTACTTATGCTGCATCGTCGAACTGTATATGCAGATTTGGCTTTATGCTAATTCCAATGTATGTCTACACCCCTGTCTTGAGGTGTCTCTACATTCAGTTGTTTTTGGCTTTGTAATAAATTAACTAAACTTATTTAGCTGTCCGGGAGTTATGTACCAAGAGAGTTAATTGTAATTTGGTTGTAACTTAAAGCATGTTCTCCCCTTTACACTTTCATGCTGCAAAAACAAAGCATCCGATTGTGACTCTAGAACAGGTCTCAAACTTATGGGACTGGCCCTTTCACCCCATGTGGTGCCCATATGGTCCTGGACCCATAGCTGGTGTAAGTGTGTACCCTTTCCCCCTCTGAAATTGCAAGACTGGACACGTAGAAACGTCTTCCAAACTTTCTGCAAAACGAACCAGAGGCTCTCACCAGACCATGGCCACGCTGCAGTCACCATTCTCAAACTGCCTGTCGGACTCAACTGGCTGGTTCACCCTGCAGAAAGGATCTCAACTTTACAAAAAGGCTCTAAGTCTGAATGTTGAGGGCTTCACCAAGGCCAACGCTGAACAGCACCCTCATGACGATGACTCCTTCCTGGGCCCCAGCTTCAGACTTCACCTGCTCCGAGATTTCCTGTCTTCGACACCGAGATCCTAGAACTTCCCACTGAAGCTGAGGCTCCCATCGACATCCTGTGCTTCACTCGTCCGACGTAAACAACTCAGGAAAAAGCCATTACAACGGGGTTACAAACATGTCATGCCATTACCACGAAGCTATTACCATGCATATTCCTTTACCACGCATGCCTTTAGCACGCATGCCTTTACAATGAATTTCCCTCAGAAGGCATGAGTGATAAAGGCATATGCGTAGGGAACGTTTAGGCATGCTGAGTAAACACAAATCCTGCCCCGCCTCACTTATGGGCTGTTTAGCACCTCGCGGCAGCAGGACTGTAAGTCTATGCCGACGCTCAAAGTTCAGTCATTCTCACAGTGTCTGTGAGTGTCTGAGTGATGCTCTGCATATAGATATATGTATATACATATTATATATATATGACCATTGACTTACTATTGAGGTTTGTTTGATCGGCTTGGTGATATGGTGGTTTGGAATGTGCAATACTTTAAAGATAAGAGCTCCTTTACTGATTGGGCAGTTACGTCACAGTATAGAGTAGCCTGATTAAACATCAGGTGAATTGTTTCAGCATTGACTAGACCTTCATCCTGCGGCAGCCACTTTGGGGAGGAATTGCCTCGAGCATTTATTTTTTAGGAGTAAATCTGTCACACGTTCCGACTATTGCTCACCTTATGGCAATCTAGAAATGCTGCGCTAGAGTTCACAGCGCTGTATACCATAGTGCTCTCCTGCTGTAGCGGTGACGCTCATACCATTAGTTTGGCTATTGACGATCTAGTGTTCAGATTGTACGCACACGCATTCCACAGTGCATTCTGTAGCCACTTTTATGGTGATGTGCACTTCTTGGATAATTAACATTGTTTAAACTTTGGGTGCATCATACTCCTGCAAAACACACAAGACTGATTTGCATTTGGCTATGTCTGAACTGGGGTGGCGTGGTGAAGCAAAATAACTATGGATTAAACCCAGATCTGTGACTGGGGGTGAATGTTTGCCAATGTGCAGCATTCCGTCCATCATCTTGTGTGTTTTGCATTTTGCCCTATGTGGGAAGGGTATGCCCAGACGTGGGTCCCGTGCTCACTACACCACTGGAGTCAAGCTATCCTGGCTGATGAAGGCTGATAGCCTGAAACCGGTCCTAGGATGCTTGATTCCGGTCCAGGGAAGACATGGCTTGGCGGTTCGGTCTGGACTGTTCCCATGAGGCACAGGGTCAAGACTGATTTGCATATGGCTATGTCTGAACTCGGGTGGCGTGGTGAAGCAAAATAACGATGGATTAAACCCAGATCTGTGACTGGGGGTGAATGTTTGCTAATGTGCAGCATTCCGTCCATCATCTTGTGTGTTTTGCATTTTGCCCTATGTGGGAAGGGTATGCCCAGACGTGGGTCCCGTGCTCACTACACCACTGGAGTCAAGCTATCCTGGCTGATGAAGGCTGATAGCCTGAAACCGGTCCTAGGATGCTTGATTCCGGTCCAGGGAAGACATGGCTTGGAGGTTCGGTCTGGACTGTTCCCATGAGGCACAGGGTCAAGACTGATTTGCATATGGCTATGTCTGAACTCGGGTGGCGTGGTGAAGCAAAATAACGATGGATTAAACCCAGATCTGTGACTGGGGGTGAATGTTTGCCAATGTGCAGCATTCCGTCCATCATCTTGTGTGTTTTGCATCATACTCCTGCCTTTGTCAGGATGCACTTCTTGCGCCATGGTGATGCGCACACCTCAGACGATTTTAGTGAAATGCTCACTGGTGAGTCAAGAAATTCGTTGAAAATGTTGACATTGTGGTGGTATGCGTGGTGACTGTATGCGTGGTAGTGCCGTTTATAATGTGTCCTTATGAATGTGCATTGTAATGGCATGCATGGTAATGGGGTGCGTGGTAGTGGGTCATGGGTGGTAGAGTTCGCGTTGTAAAGGCATGCGTGGAAAATGTATGTGTTGTTCCATCATACAACCAAAGAAGCCCATCTTCCCATAAAGCAACCGCTAACTGCTGATGACCTCGTTGACGAGGACTTTTCACAAGAAAATAGTCTAAATCAGAGAGTAAACTATCCACCCAGGTGAACCTGATCCCTCTATCTGACCCATGTTCCATCGTGGTTAGTCTTAAACTTTGGCTTAAATCCGATTAACTCGACCAGATATCTGCATTGGCCATTTGTGCTTTTGGTGCTAGAAACATCTCAAACTTTGAAAACTCATATCTCCAGTTCCCTACATCCCATTTTTGTCGTTTTGGTGTGTATTTGTTCATTACAATTTTCCCTGTTTTTTTATAAATTGGAGAGGGATTGTTATTGTATTGTAATTCCTACTTTTTACCTGCTTTGGTACTGATTAATAGTTTGCAAACCTGTCTGCTCTGTGGTACAGCTACCAAGTGTTGAGCTCAGGCTTAAATTATTGAGACCTAACTGGACCTAGTGCGGAGTTGTGGCATTATTACTTGGTGAGTACCAACAAGCTCTCCAAATAATAATAAACTTTCTCACATTGGTGTTCAGCAGTGTGATCCAGAATTTCTGTTTAGCAGTACCACTCAGCTACTAAACTAGAAATTTAAAAATCCCTAAATTTGCAAAACAAAATTGTTTTTTAATTGGCATTATGTCTTTGGTTAGGTAGTTTTTGATGTCTCTAAATTATTCCTGATTCCAATGTTTGCACTTTTTAAAAGTTTAAATGGAACACAGTGTTGGAGCGGGCTTCCTTGGCAGATCTCACAGTGGGTGAGATAAATGTCCTATGCCAGGAGAGGAAATTGAACCTAGGCCAGAAAGCCAAGAAGGCAGACTCTGAAAAGGCCATCAGGTCCTGGGAAGAAGCTTGCCTAGCCCTGATCAACTCTGATACAGAGGAAACTCCAGGAGATTAGAATGGAGATGAAGATTATCACTCACTTCAGCATACTCATTCAAGGGTACTGCGCAGAGCTGGAAATAAGAGGAGCTCAGCCAGTACCAGCAAACTGAAATGTCTTTTCACCAAAGAGAGCTAGAGTCCCAGCTGGCAGGCATAGTTCTGGAAGAGAAAAAAACTTGCTCTTGAAGACAAAAAACTGGTCTTAGAGTAGAAGAAGGTCAGAATGAGCCTTATGGCCAGTAACAATGGTGGCAGTAATGAAAAGGTACCTGCAAAGGGGGCCTAACACACCTCGCTTGCCCAAGGGCATTATGCCTAGCTTTGTGGTGGGTGATGACATAGATAAATGGTGTGTCTCTTTAGAGCAGGCTTGCAGAATGGGAACAGTGGTTCCACAACACTGGGGTTCTATGCTGTGCGAGTTAGTTCCTGTAGTGGAGAGGGATAAGCTACTGACTCTAAAGGAGGGGGTAGCTGACTCCTAACAACATATGAGAAATACCCTAGTTGAAGCATACACCAGACCAGTATTGCAAAAAGTTCAGAGGCACCCAGAAGGATGCACAACAGACCTGGGTAGATTTTTTGCATATCTAAGTGAAGGCACTAGAATGCTGGATAACAGGCAATAAAGTTACAACTTATGATGGGCTGTATAATCTGATTGTCAAAGAGCACATCTTGAGTAACTGTTCTTTAGAGTTGTAACATCAACATCTAGTGGTTTCTAACCCCTGAGAGCTTGGTAAACCAACTGATTGGTGGGTGCGCACACATGTATCCAAAAGTCTCTTGGGGTGATCTTAAGAAATGGGGACAGGCCCCCCAACAGGGAAAGAGGGATGTACCAAAGATAAAAAGGAGTTCTCTCAAAGGCCCCAGAAACCTGTCCAAGAAGGAGAGACCCAAGCCTTTGCCAAAGTGGGGAGTGTATAAAAGAAAAAGCCATTTGACCATGTGAAGACTGGGTTGTGTTTGCACTGTGTATGGAGATTCTGTATGTTTCAAAAAGCCTCCTCTTATGGTCAGTCCCCAGGGATTTCATGTGTAGGAATTGGGGTGGATGTTTGCTTAGGGGAAACCAGAGGTTACATTGTAGCCACTTTAGTCTCAGTGAATAAGGTGCATATTGAAGCCCTGGCCACCCGACCTCACAGTATGGTGAAGAACAGGCAATGGCCTAACATCAACGGGATCGAAGTAGAAGCTCTGACAGATACAGTGGCCAGCATGACCACTGAGGTGAATAGGCTGGTTTTCCCAGGGCAAATTATCCTTGATGTCCTCCATAAAGTGATCAACACTGACAATGAGGTGAAGTTCTATCCCATGGCAATGGTCAATTTTAGTTGGGAAGAGTTACTTGCCTTAAAAAGGTAAATCCTGCCATCCTAGCGGAGTGTGTGTTGAGAAATTACACTAGCAACCTCTGATTGGTCTTAGGTGGAAAGGAAAACCCATGCAGAAACGCTGGGGCTCCCTGAGTGGGAGTGTATGGCCACAATGCCCCATACAGCACGGCAGGGAAGTGAGGGTAGCCAAGAGTCTTGAACAATTTCTCAGGTCCTCCAACCAAAAGTGGGTGCAATAGGCGTGGGAGACCAGCCTCAAAAGTACCTATGACCCACAATCAATCTGACCCCACAAAGGAGGATCTGGGACCTGTAGAGGAAGAAGCCTCCCTAAGAGACCTGCCAGAGATTGCTGAACTGCAAGGAGCAGAAAAACCCTCCAGGTAAGAATTTTGCCAAGGGCACAACATCTTCGCTACTCTTGAAGGTCTTTGGCACCAGGCTGAATCCCATGCCCAAGGTGACACCAGTGGAACTTGCAGGATCTACTGATAGGACGTTGTCCTGTACAGTGAGGCAAGGGACCCAAAGCCTAGAGCATCCAGGAGACAAGTGGTCCCCCAGCACTATATGGCCTTCCTCCTGAATTTAGCCCATGACATCCCCTTAGCTCATCATTCGAGGCAGACCAAGACCAAGGACAGGTTAGTCAACTACTTCTACTGGCCCCAGATTTCTGAGAAAGTGAAGGAGGTCTGTTGTCCCTGTACCATTTGCCAAGCCAGTGCAAGTTTGAAGGGCAACCCAAGGATTCCCTAATTCCAGTGCCCTGGTTAGTACTCCCTTTGAAAAGGTGGGGATCAACATTGTTGGTCCCCTGAACCCACCAAATACTTCAGGTAATAGGTTAATTTTAGTGGTGGTGGACCATACCACAAGGTATCCTGAAGGAACATCTCTGAGGACAGTGACTCTTCCCTCAGTGGCTAAAGCCCTGTTTGGTGTTTTCAGCAGAGAAGGGTTCTCCAAAGAGGTAATGTCCGACGGGGGCACAAACTTCATGGCTGAGCACTTGTTGATTGTGGGGGACTTACAAGTACACCACCCTTTATCACCCTGGACCAAAGGTGTTGTGGATAGTTTCCACAAGACATTAATTGTAAGAGCTTGGGGTTGCCTGAAAACCTCAGTAAGAAGTGTGATATCTTACTCCTGTGCCTTTTGTTTGCCTAAAGGAAGGTACCACAAAAGGGAGTGGGCTCCAGCCCCTTTGAATTTTTGTATGGGCACCTGGCTAGAGGTCCATTGAGCCTGGTCGGAAAAAACCTCTCAAAAAACCAAACAGGACATAGTATACTGTCTGCTAGGTCTGCACTCTCGCATGGCAGAGTACTTTAAAAAGGCTAGCCAGAACTTAGGTCACCCAGGAGCTTGTTAAACACTGGTATGATCAAAAAGCTTCCCTGGGGGAGTGCCAGCCAGGTCAGAAAGATTAGGTGGGGGAACCTTTGGCTCCCAGCCCCCTCGAGGACAAGTGGACTATTCCCTACACGGTGATGGAAAAGATGGGAGAGGTCACTGCCCTGGTGGATATGGGCACTCCAAGACACCCCCACATGTGACCCATGTTAACCGTTTAAAACTACACTGTGACAGGGCAGACATGACCACGCTCATGTTGACTGATGGAGGGGAGTAGGAGGAGACAGTGAACATCTCCACAATCTCTTATCGAGTGCTGGCAAGAATGGTCAGTGAAGGGACTAGTCCTCTCTCCCACACTGACTTATTGAGCCATCCAGTAGTCTCTGGTACAGCCCTGTGGGGCTCGTGCCCAAGGCCAACCCAAAAGGGGGGACCCAGAGCTCAGATTCTGCATAGACCAGAGGGCACTCACTGCTGTCACCAAGACTGACTCACACCTTAGCCTCACAGCGTTGAGCTCATTGACAAACTAGGGCTGCTAAGAACCTCAGTAATCCTGATCTCACTTCTGGGTACTGCCAGATTGCCCTAGCTTGGGGAGCAAATGAGAGGTCAGCATTCTCCACCTCTGAGGGCCACTTTCAGTTTAAAGTAATGCCCTTTGGTCTGAAGAATGCCCTTGCCACCTTCCTAAGGCTGGTGAACAGGTTACTGTCTGGAATGGAGGCCTTAGGTGCAGCTTAACTTGATGAGAAAGCTGTCCTTATCTCCACTTAGCAGGACTACCTGCCCCACCTCAGGGAAGTGCTTCAGGCCCTGCAACAGGCAGGCCTGACTGTCAAGGCCAGCAAGGATGTGTGGTGCACTTTGTTGGTGGGGGGGATGTGCAGCCTTTCCAACCCAAGATCGAGATCCAAACCATCATGGCTTGGGAGCTTATCAAAACCCAATCCCATGTCAGAGCCTTTCTGGGCCTGATTGGGTATTACAGGAGATTTGTGATGGGGTATGTCGCCCACTGACATAACTCACCTTAAAGAAACAACCCATCAAGGTCATTTGGACTAAAGAGTGTCAGAAGGTCTTTGACATCCTAAAAGAGGCCCTGCATATAGCACCTGTACTCAAGGGGCAGATTTATAAGCCCCTTGCGCTGCCAGTGCGTCACATTTTGTGATGCACCGGTAGCGCATTTTTCTGCCCCATATTTACAAGGACAGGAAAAGCCACTGTGCTGCATTCTGAAGCACACATAGAACGAGGAAATAACCTCTAATGATTGTTTATGTACAGGAAGGTGTCCCTTCCTGTATATAAACGATACTTTAAATAAATGACGTTTTACAAGTTCTATATGTGCTAATGCAGCACACATAGAAGTTGGAAAACGCCATTTCTGATTGTTTATGTGTAGGAAGGAAACCTTCCTGCACATAAACAATCTCCCCACGACGCAGGCATCCTTGCACCGTGGTGCAAGGGTGCCTGTGCCGGCGCATGGCAGCAGTTTGTGCGCCAGCGCAGGGGGAAGCACAGAAATGCAACATATTGTTGTAAATATGTTGCATCCCTGTGCTTTGAAAGTGACGCAGTGCAGAACTGCAAAATGGCTTGCGGCACGCACTGAGTCACTTTCCTTGTAAATCTGGCCCAAAGTGCCTGACATTAGCAGGACAAGTATGGTCCAGACAGATTCCTCAGACCATGGGATTGGGGCAGTATTGTCAGAGCTGAATAATGAGGGCCAGGATCAACCAGTTGCCTTTATTAGTGGGCAGCTCCTACCCATGGAGCAGCACTGAATTGCCACTGAGAGGGAAGCCTTAGTCCCTCAAGAAGCTGAGACCCTACCTGTTTGTGGCTCACTTTAAGGTTCAAACCTACCACCGGCCTCTCCAATGGCTAATGCAGATGATAGGAGAAAACCCCAATAAGGAATAGACTTTACAGTGGAACACAGACCTGGGACTGACCATGCCAATGCAGATGGCCTTTCCAGATTATTCTGCTAGGATGATGAGAATTATGAAGTAAATTGTTAAATTGCTCCTCACCTTTCATCTGGAGGGGGGCCATGAAAGAAAATGCCTCTTTTTGAATGTTTACCCCCCATTTTTGTGAACTGACATGGCTGGTTTTTGGACTTTGTACACTGGGACCCTGCTAACCAGCATGTGCTCTGACCCCTAAAAATCTGCGGAAATTGGGTAACGATTTTAATTGACACATTTAACTTATCTGCAAGTCCCTATTATATGGTACTTAGTGTATGCAGGGCCTATAAATTAAAAGTCATCCGTGAAGTGCAGGACCTACCGTCCTACCACTAAAGTGACAAGGCAAACTCCTGCAGGCTGAGTGCTGCATCTAGTGGATTCAAAGTTGTCTAACCCCAGCTTACCCAGAGAGCTGGTTAAGTCTGAAATGTCCCTGGTGTAATCCTAAGAAAGGTGGTGAAGCCCCCAACTGCTGAAAGAGGAGAGCAACAAGGATAAAAAGAAGCAAATATCTCAAGGGCTCTAAAAACCTGGCAAATAACGGGAGTCACAAACCTTTGCCAAAACTAAGGGGCATATTAACAAGGGCCTTATCTCAGTTTTTTTGGCTTTAAAAGCCAAAAAAGCGGAGATAATATTATCGCCCTATCTACAAGGGGATGCTAACATGCATTAGCGCATGTTAGCACCCGTTTTCCCGACGCCTCGCTGTGCATCTCTAATGAGATGCAAAGTGGGCGTCACTGGGCAGTACTGGGCGAAAACCGCTGTTTTCACCAAAACTAACGTCTGCTAAAATCCTGACCCATGTATGTTTAACATGGGGGTGGATTCTTGTGTTACGACCACAGGGTCGTATCATCAAGCATATCGCCGTTTTGCAGGGAACATCGCTGGAAAACCAGCGATGTTCCCTGCAAAACAGCGATTTCCCCGCTATCGCTGGAATTTACATCGCCCTGGAGAAACGCGTTGTTAATAACGCGCTAACAGGGCGATAAATTCCAGTGATAGACGGCGATAAATACAAAAGCGCTAAGCGCGCTTTGCGTTATTTATCGCCGTCCTTGCTGATATGCCCCTAAGTCAGGAGTGTATAAAGAGAAGAATCTTTTGGCCATGTGAATGCTGCGTGTGACTAGACTGTCAAGAAGTGAGACTCTGTATGTTCCAAAAAAGACCCTCTGTGGTGGGCAGTGCCCAGGCATTACAAGTGTAGAAACTGGGGTGGACATTTCCCCAGGGGAAACCAGGGGCTAAATTTATTAACATTTCACGCAACACAACACAGCAAGACACCTTGTTGTGTTATGTGTAAGGGAGAGTGCAGGAATGCTCTCTGCCTGCGCTGGTGCACAAACCACTGCCTACCACCAATGTAGGAACTCTTGCACAATGGAGCAAGGGTGCCTGTGCTACAGGCAGGATTGTTTTTGGCCAGGAAGGGACCCTTCCTGCATTAAGACAATCCTCTGAGGCTGTTTCCTCTTTCTATGTGTGCTGCAAAATGCAGCACACATAGCAAGTGAAAAGAACTAGTTATTCCTCCCCTGGGAAGCCATAGCATTCTGATGCTTTCCCAGGCTTACCAGTATTGGTAAATCTGGGAATAATTCAGAATTGATGGGTGAATGTGTGGGAACACCCATGCTCCACCCATGGAACGCCTCCCTCTTATCCAGTAATGCCAAGGATGTATCAGTAGAGGGAGTAGTCCTCTCTCAACCACCAACTGCCCATTAATATGGGGCAAGGAACATGCCCAGAATATTCATAGAATGTTCCCTGAACCAATGCCTCTTCTCCAGAGTTTTAATGTTCACATAGACGTAAGTCCCTTCTGGGTTATACCAGGACCGATGCATATTGTGGGGAAGGTCAGCCCCAACCTTTTTAGCAGGGTTGCATTATTGTTGTTGCCTGTTCCCTTCAAGGTTGGTAAGACAACTATGCACAACTTTCCCCACCCAATCTCTTTTTAGTTTATCTGCATCCCCAGGTGGAATATGTGTTTCCTGGATAATTGCAATGTCAGCATGTTTGTGGTTACAATTATATAGAATCCTTTGCAGTTTGGCCTAATTACTCAGAACATAGACAGTCACTGTTCCTTATATCTGTTGTGAGGAAACTCCTTGTGCAAATGTGCAAAGCTGAGGAGAATTTGTATGTTGGCCCCTAGAGGAGGTTGCCTACCTTGTGGGAGGTGACAGGTGATGTTGGCCGTAAGTGTTATAAATTGTAGGCGAAAGTACAAAACTGACTACTTTTGATGACACAAATGTGAAAGTTATAGCTACAATTAAGAGTCCCTTTCGCACCCCACTTGAGTACCTAACCTTACGACTGGTAGACCTACTCCCTCACTCTGCCATCATAAGCTAAAGTAGAAACCAATGTCACAGATACAATGGCCTACAATGGAGCCCCATTGAATACCTAGAACCTGTCGATTTGATATTGGGTCTGGATTTCCAGACTGATGCCGCCCACCCAATCAATGTTTAATTGGCATTCTGTATATGCTATACCAAAGTAAGGTATAGTGTGCACAGAGTCCAGGGAGTGCCCAAAGGTACAGCAGAGGCTAAATTAGGTAAGTACTAACAGCTCGCTTTGTGGTAGTGTGGGCGAGCAGTTAGGCTTATACAGAGGGTGTGTTACGCATTTATTATATTTACTCAATCAAGGCTGGTGACACACACTCAGAGACAGAATCCAGACCAATTAGGTAAGTATAAAAAAGATATACTTAAGTTTTATTTATAGAACCAAGCAGGACTTGGCACAGGTAAGTAGAAATGCTTTCCAAATGCAAGGCTGTACACAGAAATGCAATTGTGGATTGTATTGGAATTGGTTACAGGTTTGTATCACTTCTGAAACAGTTAAAAATGCAGATGGATTAGTTTGCATTACTCTTGGATTACTTTTTAGTTACTTTGCGTACTGAAGGTGATATGCCAACATAACATACACTAGGATTAGTCACTTACAGACAAGTAAGTCAATTCTTAATCTAAAGCAAAGTTACTTTCTTTTCATACAAAATTAACAGTTCAACACAACATTTTAGGCCGAAAATCTTATAACATGGGTTCCTACGGAAAAAAAGGTTAGCGGTTTCACAGGCAAGTAAACGTCTCACAAGCTGGAGTTTTGGGGGTTAGGAACAAGGTTCCCCAAGGTCTAGATGGGCAATCAAATCGCACCACCAGCAGCATTGGGGCGGACGGGCGCAGATTGCAGGAGCCCAATTTTAGCCAATTGGGCTGAGGGGGCCTTCGGTTAGGAATTGCTTACGAGCAGACCACTCAGATATGGGAGCAAAGCTCCTGGTGTTAAGGTCAGCACTGCAGGGGCCAACAACCAGCACAGGGGCTGCACCACCAGCAGCACAGGGGCGGCCGGGTGCAGTGTTCCAAGAAGGTGCCGGGACCCTGAGGTTTTCAATGGAGACCTCCGGTTCGGAAAAGACGCTGCAGGCTCAGGCCTGGAGTCGTCCTGAAGGTGACCGCCAGCTGGAGAGGTAAGTTGTGATCTTGGGGGATGCCTGCACACTGTCGGTTGGGCCAATCAAGGCCGTGGGGCGTCGGGTGCAGGGGTGTCTTTAGGCGTCGGGTTTTTCTCACCAGCTCCGGTCGCGGTCGGGGGGACCCTTTAGGTTGAGGCTGCAGGCGTCATCTCAAAGCTTGAGGGAGGTCGAGGATTGCCGGATCCCAGGTCAGGATTGTCAGGGAGTCCTCCTCGTGGTGCTGGGCCACTCGAACTCTAGCCGTGGGCCGGGTGCACAGCGTTGCAGAATTTCGGAGTCGCTGGAATCCGGATTCTGTGGGTGAGTCTTGGTTTGAGCAAATCCGGTGCTCACAGGAGACAGAGTATGTAAGATGGTTGCAGGGCAGGTCCTCTGGGCTCTGGGGGATGCTGGCTGCTGGACTCGCCGGGGTTCTTGCTGTAGCCAGGCCGTAGACGGAACAGGCCAGTAAGGCTGGGACTAAAGCAGTTGGTGTTGTCTTCTTCCTGGGTCAGCACGGCTCTTCGGTCCTTCTTCCTTCCTCGAATCTGAGGAGGCAAGGTTCAGGGTCGCCCCTAAATACTAAATTTAGGGGCATTAAAGGGGTGTGCAGGTCAGGACCAATGGGTCCCTTCCTTGGGGTAGGTACACCCCCAAGTATGCCACCCTCCAGTGGGAGGGGAACATGAGCCTCTTCTGATTGGTTGGGTCCCTCATCTTCAAGATGGAGGGGGCTGAGATTTGTGCTTCACCTCGCCTCCCACACCTGAGGGGTGAAGTTGGCAAAGGTGGGCACACCTCTCCTCCTAGCTTGGTTTTCCCACCAATTCTCCTGCCCAAAGTGGGGATAGGACTGGTGGGAGCCAGTTGCTGGTGGAGCAAATGGCAGGGAGAGCTTACAAAGGTGGCAGGCCTTTTTAAGCTTCCCCTTTCGTGGACCCAGCACATCCAGGGGGAGGAGGCGTGACACCTCTGCCCAGGATGGGCTTTGATTCTGGGCCCAGAGAGCGGAGGCTCTCTACCCAAGGGTCCAGAAACCTGTCTAGTGGTGGTAAATGGTGGGCAGCCATTCAGGAACCACAACAGGGCTGGTCGTTTTTCAGGGGTTATCTCTAAGATGCCCTCTGTGTGCTGGAGGTGAAAGGATTAGGGGCAAGATGGCGGCTGCGTGACCTGTGCGAGTGTCACTCCCCGACCGCTGTGGTCTTTGATCGGTATTTTGCGGAGCTAATGCCCAGTTGAGTTTCAAGAGTATAGAGGAAACGGAATCGCAACCTCTTCCATCCCGGATGATTATTTTGCAAGAGTTATACAACTTGTGGCTACGTGCAGCTAGGCTTGATGTCAGCGTTCTGCGAAGTCGGACGTACCTGAGGGCCTGGCGGGCGTGGTTTGCCGGGAGCAAGCAGCTGAGTGAGGGCGCGAGCCAAAACAGGATGGCTCCACGGAGAGCTGCTCCAAGGGAGGGAGCGACCGGCTCTAAGGCGGTTGTGGTGCCTAAAACGTTGCCTGTCCCGAAGGAGTCTGAGGCGGCTCACACTCCCACTCAGGAGAGAGTGGAGAGGGTGGGGAGCAAGAACGGGACTCCCGGGAGCGAACGGTACTCTTCAGACGGGGCTGTGAGAGGGAAGACTCCGACGGTCCCAGGGATGTTCTCCGGCAAGCCGGTAAGCGGTAAACAGGTCAAGTCGCTGTTGGAGAAAATACCAAACAAATTGAAAAACACAGGCATAGGCTCTGGTACTGTTACTAACACAGTTTGCAACAGTGTATCGGATATGACAGGGATCGCTACATCGGACCCCCTCAGTATTGTAGAGACTAGCAACCTGCCTAATGTTCCAGAGGTTTTAAACGCCCTAACAGGGGTGGTAGAAGGAATACCCAACAGGAGGGAACAGGAGGGGGGAGCAGATGTAACTGCCACTCTTGCCCTCAGCGAGTGTGTCGGTGAGCTGCAGGAACTGGGGGATATAGTGCCCGGTACTCCAGATGGAGAAAACTTTTTTCACTGGCAGAAGAATCCGACCTTAACAATGCTAGTGATCCTGACAATACGGATATTGATGCGGATATAGATGTCTCGGGAGATGACAGCGATAGCCCCCCTACGACAGCAGACACCTTAAGGAGGGCTACTAATCGATCTAACCGATCTAGAAAGAAAAGTCTTGAGGGCTCACGGCACGAAAGTTCTCATTTAGATACTAATGAGCACCTTCAATGGGACTATTCCACTACCAATCTGGCAGCTGAGGGGGGGCCAGGCAGGGACATTTTAAGGATTTTGGGGGCCCTGGGCCAAAGGTATTTGGGGGCCCCTGTTTGGAACAGCTCTGAATTTATGATCCTATTTCAGCTTTTTCATGTTGTCTTTGGCTAGGTCACTGATTCTGCAGGAGGCAAGTAGTCCAAATTCTATACGTGTTTCCATCTAATATTCAGGGATAGTGACCTGTGTTTTCAATATTGTAATATAGCAGCAGCTCACTTATATGGCAAATAATCTCTGCAAACCGCTGCCCTTTCTCAAATGTGGGGTTCTGTTTCGATCAAGAAGGAACTTTTTTATGGATGTTGCATGGTGGTGAAAAACATAAACACATTTCTCTGCATAATGTCTATAAAATAATCCCACACATCACCTATATTAAAAATAAACTAAAAGAAAGTGGTATTTAAAACAATCTATCTTTAAGAATTATTCAAGGTCATCAGGGCAGGACTGTGTGGAGACCAGAGCCAGATCTATCAGGGGGCCCCCCTAAAAGGCTGGGGCCCTGGGCCAGAGCCCACTTTGCCCATGCCTTAAAACGTCTCTGGGGCCAGGGCCTGGATTTCAGGAGGAAGATCTCAGGGTTTCTGATAGTAAACCTTCCCTTCAATTGGTTTAATTTACACAACGCTTAAGGCAATGCAAGTAGAGGCTCGTCAGGAGCATAAAAGAGCACAACTCGCGACTAAAAAAATCCAGGGCGCTATTCGCAAAACAACAAAAGCCTGCTCGGAGGTTGTAGCAAGAACTACTGCCCTGGAGGAACGTGTGGTAGGACTGGAGGCCGGTTTGGAAAGTACTGAGCAAAAAACAACTGCAAATGACGCTAGAATGATGGACATTTTGTGGAAACTGGAAGAATCCGAAAACAGGCAGCGGAGAAACAATTTACGTCTGCTGGGTATTGAAGAGAAAGCCGAGGGGAGCGATGTACGAGGATTTGTGCTAAAGCTTTTTAAATCTGCCTTTCCAGAACTATCACACTGGAACTGGGAAGCAGAGATCCAGCGAGTACATAGATTTCCCCTAATGGTAAAAAGTAATCTTGGCCCTAACCCAAAGCCCCGAGCAATTTTAATTTTTTTTGGGAACTTTCTATTGCGTCAGGCGATATTTGAAAAGGCAAGACCGGACGCAAAAAAATTAGCCGAGGGGCAGACATTTTTTGTGCGGCCAGATTTTTGCCACACAACAGTGGGGAGAAGATGGCCGCTATGGCAGCTGATCTGCCCCTTCCAAAAACTTGGATGTGAAGTGTATTTGATGAACCCTGCTCGGTTGAAAGTTATTTACCAGGGGAGGGTTAGGGTGTTTACTTCCGAGATTCAGGCGGAAAACTACCTAAAGGAGGTAACTGGTGGCTGACTGAGTTTGGGATTTTCGGGTTTTCTCCTTTTGTCTTCTTAAGAGATTAGGGTGGAAGCAAAGTGATGTGGTATATTGTTTGCATATTGGTGATTACTGCTTTTTTGGGTTGTTTTAAATCTCAATTGGGCTGGGTTCCTTTTTTGTTTTTTTTTTTCTAGATAGGTCGGGAGTGACAGGGGCGCACATTGGAACGCGGGAGGCATCACAAGGGTCTGAGGAACTTTTTGCCTTAGTGAGGGGTGTGGGGGGGATGGGTGGGGCGAGGGAGGTGGATCCTATTTGGGAAAAAGGGGACTTCATGTGGTGTAGGTTTGGATTGCTCTGATGTGTTTCTTATGAGGATTAGGGATATAATGTATTTAGATCTGTTCGCCATCTATAATGGGGTGTATTAGGATAGCCTCCATTAATATTTGTGGATTAAATGACCCTGTAAAAAGGCGTAGGATAAAGGAAGACATTCGAATCTTGAAGGCAGATATTATCTGCCTCCAAGAAACACACATAGAAGCTAGTAGAAATAAAATCATGGAGCTTGTTGGGTTTCAATTAATTTCATGGACAAAGCAGGAGGCTAAGACTAAAGGTGTAGCTATATTTGCATGTCGGGTATGGCCAACTTTACTCGTTCTTTCTCCGATAAATATGGCAGATGGGCAATTATACAATGTTCAATCGACAACAGCATGTTCACACTATGTTCCGTTTATGGACCGGTATTAGATGATCCTGAACTGTATAATTGGTTGAGTTTAGAACTGGTGGGTTGGCCATCCCCAATTATATTGTGTGGTGATTTTAATATAAATTTGGGTTGTGCGGTATCTAATCACCCTGAAATAATATATCAAGGGCGGAAACCGAAAGTTTTCAAGTCTCTTTCCCAACTGGAAAGAGTTGCACGGGCTGGTAGATATGTGGGCACAGTTAGAGGGTAATGACCCAGGGTTTACTTATTTCTGCTCCGCACAGAACTCATGCAAGATTGGATTATTTTTTCATTTCTCAATGTCTGGTGCAGGGCAGTAAAATTACTAAGTTTCCCAGGGTAATGTCTGACCA
Source organism: Calotriton arnoldi (assembly GCA_963921515.1). Classification (NCBI taxonomy): domain Eukaryota; kingdom Metazoa; phylum Chordata; class Amphibia; order Caudata; family Salamandridae; genus Calotriton; species Calotriton arnoldi. The sequence goes on from CAWUFW010000935.1 coordinate 1,913,051, forward strand.
TAACCCTCTGGTACTTGAAGTGAATATTAAATGTAAGAAACAAGTAACCAGCTGGACTTTTAACAGGGCTTTGTTAAGTGACAACTCCTATATAGAGCATATGGCAATGTGGATCACTAGATTTTTAAAGGAGAATATGGGAAGCACGGGTTTTCAGAATGTTTGGGATACCCTTAAAGCAGGGATCAGGGGTGAGACTACGCAGTTTGGTTGGGAGACTCAGAAGAAAGAGAGGAATAAGATCAATGAGCTGTATGAAGCATTGGGGAAAGCTGAGACTAACCTCGTTAAGGTATTATCGGAGGGTGGGGAGGCCGAAACAGCTCAAACTAGGATTACAATCGCGAAATCTGCCATAACTGAAATTTCATTTGCTAAATCAGTGGGTAGATATTTAGCCTGGCGGTCTAAGCTTTATGAGAGCAATGAAAGGGTGGGTCACATGTTAGCTGTTCGGACTAGAGAAAAAGAGGCAAAAACTCGGATCACAGGTATTTTAGATCCAGATATTGGTTTAGTAACCGATGCAGGAGCAATTCTTATGGCTTTTCAGAAATTTTATCAGAAGTTATATCTGGAGGATATAAGTGATAACTGTGGGATACAAGTTGAAATTAAGAGATATCTCAAGGCGGTCAAACTGAATCAATTGACTTCTTCAGATCGGGATATTTTGGATGCTCCGATTAGTCTGGAAGAAATACTCCGTGCTATAGATTCACTTCCGAGAAAGAGAACAAGAGGACCCAACTCACAGGGAGCCTGGGTAAGTAACGTTTCGAAAAAACAACAGGCTCCTGTGGAATGTTATATAATCTATATGTGATAGTCATGCACAATGGCAATTCTTATCGAAGTGATGTCAGAAGAGAACTCAGCTCATACATCAAGGATGCAGTTATCAAATATATGTTTATGTAGAATATATACATATTCAAAATCTTATTATATTAGAACCAACAATACAATTCAAAATCTTACTATTTTAGAAAAACAATACAACCTTTAGTGTAAGGTGTCCCAGTGAAAAACAGAACCTTCTTTATAAAATACAAAAAGTGCAACAAGGATATTCACAAGGTTTCACTATGAAGTTCATGCGACCATTTAAACATTTAAAATCAATATTAGCAACACTGATCATCGTTGTGTGTGTTGTGTCATGGCTTCGCATTATCTATTGTCGACGGCGTGCTCGACTCTTGATTGGATAAAGGGTCTTCAGGACCAAGAATGCAAGGACACTAAGGGTGATCCTGCACTGCCTAGTGTAAAGACTGTGGCACCGCAGAGAGTGAACAAAGGAACTTACAGGAACCCAGCGGGTGCCCGTGTAAGGAGAGAGGCAGGCAGCTGTATACAGTGGCCGGAATTACTCGGCGGTACAGGGCGCTTTGAAATGAAGACGCTGTGCGCAGGGATCAAGGCACTCTGGGCGGAGCGATGGAGAGAGATTAGGGGATGAAGTAGTTCTCAGTATAACAGACAATCATGATATCGTAGATTCTCTCCGCATAAATCCGGGGAGCAGCAGCAAAGGCACGTCTGGCTTGGTGCAATGACCGATTGTCTGTTATACTGAGAACTACTTCATCCCCTAATCTCTCTCCATCGCTCCGCCCAGAGTGCCTTGATCCTTGCGCACAGCGTCTTCATTTCAAAGCGCCCTGTACTGCCGAGTAATTCCAGCCACTGTATACAGCTGCCTGCCTCTCTCTCCCTTACACGGGCACCCCGCTGGGTTCCTGTAGTTCCTTTGTTCACTCTCTACACGGTGCCACAGTCTTTACACTAGGCAGTGCAGGATCACCCTTAGGTGTCCTTACATTCTTGGTCCTGAGGAGACCCTTTATCCAATCAAGGGTCGAAACGTCGTCGACAATAGATTAATGCGAACCATGACACAACACACACAACGATGATCAGTGTTGTAATATTGATTTTAAATGTTTAAATGGTCGCATGAACTTCATAGTGAAACCTTGTGAATATCCTTGTTGCACTTTTTGTATTTTGTATAAAGAAGGTTCTGTTTTTCACTGGGACATCTTACACTAAATGTTGTATTGTTTTTCTAAAATAGTAAGATTTTGAATTGTATTGTTGGTTCTAATATAATAAGATTTTTGAATATGTATATATTTTCTACATAAACATATATTTGATAACTGCATCCTTGATGTATGAGCTGAGTTCTCTTTCTGACATCACTTCCGATAAGAATTGCCATTGTGCATAGACTATCACATATAAGTTATATAACATTCCACAGGAGCCCTTGTTGTTTTTTCAAAAAATAGATTCACTTCCATCAGGTAAAGCTGTTGGGCCTGATTTTTTACCAGGTGAACTCTACAAGATCTTTCGAACACAGCTGGCTTCAACAATGCTTGAGATGTTTCGTTTGGTACAGAGCGGAGACACACCTCCAGAGTCTTGGAGGACTGCAAAGATTGTTATATTTCTAAAGAAAGGGAAAGTGGCGACCGACCCAGGGGCATATCGGCCCATTACTCTGATAAATAGCGATATAAAAATCTATTCCAAGATTCTTGCAAATATATTGGCGTCAGTCATTAAAAATGGTATCTCCCCAGCAACATGGCTTTGTGCCTGGTCGGGAAACTATTGACCACATTCAGTCGGACAATAACATTGTTTGATTATACCAAGGTTACAGGAGACCCTATGGCCTTAATTCTGCTAGATGCAGAAAAAGCATTCGATAGGGTCTCCTGGCCTTTTTTATGGGCTGTTATGAAGTATTATGGTATAGGGGAAGGATTTATAAGAGCAATCCAAAGTATGTACAAAGATCCAATTGCGAAAATTGCTCTGATGGGAGCACAGTCGGGGGTAATCAACATAATAATGCGAGGAACGAGACAAGGCTGTCCGTGTTCCCCCTTGTTATTTGCCATCTACATTAACCCTTTAATTAGGAAGATCCAGGAAGACCAAATAATCCAACCTGTCCATGCTAGAGGGGGAGACGTCAAAATTTTGGGCTACGCGGATGATCTAGCCATTATAACAGCTGCTCCCCGCCTGGCTCTAGATGAAATAAATATTTTAACATCGCAATTTGGCAAGATTTCTGGCTATCACTTAAATGATTGTAAAACTCAAATCGTTATTAATGATAAAGTCACATTAGTGGATCAGCGGATAGTCGCAAGTGCCAGATATTTAGGCATAGAAATAAGTTCCAAATCTGAAGATATTGTTGATATTAATCTGAAACCATTATTACAAAAAATCAAATCAGATTCCCGAAGAATGAACAACTTACATTTGACATTAATTGGTAGAAGCAATGTTGTCAAAATGATATTCCTGCCCAAAATCTTATATTGCTTTAGAGCAATTCCTTTAGATATAAAAAAAAATGTGGTTTCAGAAGCTAGACCAGTTAGTTTCATGGTTTTTATGAGCTGGACAGCGCCCAAGAAGGGCTCTTAGATATATGACTCTACCCAGAGACAGGGGAGGGTGGTCTGTCCCTATCTTTCAAATTTATTATTGGGCAACCGCGCTAAAACAGATGGGGAACTGCTAAATGGGGGAAATCCGGGATGTGTGGAAATTTCGATCTACCACCTAATCTATGGGATTGAAGCCAGGGGACTCTTTATGCGCCATATAGATTTTGCCTATTTTAAGAGGGTCAAATTCAAGGTTCTGCTTGGTGCTTATAGGGTCTGGACAGCTGTTAGAAAAAGTTCGGGATTGGGCGGCTACATTTATATTCCCTCTAGTAAACAATACTCTACTTCCGGAAATATTTCAAGATGTATATTTCAAAAATTGGATTGAGAAAGGTATTCAGTGTATAGGGGATCTTATATCTAATGCTGAAATGCTTACTTTTGAGGCTATCAAAGAGAGATTCGGGATTGAGAATAAATATTTTTTAAATACTTACAGATAAGGGACTTCCTCACTAAAAGACTTAATAATCGGGACCGAATCCCTCTATTAGACTTGATTAACGGGGCCAATCTACAACATCTTCTTTATATAAACTTGTAAATGAGAAGATGGGTGATGATTTAGCCAAACATTTTGATAGATGGCAAACGATTTTACAAGCTGGGCAGGGTGAATGTGAAGATTCCCTTTTGTTTAGTCAAACGGCATGTATTTCAGCAAATCTGCAGGTACAATGTTACAAGACATGGTGCAACTTATATATAACTCCAGGCGCCGTATTCATCGATGGGGGGACCTCGGGATACATTGTCCTCGGTGTGGGTTGCTGGCTGCAGACAGTACACATATGTTTGCACCTTGTTCTGGCCTCTCTCAATTGTTGGCTAAAATCGAACAGCGTTTAGAATTTATATTGGGATATTTAGTCCCATTGACCCCCCAGGTCATCATGTTAGGGATTTCCAATCAAGAAATGGAGGAAGCCGACAGGAAAATGGTATATATAGCAATGGCTGTATTGCGGCTTTGTTCGGCTACGTTCTGGCTTGATCCGAATCCTCCTTCGATACATGTTTGGTTTAGTAAATTATTATTTATTTATAACTGGGAGATTTCTGTGTTTAGGAGAAGGGGAAGTAGGGCAAGGGCAAAAGGGGAAAAGATTTGGGAACCTTTAACTAAATGGTTAAATAAGGATGAATTGCTACTATGATGGGAAGTACCCCCATGTTAGTTCTGGTGTAATTTTTCTTGTGGGGATCCACCGGGGTGGGGGGGGAATCTAAAATTTGGTCATCGGATATGGTGCTTTTTTTCTTTATGTGAGTATATGTCACATTGTATTTTCTGTGTTTGATGTCCTAATAAAAATTTAAAAAATAAAAAAATTCCACCCTGGCATCAGTGTGGGTTTTATGTGCTGAGACGTTTGCTACCAAACTTTCAAGGTTTCAGTGAAACCATTATGGAACAGTGGAGTTCGTAATGACCAACTCCCAGACCATATAGTCTTTATGACTTCACTGCATTTACAATATCTAAGAATGGACTTAGACACTGTAGGGGTACAGGGCTAATGCCACTGTACCCTCTCCTGGGGTCTAGTGCACTTTGCTAGAGGGGTGTCTTACATAGGCCACAGGCAGTGGATTGCAGGCATCGCACACAGGACAGAGAGATGCGTGCAATGCTGACTCTTCACTTTTCTCTGCACCAAAACACTCAGCCTACAATGGCAGGGTGTGGGTGTTAAGGTACAGGACCTCTAAAGGTGGCACAGTAGGTGCTGAAGCCCTTTGAGCCGTCTCTGGTCACAGTGCCCTTGTTACCCATGGTACCTTTTACAAGGGGCTTACCTGTGGCCAGAGACAATTGGGGGTACAAAGGTACAGCTTTGGTAAAGCACACAGGCCCTGGGAAACCTGATTGGCAGGGACCCATGGCACACCAAGTCAAAAGTTCATCATGTGTCAGGCAAAAAGTGGGGGGTAACCGTGCAAAAAGAGGCACTTTCCTACATTCACATTATATATACCACTCAGAATATGAAAGTGATCTATCAGGTTCCTATGAACTGGTGTAAAACAACTATCGAAGAGATAATATGATATCCTAACTCCCCAATCATAACAAGGTGAAAATAATTTTAAGGCCCTTTGAACAAGATCTTTGGTGTGTAAGGGGGAGTGGGATCTGTCTCTATTTGTTGCCAATGCCTCCAAAACTCTATTAAGACCAGCCCTGCCCTCGCCTGTGATGAGTTTGAAAGGCCTGTTAAAGTGGTCTTTCTTTTCTAGAAAATAGTCTGTACCAAGATATCCTGCAGCCAGGTCGCCTTCAATTTGACAGGAGGTGACTCTCTATAAAGGTGCCAAGCTCTTCAAGTCCAAGGAGCCCACAAGCTCATCCAGGCTCTAAAATTCTGGAATTTGTCCATCGAAAGTCACAAGCATGATGGCAGGATCCAGGAGGCCATACTTAACATTATTCTGTATGAGCCGGAGTCTCAAGGAAAATAATTTCTCCTTCTTTATGGCGGTGCTGTGAGAGAAGACTGCAGCAACATGAACTCGTTAGCCTCTATACACGAATGGACTCTCATGTTTCTTTGCTCTCTGTAGAGCCACTGATACCTGATGAAGATGTGACAAGTCTGGTTTTATCACTCTTGACTTATTGGAAGCACGGACTTGCCGGGATGGAGCCTATGTGCTCAGGACAGTGACCACGTGACATGACATGGGTGTTTCCTGCCGTTTCGGACACTTGCTGAGTGGACGGAGAGGCCAGGAAGGCTCTCCTCTCCCACCTCGTCTCCTTGCCTTCCGCCTTGACTTTGGTGCCCTGTACGGACCTCAGGAGCCCTCACCCACACCAGCGGTTTCCAAACTTCCAGCAATAGAGCCCTCTGTGCCGCAGCTGTCCTGGTCGTGCCTCAGAAGCCGACGCACCTGAAGCACACCTAAGCTCGAGGCTCAGGGCCACGTTACAGTGACCTAACAGCGTTTGGTCAACTAGAGTGGGAGTGGGCCGGGACTCTGCGCCTGGAGCCGCCCTTGGTCGCAGCCACCTTCTTGGGGGTGGGGTCACTGTGGCTACCCAGCGATTCTGGCAGCGGGGCCCATAGCGGCCGTGTCGGCCCTGGAGTGAATTTGCGCCGCCCTGGCTGACTTCTTGGGGCCCTAGTAGGCTGTTGTGGTCCCCTCCTGTTCCCCCTGCAGGGCCGAATATCTGCCAGAGACTGGCGGTGAGTGACTGCTGACACACGCGGCTGAGGCAAGCTGACTGGGATAGCCGCCATTGACTGCTCTCTCTTCAGCCCTCTTTCTCCCTGCTGTCTGCATCCTCTCCTGATCTCTTTTTTCCTCCTTTTGTATTTTCTGCTTTTCTAACACTTTTTTTCACTAGCTGCATTTTCAGTTTTTTTATCACTTTCGTTTACTTTCTGCATTTTTTTTCCACTCTTGTCACTATTGTGCCTTTTCCTCGCTGTGTCCTTGCCACTGCTCGCCACCCGTGGCCCCGCCTACCTCCAGCAGCGCTTCCCTACCTCCCAGCTGCCCAGCCCTACCCCTCACGCTACTCAATGGTCGCCGCAGTGCGGGCATGCAGCGGGCAAGCCACTGGTGCGCCAAAGGTGCCTGGATCATACCCAGCCCCACAGACCCTGGTCCCCAGACCATCCACTGCTATGACGGCAACACCCTCCATGCTCTCAACACCAGACACCACACCGCCTGCTGCTGGGCATCGCTGAATGACACCTAGGACCCTATTCCTGCTGAAACTGCAGCTGCAGCTGCACCTTCACCTGCAACCGCACACCAGCCACACCCACTGCACGACTGACAAATACCTGAGCCGACTGCCTCAGCTGTATCCTACTCAACACACGCTCCCTCCACAAACATGCCGCGGAGATCTGGGACCTACTCGACTCTGTCTACCCCGACATCACCTTCCTCACCGAAACCCTGGATAAACTCCACCTCTGCCCCGGACATTGCCACTGCCATTCTGGATGGCTACAAGATCATCCACAAGGACCGCATCAAGAAACTGGGTAGAGGCATTGCCATCCTACACAAAAGCACCCTTCGCTTCACCACCCACTCGGACAACCATGCAGCCAAAATGGAGCATCTTCACTTCCAGATTCAGACCAACCTGAATACCACCCTCTGTGGCACACTCATCCACAGACACTGCTGGACCCTGTCCACCCTTCAGCGACTCCATCATTGACTTCATCGCACCCCACGCTCTCGCCTCTGCAGACTACATCCTCCTCGGTGACCTCAGCTTTCACCTGGACAACCCCAACAACAAAAACACATCGTCCCTGCTGGAACTCTCGCCATAATCAGACTCAAACAATGGGTCACCTCCCCCACCCACTCAGCAGGACACATGCTCAACCCCATCTTCTCCGCCAGTGATATCATCACCTCAGCCACACCTCTGAGCTGCTTTGGACTAACCACCGCTGTGTCCACTTCTCCTTCACCAAACCCACCGTACACCACCACGCCCACGGCTACTCTCGCAGAAGTTGGAACAAGGTCAGCAAAACCCCGCATCCGACTTCCGCGGATGCTAATACATCAGCACGCAACCTTCACTGGTGGATCTCCAACTGCACCAACACACTGGCTCCCCTCAAGAAAGCGCCAGGCAAGCCACACTCCAAAGAAGCCAGCTGGTTCTCTCCTGCCCTTCATGAGTCAAAACCGCTGTCACCGCACATCACCACCTCATTAGAACAACAAAGAAAGTGGCCCTACGAGAAAGGATTAACGCCAACACACTCAATAGCAAAGAACTGTTCGCCGTGGTCAAAGAATTTGCCAAACTCAGCACGGAGACAGCAGACATCCTCCCCTCCCAAAACCTCTGCAACAACCTCAGCACCTTCTTCCACCACAAGATTAAGGAGATCTATGACAGCTTCACCAGCCCCCATACCCAAGACCCTCTCACCCTATTCGCAACCACTGCATCCAACGACACCGGACCCAAGAAGACCCTGCTCAGCTGGACTCCCTTCACCTCTGATGACACCCTCAGGATCATAAAGAGCATCCACTCCGGAGCACCCTTGGGACCCTGCCTGCACCACTTCTTCAACAGAGCCGGCACCTCCATCGCCCCCAAATTCTGCCGCACCACCAATTGCTCCATCAACTCCACCACATTCCCCAGAGACTGGAAACACGCAGAGATCAACCCCTTGCTGAAGAAATTCTCAGACTACCACCGTTCCACTCTGGACCCACAGAGATCAGCTGTGGAGTGCTTCAGGGATCCTCCCTGAGCCCCACACTCTTCAACATCTACGTGGCCCCGCTCGCAACCGTCGCCAGGAACCACAGACTCAACATTGTCTCCTACGCCGTCGACACCCAGCTGATTCTCTTTCTTACCAATGAACCCACAGTCGCCACCTGGACAAAGGACTGCTGCCTCAAGCTATACTCACAGAAGACCAAAGTCCTCATCCTGGGCTCCACCCCCTTCACCTGGGATGACTCCTGGTGGCACTCAGATCTTGAATACCCCTCCCACACCCACAGACCACTCACGAAATCTCAGCATCATCTTGGACTCCTCGCTCACCATGAACCGCCAGATCAACGCCTTCTCGTCATCCTGCTTCCACATCCTACGCCTGTTCCGAAAGATCTTCAAGTGGATCCCCACCACCTCCAGAAGGACGGTCACCCTAGCACTCATCAGCAGCAGAATCGACTACGGCAACACACTCTATGCCGGCATCACCCAGAAACTCCTCAAGAAACTGCAGAACATTCAGAACGCCTCCGCCAGACTCATCCTCAATATCCCCCTCTGCAGCTACATCCCCAGCCACCTGAGAGACCTCCATTAGCTCTCAGTCAACAAAAGAAACACATTCAAGCTCCTCACACACACCTACGAAGCCCTATACAGTGCGGGGGACCTGCATACCTCAACCACCGCTTCACATTCCATGCACCCACCAGAGACCTCCGCTCCACCCAACTGGCCCTGTCCACCGTCCCATATATCTGCAAGACCACAGCCGGGGGAAGATCCTTCTCCTCCCTCGCAGCAAAAACCTGGAACACCCTGCCTCTCCACCTCAGGCAATCACCACCACTGCCTCAATTCAGGAAGGACCTCAAGACCTGGGTCTTTGACTGAACAACAGTGTCTTCGACGGATCAGCAGCCCCCCCTCCAGTGCCTTGAGACCCTTACAGGTGATTAGTCGCACTTTACAAGTCCCGTGATTGATTGATTTTTTTTTCTTCGTAGTTTTATATAGCATGAACTTGACCCGAAGGTATCAGTTATCAGAGTGCTTTACATGAGCGCCAGTTGCATTACAGACGAACACATTCATTTTTGGGCGGCACGGGGAGATTACGTGATTTTCCAAGACTCACAAGATGTTCAGCGTCCCTCTAGCCACTAGGCTACATCTCTCCCCTGATTATTTGTGCCCATTGGATTTCTAGTGGAACAGCAAAGTGATTGTATAATGATGTGGGCAAAAAAGACTGCAATAAGGCAGCCACGTCAACTTTCTCTACTTCCTCTGACACTCAATAGATACGGATATTGTTCCGCCTCGAGTGGTCCTAAAGGTCTGTGACCTTTTTCTTTAGTTGCCAAACCTCCGATTCCCAGTCGGGTTATTGATTCACTTGTCTGTCAAGATTCTCACTCCTCCTGTTCGCTTAATCCAGGTGCTTGTGGATAGATGCAAAGTTGTTGAAATCAGTTTGATTTCTGTGGGGAGCTCTGTTATTGTGAAATTGAAGCTGTTCTTCTTAGATCCCAAGGCTGTGATTTCTTTTCAAATTGTATCCAATGTAGTGTCTGTCATTGTGCCCTGTTTGCGGTGGCTGCTGTTTAATTGCCTGAAAGCAGCTCAGAGAATAGGAGCTGTTGCAATGCTCTTCAGGAAGACATAAGGCCGGCAAAAGAGGTGCTGAATAGGTCCAATGACCTCCGGGGCAGTGTGGGGTTCACCTCTCAGCTGTGAGGTATGGGTGCAGGCTAGTGCTAAGCATTTTGTTACTGCCACTACTTCAGTATGGCGGGGAACAAGTATGTGTTTGTGTAAGCTAATGCGATCTTCCAGGATCAGCTCAGGCCTTTACCAAATGCTCGGAGGGTGGAAGGTTAGGTGACATATCTGAGCAACATCTAACTGCATACTACTTATCATATGAGCGGGTGAGCGCCCCAGCCACCTCCACTTATTTTGTAGAGTTCAAGTTGTGAGATGGGCAAGTAAGACTGTGATGTTATAGAGCTTGGCGTTTTTTCCTGTGGGACCCCCATATTCAGTGCTGTTGTATGTCATAAACGATAATAGGTGAAACTCCACTCACCCTTCAATTACTGTCCTGCCAAGTACCACGCAACAGGCGTTAGACTAACGCATTTCAGTGTGGTGATCCGCATCACCGCACTGAAATGCAATGTCACGCATAATTATAGGCATAGCTTATGCCTCAATTGTCAAGCCGTAGCGCTGCTATGCGGACTGTGAAACTAGCTGGAGTGGCGCTGTGACGAGCGTGCTGTCCCGGCAGGCTTTGAGAGTTGGCTGCAGCAGAGCTTGGCTACAATGTGTCAGTAGTATCCTGGGCGTGGCATAACCATTTGACTGAGACTGATGTGTCAGGAGAAGCCGTGCCCGATGTGAAGGTCAATTACCGCTGCACAGAATGTTACATCCTGAAGCTGCCTCGTGAGGCTGTGCGAGAAGGGTGGATAAACTTTGGGACAAAGGCTACCTGCGGCGCCATAATTGCATCCCCGCCCGTGACCACCCCTGGAACCCAGGCACATACTACAGTGCAGCTAAGCGTTCAATGCAGCCCGGGTCACACCTTTGCCGAGGGATAATATCTGTTGCGGCCTGGAGGACTCAATCTGAGGAGCCGGGTGGCTGGACCCTAAAACGAATTGCCCGGCCGCGGCTCGCCTCACAATTTAAGTAAGTTCTCTGGGGCAAGTTAAATGTGACTAAAATTTGCTTTGCATTATATGGCTTGCAGCTGCAAAGTACTTGAAATAATATAGCGCCCTGCCTCACTCAGCTGCCACGCTATGTGCGTGCGTGCCTCTCAGCCTCCAATGAATGCCCAGTCACGGTGCTGTCTGCTGCGGCAGCTATTAGACGGCGACTTTTGTGTTGATTTTCTAGGCAACTGGGCCGCTGGCTAAGCAGCTGGGCTGGACATGCAGAGGTGCGCCTACCAGGCCACTTCATTGCTTTGGGGTCATTTGTTTAAAATAATATTACAGCGTTCTGGCTGCTGGTCGTGACCAGGCTAAGTGACTGTGTGCGTCAGCTAGCATGAGTTGCTGGGTGCAGCCGGGTATCACTGTGCTGCCTCGTGGAGGAGACACTCTGATGGCAGGGAGCCAGCACGTGGATGTAGTGTGGGAGCCACCCGGCCCACACTATACAAAGTTGCACCTTGTATCACTCCGGAGGGCGGGCTCGCCTGAAGGGGATAAATAAATGGGCGCATGACCGCTCGTGGTCTTTGACCTTTACTAATAAACTGGTGTGCGTGTATTTTGTGCAGCAGGTCTCCGTCTGCAGCCCCACCACGTGGCACCTCCCGGCCCACTACATTGGCGACAAGGCGGTTTCCTACCTGCGCATCCACCGTCTCACGCAGGAGAACCGGTCTGGCGACTCCGGAGACTCTCCTTCCTCCGGCCGGTGCGACCGCCCCTGCATCTGCTGTGCCCCCTGATGGGCGACCGACGATGCCCCTCCTCTCCACGGAGGCCTCAGCGAGTCTACGGCAGCAACGTGACCTACAGCGTCTCACACGAGCAGGCGCGTGCAACGCAAGGTTCCTGGCGTCTCTAACCCTGAAGAGGCATGCCGGCTCCTCAACGCTTTGCTCCAGGTCAGTGCAATGAGGGAGCGCGCGAGCACACTGGGAGGCTGTTGTCGCGTGGTCTCTCCCTCTTACACCCACTCCAGCATGCCCCTCCCAAGCATCGCACGGCTGGAAAGAAGAGCCTGGAAGAACGCACAGGCCCCGCTGATCCCCGCTGCAACGCTGTGAAAAGAAAACTAAATAAAATATGTTACCAAAGCAAACACGAAGAGAACAGTGAAAGGGATCATCAAACAAAACAAAAAAAGAAAGGGGGAAGGAGCACACTGGCCATAAAGGAAAACCTCACTGTGCAAAAGGGTTACACACAAAAAAAGAAACCACCAGGGCATGAGAAACACCAAGCAGAGACCAGCATAACAGTACAGTAAAGACACACGCACAGGGGTGGGAACACAGTGAAGGACCGGGGCAACAGGACACACAAGTCACAAAGAGCAGAGTTTCCGTGGACCCCCAAACATGGACATGAGTCAACCAGCCCAGGCAGGAGCAGCTGGCCCACAGGCAGATGCCGCACAACAACCACCACCCCCATAGCCGCAGAGCCATGCAGCAGAGTCGCCCCTCCCACCTTTCAGTGAGCTCACAAACCCTGCAACAGCGGCCCCACGCTGGAAATCGTGGATCAGCCGACTAGACTACTGCTTCACCGACATAAGAGAAATGGACAGAACGGTCAAGAGATCGCTACTCATGTGCTATGGAGGTGGAGAACTGTACGATCTGTTCGAAACGCTCCCGAACAACGGAGCCGCTAATGACTACGATGTGGCAGTGGCGGCACTCAACCGACACTTCGACCCTCAAATCAATCTCAATTTTGAGTGGTTCAAGTTGCGCCAGGCAAAACAAGCAGAGACGGAGACGATTGAGGAAGTTGGCAAGCTCCTGCATGTTCCAGGATCAACGGGAGGAGATACGGGCACAGATCATACAAGGATGCAGGTCGGTGTTGCTACATTGGTTGATCCTTAGAAAACCTGGGATGTCGCTGGACGAAATACTGGTACTAGCAAGGTCGCATGAACTCTCAAATGCACGAGCAGCGAAATGGAAGCAGCCCTAAACAGGCACCCGGCCCCGTCTGGACCACCTCGACCACCATTCATCAAGGAAGAAAGGGTAGATGCCATTCAGAGACGCCCAATGGCACCACGCACAGGCCCGAAGGTGCCTACGAAGGGGCCCTGTGGAAACTGCGGCATCGAGCACCCTCCGACAAGCCCCTGCTACTCAAAGGGCAAAACATTCTCCGGGTATGGCAAGTTGAATCACTTCGCCAAGGTATGCAGGAGCGGACGGTCGAGAGCAACAACCACCGGCCAGCGCAGATTCTCTGCTGCCATCAGACAGCTGTCCATGGAAGACCCTGCGGAGCAAGAAGACACCACCCCACAAGGCCCTGAGTTCGGTATGGATGTCGAAGATGAAGATGTCTTCGTGGTGTCGTTCTTCAGCTGTGCGACCAGCGCCGCAGGCCGCATCCCATGTGCTCAATCCTCGTGGCAGGCTCCGCAGTAGAGGCACTCATTGACACTGGAGCGTTCGCCAATGTCATGGACAGCGTGCAGTACAAACGTCTCTCACCCCGGCCTCCTGTCTTGTCATCGAAGGCGAAGATTTACACGTATTGCAGGACCGAGCCACTTCCCCTGAGAGGGGTAAACTGAGGTGGAAGTAGCCAGCGAAGGGTAATGCATCCCTACCAAATTCCATGTCACAGAAGGAAAGAGAGGCACTCTCCTCGGCTGTCACACGGCTGAGGACCTGGAGTTGGTCTTCTCCACCAACCAAGTACACGACTCCCACACGGACGCCATCCTGCGGGAGTTCCCCATGCTGTTTGAGGGCCTCGGGCGTCCCAAGGGTAAATAATTCAAGCTACACATTGACTCATCAGTCCGACCGACAGCTCTGAGGCATCGAAGGGTGCCTTTTCACATAAGCCCGCAGGTTGAGGAAGAGCTACGGAAGCTAGAACAACTCAGGGTCATTGAGAAAGTCTCCGGCCCTACTCCGTGTGTATCTCCTCTGGTCGTTGCCCCCAAACCTAAGCAGCTGGGGGTCATCAGGCTGTACGTCAACATGCGCCTTCCCAACCAGGCGGTGAAGAGAGAGCGACACCTGACACCAACGATGGACGACATCATGGCGGACCTCAATGGAGCAAAATGGTTCTCCAAGCTCTATTTAAACACCGGATATCATCAGCTCAAACTTGCCCCGGAGAGCAGATACATAACCACCTTCTCCACGCACGTAGGGCTGAGGAGATTTAAATGGCTGAGCTTCGGGGTGTCGTCAGCGGCAGAGGTTTTCCAGAATGCCATCAGTGAGACACTCTCCGGTCTGCAAGGAGTGATAAACCTCAGTGAGGACATCCTCGTCTTCTCAGGGACCCTCGAGGCACACGCTTCAACGCCTCACAGATAGTGGCCTCCCCCTCAATAAATCGAAACGCTCATTCTACAGAGAGTCGGTCGATTTCTTCGGCTACGTCTTCTCCCGAGAGGGGCAGCATGTCGACCCAAAGAAAGCGGTTGCCATCCACTCTGCGCAGGTGCCCACCTCCTCGACCAAAGTCCACAGTTTTCTGGGGATGGCAACGAACTGCGGCCGTTTCATCCCGAACCTGGCATCTGTCAGAACCCCTAAGAGCTCTCACAAAGAATGGGGTGCCGTGGAACTGGACCAGCGAGGCCAACACGTCGTTTCAAGCCATCAAGGAGGCCCTGATGGACAAGACTGTGGTGGCGTACTTTCACCCAGGACGCCGCACTGAGGTGATCGTTGATGCCAGCCCGTCGGGCTAGGCGCCATTCTCCTCCAAGAGGCTGCCAGCAAAGAATGGGCCCTCGTGGCCTACGCCAGCAGGGCACTGTCTGAGACAGAGACAAGATACGCACAAATAGAGAGGGAGGCCCTCGCCATCAAGTGGGCCTGCCACCACTTTCACCTTTATCTCTACGGGTGAGACTTCCGAGTGGTGACGGATCATAAACCATTGATCCCCTTGTTTGCAGGAACAACACGTCTGGCCCCACCTAAGATTGAGAGGTGGGCGGTACAGCTTCAGGTGTACCGTTTCGAAGTAGTGCTTCAGCCAGGGGCCAACAACCCGGCAGACTTCCTGTCACGTCACCCCATCATGTCGGAACGTCAGTCAGCGACCGCTGACGAAGAGGATACCGAAGAACTTGTGCGGATGATCACGCAAAAAGAAGCCTGCCCTAAGGCACTGACCTTGGAGGAAATAGGGGCTACGACAACACTGGATGAGAATATGGAAAAAGCCAAAGAAGTTCTAGCTGAACGGAGGTGGCAACACTTCCTGGATGGGGCCAGGATGCTAAATGAGGAGGACAAAGTGGCAAGACAGCAGCTGTGGAGAGTTCGCAGTGAACTGAGTAAAGGCCCCCATGGTTCAGCCATCGTCGTCCCATGGAGCCTGCAGCAGCAAGTATTCAATCTCGCACACGTGGGGCACCAAGGGATAGCCAAGACGAATGCTCGCCTCTGGAGCAAAGTCTGGTTCTCCGGAATGTATGCCATGGTCGACAACATGATCCGAGCCTGCCACTATTGTGCCATCACCGGCAGCCACCCCGCTCCTCATCCCGTTCTGACAGAAGAGCCCTGCCACGAGCCGTGGTCCCAAGTCAGTATCGACTTTGGATGCTTCCCCGATGGGCACAGCACCATCATCCTGATAGACTCTCACTCCAAGTTCCCGATCGTGGAAGTGGTCTCGTCCACGGCATTTCCGCAGGTTAAGGTCGTCCGAACCGGACTTTTGCAATGATGGGCCTCCCCGATAAGATACGGTCCGACAGTGGCCCACCATTCCAAGGGAAGGAGTTCCATGACTACGTGGTGGCTCACGCCATCCGACACCGCAAGATAACTCCACAGTGGCCTCAGGACAATGGAGAAGTGGATGGCTTCATGAGGACCCTCAATCAGGCACTGAGGATCGGTGTGGAAAGAGACTAAGATGTGGAGGAGTGCCTTCAACGATTCTTCAATGCGTACCGCAAGACCCCACTCTGCACCACATGTGCTGTTTCGATGGGCTCCACGGAATAGCATACCGACGGACTCGGCATGGCGCCCTGAGGAATTGGACAGCGATGCCACTCAGGCCAAGAGAAAGGCCCTCAACCAAAAGGCAAGCATGATGCGGAAGACTCAGCCAGCAGACACATGGGTGGGTGATCGCGTGGCTGTCAAGGATCGACACCCGGGATGGAAGTTCCGGACACCATATGAGCCTGAGGTATGGGAAGTCACTGACGTGCGAGGGACCATGGTCTCTGCCAGGAGAGGCTCGCACACCTTAGCATGGAACATATCATGGTTCAAGAAGGTGAACGGACCCCAGACAGAGTGGGGAGAAGACTCCGAACATGAAAGGATTGAGGAAGAAGCCCTGACACCGTCGCCCGCTCCCAGGGCAGGTGGCGATCCACCCAGGGATGGGAGAACAGAAGGAGCCATCCCGCAGGAAGATCTACCTCATGTAATTCAGGGTCACTCATTCCTCTCCCACAGCCCCGCCAGGGCAGGGCCAAGTTCCAGCTCCAGGAGCCAGACGTATGCTTTCTGGCCAAACCCTGCCACGAGCCAAAGGCTTCAAGACTTTGTGTGCTGCATGTCATGAGAAGAATCACAGAACAGAGGGACAGTAAGCAGCTAAAGGAGGGATGTAGTGTGGGAGTCACCCGGCCCACACTATACAAAGTTGCACCTTGTATCTCGCCAGAAGGGGATAAATAAATGGGTGCATGACCGCTCGTGGTCTTTGCCCTTTACTAATAAACTGGTGTGCATGTATTTTGTGCAGCAGGTCTCACCACTTGGCACCGGGGCACCCACCTCCCGGCCCACTACATTGGACACAGGAGAAAATGGGAGATGAGGAACTTCCAGACCTGACTACTGGGTCCACCCTACTTCAGCCGCTGAGCGAGCGCTTCGTCCTGCCCCTCGACCAGGTAATGTCTCCATAGCAACCCCAGAGGGCACGTTAAACATAGGCAGTGACAGCCCCATTGTTCTTGGGGTGGGAAAGGGTTATTTCAGAGAGTTTAAGCAAGCAGCGTGTGGCAATATATAACGCAATGGACACCCAAAGGGATGCGCCGTGGTATGCTTCCCACCCATCAGATGAGGGCACACCGGGTCAACTTCCACCTCAGAGCTCAGTACAATACAATATAGTGCTACATCTAATGCAAAAAGATCTGTCGCAACAGTGCAACAAGGTGCCAAATATTCCAAATACTGCACTGCACTTCATTCACTAAAGTGCCACTTTCTGCACTTTTTTCTAGATACATTGAAGCACGTTGTGCTTAGTGTTGCAACAAAATTAGCAAGGGTCATAGGTTTCTTGTATTTAAAAAATACAGTTAGAAAAGCAATTACTATCAACATTTTTTACTTTCTTCTACATTTTAATACATCGCAATAAAGCGTACCAGTTTACTTTGTACTACTCTGCACTGCGTTAATCATCTGTTAACAACAATATGTTATTGCCCGCTATGCTATCGATACTGATGCTTAACTGATGTTGCCAGCAGGGAGAGGAGGCCAAACACAAACAGGCAATCTGTGTTTTGGTTTTCTGCCGGCCTGCCCAGCGACACTAGGCACCAGGGTTTCTTGTTTGGGCCTCACACATCCTGTTTGGGCAGCCCAGTCGGTGATGGGAAATGTGTTATTGCCCTTCCATGTCTGGAGCTTTGCAGCAGTTAACTTGGAGTTTCTCATTGCTCAAAGGGGTGTTATTTCTGATATTTATGTTTCCCTCGTCTTCATTTCTTGATTTTGCTTGTCAGAAAGTGTCACTCATGTTTGTGGAAATGTCACTCATAATTACACTGAAAATATGAAAATGTCACACATAGCAATCTGAAACTTTGGCAACTCTGCGATTACCGGACCTGAAGGTACAATTGAAGATAACGTGCCCTGTTTTGATGAGTGTGGCCCCTTTGTCATTAGGAAATTATACGTTTTGGGTTGGTATTGTGCCACATAAAAGACTCACTTGTCTCCATGCATCGCTCGTCTCAAGGAGTCCAGCGGTACCGATGGACAGAGCCCCTCCCAAATATCCGAAGCCCTCCACGGCCCCATCTCCATGCTAGAGGACTGCCTCCATCTCGGAGTAGGCAGGGCACCACAGCCCGCAGCTCTCATGATAAGCAGAGGGCATAATGCATGGAAGAGTTGGGGAATAGCAGTGCGACAGCTGCGTTTTTCCAGGATATCTGAGGTTCTAAAATGATTAAATTCATTGCAGGGTGGACTCAACCACCCAGGGCCGACTTTAGGGCAGTGCGACTGGTGCGGCCGCACTGGGAACTGACCTGTAGTGGGGCGCTGACCTCAGGTGGGGGCGCTGTTTTTACCAATAACTTTTGAGTTAAAAGCAGCTGATGCAGAGTTCCTTGAGCCTCCAGGTTTCAGGCAGCAATAAAAATGTCAAGATAACTCTTGTGAATAATGTTCCTGCTAAAGAGAGAGTTAGGAGTTTTGTCTAGTGGCAATGTGACTCACCATAAAGTGGCATGGAGAGTTAATATGCCAGCTGCAAATAACAGAACTGTATTTAAAGTGGATAGCTGCGTGGATTAGTTAAACCAGCCTTTAGCAGCACTTTAAAACAAATGAATTGCATGGGAAAGAGGGGCTATGAATAGATGAGGGGCCCTTTTGCCAGGTGGTGTGAGGGAAGGTGAGGAGGAGGTCATGGGGGGTGCAAAAAAAGATTGTCGCACTTGACACCACCAGCGTCAAAGCCGGCCCTGCATACCCCCCTGTTCATCCCCTCATGCAGGCAAGGCTCCCTGAGACAGGCAATCACTCCCCTTTGGCCCCCAATCGGCAATTTCACGGAACAGCCATCTTGCAGCAGGGCTGGCTCTGCACCCGAAAGTATGATTCCTATTGTCTCATATCTTTGGTAGATGACAAGATTTATTCAAAGTCTTGGGAGTGGCGGCTGATATTTGAAGGCAGCGGGGAGCGGAATTCAGGGTGGGGGGGAGGGAACTAATTAAAATCACTTACCTGTCTGTCCCAGTCACTCACAGTCGCCACCGCCTTCTATGTGTCCTCTTCTGCCTGCTTTCAGGGCAGGAAGCGGGAAGCACCCGACCCCCAGCCTCCCGATAGCCGATCACAACGCTGCAATGCAGTGTTGTGATTGGTTTGAGCGCCGTGGATCTTCGCTCAGCCAGAGAATGGGAGGCTGGACATGTTCTCCATGCAGGCTGTAGTGCAGCCTACATGGAGAACATGTAGAGTGCGCATGACAGTTTGCTGGCCCGAGACGGCCGGTCAAAGTGTCCTTCGCTCTTGGAGTGTGCAAACCACTCCTCCCCTGCCCCGCTCTGTGAGCAGAGCAGCCCCGCCCCTACCCAGTTGAGCAAGCGGAAAAATAAAATGATAATAACAATAAGATATTATTTTATTTTTTCCTTTTTTGACCTGCGCAGTGGGGCGACACTCCTCCGCCTTAGCGGAGGAGCCGCCATTGAGGCTTGGCAACATACAAACTTATGAAAATGCTCTGGATCTTACTAATATGTTGCTGGGTACCACAGACTTTGCTTAAAACACCAGCAATCTTCTAATGATCATTGTGGGACACTCCAAGAAGCAATTTGACAGAGGGATATTTGACAATAAAGTCGACCTTCTAGATATGATTTTAAAAAATAGAAAGACTTGGTATCAAAAGTATGCAACCTCATTTTGGATTAATTCTTAGAATACACTACATTTCTAATTGAGCAGAAAACCTAGAATTGTTTAGCCCTGCTAAACCGCCGGTCAGTGCGTCAATGACAGCTTTCATCTCAGCTCTTATCGAAGGATCGGAGAGTCTCGGAGAGTCTCTGAATACATACGAGATAGGAGTCCAGAAAAGGTGTTGTGCCTCTAGATTGTAAAGAGGTGAATAGGATGAAACATGTCTCATCCATGCTAATACTTCTATGGCTCATTTTTTCCTAGAATGTGCTTCAAAATATGACAGTCCACCTCTTTAATTCATATCAATGAAATATGGGGTAAATATGGGGTAAAAAGGTTATGTCAGATGCAGGTCAAGTGAGGGCAGACCATTTCTGTTTTGTAAGTCTCACTATGAGATTGAAAAAAGGCGGTGCAGAGTGGAGCATCCATCTAATTTGATAATGATCTACATAAGTCATCCTCTTCAAGCACAGCTTACAATGATAAACTAATGATCTCAAACTGATATTCTTGTGTTCTCTAAGTACAGTCGCAAATGCTTAGATACCTCATGCATAGCCAATACCTTCTTACTGAAAAATGCATATTGCACTCTTGGCATTCCACCCCTTAGAGTAATAAACAACCAGATGCCTCTTTCTATCCACATCCGGCTGTGACAATTCAGCTCCATCTACAAGGTATCAGTTTTCAAGCATGATTTATCCAACCAGGTTTTTGGAGACAGGGCAGACAGAAAGTTTCCTTTCATTTCTGAAACAATCCTTCTTCATACCTTGCCCTACATAAACTATTTTTTCTAGTCATTGGGGTAATTGGAAACACCAGTCTAGATTAAGAAAATTTGCATAAAAAGTTGTTGCATCCATGAAAACTTTGACTCACATTATTAAGTTCTTCCCATTCAGGAACTGCCTGCATGTTTTGTTTATACCTAGCAACACTTCCAGCAGCAATGTTCTATCCCTGAATTCCACATATGACAGGACTGGTCCTACTACCTGATAGGATTGACTAGGCAATGAAAAGGATGTCAGAAATATGGATGAGAAAATAGAAGTATGAGTCTACAAGCTTGACAGCTCAGAGAGAATCATTATTATAAAGGTTTACACCACATTCACTATCGTAGAAAATATAGAAAGATATTATTTAGCCTAATAGACTATATCATTGCACTAATAATCTTTCATACCGATGCCGATTGTACTTGGTAGGGAACTCAACATGCAAGATTATATATAATTAATGATTGATTAACTATCTGTTCAGAAGTGAAAATATTGATGAAGACATGGAATGCACCAATTGACAATACAAGGGCATATTTAACAATTACAGCAGATTTAGCAACAACAAATGAACACTTAGAGACATCAATTAATTCACAAATCTGGCACTGATCATATCCTTCGCTGTTAGTTACTCTGAAAGTGCATTCTTCAGTCCAATCCACTCAAATGCAGTGTGCCATCTTTAAGACAAACAATATTCTGAATTAAATATAATCACTCTATTCGTAGGAAGGAGGAAGAATCCTTTTAAACAGGAAAATAAGGATCTACTTTAACCGAAGGTTAATTCGAACATTGATACTAATGACAGCTAACCACAAAAGCAATTAAATATGACTAAAAATAAAAAGATTGATCTTTCGCTTTATTTGAAAACATAAAAATCTTATTCTCAAAACCTGATGTTCCATCTAATCAGTGTCACTTAACCTGATTGTAAAGTGACTTTTCCAACTCATAGGGGGATATTTACAATAAAATGTCGGAGCGTAGTGTTATTGCAAAATTAGTAACGCCGCGCTCCAACATTTTTAAAACACAGGGATGCGCCGTATTTACAAAAATACGGCGCACCCCTGCATTTTCCCTAGCGCAGGCGCTAATAAGCTGCCTAGCGCCAGCGCAGGCACCCTTGCACCATGTTGCAAGGGTGCCGGCGCTGCAGGGACGATTGTTTATGTGCAGGAAGGGACACCTTCCTGCACATAAAAAATCTTGAAAGGCGATTTGTTCTTTCCATGTGTGCTGCAGAATGCAGCATACATGGAAAGAGCAAAAAAAGAGGAGAAATTAATAATTTCTCCTCGTATAACCAGCCTAAGACCAGTTATTCCCTAGTCTTAGTTTTTGGCGCCACCCCAGCCTTGTAAATATGGGGCAGCGTCAAAAAGTAATGGGTGCTGTGGTGGAACTCCCACTGCACCACCCATTGTATGCCCCTTTAATGCTAAATGAAGCGTGAAAAGGGGCCTTATTTACAAGGTGGCGTTAAGCCACTTTGAGTGGCTTAACGCTGCTTTGTAAATAAGGAGAAGGGGATATCGCCACCAGAATGTCGCTAAAAGTGACATTCTGGTGGCGATATCCACCTTGTAAATATGCCCCACAGTCCTTTAATGAGCTGTTATAACGCTTTTCAACACCTCAGGACTATTTTTAATTTTCTTATTTAATATTATGCAACTAATTTATAATATAACTTGCCATATAAACAGATCCAAACTCTTTTGCAAAGATCACAGTTGGATTTCTAAAATAGTCTGTAATTATGCAATGGGTCTTGTAAATATTTTCTTGAAATGGTACTGAAGGAACTCATTGTCTTTTTTTATAGCTTAGTCTATTTTCCTTACTGCCTATTCCCGTACTTAGACCCTTTTCTATATATGTTTTCTTTGACCTAAATGTTGTCATTTGTTAATTGTTAGACTTGTCAGCCTTAGGGTCATCTTCCCCCCAACTTTTTGCCTTCCTCCTCCATTTTTCTGATCTCGTTTTTGCTGGCATTAGGACTCTGAGCAATTTACCACTGCTAACCAGTGCTAAAGTGCATGTTCTCACCCTTAAAACATGGTAATATTTGCTTATACACAATTGGCATCTTCAATTTACTTGTAAGTCCCTAGCAAAGTGACAGTACATGTGCCTAGGGCCTGTAGATTGCATGCTACTAGTGAGCCTGCAGAACTGGTTGTACCACCCACTAAAGTGTTCCTTAAACATGTCTCAGGCCTGCCATTGCAGAGCATGTATGTGCAGTTTAACCTGCCATTTCGACCTGGCAAAATAAACCTTTTGCCCCAGGACCAAACATTCCTTTTTAATACATATAAGTCAACCCCTGGGTTAGGCCTCGGACAGCCCCAAGGGCAGGGTGCAGTGTATTTAAAATGTTGGACATGTACTTTTAAGTATTACATGTCCTTGTGGTGATAAACTCTTAAATGTGTTTTTCACTACTACAAGGCATATCTCTCCCATAGGATAACATTGGAGTTGCCTTATTAAATTGTATAAGTGTAATTTCCAAATGGGAAGAGATACTGGTTCCTGTTTGGTGTCTCTGGAATCCTAATTTAAAATAGTAACTTATGGTGAACCCGGATTTTAAATCACAATTCTGAAAATGCCACTTTTAGAAAGTTGGCATTTTCTTACCTTGGCCCTTTGGTGCCTTCAGCCTGCCTGGGTCAAATGACTGGGTGAAGCTGACAATTGGGCTTTGTGTATTCCTCCTAGACAGCCATACACAATGGGAGCTTAGGTGTGACTAGATGGTTCATCACTGGCAGAATGGGAGGGAGGAGCTGAGCCCAGCCTCACTCACACCTGAATAGGCTGTGTCCTGTCTCCACACAAAGGGCATTAGGACCTTGCAATGTCACTTTAGCCAGCTTGGAGCCAGGGAAGGGGAGGCAGAAAATACCCTGCACTTCAAAGCCGCTGTGTAGATGCTTCTCCCACCTGCCAGATCCAGGGTGTAGGAAAGTAGGATCAGCTTCTATGGTTACCCCCACTTTTTGCCTGGTGCTAAGCTGTATTTGACTAGTCTGACTGGGATCCTGCTAATCAGGACCCCAGTCTATCTGCTTTCTACCTAAATTGTTATGTTCAGTACTTGGGTACAACCCAGATTGGATACTGGGGTACCCTTATAAGTCCCTAGTATATGGTACCCATGTACACTGGGCATAGGTACCCCAGAGGCCCCCATGGGCTGATGCATGCATTATGCTACCCATGGGGGGCCATTCAAAATTGAACTACAGGCCTGCCATTGCAGCCTGTGTAAGCTGGTGCTTGCACCACTTACTAAAGATATAGGTTACCTATATCTAGGGACACTGCACTTAAAACCTATAAGTCACCCCTCTAACAGGCCTTTGCAATCCTGAAGGCAGGGTGCTTGGTTCTAAGTGAGAGGATACCCCTGCATGAGCAGGACACCCCTACAGCCTATGGAGTAAATTCTCCCGGGTTGTCAGTGAAGCAGCCATATACCCTATAGAGGGGCACTGCGTAATTACGCGATGACCATCTTGAATCTGGCTGCAACGAATCCTATCATGTTTGGTATCAAACATGTTGGAATCATACCCCCACACCGTAAATGGTGTGGGAGGTATGATTCCAAGTCTTCTTAACCCGGACAGCACAAAATGGTTGCTGTCGACCAGAGACACAATTCTGCCCTCCTGCTGCTGAGCCAAGCTCGAGCAGGGAAAGGCATGTGCTATGTGTAAGAGAGTATTATATAATAAGTACATATTTTTATAAATACTTTGTGTGGTTCTTTTTCACTTAATCTATACTATAAGATTGCATTCTGGTAAAACAAGCTGCTTTACACTCCTGGACTAAGCCTGAAGGCTGTTCTCCACAGCTACCACTTAGAGAGCTTTCTAAGGTTGTCTAAGACCTCTTAAATCACCATAAGGGTTGTCTGGACTGGTGCAAGGTGCCCACTTACATTAGTGGACATCATATATGAGGCCATCTTCTCACATAGGGCACCAGTAAATAAACAAAAGACTTCAGACTCCACCACTACAGTACACTTCTGGACCTGTGGATACTTTGCCAGGAACATGGATTGCTGTGCTGCTAGAAAGACAGTCACTCTGCTGGACTGCTACTCTGAAGAAACTGCTGCCCTGCTGTGCTGACATGCTGCCTGCTGCCCTCTTGCCTGGGGAAGAAGAACATCTTGGACCCAGAACCCCAGAATGGCTCAAAGGGCTAGTCTGCTGGCCTCCTGATCTGAGCCACAGGGACAAAATAAGCTCCTCAACAGCTTCTGGACCCATCTTAAGCGAGTCTCTGACCCCCAAGTAGTGCCTTTCAGGTCATGGGCCCTTGATGTGGCTCTTGAGCTCCTAAATTCAATATTTGGAGCTCTTCATGAATGGGTCAATTGGCACTGGAACCGCGCAGCTCGCACGGAAAATTAGAGCAACCCGCCGCAAACCCATCTCCCCGCACAGCAGCATCGTCACCCACATGGGGACCGCCAACGTGAAGCTCCAGCCTGCCCATCCGTGACTCCCGGCCTGCTAATCACGCCATGCCGAGTACCGCCTCCGACCCTCTCCTTGCTCCCATCGGCCTTCTCCAACGCGAGCAGGACTCATGGCACAAAACTTGAGAAGGGAAACCTTCAACTGGACTAATCTGGGAGTATATCCAACCCGCACTCCATCGCGGTCAGCCATAACTTTTGCCTTTGACTCCATCTAGGGCGACCAGATAGTCGCGGTTGGCACTTTCTGTTCCCAAGCTCTATTTTAGATTTCATTCTATAAAAACTCATTGCTTCAGTTCTACTGATTGTATTTTTGTCCTTTTGATCCTGTTTTATTTATTAAAATTTGCTCTATGTCTCTAACCTGGTGTGGGATCTGTTTGTGTGTTGTTTTCACTGTTTTACTGTTTGAACTGTTGCACAAATACTTTACAGACTGCCTCTAAGTTATACCTGACTGCTCTGTACCAAGCTACCAGGGGGTTAAACACACGTTAATTTGGGGGTTGCTTGTGCCTCACTTGACTAGGATTATGGTTGCTGCTTGACCAGGGCTCACATCCCAGTCAACCAGTGACCCTAGGGTCAGCAGACCATCATGTCTGTGATTGCTTTTAAATAAATAAATCTTTTTTTTAAATGCAGCCTGTTATCTTGAAAGGAAATTGGGATGCTTTAAAAAAAATGAAACTTTAAAGTTTCATATTTTAGGAGTAGGCAGTGGTCCCTTGGACCACTGTCTGCTCCTAAAACATTTTTCCAACCATTCTCAAAGAATGGGTAACCACAAACCTTGAGTTGGCAGTAAATTGTGAATGTTTTGCAAGCGCATTTCAGTCGCAAAACATTTGTACATAACACTGTGATTCGGTATTAGGAAGGGACGCCCCCAACACACCCCTTCCAAATACGGAACTGCAAAACACAAATTGTAATTCGTTAACATGTTACAGAATTGCAATTTGGGCTTTGTACATCAGAAAAAGCATTCTTGCGGTTGCAAACAGCCTGATTCTGTGAATCAGGCCATTTGCAAAGGCAAAAATCTTTCGTACATCTAGCCCCAAAGTACTTATTTGCTCTATTCAGTATTTTCTTTAACTGCGCAGACATGTAAGGGTGATGGAAAGCAGAGAAACTTGTACCCTGACAAGAATGTAGTTGTCAGCATTCTGTCTTCCCATATGGCAGTTATTTGTGTGAGATATTTTTATTTTAGTGATTTTATAAAATGTGTACAAGACCCGAGGGTACCAGTGTGCGGTACAGTATAAATTATGTATAAATAGAAGTTCCAGAAGATTATAATAAACACAAATCCAAGTAATCACCAACAAGGTTACAGAGAGATTACTGTAAAAAAAAAAATAAGTGAGAGGATTTCCAAGGCATAGTCAGAAAAGAGAGAGGGAGCGGAGAAAAAGGGAAGAGGGATTAGCTTGTCAGAAATTACCCAGCCAGAAGGCATCTCACTTTTCTCTTGAAAGTGGCTGGTGGGGGGGCGTGGCTTGGCGCCAGCGAAGATGGCCGCCTAACAGGGGAGCTCCGTCGGAGCGAAGCCCTTATTCCCCCAAAATCCATCGGAAATCCTGCAGGCACCACGTCGGAGGGGCGGAAATGCCCTCCAAAACTTAAGCGGCATCAGGTCCCGAAATCCGGAGGTTCGGGGACGCCGCGGTGACCGCGACATAGCAGGTGCGTGAGGCAGCGGCCGAGAGAGCCTGGAGGACGGGAGGCGGGCGCGCCCGTTGGCCGCCTACGCAACACCCCGGCGTTGGGGCCGGCGGTGGCGCCTGTCATCGGAGGTGCGGCCGGGCCCGGACGGCCCCACTGACTGCACTCACAACAGCAAAAGGGGGTCGTGAAGCGAACAGCGGCCCCTGGGAGACACTCTTTTTGGACGGCACCCGAGGTGGAGGCTCGAAGGCTCTGGACGCTTCCGGGACCGCGAGAGTGCGGCGGCGGCCTTGAAGGCCCTATGAGACGGCGGGGGACGCTTATCTCCACTACCTAAGAAATCAGCCCGACGGCGAACCTGGTGGGGGACCCTGCGCACAGGGGGCGCCCTCATCAACCCTGATATAGGACAGAGGGAGGCACCAGTAGCAGACAGACCACAGGGGGTGAAGGAGGGAGAAATAGCCGGACTGCGGCGGGGCCCGGCGAGGCCTGAGGAGTATCGCTGATCGACGCGGCGCGGGCGACTGCGGGTGAGATCCGCTGAATTGCGCCGACGAACCAGCTGGGCTGTGAGGGACCCTGCCGGCGTGGTGGGGCCCACCCCCCTTCTTTGAACCCGACGACCTGCTGCCGATCGAGCCGCACGGAGCGGGGGAGAGCCCCCGAGGGACCGGAGCAGTGTGAGAGAGGAATCGGAGGTGGTCCCCAGGTGACGGATACATTGGAGAGCCCAGGTGCGGAGGCGGGACGTGAGAGGTGGCCTATGAAGCGGTGAGAGAACCCGGCCCTGCCCAAAAGCCAATGCTGGCGGCCACATAGAGATCTGGACATATCGCCCTGGCGGCGGACAGGGGCCAAGGGAGACCAAGGGAGACCTCGTCCACTGGGCCCACCTGGCAGGCCTGAGTGGGACTGGAGGCCAGCGGCAAGACAAAGAGACCTGGCTGGAGCGGAGCGCGCGCTCGTGACTGGGTAGTACAGGCCCATGAGCGCGCCAAGTAAAACGGACACGGACCCGGCTGGGCGGCAGTGGGGATCGCAATAGCGCGGCGCAGTCCTATCTGGGACGGCCGGAAGATTCCTATCCTATCTGTATCAACCTACTGAGCGACCACGGGAAGAAATCACAAGATCACAGGGGGAGCTCAGCTTGAGGCAGCCTGGACAAAGGAGACAGCAAAATGAGGCCTAAGGGGGCGGCGGTCACCCAGACAAACAAGCTCGACAAATACGCAGTCCCGATGTCAGTCCCTCAGACCGAGGGAGCGGCCGGGGGCCAACTGATGCAGGCGGAGCCCTCCCTGGCTTCCATCATGGCGGCCATTCAAACGCTGGGGACCACTCTCGAGACGAAAATCGATAAGATGTCCATTGAGATGAACCTTATACGCACCGATCTCAACAAGACGTCGGAAAAAACAAGGACCAACGAGACGGATATCCGAGAGCTCCAGGCATCCTCCAAACAGCTCGAACAGAGGGTCAATGACCTGGTACACCAACACCGCCAGGTCGCCTTGAAGCTCGAAGACCAGGAAGGGAGGGCCCGACGAAACAACATTCGCGTGGTGGGCGTTCCAGAGGGTTCAGAAGGGCCTAGCATGGACCTCTTCCTTGAAGATTTGATCCTCAACTGTCTGAAACCGAAACGGCTCTCAACTATGTTCTCCATCGAGAGGGCGCACCGTGCGCCGATCCCCAGGCCCAAACCGGGAGCTCCGCCGAGAACTATCATTGCAAAAATACTCAATTATAGGGACCGAGACGCCATCTTGCAGGCAGCCAGACAGATGGGAGACCTCCAATATGAGAATGCAACGGTTAGGTTCTTCCCCGACTTTACGCTTAAAGTGCAGCGGGACCGGCGCTCATTTGATGGGGTGAAAGCGGCGCTTCGGAGCAAAGGCATTCAATACATGATGTTCTTCCCAGCAAAGCTCAAAATCATTGCTGGCGGCAAGTCCCTTTTCTTCACTACGCCCTCGGAGGTGCAGGACTGGTTGGACAGAGGCGCAACACAGACGTCGGCAACAGCGACAGGTGACAAGTGGAGGGACGCCCGGGCTGTGTCATCGGGCTCACTGGATGGACGACCGGAGACCGACAGAACGAGTCAGCGCTCATGGCGATCGAGGTCTCGCAGCCCCGACATGAACGGCACTCAGGGACACTAGTGGACTCACATTGACTGGAGAGACTACACTCTCGGACCTTGGCACGCAGTATTGTAAAGTATAAGTCTTTCATATGTTATAGGGGGCGTAAGATTTCGGAGGTTGGGCTAGCCGGGGAGGGGCGATGTGCTCTCCATGCCCGGCATGGGTTGATCCGGACGATGGGGCTGGAGATACCTCCTGACTTTTATATTCTGCACTTCCCGGGCAGTATTCAAGGCCGGTTACGGGACATTGATAGATGCATATGGTAGGGGCGAGATGGGATTGACGGTGCCATCTGGATTTATCTGTAAGATGTGTGCATTTGCCTGCTGAGATACTACATGCATGGGGATGGGAGTTTAGCGGCCGGAGTTGGTGCCAGCGCATTTCCCCGCTCATTAGTTCTTTGGGGGAGGGGGGGATTTTCTCTCTCTTACCCCCTTTTTGGGGGCGAAAGGCACTCTGCTAGTTGGGGATGTGGGTAGTTATTAACCTACGTGGCAGGGTAGCAGGGTGGGGGGGTAGGCGGGGGGGACAGCAGTTGCATTGTTATGTCTTAATGTTTAGTAAGGTTTGGGGGGTGGGGGGAGGGCTTGATTTGGTCTGGTTGGGAATGTATTGATGGGCCGGTGCGATGTTGCAGGAGCTACAGATTGCGTACTTGGATAACTTCCAGCGATGGCTACAAGGTGGGATAAAAGTCTTAAAATCCTTAGTTGGAATGTCAATGGGTTGGGGGACAAGCTCAAGAGGAGTATAGTCCTACAATTTGTTAAACGCCATCTCCCAGATGTTGTCCTCTTGCAAGAAACGCACCTTCTCGGTAACACATGCCACGCACTAAACAGATGGGGCTACACACTGGCGGCGCATGCCGGCTTCACTTCAGGGTCCCGCGGGGTGGGCATACTGTTGCGCCGTAACTTTCCATTTGTCATTGAACACTCAGAGACTGACCCGCTGGGGCGCTATGCGATGCTCTCGGGGAGGTGGGAGGGACGCACTCTCAACTTGGTCACGGTTTATATCCCACCGGGTCTTCAAACCCAGTCGTATCAGGATTTGGGTAGACTTCTCCTTTCCCTTCCAGAGGGGCAACTTCTACTTGGGGGAGATTTCAATGCAGTGGTGTCGGGGGGATGGATAGGCACCCACCCAGAGATATCGCGACTGGACATATGTGGCTTTCCAATCTCCTGGAGGCATTCGGATTAGTTGACCTCTGGCGTATGCGCCACCCAAGCCTACAACAGTACACATTCTTCTCGGGACCACACCACACGTTTTCTAGAATTGATTACATCCTCGCACCTCTGCAAAATGACACTGCCATTCGAGAGATCAGACATCTGGCACGGGGTATATCTGACCACTCCCCTATATGGGCACACCTTACTATCGGGGAACAGAGGGTAGGCTGTGTAGCGCCCATCAACCCCTGGTTCCTACATAATCCAGAGACCAAGACGAAGATCACCCGAGCGATAGACCAATACTTCCAAGATAATGTTGGGACGGTGGACTCCCCGGCTGTCCTCTGGGAAGCATTTAAAACCGTGCTGCGGGGTGAGGCCCTTTCTATGATCACCGGGCAGCGCAAAGAAAAGGAGACGCAGATGCTTACCATTGAGTGCGATCTTCTCGTGTTAGAGGGGGAGCAAAAGGTAACGGGAATCCGGGGGCTCTACACCAGATGCAGCTTAAAGCGGCCGAATATAAAGAGCTAGCTACAGACGCCGCAAAACACCTGGCGAGAGCCAGGGACGGCCGATTGTATGACCAAGGGGACAAAGCGGGCAAATTAATAGCCTGGTTGGACAAAAAACAGAGAGCGCAGAGGGTGGTGACTGAGCTTCGGACTGAACTGGGCGTCATCCTCACTGAGCCCCAGGAGATAATAAACGAGTTTGCAGCACATTTCAAAAGAGTATACCGCAGGGGGTCGGAGAGGCCGGAGGAGGACTCCTCCGCGCTCTTGGCCGACATTGCGATGCCCACCCTTTCTGAGGATGACCGAGGAGTTTTGGAGGGGGAACTCACTGTAGAAGAACTGGCCAAGGCAATTAAGGAACTCCAGCCTGGGAAAGCCCTAGGACCAAATGGTCTCCCTATTGAGCTGTACAAGCTCAAACCTGACAGTCTGGGTCACCACCTTAAAAACATGTTCGAGGATAGTATAGTCCGGGGCAAACTGCCGAGAGACCAGCGCATCGCCACACTGGTGGCCATCCCTAAAGAAGGGAAACCCAGAGAACTATGCGCCTCCTACAGGCCGATATCATTGCTAAATGCTGAACCCAAAATCCTCGCGAAGCTGCTCGCAAACAGGATCAAGCCAATAATCACCAAACTGGTCCACCCAGACCAATCCGGCTTCATGCCGAACCGCAACACTGCGCTCAACTTGCGACGACTCCACGGAGTATTGGGACGCTGTCACACGATCCAGGAAGACGCGGTCGTGGTCTCGTTGGATGCCGCTATGGCATTCGACACGCTTGAATGGACTTATATGATGGCGGTCCTAAAAAAGTTGGGCTTCGGCCCTAATTTCATTGGGTGGGTGCGTCTCCTCTACACCGAACCACTAGCCCAGGTGGTGGTAAATAATAAGATCTCAGAGGTTTTCACACTGGAGCGAGGGACGCGCCAGGGCTGTCCCCTCTCGCCCCTGCTTTTCGCCCTCTCCCTGGAGCCTCTAGCGGCCTGGATACGGCAAAACCTCTCACTACGGGGGCTCCGATGGGCAGATGGATGGGAGGACCGGATTTCGCTTTATGCGGACGACATCCTTTTGTATCTGGCCTCCCCCTCAAAGTCCCTCAGAGTGGCACTCGATATTTTCACAAATTTTGGGAGAAACTCAGGCTACAGTATTAACTGGGGGAAATCAGTGCTTTACGTCCTGCATGGAGCCCCTCCGTCAATTCCGCGCGACTGCCCGATCAGGGTGACCACAGAGGGGTTCAAATACCTTGGCATCTTTATCTCCATGGACGTGGCGACACGATACGAGCGGAATCTCTTACCACCCCTGCAAAGATTTAAAAGGGATACTGCCATCTGGAAGACGCTCCCGCTGTCCCTCCTGGGTCGGGCAGCTCTTTTTAAAATGATGGCGCTCCCGCGCTTTTTATATGCCCTCCAAAACTATCCAGATTTAGTCCCACAAAAGTACTTTATAGATATTGAAGCTACTCAGAGGGACCTGTTGTGGGCTGGAACGCCGCGCATATCGCTCCAGAAGCTGACACTGGGGTGGTACGATGGGGGTATAGCACTCCCAGACATTCGGAAATACTACTGGGCGGCACACCTTTCAGCCATAAACCAGGGCACGTATAGCGGAGGGGATGATCCCGGATACGGGATGGACAGATGGCTCCTTCTGGGGGGAATTTTGAGGCTGCGCTCTACTCTAGACCTAACAAATATCCACTCACGGGACCTACAAGACATTCGGTCCAACTCTGGCATATGGTGAGTCGCAAGCTAGGATGGGCCGATAAGCTCACTTTGGCAACCCCGCTTTGGGTCTCCGAACGGTTGGGTACACTGGGCCGCACAAAAGGGTTTCGCAACTGGGACCTGATAGGGATCTCCCATATAAAAGATTTATGGGGGCCCAATGGAATGGTGACATTTGCCTCCCTACAGCAAAAGTACGACTTAGCGCAAACGGAATATTTCCGGTACATACAGATCAGACACTCACTCCAGTCTAACATTCCACCCGGCACGGTGCTCCCGGAATCCTCCCCCTGGAGGACAGACTGCTGGACGGCCATCTACCGGAGAAGGCTATCTCCCTCACATATAAAAAACTTATACATCACACCCCTGATCCCTTGCTTGCCCTTAGGAGAAAGTGGGAGACTGATGGTCTTGAGATCGATGACGAAGAATGGAGGGAAGCGCTTTCCTCCCCCGGGAGGTAGCGATTTCGGCAAAACTGAGACTGATACAACTCAAAATACTACACCGCGTATACATCTCGGGTACACGACTGATATTGATGGGTAGGAGTACGGACGGGCTTTGTAGGAGACGGTGTGGGGAGGTGGGGACATTCCTCCACATAATCTGGGAGTGCCCTCTAATACAAACCTACTGGAAACGAGTACACAGCTGTATGCGAACTGTCTGGGGGGCAGAACTACGACCCGAAATAAAAAGGTGCATTTTAAACATCTGGGAGCCCACAGACATCTCCGAAAAAGGCAAAATATGGGCGACACTGGGACAGATGATTGCAAAACGAAATATAGCACGCCAATGGGGAGCAGACGCACCCCCAACACTAAGTGTCTGGAAAAAAGACATGGATTGGTGCATGTTGCGAGAGAAGACAGTCTATGTGGCTCGGGGATGTCCCCGGAAATGGGTAGCAATTTGGACAAAATGGAACGAATACCGAGGACATCTGTGTGAACCCCCCTTGTCCCCTCCCTTGAAGAAGCATTAACGTTGTAAAGAATTGTATATTGTGGCCACCTTGTTTGCTGTAACATCAAAGGAAATATATTGAATTGTAAATATGTGAATGCAACACCGTACTTAACAAACATCCATGTGTGTAAATGACCAACAAGTTTATTTTTGTAAATAAAAAGAGTTATTAAAAAAAAAAAGAAAGTGGCTGGTGACATGATGGTGCGTATCTCCAGCACTAGTAAGTTCCATATTTTGGGAGTGCTGCAAGACAGGAATGTGTTCAGTTTGATTTGTTGGATCAGTTGATGAAGTAGGGGGAGAACCAGCGAAGTACTGTGCGACCCATTCCATGCGGTCTTTCAAAGTATTCAGCTTCATATCATGATTGACTGTGTCAAAGACTGCGGACAGGTCGAAGAGAATGAGTAGGAATGAATCACCATTGTCTATTAGGCTGAGTTCATCATGCGTGATACGAATGATGGCTGTTCCAGTACTGTGACGAGCTCTGTATCCTGATTTAAGCAAGTTTAAGTAGTTAACAATCTGAGTAGATTCAGGAGACTTTTTTGTAGCACTTTTGCCAGGAAAGGGATATTGGTTACTGGAAGAAAAGTGTGCAAGTCACAGGTTTAGCTCCAGTCTTCTTCAGTAGTGGGGTGACTTTACCCAAACTACCCCTTGAGACAATGAGAAATTGATCACTTGTGTTTAGGGTGGGGAGACGAGGTGCCTGAAATCCTTGATTATGGAGGAGGGGATTTGGTCTACGATGTGCATGGCAAGATTCAGATTGGTTATAGTCTTGATTATTTCGACTTCGTTCACTAGTGAGAATGCATTCCAGGAAGCATTGTTCTTAGGGAGCTCTGGTAGGGGGATGTATGACCACTGGTTCACTAGAGAGTCTTCGATCTTCCTGATCCAGTTAGAAAAGAAGGAGAATTCCTCACATCTTTCTTTTTGTGGGGAAGATGGAAGGTGTAGTGGTGGGGTATGTTTGTGCCTAATGAGTTTGCCTCCGTGGTTGTGGGAGTTGTTTAGTTGAGTTCAGAACATGGAGGCTTTTGACTTAAAGATGAGGTGCATGTAATTGTTTCTATCTACTAAAAGTTGAGTCAGATTTGTGGCACAGGGATTTTGTCTCCATCTTCTCTCAGTTGGTCTGAGCTGCCTTCCCTCTTTGTTTAGTTTCCTATCATACCACAGAAGGGAGAGGTTTCTTTGCCTTTTGAATTTCAGGGGGGCTACTACATCCATATTATTTGTCATAGTTACATTCTAGTGCAAAGTCAGGTCATTTACAGTTAGTGGGTCGTTCGTGGGTTATAGGTGAAACAGAATCTTTGGCACCAGGACAACATTGATGATTTGATTTGTGCAACTGATCTATCATTTAGTTATAGAGGCTAGCCTATTGGTTAATGGTCTTTCAGAGGTGAGATAGAAGAGGATGACATGGTGGTCAGACCAATCTACTAGAAGTATATAGTCAAAGGAGAGAGACCCCTCTTTCGCTATCAGGAGATCAAACGTAAATCCTTTCAAGTGTATAAGACTCTAAAAGATTTACTTGAGCTCATTGGTAATGAGAAACTCCTTCATTTGAGTCACTTGGAGGTCATTTGAGTTAACTAGTGCTTTCTAGTAACAAACAGCTCCAAGCGAAACATTGAAAGGAAAGAGGGTATGCAAGTTTGATAATGTACCAGCACAGCTTCTCACAATTTTAGTTACATTTGTCAAGGCCAATGAGTAAAAGGAAAATATGAAAAACTAGAGCATTATTTAAATCTACTATGCACATTAAAACTAAAGAAGTGGAGTTCCTCTCCTTCAATTGAGGGCACACAAAAAAGTGAGGGCAGAGTAAAAATAGGGCTAAGGATGAGCATGATTGGTGTTGCATCATAGTGAAGAGAGTGTAATGAGCAGATGAGCAGGTCTCTGTGTTCATCGTGTGTTGGACTTGGCTCTCTCTGCAGGGTCATCCTCAAACTTTTTGCCTTCACCCTCCTGTTTTCTGAACCCATTTTTGTTGATTTTTAGGACTTTGCACACTTTACCACCGCTAACCAGTGCTGAAGTGTATGCGCTCTCTCCTTTAAACATGGTAAGATTGGATTACACCCAATTGGCAAATTTAATTTACTTGTAAGTCCCTAGAAAAGTGGTACTACATGAAGCCAGTGCTTGTAAATTAAATGCATGTCCCAGGCATGCCACTGCAGCCTGTGTGTGCTGTTTTAAACTGCTAGTTCAACCTGGCAAAATAAACCTTTTGCCAGCCTACACCTTCCTATTTTAATACATATTGGTCACCCCTAGGGTATGCCCTAAACAGGCCATAGGGCATGGTGCAGTGTATTTAAAAGGTTGGACATGCACTTTTACATTTTACATGTCCTGGTAGTAAACACTCTTAATTTGTTTTTTACTACTTTAAGGCCTACCTCTCC
Organism: Calotriton arnoldi; assembly: GCA_963921515.1. Classification (NCBI taxonomy): domain Eukaryota; kingdom Metazoa; phylum Chordata; class Amphibia; order Caudata; family Salamandridae; genus Calotriton; species Calotriton arnoldi. The sequence goes on from CAWUFW010000935.1 coordinate 1,949,221, forward strand.
CATAGGATAACATTGGTTTACCTTATTACATTTAATAAGCAGTAACTTTCAATTGGGAACAGGAAGGAATGTCAAGTTTGGTGTCGAAAGAATTGTAATGTACCCTCTTTAATGGTAAAGTCGGATTTTAGATCACAATTTTGAAAATGACACTTTTAGAAAGTTGGCATTTTCTTGTCTCAACGATTTGGTGCCTGTAGCCTGTATCCTGGGTCACAAGACTAGCTGTAGCTCGCAGTTGTTGTTTTCGTATTGCTCACAGACAGTGAGACAAAGGGGTAATAGGTGTTGGCAGGATGGGCTATCTCTGACTTGATAGCGTGGCGGAGCTGTCACCTACCACACTTGCACATCACAAAGGCTCTGCCTCAGCACTCACAAAGGGTTTCATACTAGTATTTTGTGACCTCAGACAAGCTGGGCCCAGGGCACGGAGTTAGGAACTTCCTTCTACCTCTGGGGGTAGAAACGTCCAGAACCTTCTCCTACTTCAAAGTTAGCCCCAGGTATAAATATTGGTCCTTTAGACCCAACTCTTCAGTACACCTTTGGACCTGTGGAAGACTCAGAAGGACTGCAGTGCTGCTCTGCTGCAATAAGGACTGCTACTCTGCCGCTCTTTTATAGCTTTTCCTAATATGACTTTATTTTCAGTGCTACCACATGTTATACCTCATTCTGAGACGGCTCACTTCTTGAAAAGTACATGTCACTCCTTATTACCAGTCGTAACGCATGTTATACCACATTCTGAGATGGCTCACTTCTTTGGATGTGCATGTCATCCCCATTGTTACCAGTGCTATAACATGTTAAACCTCATTATGAGATGGCTCATTTCTTGGGGTGGCAATGTTACCAGTGCTAAAACTGGTTGCACCACATTTTGCGATGGCTCACTTTCTGGAATCTAAATGCCCTTACCCCCCTTTGTCACCAGTGCTATAACGTATTATACCACATTCTGAGACAGCACACGGCTTGGAATGTGTTTGTCACACCCCTTTCGCACCAGTGTTAATGCATGCTGTACCTCATTCTGACATGGATCATGTCATATGATGTGCATGTCACTCCTTGTTAGCAGTCCTACTGTGTGTTATACCTCATTCAAAGACGGCTCACTTCTTGGAATGTTCATGTCACCCCTTGTTATCAGTCCTACAGCATGTTATATCTCATTCTGAAATGGCTCACTTCTTGGAATGAGCATGTCAGCTCTTTTGTTACCAGTGCTACAGTGTGTTGTACCTCATTCTGAGATGGCTGACTCCTTGGAATGTGCATGCCACCCCTTTAATTTCAGTGCTATGACATGTTATACCTCATTCTGAGAATGCTCACTTTTTGGAATGTGCATGTCACCCCTCTATTTTTACTGCTACCACATGTTATACCTCATTCTGGGATGGCTCACGTCTATTCTTTAAGGTATGAGCTTTTCTGTAATGTCTCTATCTTACATCTAGCAGTGTCAGAGTCACCGCTTCATATGTAAGACATCATGTTTGTTGCTTTCAGAACCTTTTAACAATGGAGTATGACACATAAGTGCAATAAGTGCACAAAAGCCATCACCACAGTCATTTTGTAGTGTCAGGATTCCCAATGGTATTAAATGTAGGTGTTGTCCCATCACAGTGATTCACAGTGCTTTGTTGCCCAGCGGGCAGAAGCCAGTGCTTGCAAGGTCATGAGTCCTTCTTTACAGTGGAGAGCTGCTCCAATCGCAGCAGAAACCAAGGTACATGGATCCATCTGTATGAGCGCACATGATCTGTCCACACATACACCCACCCACACACCTTAGACATATACCTAATACACATAGGGACCATTTATCCACCCGTAAGCACAAAAACTGACCATCACCCACCTTTGCACAAATACCCATCAATCCAGACATCATCTTTTAACACACATTCTTCATCCTCAGATATCTACTCATCCATCTATCCATCTACACAAATTCAACAATCCAAACATAAATCCTTGAGCCATCACACCTCTGACTCCCCCAGCTGCCCACCAATGTACTCCACTATCCTACTACTCTCTCCTCCATCCACTCAAGTAGTGATACAGCCATTCACATGCTCACTTATCCATATTTGACCGTTTACCCACTCAGCCATCCATACACTTACCAGTCCACACAGCCACACTGCAGCACACATCAAATAGGTAAGGGTGTTGGCACTGTTGAGGCAGACTCTGCTGTCCCTCTGATATATAAGAACCTTGTTTTGCTAGAACTTTTCTGTCAAGGAGAAATGCACTAATGATGATATACTGTACCTGTTCTGTGAGAGAGAGGCTTGTACTACTGTTTTCATGCTGTACCTATTCGTGAGAGAGTGAAGCTTGCACTGCTGATGGCCAGTTATACCTGTACTGTGAGGGCTGCTTGCACTTATAATGGTGTACAGTATCTGTTCTGTGAGGGAGAGGCGTGCACTGCTGATGCCCAGTTGTACCTGTACTGTGAGGGCTGCTTGCACTGATGATGGTGTACTGCACCTGTTCTGTGAGGGAGAAGCTTGCGCTGCTGATGCCCAGTTGTATCTAAACTGATGATGGTGTACTGTACCTGTTTTGTGAGGGAGGGGCTCCCACTGCTGATGCCTAGCTGTACCTGTTCTGTGAGTGCTGCTTGCACTGATGATGGTGTACTGCACTTGTTCTGAGAGGGAGAAGCGTGCACTGCTGATGCACAGTTGTACCTGTTCTGTGAGGGCAGCTTGCATGGATGATGGTGTGCTGTACCTATTATGTGAGTTAGGGATACTTGCAACTGCCCATCCACTGTCTCAGAAACATTGGCCACACATGCTATTGTGTACCCACCTGCTGGTGTCCAAGGTGTAAGCCTGGGTATGGCTTCTAAGCAGGTGATATTGACTGTGGAGTATCCAGTCTGTTTCTCCATCTTCTTTGAAGACCTGCAGGACTGGACTCATGGGCTACCACAAGGCGCTGCCCTCCCCAAGCCTGAGCATATCTCTCATATTAGGCCTGTGCTGGTTCTAGGCCTGCTCTCCTTGGACTCCCTCCGATACATTGCTGTGCAGAGGAAGTGGACTGGAGCAGACCAAGACCTCCAGACCATCTCACTGTGGCCCTGTGCTGACTAATCCTACTCTTCTAAATACCTCTAAAGTAATGCTCCTAACCCTGTCCATTAACCCGGCCAGCAGACCTAGCCTGACCAATTTTAGTGGGTACACCATGCATTTTGTTGCGGAATCTTAGACTCACCACCCCCTAACATTATGGACTAAGCTACACTCCTGAATATCTTAATTGTTGTAATCACCTACATGCAAAACTGCCTAAGTCATGGATGTCAACATTCCCTCAACTTGAGGACTTTCCTTCTTTCATCGCCCTACCTATTAATTTTGCCCTATAGATTTCAAAGACAAACAGTGGCAAATCCAATAAGTCTGGCCTTTAATATGATAACACATGGACGCGACATTGGCTTTGCCACGGCTTGTGGAAAGCAGACTACAGGCTTGGAATGGTTTTGGCATACTTTATCATCCCTTTACTGGTCCGAGATGGCCAATGCCATTAAAAGCAATGTGTCACCTATGCTGGAGGACGAAACCAACGAAAATGCATGTCAAAAGCATTGCAAAAGGGTCACACCTGCTTGCACAACCACCGGCAACCACGTTTCAATGGCTTTGGTATAGGATGTCACTAGTTTACCATAACAAAGGAGGATGCATTTAAAGGCAACTTGTCAGCAACGCTTGAAGCCTAACTTAATGATAAACCAATGAACCCGCAAGCATGAGTGACTTCATTTCAATGGTATTATCAGACAGTTTATTGAGTTAGCATTTCAAGATGGCGCAGGCTTTTAAAAGCAACCTGTCAGCTGTAATGAAACAGTAAACCTTGAGGATGTGGCGTTATGGCCAGAGCCGGCGATTTTGGAACTGGGGAAGAAGGAGCGAATCTCGGCATATGCTCAAAAACCTGTGATTCTGGGCAAAATCACTTAATCTCCCTGTGCCTAGTAAAAATTGTGACCTGGTGTAATGCAACTGATGCTCATGTATAACACTCTTAATACCCTCGGGTGGAGTTCGCAGTGCAAAAACAAACAATAAAATATGTCAAAACCATTGAATGGTGGTTGCCAGTGCCTCTGCTAGCATGAACAACTATCTTTCAAGGGTTATAGATATGTCCATGATGGACCAAAGATTTAAAAAGCAACGTGTTGACACCTTAGTAGGGTACACCACTAATAATATAGTTAAGTTTAAACCATTGGCTGATGGCCAACCATAGAAGCCGTCCTTGCATGGTTTGAGTCTAGGAAAGTGAGTCAATCACTCAGTAGCAGTGTGTGGGAAACTGCGGGGCCCTGGCCCAATTAACGAAACAAATTGGCAAAGGCAAAGAACCATTGACAAAGCCAAGAATTGTGAATGAAAGGAGGAATGTAAGAGGCAGTGGAGGAAGTGGGGGTCCCAAAAGAAGTGTGTGGGGAACTGCCAGGCCTGTGCCAAAAACAAAAAAATTGGAAAAGTTAACAACAACAAGCATTGCCATAGCCTATAGGTCTCGCCTTTGGGGCCTTATAAGTGTTTAGAGAGAGCTATTGGCTTTGTTAACGTTTTTAATATGTGTTGCAGAGCATTGTGAATGTTGTGCAGCATGTTTAAAAGTTATAAGTTATAACTAAAAAAGTTTTATAACCATTTGTCACTTTATATATAATGTTTTAAGTGCACTTGATAAGGATGAACGTCTAATGTGCCCCGTTTCTAGTGGGCTACTCCAAGCTGCATATATTTCAGTATAAAACTACCCGGAAATTGTTTGCATGCATGACACACCGTTTCTTTTTAGGTCTCGCCTAGGCAGCGCTTGCGCTGTCTCGTTGAGACATGCAGTATACACTATAGTGTATATAAGCTCCGCCCACTGTCCACCCATCTCCACCCATCATTTTCATTGGCTGGTGTCTTAAATGGTGCCTTCCAATTGGTTGTAGCATTGTTAGTCCCTCCTTATGATGGACATGTCTCCATTTGTGTCCTTCCACGGCTATTGGCCCCTTTACTGCACAGACTACTTTCTTCCAATGCCTTCTCACACCCCCATACTATTGCATTGCCCCCATACTGCATTGCCAATGCTTGTTTTATTTGTCTCTCCCCACTCTCATCTGAGATCTCTGTTTAATTATTTATGATTAATAAAGCCCAAGCCTTGCTTTAATTATTAATCTATGATTATCTGAGATCTCTGTTTAATTATTTATAATTAATACAGCCCAAGCCGAGGGATCGAACTCTGCTCTCCAGCTCCAACGTCGGCAGCTTTATATGTTACGCCACCTCTCCTCGCTTCAAGACAAGCCCCCTTAAAGGGGTTTATCTTTGTTTCCATTGCGTGCACTTTACAGTGCCCCTGGGGCACAAGCAGGGACCTACTAGAGTGCTTCTCTATCAGAATGCACTTTGTGGTCCCCCCGGGGCATAAGCAGGCATCCACTTCAGCATGCCTAAGCAAGCGTGTGATGAGTGGATGCGTTGTTTTCAGGCAGCCTACTACTCTTGTCCAGTGCATAGTATGAATCGAGTCGCATCCAGGTGTTTATAATGGGGCACAATTGAGTTGAGGATCAGGTGAGTGTGGGTTTCTCTGAGTGACTGCCAGGGGCAAAAATGTGTTGACAATACGTGGTCAGCCAATATATGGCCTCTCTGCAAAGCGCACAGAGCACTGGCCACGTTTGACAATTGCAGGGTGAATTTATGCAAATGTGTGGGTAGGTTGGCACTCTACGTGAATTATAGTTTTACTCGTTGTAGTAACGCTAGAGCGCTACACCACACTCGTTATGCCACACCGTTAATTACATAGCCCCCTTCCTTTCAGGGACCCCCCCCCCCATCCCGGCTACACACACACACACTTTTTTCATCCCACTTAAAGCCCTGGGCGAGAGAAAGCTAAACTTAAGGCATTTTCGGCTTTTTGGCGTCCCCAGTCCTGCCAAGTACCACGCATCGGGCGTTAGACTAACATTTCAGTGTGGTGATCCGCATCACCGCACTGAAATGCAAAGTCACGCATAATAGGCATAGCTTCTGCTTCAGCTGTCAAGCTGTAGCTGCTATACGGACTGTAAAACTAGTAGCTGGAGTGGTGCTGTGACGAGCTCGCAACTCCTGGTAGGCTTTGGTGGCTGGCTGAAGCGAGCTTGGCAACACTGTATCGATATGCATCCTGGGCGCAGCATTACCTCCTGACACTGATTCTGTGTCTGGAGAGGCTGTGTCCAATGGCTATTTCCGCTGCGCAGGACGTAACATACTGCCACCGCCTCCTCAGGGGCGCAAGTGAGTGGGTAAAGTGTTGGAACTCAGGCCGGGCACTTGACACTGAATTGAATAACCGTGAGCACAGCTGGAGCTCAGACACATGGTACAGTGCTACAGCCGGGCCGAGGGACTGCAGTAGTTTATTGTGACCTGGAGGGCGCTTTGAGGAGGCGGGCGGCCTGGCCGTAAACCGCATTTCCCGGCCGCTGCTCGCCTCCCATTTTAAGTTTATTCAGCAGTTACTGTCACAGTGCGCCTCTGGAGCGTGGTAATGCAGGTAAAATGTGCTTTATGTTTTAGCGCGGCTTGCTGCAATGCACTTTAAATCACACAGCAGCGCCCTGGCTCACTCAGATGCTGCACTGTGTGCGTGCGCGCCTCTCAGCCTCTTCCCCCCCCAATGAATGCCTGGACCTGTGCTCTTTGCCACGGCGGTAGTTAGGCGGCGACTTTCAAAGGTGTTGGCTTATTAAGGCAACTATCTGGGCCGCTAGGTAAGCCGATGCTGGGCACGTAGCGGTGTGCCGACCGGGTCACGGACCACTTGCTCCGAGGTAAAGAGTTTGTTGGGGCCTCACACATCCTGTTGGGGCGGCCCAGTCGTGAAGCATTTCTGCATTTCTGGTGATAACCGTTTTTCATTGTTATTTCTGACATTTATTTTTCCCTCCTTTTCATTCCTTGATTTTGCTTTTGAAAAAGTGTCACTTATATTTGTGGAAATGTCACTCATAATTACATTGCAAATCTTAAAATGTCACACATAGCAATTTGAAACCTTGGCAGCTATGCGTCCCCTGCCTAAATTGGGTCTGTTGGCATGAGAAATCAATCATCGGGTCACGTCTGGCACCGAAGCACAACTAAGAGGCGGACACAGACTGAAAGTCTCCGCTCATGTCGAGTCAGCTTGGTGGCAATGACGTTCACAGTGTCTCAAGGACATAACACAGACCTCTGTAGCCCCCGCGGCGTAGGGGGCCCCACCTCTTTTGGGGAGGGGTGCCAGGGGGGCGGGGCTCCCATTCTGTCTAAAGCTTGAGCCTATCTCTGAGTTATAGGGTTTGTGCGGGCCCCATTCGCTTGTGTTACGGCACTCCCGGGTGTGTCCCACTAAAACAGACAACTAATGCACCACGCGCCTCCTTCCAGCTCCAAGGAACATGATCCTGTCCTGCACGAGTGCTGTACAAGGGAGATGAGGACACTTTAGTAGAAGAAAGCTTGCTCTAGAAACCAAAAACACAAAAATGTGTAAATTGTTGATTAAGAGGTAAAGGGAGATGAAAGTGCAAGAGAGGCTTCGGTAGGAAAGTGAATTGCTAAGTATTTACATTCGAATGCAAACAATTTTGCAAAATTTCTATAGACAGTTGAAGACTCAGACTGTTTCTGCAACTCTGTTTTCGTCATGGGACCAGTAAGGGAGCATGTTGAGAACAGGAACGTTTGCATGAGAGGGCCTGTTACCTCTAGCACGAATCCAGTGAACACAGAAAGCTAGTGCTGGATTAAATGGAATGAAAGCGAAGCCAGTGATCAAAGTGTTTTTTTTCTCAGTGTCTTAGCGGTTTGGGTATAAGTTGGCAATAGGTTTGGTGTAGAGACAACTGAGCTGTCCATTGAACCCAGCGCCATACCAGGCAGACAGCAGATACTGAGGGGGATGGGAGGGCATGTTACTACTCCCCACATTAGTGCTGAGAGGTGCTGACCCGCAGCACTACTAATCAGGGCAGTAAAACCCCACTATGTTCTCGTCACTCCTCGGCACCCCCTATGCGGTGATGTTAGACATAAAAATGTATCTTGGAAGGGCGAGAACACAGGGCCCCAGTGAATAGCAGGCAGCGCAGAGGTACATTGGAGAAGCATGTCATGCAAGATTCACCACAGGGTCGTGATAGAGATTTAAAAACAAAATTTTTTTACACACAATATTAACCTGCAACAAACACATGAATTCAGTGTGCATTTTCCATGTTTAACTGACAGTAGTTAACACAGGCCGTATTTTAAGATGGCCAACGTTAGCCTGCCAGATTTCTTTTTCTTGTGCATTTTTTTCTTCCTTTCATTGAATGTTTTATTTAGTAATTCTTATAGTATGTGTTAATGAGCACCTGATGAGTACGGTTCAAAATTAATGTATGTCATTATGAAGGACATTTAGAGAGAGGGCATTGTGTTTATGCTTGTGAAACTGATGAATATACCTCATCCTTCTGTTCCTTAAACCTGATTGGGTCCCCTCCTGGAAATCATGTGTAGGTGTATCAAAATGTTAGAAAAAAATGATTTAATTAATACAATATAGACTTAGAGAGAAGATGTCCTTTCCTTCTTGTTCGAAGAAGTTACCTTACTGTTAGAGACAATTCCCATTCCATTTGCTTGTGAGCAGATACTTTCTTTCTACTGTCTTTATTTCTCCCCAACCTTCCAGGCTCTTTCCTAGCTTAGCGGTGTAGGGTGTTCCCTTATTGGGAAAACTAAATGTGCTCTGTTTTATTTGAGACAACTTTATAACATTTTTTAATTGCTTTGAAATGAAGGTGTTCATGTATTCACTAACTTTATTTGAATTTGTAACTTTACTAATTTTTTAATTAACCTTCATTGTTCATAAATCTAATTCTCTATGACGTTTTAGGGGACCCTAACATGCTTCATGTTATAAAAATGAATTGATTGTGATGTCAGCCTCAGTTGGAACTAAAGATCCATGGAGTGAACACAGCCTGAACCTGAGTTTGCACCAAAACATGCATGTTGCAAAGTGCTGCATCTGGCATAGCTTACATTAGTGCAGCAGGAAATTTAACACAAAGGCCCAGCAGCTTGAGGGGGCCCGCTGAACCCTGATTATTGCTGTATTTCAAAATTCAATAGAAGTTGGGGGTCCATTTCGTTCCTTGCACTAGGGCCCATGGCACACTGGCTACGCTACTGATTCACCAGGGAGCTGCAAAAGCACCGGGCTTAAGAGCTATGAACCTATCTCTTTGTTGCTGCCAGTGCAGGGACAAGCCATCATCACACACATTGCAGTGTGAGTCTGCCTCTGCCTGATGGAAAGTATACAGCAGACAGCATGTCTATATTGAAGACACAGTCTGCCCCTTGTCTTAGTGTGCAGAACCAGTCAACATGCTGGGGATACTTCGAAGATTTGTTGTCATCAGTTACTTCTGCAACCATGCAAAGAAACACCTGGGCTTGGGCCGGAAAGGGGAAGGCAGTGCACCTGATAGGAATGGCGGGACCGCCACCCCGGGAGGGAAGGAAAGAGTTCCAGTCCCCATAAATAAGAGCCGGTGGGGCCCGCCAGCACTAAGTGATTACTGTGTGTGCCCCTCTAAACCATGGACCCCAGCTCCGGGTCTCAATACATTTCCATGCAATCCTTCAGCGTACATGTGTTATTATCATGTGCACTGAGGCTAGAAATCAAAAATATTCAAGAAAACTTGGGGCAGGGTTGCAGACTCTCCAGAGCCATGCATGGGACATTTCCATCCCAACTTCCTGTACGTACTTACTTTGATGATATGTTGGTTGTCGCTGTTCTGGAAACAACAGTATTGCAGGTCGATAAAAGCACTTGATATAAAGGTAGAACGCATTTTAGTCATGGAAGGTTCCCCTCCATTCTTTAAATGCTATATTAGAATCGTCCTTGGTTAACACCAATTTGGTCTTCATGTACAAAGCAAGGAAGAAGAGGTAAAAGTATTATTGCAATAAGATTAACATAGATACAAGTTAGAGTTCACCTTGTCTTTTGCCCTATTGTAAATTCTGCATTCATTCAAAAAAGGTTGACAGAGTGCACACCAGTTGCTTTCTTTTATCAATTTTTATCAAACTTTGAGCAAACCTGGATTAACTTGCCGTATTATTGGTATATATTATCGCTAGAAAGCGCTATGGCCTTTATCCCCCAAGCGAAGACAGCTGGCATGCCACCCCCGGACTCAACCGGCGCCAACAGCTCTACCCTTTAGCCACTGTGATATTCCCAAGAGGATCCTTTACTAACTGAGTGCACACCAATTCACAACTCCTAACCTTAATCGGGTGCAAATTACCCCCCTTGGACCTCGGCTTCACGAGCGCGCACTGCACCTCATCCTTCAGCCCTATCACTGTGAAATGCACTTGTTTGCGCTTGTGAACACAGAGGCAAGCACTTGTGAAAGCGTATTGTTCAAATTGGAGATATTCCCTTGAGAAGCAGGAGTCAGGCAGCCACATCATGTAGATACACAGGTCGTAGGTTTATTGTAGAAGCAAATTTATAAGCAGGGCCACTGGAGTTATGTGGCAAAGGACGACCAAATTATGCAGCAGGTTGATTACACAGCAAGAAAAGGCAAATATAAGGAATAATGTGGCATATTCCATAGTAGTATCATTTATCTATTTTATCATTTTAATGCACATTAATATTTTCCAAGTAAAGGTTTAACAGCAGTAGAACCACTCTGGCTATAAATTGATGATCAGCAACGGAAAAAAACGAGGGTCTAAGTGTTTTCGTTTATTTGGAAACTTTTCATCTGTGCGAGCTAAAATTAGTTTTGTTGACATTTTCAAGTTAGCAAATGGAGGGTTATGTGTCAATGTGGTAAATCCATTATCCATAATTATGCGGAAAATGCTGCATTTACAAAATTACATAATTCCAGTGGCGCTGGTTGTAATTTACTTGTTTTTGGCTTTTCTTGCCGCATAATTTAGTCAACCCTGATGCATGCTTTGTTGCTCATAATGAAGGCAAAAGTAGGATGTCCCGTCTGGAGCAGCATTCGCCCTATGCAGCTCATTAACACTACATGCCAACCCAGCTACACAGTGGCACACCAACATCCCAACTGAGTTATTTACAGTGGCTTTGCATGGGTGTTCTCATGGCGCAAAGCAACAAAAAGCATTTAGTCGATGTACTGACCATTAAAAAGGCCTAAAAATGCAGCGTTAGTTTTGTATCAGCGCACAAGTGCTTGCGCAATCCTAGTAAATCTAGGCGCATGACCTAAGAAGCTTGGCCGAGCAGAACAAGAAAGGCATGGGAGAGACAGGTGATTATACTGCACCTACTCACCTGTGAACGGACAGCTTTGCAGTTGGGAATGCAAACCTGTTTGCTATATGGTAGTAAGTCATCACAGCTTTAGTCTTATAACGTGACTGATGACGGACTGTGTTCTTTCATAGCGCCATTTTGTTTGTTTAAGGCTTTCAATGGTCTTAAGCACATAGCTACGTGTGAGGTTATGTCAGCACTGTGGACGTCAGTGTAATAACCTAATGTTGAATTTTAGGCAGTGGCATAGCAAGGGGTCAATGGGCCCTCCTGCAAACAGTGAAAATACTCCCTCCAACCACCCGCTCCGCACAGTTTGTAGTAACACAGCCCTAGTTGGGGTCGATAGCCAACATTCCTGGTCTCCGGTGCCACTGCACCTGCTGCACTGTTCGTAGATGCACCCCCAGATTCTTAGCTCAATCAAGGTAAGAATGGTGGAAGGGAAGTTAAGCTCGGACATTTCAAGCACAAAAATTGGATCAAATTAGTGAGTGAGAATTAAAACCCAGCCCTGTCACTATGCTGCATAGTTAAATACATATAAGATCCTAATGGCGAGACCGATTGGCATTGCCAATGCTTGTTTAATTTGCACTAGCTACAAGTGCACTTGATAAGGATGAACATCTAATGGGCCACGTTTTAATATAAATTGTAAGTGCTGTTGAAGGAGTTGCATGGAGTAAACAGCAACTCCCTATTGTGGCACATAAAGCTGAAGCTGAGAAAACTTTTGCTAATTATGCTTAGTTCTGGTTTGGAAGCCGCGCAGGTTATGGAGGTGTTTATGAAGGAGTTGCATGGAGTAAACAGCAACTTCCTATTGAGGCATAAACTGGCATTTAAACACAAAATGGTATAGTGAGGAATGCGGTGTTACTTTGGCCGGTAGTTGTAATGTTCTAAGTGCACTTGATAAGGATGAACGTCTAATGGGCCCTGTTTTAATATAAATTGTAAGTGCTGTTGAAGGAGTTGCATGGAGTAAACAGCAACTCCCTATTGAGGCATATACTGGCATTTGAACTGAAAATGGTATAGTGAGGAATGCGGTGTTAATTTGGACGGTAGTTCTAAGGTTCTAAGTGCAGTTGATAAGGATAAACGTGTAATGTGCCCCGTTTCTAGTGGGCTATTCCAAACTGCATATATTTCAGTATAAAACTGGCCGGAAATTGTTTGCATGTATGACACACCATTTTTTGTTTAATTTGCACTAGCTACAAGTGCACTTGATAAGGATGAACGTCTAATGGGCCCCGTTTCAATATAAATTATAAGTGCTGTTGAAGGAGTTGCATGGAGTAAACAGCAACTCCCTATTGTGGCACATACTGGCATTTAAACTGAAAATGGTATAGTGAGGAATGCGGTGTTACTTTGGCCAGTAGTTGTAATGTTTTAAGTGCACTTTATAAGGATGAACGTCTAATGGGCCCTGTTTTAAGATAAATTGTAAGTGCTGTTGAAGGAGTTGCATGGAGTAAACAGCAACTCCCTATTGTGGCACATAAAGCTGAAGCTGAGAAAACTTTTGCTATTTATGCTTAGTTCTGTTTTTGAAGCCGCGCAGGTCACGGAGGTGTTTATGAAGGAGTTGCATGGAGTAAGCAGCAACTCCCTATTGAGGCATATACTGCCATTTGAACACAAAATGGTATAGTGAGGAATGCGGTGTTAATTTGGCCGGTAGTTCTAAGTTCTATAGTGCACTTGATAAGGATAAACGTGTAATGTGCCCTGTTTCTAGTGGGCTATTCCAAGCTGCATATATTTCAGTATAAAACTGCCCGGAAAATGTTTGCATGTATGACACACCGTTTCTTTTTTAATTTGCACTAGCTACAAATGCACTTGATAAGGATGAACGTCTAATGGGCCCCGTTTTAATATAAATTGTAAGTGCAGTTGAAGGAGTTGCATGGAGTAAACAGTAACTCTCTATTGTGACACATAAAGCTGAAGCTGAGAAAACTTTTGCTATTTATGCTTAGTTCTGGGTTAGAAGCCGGGCAGGTTATGGAGGTGTTTCTGAAGGAGTTGCATGGAGTAAGCAGCAACTCCCTATTGAGGCATATACTGGCATTTGAACAGAAAATGATATAGTGAGGAATGCTGTGTTACGTTGGCCGGTAGTTGTAATGTTTTAAGTGCACTTTATAAGGAAGAACGTTTAATGGGCCCCGTTTTAATATAAATTGTAAGTGCTGTTGAAGGAGTTGCATGGAGTAAACAGCAACTCCCTATTGAGGCACATACTGGCATTTGAACTGAAAATGGTATAGTGAGGAATGCGGTGTTAATTTGGCCGGCAGTTCTAAGGTTCTAAGTGCACTTGATAAGGATAAACATGTAATGTGCCCCGTTTCTAGTGGGCTATTCCAAGCTGCATATATTTCAGTATAAAACTGCCCGGAAATTGTTTGCATGTATGACACACAGTTTCTTTTTTAATTTGCACTAGCTACAAGTGCACTTGATAAGGATGAACGTCTAATGGGCCCCGTTTTAATATAAATTGTAAGTGCTGTTGAAGGAGTTGCATGGAGTAAACAGCAACTCCCTATTGTGGCACATACTGGCATTTGAACTGAAAATGGTATAGTGAGGAATGCGGTGTTACTTTGGCCGGTAGTTGTAATGTTTTAAGTGCACTTGATAAGGATGAACATCTAATGGGCCCTGTTTCAATATAAATTGTAAGTGCTGTTGAAGGAGTTGCATGGAGTAAACAGCAACTCCCTATTGTGGCACATAAAGCTGAAGCTGAGAAAACTTTTGCTATTTATGCTTAGTTCTGTTTTTGAAGTCGCGCAGGTCACGGAGGTGTTTATGAAGGAGTTGCATGGAGTAAGCAGCAACTCCCTATTGAGGCATATACTGCCATTTGAACACAAAATGGTATAGTGAGGAATGCGGTGTTACGTTGGCAGGTAGTTGTAATGTTTTAAGTGCACTTGATGAGGATGAACGTCTAATGGGCCCCGTTTTAATATACATTGTAAGTGCTGTTGAAGGAGTTGCATGGAGTAAACAGCAACTCCCTATTGAGGCACATACTGGCATTTGAACAGAAAATGATATAGTGAGGAATGCGGTGTTACTTTGGCCGGTAGTTGTATTGTTTTAAGTGCACTTTATAAGGATGAACATTTAATGGGCCCTGTATTAATATAAATTGTAAGTGCTGTTGAAGGAGTTGCATGGAGTAAACAGCAACTCCCTATTGAGGCACATACTGGCATTTGAACTGAAAATGGTATAGTGAGGAATGCGGTGTTAATTTGGCCGGTAGTTCTAAGGTTCTAAGTGCACTTGATAAGGATAAACGTGTAATGTGCCCCGTTTCTAGTGGGCTATTCCAAGCTGCATATATTTCAGTATAAAACTGCCCGGAAATTGTTTGCATGTATGACACACCGTTTCTTTTTTAATTTGCACTAGCTACAAGTGCACTTGATAAGGATGAACGTCCAATGGGCCCCGTTTTAATATAAATTGTAATCGCATTTGAAGGAGTTGCATGGAGTAAACAGTAACTGAAGCCACACAGGTTATGGAGGTGTTTATGAAGGAGTTGCATGGAGTAAGCAGCAACTCCCTATTGAGGCATATACTGCCATTTGAACACAAAATGGTATAGTGAGGAATGCGGTGTTACGTTGGCCGGTAGTTGTAATGTTTTAAGTGCACTTGATGAGGATGAACGTCTAATGGGCCCCGTTCTAATATAAATTGTAAGTGCTGTTGAAGGAGTTGCATGGAGTAAACAGCAACTCCCTATTGAGGCACATACTGGCATTTGAACAGAAAATGGTAAACTGAGGAATGTAGTGTTATTTTGGCAGGTAGTTGTAATGTTTTAAGTGCACTTTATAAGGATGAACATCTAATGGGCCCTCTTTTAATATAAATTGTAAGTGCTGTTGAAGGAGTTGCATGGAGTAAACAGCAACTCCCTATTGAGGCACATACTGGCATTTGAACTGAAAATGGTATAGTGAGGAATGCAGTGTTAATTTGGCCGGTAGTTCTAAGGTTCTAAGTGCACTTGATAAGGATAAACATGTAATGTGCCCCGTTTCTGGTGGGCTATTCCAAGCTGCATATATTTCAGTATAAAACTGCCCGGAAATTGTTTGCATGTATGACACACTGTTTCTTTTTTAATTTGCACTAGCTACAAGTGCACTTGATAAGGATGAACGTCTAATGGGCCCTGTTAGAACTGGGGGTCTCTAGTTGGCAATGGTTTGCACCTTTGTCCAAATAGGGACCCTTGCTTCTAGTCAGGATAAGGGGGATACACTCCTAAAATAACCCCTGCTCACCCCCTGGTAGCTTGGCACGAGCAGACAGGCTTATCTCAGAGGCAGTGTGTAAAGCATTTGTGAATACATACAGTAATACAGTGAAAACACTACAGATGGACACCACACAGGTTGTTATGTAAAAATAAGTAATCTTTATATAGACTTATCACAAGACCCAATAGCAAAAATCCACCATACTGTACTCAAAAATAGACTTTAAAAGGTTATAAAATAGTTCAGTTCTCTCAAGTTGTAAATGCGACACTTTACTCTCAATGTACCTTGAATGCGTAACGCAAAGAAAACAAAAAGGGTCGCAGGGAAGGTGATGCGTCGGTTCCTTACACTCAGGGGAGTGGATGCGTCAGTTCCTTACTGCTGCGCAGGGGAGTTGATGCTCGCTTCCTTACTGTGTGGGGAGGTGATGCGTCGGTTTCTTACTGCTTTCCGGTGTGATGCGACAAGATGGCACCTCGATGCGATACTCTTCTCCGGTGCGATGCGACAAGATGTCGTCTTGGTTGCAATGCGACAACGTTGGTGTGATGCGTGCACGCCCGATGGCTGTGCGGCGACTCGATGCTCTTTGGAGCCGCGACAGGCCCTGCGACGCGCTTCTCCGGTGATGCGACGATGACCTCTGTGGCAGCGTCCCGCTTCTCCGGTGATGCGCCGCGCTTCGGCGATGCGATGATGACAGCGGCATCTCGCTTCCTCGGCGATGCGATGACCGCGGCGGCGGCGGCGACACGCTTCTCGTCGTTGCGTCGCGCTTCCAGCTCCCAGCGACACGCAGTCTCTCAGAAGGCCCAGCACAACAGCAGGCACTTCAATTCCCAACAAGGGAATGCAGGGGGGAGCTGGTTGGTGAAGTCTTGTATCCCTGAGACTTCAGGCAGGAGGCAAGCTCTAGTTCAAGCCCTTGGAGATTCTCTTCTTCAAGAAGATAAAGCACAGCAAAGTCTTTTCTCCTGTCCTTGGCAGAAAGCAACCACTGCAGGCCAACCCCAATCAGCAAAACAGCACAGGGGCAGTACTCCTCCTTCAGCTTCTCCGGTGCTTCTCCTTGGCAACAGGTTTCTTGATTTCCCAGAAGTGATCTAATTTCATGGGGTCTGGGTCCCCTTTTTATA
This sequence comes from Calotriton arnoldi, assembly GCA_963921515.1. NCBI lineage: Eukaryota > Metazoa > Chordata > Amphibia > Caudata > Salamandridae > Calotriton > Calotriton arnoldi. The sequence goes on from CAWUFW010000935.1 coordinate 1,966,112, forward strand.
CACCTTTTCTCTTTGTTCTCTGAAGGCAGAGAGGCCTTTGCCTAGTCAAAACCAGTTCTGGTCAGTCTTGGAGCACTTTGTGTACATGACTCCTTCTTTCCTTTGAGAGTGAGGGGCAGTGCCATCAGACGCCCGGCAGGAGGTGGAGCCAGCATTGTGGAAGGCAGGCACAGCCCTATTCAGACCCAGGTGCAACTCCTCCCACCCATCCTCCTTCAGGCAGACCTATTCAGCCTAGTGCTGACTCACCCTGCCTCCTGGAATCCCCCAGCCCCTGTCACTCACAAACCCAGACATACAATACACAACCTGAGCAGAGGCAGCTGGATGGTTAGGCAAGAAAATACTTACTTTCTAAAAGTGGTATTTTCAAACACAGAATGTTAAAACCAACTTTACTAAAAGATGTATTTTATCATCCTGAGTTCAGGCATACTAAATTCGTTTTTTAGGTCTCGCCTACGCAGCGCGCATGCGCTGCATAGGCAAAAAGACCTTTGCCATCGATTCGGCTTTTCAGCCTAAAACGTGCACGCGTTCCATTGCCTTCAATGGCAACGCGTGCACGTTCGTGATTCACTTGCGGGAGCGAGCGGCGCCATATGGTAGCAATTATCGCTCCTGGCGCCACTCGCTCCCGCAAGTGAATCGTGCAAGGCTCCCTCCTCTCCCCCCTCCCCCTGCTGCCGTGGGAGGCGCGCGCGCTTGTTTATTTTAATTTTTTTACTTTTAGCGCGAGGCGCGCGCGCTTGTTCTCTATTTTGCCGCGTGACACATTTATGAAGCCAAGCATATTTAAAATATTTTCGCAAAGCAAGTTCAGTAGAAAATAAGTCCGGCGTTTGGTCTGCTTGGTTTCTGACCTGGGGCACAATTCACCGAATATCAGTGTGCCGGTGTGCAGATACAAGGCCCTGCGGGGTTTGTCCGGGTGTTTAAACGCCTGCCCGCGGCTCTTTGGACGTTCATTTAGTGAAGTGTGATCTTCTGAGCATCTTGTTTGTGTGTGTTAAGGTGGGTGTTGCCATTGTGTCTCGGTCCGGGGAGCGGGGGCGCTTTGGCTTAGCCTTAGACAATCTTCGTATAGCGCCGCATAATTCTGTCCCATGGCCTTTGGGCACTTTTGCTTGTCCCTGATATAAAGATTGTAGTCTGCTGGTTCAGGATGTATGTGGTATATCCCGAGGACTCTATATGGGTTCCGGTGTTGCGATCTTACACCAAATGTGTTTGAGTGTGATCAGTGGAATTAGTGCTTCACTAATAGTGCACGCACTAGTGTTTCCCTATCCCGTGTGCGTGTTTGTTAATGATTTAAAAGCGCCAAGTGCTTGTCCCAGGGTCTTCTGTCCAAGCGCCTGGTCTGTCTCTCTGACACGATGTGTTGTGCCAGTATCTCCTGTGCCAGTGTGCGTGTCGGTGATACCTGTCCCAGTGCCCCCTGTCCCAGTGCCCCCTGTCCTAGTGTGCATGTCAGTGTCTCCCTATCTCGGGGCCCATCGGCGTCTCTCTTTCCGAGTATGGGTGTTGGTGTCTCTGCCACCAGTGCAAGGGCCAGTGTGTCACTGTCGCAGTGATCTCCCCTCCTAGTGTGTTTCAGCGTATCCATCTATCAGTTCACCATTGTGCGTGTCAGTGTGTCTCTGTCACTATCTCCTGTGTCAGTGTGTTTGCCAATATCTCCAGTCCGCAGCGGTGTGTTTGTCAGTGTCTCCTGTCCCAGTGCAGCGCGTCACTGCAGTGTGCATGCCAATATCTCCTTATCTCGGGGCCCATCGGCGTCTCTCTTTCCGAGTGTGGGTGTTGGTGTCTCTGCCACGAGTGCAAGGGTCTGTGTGCGTCTCTCTCTCCCCTGTGCGAGTGTCACCGTGCACCACTGAGTACCACTGTCTCTGCGAGTAGGAGGGCGTCAGTGTCTGTCTCACAAGCATGCCAATGTCTCCTGTCCCAGAGTGGGAGAGGGCTTCTCCCTGCCCCATTGTGCTTTGTTAGTGTTTCCGGTTCTGTTGCATTGACAGGGTTTCCTACTCGGGCGAGTGAGTCAGTATCTGCTTGACGCAGTGCACTGCGTCAGTGTCGCTTGTCCTAGTGTGCACGTCAGTGTCTCCTGCGCCGGTCCATGTGTCAGCGTCTCCTTTCCCAATGCAGTGTCAGTGTTTATCAGCGCCACCTGTACTAGTGCCTGTGTCTCTGACTCCTGTCTCGGCAGAAATGATGGTATTAGTTGCACTTGTATAGCGCTTCAGACCCCATCGCGGGGCGCCAAAGCGCATTATCAGACACAGCACGCGGGAGTGCTTGGCTGAAAGGGTGTTGCACTTGTTGTGCACCTTTGTGGGAAACGTATTGGTGCCGTCCATGAGTGACCGGAAATGTGATTTTTATTTTTATTGTGCATCATGTGAGCGCCTCCCGTGCCAGTGCGCAGTGATCCCTGTTCCACTGCACCATGTCAGTGCCCCCTGCCTCCGTGCACGTCAGTTTCTCTAGGTCCTGGCAAACCCAGGAGTGTAACATCCATTGGTGCAGCAAGTGCAGTGGCACCGCGGACTAGAGGCCTGTGTTCCGCAGATCACACGGCAGTCTGGGGCGTCTCCTTCCTGCAGTCGGACCCATGACACCGAGGCTGCTGCCCTGGGCGAGCCAGGAGATAATCTGCTGCATGGCTAAACTTATAAGGTCCCAAAGGCGAGACCTATTGGCTATGCCAATGCTTGTCTACCATGTTCCCTGGGTCAGTTAGGATTATAAGGTGTAATAATCAAACTGCCCATTCTGGCCTATGGAGAACAGGTAGCCTTGCAATAGTGAACAACGAAAATAGCTGTAATTCACTATTAGGACATGCCACACACACCAGGGCATGTCCTACCTTATACTTACAATGCACCCTGCCCTTGGGCCTACCTTAGGGGTGTCTGATATGAAGATAAGGGAAGGTTTAGCGACTGGCAAGTGGGTGCACTTGCCAAGTCGACATGGCAGTCACAGACTGTACACAGGCTCTGCAATGGCAGGCCTGAGGCATACTTTACAAGCTGCTTCTGTGGGTGGCACAACCAGTGCTGCAAGCCCACCAGCAGCATTTGATTTACAGGCCCAGGGCACACGTGGTGCACTGTACTAGGGTCTGATAAGTAAATCAAATAACCCAATCATGGAGTCACTAATCAACACATCAATTTACAGTAGGGAGCACTTGCACTGCGGCACTGAACAGCAGTGGCACAGTGCCCAAAAGCATCTAAAACCAGCAAAACATAAGAGGCAACAGCAAGAAAATGGAAGGGAGACCCACGCCAATGGTGCCAAGTCTAACACATGTCCCCTCCAGCTGAAATGTGGGGAGAACTACCCTACCTCCTGGGAGTTCTCATCACTAAGGCGGAAAAATCTGGACAGACCATCAGCATTGGCGTGTTCTGTACCAGGGCGGTGTTCCACCGTGAAGTCCATCCCCTGTAGGGAAATGGACCACCTCAACAGTTTTGGATTTTCACCCCTCATCTGCATTAACCATCTGAGGGCCCTGTGGTCTGTCTGAACCCGGAAGTGAGTCCCAAACAAGTATGGTCTCAACTTCTTCAGTGCCCAGACCACAGCAAATGCCTCACGTTCAATCGCACTCCACCTCTGTTCCCGTGGGAGTAACCTCCTACTAATAAAGGCTACAGGTTGGTCTAGGCCCTCCTCATTCATCTGTGAAAGCACAGCCCCAACACCATGCTCTGAAGCATCTGTCTGCACAATGAATTCCCTTGAGAAGTTGGGCGCCTGAAGCACGGGCGCCGTGCACATGGCAGATTTCAGGGCATCAAAAGCCTTTTGGCAGGCATCAGTCCAGTTCACTTTCCTGGGCTGCTTCCTGGAAGTCAGCTCAGTCAAGGGTGCAACAATGTTGCCATACCCCTTGACAAACCTCCTGTAATACCCGGTGAGTCCTAAGAAGGCTCTCACCTCTGTCTGAGTTTTGGGGGTTCCCAAGTCAGGATGGTATCTATCTTGGGCTGTAGGGGCGCCACCTGGCCGCTCCCAACCTGGTGTCCCAAGTACACCACAGAACCCTGCCCGATCTGGCACTTACTCGCCTTGATCGTGAGGCCTGCCCTCCGCCGCGCCTTCAACACTTCCCAGAGGTGGTGCAGATGTTCCTCCCAAGTGGCGCTGAACACTGCAATGTCATCCAGGTAGGCGGCACTGAAATCCTCCAGCCCAGCCAACACCTGGTTGACCAACCTCTGAAAGTTGGCAGGGGCATTCTTCATCCCAAAGGGCATCACCCGGAATTGGTAGTGCCCATCTGGTGTGGAGAATGCTGACCTCTCTTTGGCCCCATCAGTTAAGGTGATCTGCCAGTATCCAGACGTTAGATCAAACGTGCTGAGGTACCGGGCAGCCCCCAACCGATCAATGAGCTCATCAGCTCTGGGGATGGGGTGCGCGTCAGTCCTGGTGACTGAATTGAGTCCTCGGTAGTCCACACAGAACCGGAGTTCGGGTGTGGCACCAGGCACGGCAGCCTTTGGGACCAAGACCACTGGGCTGGCCCAAGGACTGTTAGAGGACTCAATCACCCCTAAGGCAAACATCTTGGAGACCTCCTCCTTGATGCAAGCTCTCACCCTGTCAGTCACTCTGTAAGTTTTGTGCTTCACAGGAGGACTGTCCCCAGTGTCCACATCATGGATGCACCATTCAGTGATACTGGGAGTCAGGGAGAACAGATCAGAAAACTGTCCCAACAGTTGGCGACAGTCATTCTGCTGCTCTGGGGTCAGGGTGGGAGAGAGGTTCACACCATCCACTGACCCATCTTGCTCTTTTGCATACAGGAGGTCAGGAAGAGGTTCAGTCTCCTCTTCCATCCCAGCATCTGTTGCTAAGAGCATGCCCACTTCAGACCTCTCAAAGTGGGGCTTCAGGCGGTTCACATGCAGGACCCGCAAGGGGTTCCTGGGAGACTGCAAGTCCACCAAGTAGGTGACGTCACTCTTACGCTCCACCACCTCAAATGATCCGGTCCACTTATCCTGGAGCGCACAGGGCTCCACTGGGGCCATGACCCAAACCTTTTGTACAGGCTGAAACTCGATCAGAGTGGCGTTCTGATCATGCCAACGTTTCATCTCTTCCTGGCTGGCTTCCAGATTCGCCTCAGCGAGTTGTCTGAAACGCCGAGTCTGGTTCCTGAAGGCCAGCATGTAACTAAATACATCCTGGGGAGTTTTCCTGGGAGCTTTCTCCCAGCCTTCCTTGACCAGACTCAGAGGTCCTCTTACAGGATGGCCGTACAGCAGTTCAAAGGGACTGAACCCTAAGGACTTCTGGGGCACCTCTCTGTAAGCAAAGAGCAGGCATGGCAAGAGGACGTCCCACTTACGCCTCATGGGTTCTTCAAGACCCATAATCATGCCTTTAAGGGTCCGGTTGAATCTCTCAACCAGCCCATTACCTTGGGGGTGGTAAGGAGTGGTGAACTTATAGGTTACACCACACTCCTGCCACAGGGACTTCATATACTTGGAAATGAAGTTGGTACCACGGTCAGACACCACCTCCTTGGGGAACCCCACACGGGAGAAAATCCCCATCAGTGCACGTCCCACCACGGGGGCCGTCACTGTCCGAAGAAGGATGGCTTCCGGGTACCGGGTGGCATGGTCCACCAAGACCAGGATGAACCTGTTGCCCATGACTGTCTTGGGATCCAGAGGCCCCACAATGTCAATACCCACCCTCTCAAAGGGGGTGCTGACAACAGGGAAAGGTTGGAAAGGAGCCTTGTGCTTCCTCCCACTCTTACCACTTGCCTGGCAAGTCTGACAGGTCCTGCAATGAGTATCTGAACTCTTGCGCATTTGGGGCCAATGAAAGTGGGTGACAAGCCTTTGAAAGGTCTTGTCTTGCCCCAAATGTCCTGCTAAAGGCACATCATGAGCCAGACCCAGTAGGAAGGCTCTGAAGCGCTGGGGTACCACCAGCACATGGGCTGACCCAGGCTCAGCAACCTTAGGCTCACTATACAGGAGACCATTCTCCCAGTAGATCCAGTGTGATCCAGACTGATCACCTGCTGCCTGGCTTGCAGCCTGTTGCCGCAAGCCCTCAAGAGAAGGGCACTTCTTCTGCTCCTCGCAGAACTTTTCCCTGGAGGGGCCTCCTTCCTGCTGCCAATGGGTCGGCTCAGGCAGGTCCCCCAGTTCAGCCACTTGTTCCCCTGTAGGTTGCAGGGCATCCCCCTCAAGGTCTGCCTCCTCCTGGACCATGGGAACTTCGGGGGCCGGTTTCCCGTGCCCCTTGCCTCCTCTCTTTAAGGCAGGCACCTGGGCCCTTCTTCCAGGCTCCAGGTCCTCTTGAATACCCTTACCGGCTGCCATTGACCGAGTGGTCACACACGACCACTCTGGCAGACCCAACATCTCCAAATGAGACCTCCGCTCCACCTTCGCCCAAGGGGAGCTCTCCAAATCATTGCCTAGCAGACAGTCAACAGGCATGGCTGGCCTCACAGCTACTTGAAGGATACCTGAGACCCCCCCCCCATTCAAAGGGAACCTGGGCCACCTTACAGTGGCTCTCTGAGTTGTCAGCGGCAACTACGGGGTAGAATACGTTGGGGACCACCTGCTCCTCAGACACCAGCCGACAACTGACAGCTGTCACACTGGCCCCGGTGTCTCTCAGAGCCTCCACCCTATGGCCATTGATGGTCACCCACTGCCTGTATTTCTTAGTGTTATCAGGCAGCTGGGTCCTAGGGACCATCTCACTGTCTCCTAAAGAGACCAGGGACATCTCTGCGGGACCCCACCCACCTTGGGCACCCAACTCCTCTCCCAGGGCTACACTAGCCATCTGCCGGGGTGGTGCACCAGTGGGTGCAGTGGTCACAGTATTGGGGCACTTGGGACTTCCTACAAAGTGACCCACCTGACCACAACTAAAACATGCTTTGGGCCCCTTCTGAACAGACTTATCTGTTGGGACCCATGGTCTTTTCTCAGTGGGAGGCTGGGAACCCTTACCTTGGTTCCCTTGGGGTTTACTTTGGGGCCCTTTTTGGAACTCCTTCTGTTTACCCTTGTCCCCCCACTCTTCTGCTGGGGACCCTGCCCACCTTTGGCGGAGTCTCCCACAAGACCCTTGTGGACCCGGGTACTGACCCAGCGGTCCGCCTCCTCAGCAAGCTTTCTAGGATTAGTCAGCTTACTGTCAACAAGGTGCTGGCGTAGCTCTGGAAAACAACTACTGGACAAGTGCTCCCATGCAATTAAATCATAGAACCCCTGCAAGTCATTTACTTTGCTACCCTTCACCCATCCATCCAATGCTCTGCAAAAATAAGACACATACTCCACCCAGGTACTAGACTCTAGCTTTTTGCAGTTCCTAAACTTCTGCCTATAAAGCTCTGGAGTTAACCCATACATTGCCACTAAAGCTTCCTTCAGGTGGGCATTGGACATCTGATCCACTGTGGGCAAGGCTAGCAAGGTTTCCCTTCCCTCACCTGTAAAGCGGCCCCACAACCCCGCTCCCCAATCCTTCTCAGGGACCCGGTGTGATGTCATGGCGATCTCATATGCTTTAAACCATTGCCCAATGTCCTCTCCCTTCATGAAATCCTTAATAACCTCCTTGGGGATGTACACTCTACCTTCTACAGGCACTGGAGGTGTGCTGCCACCAGAGGGAGTGATTTCTAGGCTCCTAGCCTTTAGCTCTAGCTCCCTCACCACTCTCTCATGCTCTAAAAGCATCTTCTTTTCTTCCATGGCCAACTTCTTACTTTCCAACTCCAATTTCTTGTGCTCAAGGCTATCATGGCTTCCCTGTTTCAGTTTGGCCATCTCCATTTCATGCATCCTGCTTTTCTCCATGTCCTCCAGCTCCTCTGGAGACAGGCCCTTTTGAGAAACACTGCTGCCCTCCCTGGAAGGCACTCCCCTCCTAGGTAAGCCCAATGGCCCCTCAAGCTGCTCGTCTAAATTCTCTGCCTCCTCCACAGGCTCCTCGGGCTGCCCACTGGCATTCCGTGCTTCCAACCAGGCCCTCAGCGCCTTTTGAAGCTCCTCCTTCCTGGTGAGGCCTTTCATAGAGATTTTAAACTTTTTACAAACAGCTTTGAGCTCTGGCACAGTGTAGGTATCAACCCTATCTTCTTCAAATTCAATATCTGCAGGTGCAATGGATCCTCTTTTGCTCATTGTGAAAATTGGCAGTTCTCAACAAAAATAAAGGTTCCAAGGAAAAAAGTCCTATCCAAATGTATGTGGTTGCGTATTGGTCTGCACTCACTAGTAGTGTACACCAATCACTGTATATGAATCACAAATGCAAGTCCAAATCCTCACCGCTGACCACCAATGTTAGAACTGGGGGTCTCTAGTTGGCAATGGTTTGCACCTTTGTCCAAATAGGGACCCTTGCTTCCAGTCAGGATAAGGGGGATACACTCCTAAAATAACCCCTGCTCACCCCCTGGTAGCTTGGCACGAGCAGACAGGCTTATCTCAGAGGCAGTGTGTAAAGCATTTGTGAATACATACAGTAATACAGTGAAAACACTACAGATGGACACCACACAGGTTGTTATGTAAAAATAAGTAATCTTTATATAGACTTATCACAAGACCCAATAGCAAAAATCCACCATACTGTACTCAAAAATAGACTTTAAAAGGTTATAAAATAGTTCAATTCTCTCAAGTTGTAAATGCGACACTTTACTCTCAATGTACCTTGAATGCGTAACGCAAAGAAAACAAAAGGGTCGCAGGGAAGGTGATGCGTCGGTTCCTTACACTCAGGGGAGTGGATGCATCGGTTCCTTACTGCTGCGCAGGGGAGTTGATGCTCGCTTCCTTACTGTGTGGGGAGGTGATGCGTCGGTTTCTTACTGCTTTCCGGTGCGATGCGACAAGATGGCACCTCGATGCGATACTCTTCTCCGGTGCGATGCGACAAGATGTCGTCTTGGTTGCGATGCGACAACGTTGGTGTGATGCGTGCACGCCCGACGGCCGTGCGGCGACTCGATGATCTTTGGAGCCGCGACAGGCCCTGCGACGCGCTTCTCCGGTAATGCGACGATGACCTCTGTGGCAGCGTCCCGCTTCTCCGGTGATGCGCCGCACTTCGGCGAAGCGATGATGACAGCGGCAGCGGCGTCTCGCTTCCTCGGCGATGCGATGACCGCGGCTGCGGCGGCGACACGCTTCTCGTCATTGCGTCGCGCTTCCAGCTCCCAGCGACACGCAGTCTCTCAGAAGGCCCAGCACAACAGCAGGCACTTCAATTCCCAGCAAGGGAATGCAGGGGGGAGCTAGTTGGTGAAGTCTTGTATCCCTGAGACTTCAGGCAGGAGGCAAGCTCTAGTTCAAGCCCTTGGAGATTCTCTTCTTCAAGAAGATAAAGCACAGCAAAGTCTTTTCTCCTGTCCTTGGCAGAAAGCCAACCCCAATCAGCAAAACAGCACAGGGGCAGTACTCCTCCTTCAGCTTCTCCGGTGCTTCTCCTTGGCAACAGGTTTCTTGATTTCCCAGAAGTGATCTAATTTCATGGGGTCTGGGTCCCCTTTTTATACACCTTTTCTCTTTGTTCTCTGAAGGCAGAGAGGCCTTTGCCTAGTCAAAACCAGTTCTGGTCAGTCTTGGAGCACTTTGTGTACATGACTCCTTCTTTCCTTTGAGAGTGAGGGGCAGAGCCATCAGACGCCCGACAGGAGGTGGAGCCAGCATTGGGGAAGGCAGGCACAGCCCTATTCAGACCCAGGTGCAGCTCCTCCCACCCATCCTCATTCAGGCAGATCTCTATATTCAGCCCTAGTGCTGACTCACCCTGCCTCCTGGAATCCCCCAGCCACTGTCACTCACAAACCCAGACATACAATACACAACCTGAGCAGAGGCAGCTGGATGGTTAGGCAAGAAAATACCTACTTTCTAAAAGTGGTATTTTCAAACACAGAATGTTAAAACCAACTTTACTAAAAGATGTATTTTATCATCCTGAGTTCAGGCATACTAAATTCGTTTTTCTACCATGTTCCCTGGGTCAGTTAGGATTATAAGGTGTAATAATCAAACTGCCCATTCTGGCCTATGGAGAACAGGTAGCCTTGCAATAGTGAAAAATGAAAATGGCTGTAATTCACTATTAGGACATGCCACACACCACAGGGCATGTCCTACCTTATACTTACAATGCACCCTGCCCATGGGCCTACCTTAGGGGTGTCTGATATGAAGATAAGGGAAGGTTTAGGGACTGGCAAGTAGGTGCACTTGCCAAGTCGACATGGCAGTCAGACTCTACACAGGCTCTGCAATGGCAGGCCTGAGGCACACTTTACAAGCAGCTTCTGTGGGTGGCACAACCAGTACTGCAAGCCCACCAGCAGCATTTGATTTACAGGCCCTGGGCACAAGTGGTGCACTTTACTAGGATCTGACAAGTAAATCAAATAACCCAATCATGGAGTCACTAATCAACACATCAATTTACAGTAGGGAGCACTTGCACTGTGGCACTGAACAGCAGTGGCACAGTGCCCAAAAGCATCTAAAACCAGCAAAACATAAGAGGCAACAGCAAGAAAATGGAAGGGAGACCCACGCCAATGGTGCCAAGTCTAACAGGCCCTGTTTTAATATAAATTGTAAGTGCTGTTGAAGGAGTTGCATGGAGTAAACAGTAACTCCCTATTGTGGCACATCCTGGCATTTAAACTGAAAATGGTATAGTGAGGAATGCGGTGTTACTTTGGCCGGTAGTTGTAATGTTTTAAGTGCACTTGATAAGGATGAACGTCTAATGGGCCCCGTTTTAATATAAATTGTAAGTGCAGTTGAAGGAGTTACATGGAGTAAACAGTAACTCCCTATACTGGCACATAAAGCTGAAGCTGAGAAAACTTTTGCTATTTATGCTTAGTTCTGGTTTTGAAGCCGCGCAGGTTATGGAGGTGTTTATGAAGGAGTTGCATGGAGTAAACAGCAACTTCCTATTGAGGCATATACTGGCATTTGAACACAAAATGGTATAGTGAGGAATGCGGTGTTACTTTGGCCGGTAGTTGTAATGTTCTAAGTGCACTTGATAAGGATGGACGTCTAATGGGCCCCGTTTTAATATAAATTGTAAGTGCTGTTGAAGGAGTTGCATGGAGTAAACAGCAACTCCCTATTGAGGCACATACTGGCATTTGAACTGAAAATGGTATAGTGAGGAATGCGGTGTTAATTTGGCCGGTAGTTCTAAGTTTCTAAGTGCAGTTGATAAGGATAAACATGTAATGTGCCCCGTTTCTAGTGGGCTATTTCAAACTGCATATATTTCAGTATAAAACTGCCCGGAAATTGTTTGCATGTATGACACACCATTTTTTGTTTAATTTGCACTAGCTACAAGTGCACTTGATAAGGATGAACGTCTAATGGGCCCCGTTTCAATATAAATTGTATGTGCTGTTGAATGGAGTTGCATGGAGTAAACAGCAACTCCCTATTGTGCCACATAAAGCTGAAGCTGAGAAAACTTTTGCTATTGATGCTTAGTTCTGGTTTTGAAGCCGCGTAGGTCACCGAGGCTATGCTCGACTCGACCTAAAAACAGATGGCCCCTGCGCGCGTCGCTGCTCATAAAAGCACAAACGTGTGTGCACGGATGTGTCAATATGTACTTGACTGTGCATGAGTATGTAGAAGGATGTGTGCGTGCTTGTATGCATGTACCTGTGTGTCCATGAGTACTTAGAAGCATGTATGTGTATGTTCTTGTGTGCATGAGTGCTTAGAAGCATGTGTATGTGTGCGGCTGTACTTGTGTGTGCGTGAGTGCTTAGAAGCATGTTTGTGCACCCTTGTGTCTATATGTAATTGTGTGTGCGTGAGTGCACAGTAGCATGTGTGTGCATGCTTGTGTGTGCAGGTACTTGTGTGTGCATGAGTGCTTAGAAGCATGTGTGTGTGCTTGTGTGTGCATAATCTTGTGTGTGTGTGCGCTTTGAAGCATGTGTTTGCGTGCTTGTGTTTATATGTACTTGTGAGCTTATTAGAAACCTGCATGTGTCTGCAGCTCACCTTAGGGTTAGCACAGAGGCTCACAGCAAACAGTAAAATGTAGAACACATAGGGACTGCTTCAGATTCTGCCCATTGCTTATGTGTGTGAGAGACTGCGTAAGCATGTGTGTGCATGTACTTGTGTGTGCATAAGGGCTTAAAAGCATGTGTGTGTGCGCTTCTGTGCGCCTGTATTTGTATGTGCATGAGTGATTAGAAGCATGTGGGTGTGTGCTTGTGTCTGCATAATCTTGTGTGAGTAAGCACTTTTAAGCATGTGTTTGCGCGCTTGTGTTTATATGTACTTGTGAGCTTATCAGAAACCTGCATGTATCTGCAGCTCACCTTAGGGTTAAGTTAAAGCACATTAGGAAAAATAAAACAGATGGCCCCTGAATGCGCCGCTGATCATTTTGCCAAGGGGCATTAGGAAAAAAAAAACAGATGGCCCCTGAACAAGTGAAAGCTCATTAGACAAGCCCAGGAGTGGTGCGCGCGCTGTAAGGAATGCAGCTGCCATCGAAACCTGATCCAGAACAGATGGCACCCTGCGCACTCCCGAGACCCCTAGGCCATGGGAGGGGACATTTAAAGATAAGGCGGGACATACCCGAGCCTTTGGCCATTTGCGTGCTTTCTTTTGTGGAAGCCTTACGCAATGGCCAATGAAATGCGTGGCAGTAAAAAAAAAAAACACGGGCAAAGCTCTGGGAGTTGGAAGTCCTTTTGGCAGTCCTTGCAATAAGCCTCGCAGTGCAGCGCATGCGCGTTGGCTCAGGCGAGACCTAAAAAGCACAATTTTTTTTATTTTTTTTAGAAAGCCTCTAGGCTCACTGGCATCACACTGGTGAATCTGCAGGGATGCACTCATCTGCCACATTATGAACGCAGACAAAAAAAATAACAGTTTGTCTGCCGTCCATACAAAAAATATTTATGTCCCTCTTCAATGATCATTGTGTATGAAGCAACTAGTTAAATATCCCCTCACTGGCTGAGGGGCCTGTTAGCCACTTGAGTAGTAAAATGCCTCCGTGCCACAATTCACAGTCTTGAACTGAAACATTTGACCTGAAACTCACTTGTATGAAAAGAAAGTTGTGTGTCTGCAATCTAAAGAAGGCGAAATCAAAATCCCCCCAAAGCCATCTGGAGAAAGACTCACAAATTGAAAACAGCTGCCACTGACCAATGATAACAAAAGAGATGAGAGTGGAGACAGGGAGTGAATGGGAAGTAATGGGTGGGCTCTAAGCCCCTTTCTAGATCAATAGACTGGCAAGTGGCAGCACATACGCTGTCTCTGGTGAGACGTAAACAGAGCGCTGTCTCAGGCGAGACCTAAACAAAGCATTGTCTTAGGTGAGACCTAAACAGAGCACTGTCTCAGGTAAGACCTAACAAAGAACTGTCTCAGGTGAGACCTAAACAGAGCACTTTCACATGTGAGACCTAAACGAAGCTCTGTCTCAGGCGTGACCTAAACGAAGCTCTGTCTCAGGCGAGACCTAAATAGAGCGCTGTCTCAGGCGAGACCTAAACAGAGTGCAACCTCAGGCAAGACCTAAACAGAGTGCTGTCTCAGGTGAGACCTAAACAGAGCGCTGTCTCAGGTGAGACCTAAACAGAGCATTGTCTCAGGCGAGACCTAAACAGCGCTGTTTCAGGTGAGACCTAAACGAACACTATTAGGTGAGGCCCAAACAGGGCTGTCTCAGGTGAGACTAAACAGAGCACTCTCAGCTGAGACCTAAACAGAGCGCTGTCTCAGGTGAGACCTAAACAGAGTGCTGTCTCAGATGAGACCTAAACAGAGTGCTGTCTCAGGTGAGACTTAAACAGAGTGCTGTCTCAGGTGAGACCTAAACAGAGTGCTGTCTCAGGTGAGACCTAAGTAGAGAGATGTCTCAGGAGAGACCTAAACAGAGCACTCTTAGGTGAGACCTAAATAGAGCACTTCAGAAACAGTGGCCCAGACCCCAAGCTGCCTAGTGAAGGAAAAGGGTGGGAGGGAGGGGATAAAGTTTGGCGCATTACAGTTCCTATTCATGCTATGGTGCACTATGCATAATGCTGTTTCTTTCTACTGATTGCTGGCTATCTCAGAATGCCTTCTCCCACTAAACTCTTAAACCAGTGCAAGAAACAATGCCCTTGACTTCCTTTCACTTGATTCCCCTCCTTTCTGTCTTCAGCGTGACCCTCTTCTTACCTTCCATCCTCTGCCGCCTTCTATGTCTGAGAACAGCCTCCTCCCAGCCTCCTGCCTGCCGGCCTCAATGCTTCTTATTGTGTTTCTGAAATTGGTTGATACCTCATTTCATAGATCACAACCCCTTCTCTTTAAAACCCTAATCCTCTAACCTTGGGTTCCAGCGTAGCATGCTACTCACTCTAAAGCGCTTCAATGCTTCATCAGGGAGAGAAAGCACTATATAAATACAATTACAGTAGCCTGTGACTTTTACCTCCGAGTCTCTTGACAATGCAGCTGTCAGAACCTGATCCAGGAGGCTACGTTCCTGTGAAAAAACAGGCTTAAAGGTCCTGAAGAAATGATGCCGGTCAGAGGCCGACCTGGCCTCAAGGCGCGCAGCACCCTCCCCCTCATCCAAGTGCACTGGCACTAGGGAACCTTCACCAATCACGTGCATCAGAATGTCTCTAGGCCAGGGTCCCAAACCCGAAGGGGACAGCACACAATGTTCTCAACCTTACTGCTTTCTCCGCAGGGAGCCAATGGAGACCCCGATTAGCGTGAAGCAGACTCTGGACAGTACAGGTGCCCGCTCTAGCATTAACCGTATGTGAGAGAAGCCTCCAGCACTACCATCTCCCCCAGACCTTAACCATCTAAGGGCAGCCTGGAGCTCCTGAGACTGTTCCCTACGCGCCTTTTCAGAACTTAGGTGGAAGCAGCGGCTGTGATAGCGCTTTAAACAAGCATTGGCATAGCCAATAGGTCTCACTTTTGGGACCTTATAAGTATTTAGTTATGCAGCACAATATCCTTGGTGCAACAACAACTGTTGCATGGCTAAACACTTATAAGGTCCCAAAGGCGAGACCTATTGGCTATGCCAATGCTTGTTTCTGACTCCTGCTGAGCCCATAACAAAGGCCGAATTTGAGGGGTTATCAGGCCTCCTTTTGTTCAAGTATACTGGCTGGCAGCAGCCAGGAGCCTCACACTTAGAATCAAATGCAGCAGAGGGGAAACAAAGGCTCACACCTTGGTAGCACTTCACACATACTTAAGAGAGGCAGCTTTTCACTTTGTTCAGTCCCTGTTTTGGAGATTTGCATGCACTGTAAGATTGTCAGATGTGTTGGTCTTTCACAGTATTTACACAAAATAAATAGCATTTATATAGTGCTTACTACCCCTGAGGAGGCGTTGTAATAATTTAAATATCGCTATTTTTTCTTTTAAAGCACTATGGGTAGAGGAAGCTTTACGCTGACAAAAGGCAACATTGGTGTATGTGAAGCTTACAAAAGTGTGAATCTTCTGCCTAAATCAGGAGGGTTTGCAAGTATACTCGAAATGTGCTCAAATGTACTCATGATAGACCTGCTAAACATATATGTGAGGGCTTAAGATCTGATGTCACTTCTTGTGATGCCACTTCCTGTGATGTCACGCGCTATGATATCACGTGCCGCGATGTCACGCGCCGTGATGCCTCTAGCATACTGATTAATTGGGTTAGTCCCCCCACTTCTTTTTTTAGGACTTGTGCCCTGCATAGAAGGGTACCTCTCTGCCACTGGTAGAGCCCGCGCACTCCTGTCCCCATCTCGAGATCAGCTGCTCACTTGTATCCATGTGTAACACGTCAGTTTCCCCTCGGAGCCTTTTAATTGTCCAACGAGAGCCATGCAGGGGCCTCAGTTGAGCCATTTAAATAGCCTCTGCTGACCATATGAACTCTGCCTCTTACATGTCTTTACCCCACATGCCTCGCTTCAGAGGTTATTTTCAGCCACTGAAAACCACTTTCCTAGACATAGACACGAGCCTCTGTGGTCTGTGTGTAATTCCCTTACAAGGCTTAGCAACGGGTGGTGTCTGCCCACTAGTTCATGCCAGGCGCACCCTCATGTTGTCTAAGAAGACATATTCTCAAATTTAAGGAGAGCTTCCTACCATACTCCGTTGATGCTGACATTTTCATCTTTTTTTTCCAACAGCAGGATTTAGATTTTATAAAACAAACGTCAATAACAGAGAAAATGGTGTTTTCTTGCTTTGTCACTTCACATATGCTAAATAAATCTGAGGGATTAGCTGTTTTCCCATGATGCACCTTGTCGATGACGTGCTTTCAAAGATGACATTTACATCTTTACACATATGGCCATCGCATCACAGCAGTAATGTAAACGCATGAGTATTTCCGTTTACTTTAGCGAGTCTTGACTTGTAGATGTTGGGTCTATAAAACGGAGTAAATAAATTGCCCCCTGGGTTGCCATGTTTTTTTTTTAAACACAGTTTTATTGATTTTATTGTTATTGTCGGTACAGGTACACATATCTAGCTTTCTGTACAGTTTGTAATTAGCTCGTTATCAAATCAGCACAAAAGTAGGTCAGTAGCATGGTACCAATCTATTCTGTCTCTGCATATACATTGCATTATGTATTTGTTGTAGATCCGGTTGCACTTCAATATACCTACTATTTACAGTCTTATTATTAACTAGGTATTACTAATGATTGCATCTCCAATACTGGTTTCAATCCCCAACTTCGCAAACCATACTCCCCACTCTCCTCCCCCCTGGTAGACTCACCCTTGTATGTATAGACTAATATTATTCTGTGCAGTGCTTCACCTGGTGTCATCTTTGTTAGTTTTACCAATATAGTGGATGGTTTGCCTGGAATGTGTATATATGCTTGGAGGGTGGTGTTTTGGCCCCGTACTGTGGTAGGGAGTATTCTACACAGTCTGAGAACTATTGGGTTCCGTTGTGTCTATAGCCTTCAACGACTCCATCATGTGGTCCCACTCCATCGAGATGGGTATTTTGCGATGTCCCCTGTGTTCTTCCTGTCGGAGTGTGGCGCTCTCCGCCCCTCCCTATCTGATCATCTCTGTGTGCCATGTGTGTATCTGAGGAGGAAAGGAAGATTTCGACCTCATGGTGATGGCCCGCTTTGCCAATAATATGGGCACATCAGCGAATTTGTATTGTGTTTTCCGGTTTTTCGGGTGGGGATGTAGGCCCAGCAGGCAGCTTTCTACTGCGTCCCATACTGATGTGCAGGTTATGTCCTGCAGTATTGCTCCTATTTTGGCCCAAAACCTTCCGAATTTTGGGCAGGTCCATAGCATATGAGGTAAGTCCGTGTCTGCTGTTCTGCACCTAGGGCAACAGAGCTGTGCATCTGTGTATATACAGTTGAGGCGGTGTGGGGTAAGATAGGCCCTGTGTAAAATCATATATTGTATGTACTTGAATTTAACATTGCGTGACACTTTTCTGGGGAACT
Organism: Calotriton arnoldi; assembly: GCA_963921515.1. Lineage (NCBI taxonomy): Eukaryota > Metazoa > Chordata > Amphibia > Caudata > Salamandridae > Calotriton > Calotriton arnoldi. Next base: position 1,983,678 of record CAWUFW010000935.1, read on the forward strand.
CTAGGGAGTACGCCCATTCCTTATCAGTGAGGGTCCTCCCGATATCTCTTTCCCATTTCATGTGCAGGGGTCCCAGTGAGACACCAGCGTGCGCCCGAATGCCCCTGTAGAGCCAGCGAACCAGGTGTCTTCCCCTACCCATCAAATGTTTTGCATGAACTAATCCATGTGTTGGGGGTTCATCCCCATTAGGGGACCAATGTTTGCTGACATAGTGTGTGATAGCGGCATGGAGTAAGAATAACGTTTGGGGGACTCCCTGGGCTTGGGCAAAGTTATTATGGTCTGTCAACACTCCATCTGTGAATAAGCTACCCACCGTTTCTACCCCTTCCTGTGTCCAATGGAGGATACTGCGGCTAGTAATCAGTCCCGTGTTAGTTGGTATACCCAGTAGCGGGATATTTGCGAAGTACGGAGTAACTTTCTTAGTGTACTGCAGGGAACGTTTCCAGTAGGCCAGTGCAATTTTGAGTAAAGGTGGAGCTGTAGGAGGCAGTCGGGTCCCGGGAAGGAGTAGTGTGTGTAATGAGCCTAGGGCCAGTTTCTGTGGTGTGTATTCAATTTCATGCAGGTTAAGCCCCGCTAGCCAATATGACAACCACTGCAGTTGACTGACCATGCAGTATGCTCTAAAGTCAGGGGCTCCTAATCCTCCCTCTTCAGGTTTCAGTTTGAGTTTCAACAAGCTGATTCTCCTGCGTCCTGTCCCCCAGATCAAGTCCGTGAATAGGGTGTCCAATGTATGAAAAATGCTGTGTGGGATCAGGAGCGGCAGGTTGGTAAAATAATACAATAATCTAGGGAGTAGGACCATCTTGGATATAGCCACCCTCCCCATCACCGAGAGAGGAAGTGACGTCCAGAATGTGATCTGGGTTTTTGTCGAGTGAATAGTTTTCACGAGGTTGCCCTCTAGTAGGTCCTGGGGTGTTCTATAAATTTGTATACCCAAGTATTTAAAAGTGTGCGTCACAACATTTAGGTTTGTAGTGCCAAAAGGAATGGGTTCCGGGTTTACCCTGTATTTCATGTAGAAAGCATGGGATTTAGTAGCGTTGATGGCTAATCCAGAGATAATCTCAAATTGTTTAAAAATAGAGGGGATGGGTTCAAGGTCGCCCGTTAAGTGGTGGAGGTACAGTATGAGATCATCGGCATAGGCTGATACTACATGTTGAGTCCCTCCTAGTGGGATCCCCTTCACAGCTGCTTCCGGTCTGAGTTTTTGGAGGAGGGTCTCTAGCGCTAAGACAAACAGAATTGGTGAGAGGGGGCAACCTTGCCTAGTTCCTCTGGCCACCGGATACGAATCAGAGACATGGGAGCCAGTACGAACTCGGGCTGTGGGATCCGTGTATAAGAGTTTGACCCATTGTATATATTTAGGTGGTATGCCAAATTTGCCCAGGGCTACAAACATATAGTCCCAATGTATAGTGTCGAACGCCTGTTGGAGGTCAAGGGAGATACACCTCGTTTTACAGGAAAGTTTGCCCGCCGCCTCCATGACACAGTGTAAACGTCGTATATTAAGGGACGGATTACGGCCCGGAACAAAGCCACATTGATCCAAATGGACCAGTTTAGGAAGGTAGGGAAGGAGTCGACGGGCCAAGATTTTGCTAAGTATCTTGTACTCTGGGTAGGAGGGACAGGGGACGATACCCAGTCATATCACGTGGGTCCCTATTTGGCTTAGGAAGGGATATAACTAGTGCCTGCATGCTTGACAGTGGAAGCGTGTTCGTTTCTTGAGCCGCTTTATATAAACATTCAAGGTGGGGGGCTAGTTTACCTGCGTAGGTGGAATATAATTCAGCCGGCAATCCATCTAAACCTGGGGTCTTATTGCGTGGAAGTTCCCCTATGGCCTCTTTAATTTCAGTCTTAGTAATGGGACCTACCAGTTCCGTCTGGGCTGCCCTCGTCAGTGTAGGGTATTGTATGCCGTCCAAGAACCTGTTTACTTGTTCTGGCGGCACCAATGCTGGTGCACTATATAGTTTTCCATAATATTTCTTAAAAGTCTTATTTATTGCCGCTTGTGAGTACGCCATCGAGCCGTCTGGTAGTGAAATTTCTGGTATTGTTACCGGGGGGCGCATCGCATATAAGGCGGGCCAGCAAGGTGCCTGATCTGTCTGCCTCAGCATGGGAGCGTTGGTTGTATGCCCTGTAATCTACTAGTCGTAGATCTTCAAGGAGTTCAGCATGTCTGATCCTGCCTTCTTGCAATTGGGTTTGATAGGAGTGGTCGGTACTCGCTTGTCGCTCCAACTCCTGGAGGGTGGCTTCAAGTGTTGTGAGTTTCTTATTAATTTCTTGTCGAGCTCCTACCATGACACCTATGGACATACCGCGTATTACCGTCTTGAATGCGTCCCACTCAATGCAGCGTGAAGACGCGGAGCCAGCGTTCTCGTTAAAGTAATCGGAGATACTTGTATCTAATTGATCTCTAAAGACAGCGTCCTCCAGCAGCTGCGGCCACAGTCTCCAGGTGGGGACAGGAGTGGGAATCTTCCCCCATTCCAGGGCGATTTTTAGTGGATTGTGATCCGATAGAGTCTTCCCTAAATATGTGGTGTGGTAGATTTGGGAGGTAATAACGGAGGAACAAAAAATTCTATCCAGTCTAGTGTGAAGTTGGTGTGGTGGGGAATAGAAGGAGTATTCGCAACTGGTAGGATTGCGAAAACACCACACATCTTCCAGTAACCACCCCGTTGCACAAGATTTCAAAAATTCTGTATGTTTAAGGGATACAGCCCCGCGAATCGGGGGGTGGAAACGATCCAAGTGGGTGTCTAGTATGGCATTATAGTCGTCGCCCAATGCCCACGGGATATCCACCCAGTCTGCTAATACGGTATTTAGGCTAGTGAGGAATTTGTCCTGGTCGTGATTTGGAGTGTATATGCTCCCGAGTATTAAGTGTGCTCCATCAAGCGTCCCATGTACGACTGTGTATCTGCCTTGATGATCTATACGTTGTTCTATGGGTATAAATGGTACGCCGTGTCTCACCCAGACAAGTGTCCCCCGTGCGAAGGCGGAGTAGGACGTGGTATAGATTTGTCCCCTCCATTTCTTGCGTAGTTTAGTTATTTTGCTAACTGTCAAATGTGTCTCCTGTAACAGTACTATATGAGCTTTCCTCCTGTTCAATTGGGCGTGTATCCGGTGCCGTTTGTGCACAGAGCCCATCCCTCTAACATTCCAGGTCACTATATTATATTTCCCCTGTATGGGCATATCTGATATCGTCTGTGTATATTACGTCGTTGTGGGTATGCACAGCAGGTGAGATAAATGTAATGTGTAAAGGTGAATCTCCCTCTCAAAACTAACGATTTATCAAAATTCCCCAATACTAGGACAAGCACAAGAACTTTGCTAGTCCAAACATTAAACAAAACGTTACTAACATCCACACAGTTAAGTATTACGATACTTGCGGGGGGTGGTTCCTACAGAGCTCATTTCGTCTCCTTACCCGACGGAGCTACACACTGGTAAGGACCCAATCTTGGCACATCATTGAAAGGATACCTGGGGGTAAAGTTACATTAAACGAAAGAATTGCTTCAGTCTTACTTCATTTCCGCAGGAGTTCGCGGTCTGCAACAACGATCGACAGTGTCTTGGCAATGCTACATTATCCAAATAGTGTTTGTACTGTCTGCGGGGTGATGGATGGGAACATCGGGTCATTGCTATCAGAGTCAGAGTGTTCTATGTTCTCATCAGAGTGTTCCGAGAGAGAGGGTGGGTTCGGTTCTCGCATGGCAGATGCAGTAGCCACTGCTGACTTTTGGTCTCGCAAGGTTTGTTCCGGGGAGGGTCCTTGTCCTCTGGGCCCGCGGGTCAATCCGCCCGCCGTGGTCGCGTTCTCGGTTGGCGCCGGGCAGCCCCTCGTATCCTCTGGTCTAGTTTATCTAGGGTTTGAGAGGGCAATGTGGTCTCGAGCCAATCATTAGCTTCCTCGGGGCTGTCAAAAAAATAGGATTTATGATCATGTAGGATTTTTAATCTGGCAGGGAATAATAGAGCGTATTTAAGCTGCAATTCTTGGAGTTTCTTCTTCAGGGGTTGGTATGATGCTCGTTGCTTTTGGACCATGATCGTGTAGTCCGGGTATAGGGAGATGCGTTGGTTCTCATATTGGATGGGCACGATCTCTCTGGCTTTCTGCAGAAGAATATCACGGTCTTTATAGTTGAGAATTCGGGCAATCATTGTTCTCGGCGGTGCTCCAGCCGTCGGCCTGCCCGGTGGTATTCGATGAGCCCTCTCCACGCAGAAAAAAGGGGACAGTCCTTCAGGGGCGATCTGGTCTCGTAGCCACTGTTCCATAAACTGCGCCGCATTGGCGCCCTCCGTCCGTTCCGGCAGCCCAAGCATTGTTGCGGCGAGCCCTGCCTTCTGCGTCCTCCACCCTGTTTTGAAGAGTTGACAATTGTTTTTGCATTCGGGTCATGGTCACAGCATGTTCGTTATGTTGTGGTAGGATCTCCAGCAGTGTCTGTTTATTGTTTTTAACTGTTTCTGCCAATTTGTCATGATCCGCCCTCAGGAGTGTAAAGCCAGTGGTCAAGGAGCCCATTTGTTGTTCCATAGATTTGCGTGAGTCCCGTATTTCTTGTAAGATTATGTCTAGTTTGTCCAAAGCAGGCTCTTCATTGGTTGGCGGAACGCAGCTAATCGATGATGTCTGTGAGGCCGTATCCAGTTCTTCTTGCGTCTGTTGTTCCACTAGGGGTTGTTCCGTGGACTTCCCCTTTGTGCGCCCGGTGCCACATAATATGCCCACCTCTGTGCCCAAGAAAACGGTCAATATTGAGCCCCACAATATGATCTTAAATATTTTGACGCTTTGCCCTTCAGCGTGTCCTTGAATATAAGCTTTCTTTGTGCAGACCAGCAGTCTGTAGTTGAGGAATATGACTCACCACGGTACATACAAATATGTGGCCAAAGTGATTGTGAGTCTGTGTGTTTGCACTGTTGTCCTTGCACGACAGTGGCGGCCTGCAGCAGAGAAGCCTGCACAGTTGCTGCTGCCTGTCCTGTGCTGTATGTGTCCTGCCCTTGAAGGAAGCTCGCACTTTTGGCGGGCGGCAGTGAAGCGTGCACTTTTGTCGGGTGGAAGTTAAGCTTTAGCTGTAGGCGGATGGCAGTGAAGCTTGAACTGTAGGCGGGTGGCAGTGAAGCTTGCACTGGAGGCAGGTGGCAGCAAAGCTTGCGCTGTTCCCGGGTGAATCTTGAGATGTAGGCGGGTGGCATTGAAGCTCTCACTGCTGACGGATGGCAGCGTAGCTCGTGTTGTAAGTGGGTGGCAGTGAAGTTCGCGCTGGAGGCGGGTGGCAGCGAAGCTTGCGCTGTTTCCGGGTGAATCTTGCGCTGTAGGTGGGGGTGGCAGTGAAGCTCTCACTGCTGACGGATGGCAGCGTAGCTCGCGTTGTAGGTGGGGGCAGTGAAGTTAGCGATGGAGGCGGGTGGCAGCGAGGCTTGCGCTGTTGGCGGGGGAAGCTTGCGCTGTAGGCGGGTGTCAGTGACGCTTGCATTGTTGACGGATGAAAGTGAAGCTTGCGCACTTCTGCTGTGCATCTGAAGGAAGCTCCAGGTTGCCTCTCTGCGCTCAGCCGCCTTTGCTCACGCACGGTAGACATGCTTCTTCCATACATACAGGGGTAACACATGCCGGTGCCTCGAGCCCACCACTCGCGGGCTTGTTTGTGTTTAGCCAGGCCATGGGTCTGACCTCAGTGATTCTATGCGGGCTTAGAGGCTCCTGTAGGTTTACTACACGCCCACCAACACATGCCTGTACATTCTGCCACATGCCCACTCCTAGGAGTGGCCCAGAACTGACGCTTTGTCTTCAGCCGCAACCGAGAGGCCACAGACTGAATGTGCACGGTGTCTGCACCCCTCCCCTTTGACTACATAACTGGGTTGCCATGTTAATGCCCTGCATAATCTAGCCAAGGTGCCCCTGACTGTAACAATCACTGTGCCGGAAAATATGTTGTAATTGAGCTTAGAAAGTCACCGTCTCCGTGCCACATAATATGCCCACCTCTGTGCCCAAGAAAATGGTCAATATTGAGCTCCAGAATATGATCTTAAATATTTTGACGCTTTGTCCTTCAGCGTGTCCTTGAATATAAGCTTTCTATGTGCAGAACAGCCGTCTGTAGTTGTGGAATATGACTCACCACGGTACATACAAATATGTGGCCATCATGATTCTGTGTCTGTGTGTTTGCACTGTTGTCCTTGCACGACAGTGGCGGCGTGCAGCAGAGAAGCCTGCACAGTTGCTGCTGCCTGTCCTGTGCTGTATGTGTCCTGCCCTTGAAGGAAGCTCGCACTTTTGGTGGGCGGCAGTGAAGCGTGCACTTTTGGCGGGTGGAAGTTAAGCTTTAGCTGTAGGCGGGTGGCAGTGAAGCTTGAACTGTAGGTGGGTGGCAGTGAAGCTTGCGCTGTTTCCGGGTGAATCTTGAGCTGTAGGCGTGTGGCAGTGAAGCTCTCACTGCTGACGGATGGCAGCATAGCTCGCTTGTAGCTGGGTGGCAGTGAAGTTCGCGCTGGAGGCGGGTGGCAGCGAAGCTTGCGCTGTTTCCGGGTGAATCATGCGCTGTAGGTGGGGGTGGCAGTGAAGCTCTCACTGCTGACGGATGGCAGCGTAGCTCGCGTTGTAGGTGGGGGCAGTGAAGTTAGCGATGGAGGCGGGTGGCAGCAAGGCTTGCGCTGTTGGCAGGGGAAGCTTGCGCTGTAGGCGGGTGTCAGTGACGCTTGCATTGTTGGACTGATGACAGTGAAGCTTGCGCGCTTCTGCTGTGCATCTGAAGGAAGCTCCAGGTTGCCTCTCTGCGCTCAGCCGCCTTTGCTCACGCACGGTAGAAGTGCTTCTTCCATACATACAGGGGTAACACATGCCGGTGCCTCGAGCCCACCACTCGCGGGCTTGTTTGTGTTTAGCCAGGCCATGGGTCTGACCTCAGTGATTCTATGCAGGCTTAGAGGCTCCTGTAGGTTTACTACACGCCCACCAACACATGCCTGTACATTCTGCCACATGCCCACTCCTAGGAGTGGCCCAGAACTGACGCTTTGTCTTCAGCTGCATCCGAGCGGCCACAGACTGAATGTGCACGGTGTCTGCACCCCTCCCCTTTGACTACGTAACTATTTGAACACACATCCAGCGCCCTGGAAGAAGGGCATACTGGTGCGAGCCAGGGAAGCATTGTCTTATTCTGTAATGGCACAAAGCGAACATTTCCAAAACACGGGCTGGGCTGCAAGCAATGTAAACAAGCGCACCCGCGCGGCCGCGAAACTAAAAGCAGCCTTTGAAATCTGACCCACAACAGATGGCACCCTCCCGGCCGCTGCTCGCTCCCGACAGCTGTAGGCCGTGGGAGGAAACATTTCCTGGGAAAGGTGGGACATGCACCCGCCTTTGGCCAATTGCGGGCTTTCAATTTTTGAAAGCCACATGCAATGGCCAATCACTTCAGCTTTTCAGCAAACTCGTGCGTGTGGCTTTTTTTAGCCACACGCACGAGTTTGCTGAAAAGCTGAACTGATTCCAAGAGGTCATTTTCTAGAGCAGCGCATGCGCGCTGCGCTAGGCTCGACCTAAAAAAGGAGCGCCAGAGCCAAAATAAAAAAGTAAAATAAAGATTTGTCTACTGAACCTAGTATTGAAGAGCACTACTTTGTTGACAAATGTTGACATTTGTGCAGGCAAAATTCCATCTTTCACAATGATGATCATTATTGGCTGAAAATGGCTGTATGCTGTGGTGCGCAGAACCAAAATATGAATGGCAGTTTTACAGGCCAGTGGATGAACACCGTTGATCCCAATATCTCCTATGTAAGTTTGTGTTTATGTATTTTTTTAACAGTTTTTGGGAAAACATTGGCAAGGCAACTTCAGCTGACAAACAGGCAAAGCTAAACCAGGCCTAGAAAAGCAAGGCTTGACTCGCAATTAAAAAAAGAAATGATCCTCTTCAAAACACTGACTGGTGTTTGCATCCATGTTAACAAATACTGATCCCAAACACTAAAAATCTTTTCAGTGATAATCCAGGCCTGGAACGAATTTATTGTTAAAATGAAGTCAAACAAATGGATTTAAATATAGAATGTGTGATTTGCCTGTTACAAATATGCACAATATTTCATAGTATGAATATTTCCACAATCATTACTACAAACATCTACACTGAACAAAACCTTCTTACTTCCCTTCAAAAAGGTATTTCACTATGGAAAGGCAGCATGAAACCATTACATTAAAACAACAAATTCAGGGGTAATACAGGCAGTGATAATTTTACTACATGGTAATGTGCACAGATTTAAGATTGAAACACGAATAAATGAGGATAAACTTGTAGTTACAAAGTTATTGCACGATTTTCAACATTTATTTGCAGTTTGCTTAATGCAGCCATTGTGGTAATCAGTTATGGAATTTCCAAGGCATGCAAACATTGTACATGCTATTACCACAACAGCATAGTTTTCATTTACACATTTGTCCAGGTAGGACCTCGATGAAATTGTGCATGCAAGACTGAGCAGTCAGCTGCATGCACTCAACCGGTAATGGGTGCAACGTGTAAAAGCGAGTGCAAACGTATTATCACCTAATTTTACACTTGGGGCACCACTCAGAATGAAGCCATAAATGAACTCCTCTACTTCTCTTGTCCATACGCACTACTGTAGGTGATTGTAAGGTATATTCAAAATGCTGAAATACCGAAAGATAATTTGACGTACACTGAGAAATTATGGAATTGTCAAAAATGCTCTATATATGACTGGTGACATTTCTAAAATACTTTAAAACAAGTTTATAATTTGTGCAGATTTTCTAAATTAAAACATATCGACATCAGCGAAAAAGAAATGCAAGTTTAGTTTTTAGCGATAAAGGGATGCTGAAAGTTAACATAATGAACTAAACCCTTTGGAATGTAAGTATATAGTGTAGTCAAAGGCCACTCTTACCGGCATCTGTGCTCCAAGAGGTACAGCGCTGACAGATGACAGTCAATTGTGAATATCCCAAACCAAGTACAGATGATTTAATTTTTAGGGACTATTTTAGCTATAGGCCATCTGGGAAGGAAGGAAGTATTAGGAGACCAAGGAGGCTGGCAGTTAAAACGCCTCAGTAAAAACACCATCTCTTCACAAACATGTTGTGGATCTGAAAGTATAACTAACACCCTTGAGACAAAGGTTGTGGTTGTCAGGAAAAGCAGAACAACTTAAAGGCAACGGTTTGATCTGTTTATGAGGTGGAAAATTCGAATACTTTTAGCAGCTGGTACAGGCAGGGTTACTTCTCTGCTTGGGAAGGGCAAGGGGTATTTCCAGATGACATATAAGTGAGGCTCTGTGGAGACATCTAAGTGCTCCCCATTTGTCAATGGACAGGAAATGGATCATTGTACAACACTGTATTTACTAGTCGACTAGGGCTTAGTAGAAAGATGCTTCCCAACACGAACAGGAAATGATGTGTGTGATGCATCACTATGTATGGGCCTGTTAGGCTTCATCGTTGTCACTGGTGTCAACAGAACTCCGCAAAAACAGGCTGAAGCTGTGATGTACACTTGCCATGTCAATTAATATAATCCAAGGTGATAGACAGATGAGAAAACATTTTTGAAAGATATGTTATTAGAATCCAAGTGAGAAAACCCGTATGTATGGAACAGCATTTGAGCAATACATAAACTGAATCATGCTGATGAGATTGCTGTATAACACATATACACCTCTCATTTTGAAGACAGTTATTAATGTTATATTAGAAGCATTAGGAAACAAGCATTAGCAAGGGCAATAGGTCGGATTTTAAAATGCAAATACATAAATTAAAAGTGTGCTCAATTTGGGCTGTGTGCCTGTGCATCCTGTTTCTTTCTCTGCCTCCTATATCTAATTTTTGTTCCCAACCAGCTGTATCGAAGTTATTTCCCAATTGGCTCTGTCAAACCATTTCTGACAAACACTGCAAGCACAAAGTTTCTATTACTTTTGTGTGAAGACTTATCTGATACGTGTGTACATTTCCATCACATCTAAATATCCAGCCTGGGTTAGTACCTAACTTGTGTCAAGCTAGATGTCATTGCAGTTATCTTTGTAGCCTGCATCTTCTAGGGCAAGTGCTCTATAATGGAGTTGTTCCCTTGCTAGGAATGGGTACTAGGATACTTAGCCATCTGAACTGTTCTGCAGCATTCACAGTCAACACCACTTAAGAAAATTTAAGACCTGATGCAGAGTTTGGTGGACAGGTTCTCTATCACAAACCTGACAGACATCCCGTTCTCCCTATAACAGGTGCATTACAATATAATGCTTACCAGTAAATTTGTCTGAGCAACACACAAGATGCTTCCTCAGAAACGAAAGAAATAGAAAAATGGTACAATTAGAACATTGGTACATCCGAACTCCCCCATAGCGAAGGTGCTAGGATATTCAGAGCTCTTCTGTGATCGAGGAGCTGACTTAAACCAGCCATAAGGAGAGCCTGTGAGTCAAAGTTGTGACATAAAGAGAACCTTAGCATGTGCCAGTGAAATCACCATTTGGCATAATCAAAGCTTTGCTATAATCCAAACCCTGACATTATATTATCAGAGCTCTGATATTATAACACTGCTATAATTTGTCATCTCACTGCATGGTACCAAAGGGATAAGGTCATTTTTAAAGGACACATAGATTTCCGAAGCATCTCGTGCCTTGGCCAAGAAGATAGTTTACACAAATCCACACCTGCGTGAGAGCTTTTTGCAAATGACATATGAACTGCCAATGATAGAAACCACAGACTAAATGTTAATTACTTTTCCTGTGGAACAAAGTGTCATGTCGGGAAATAAGCTTATTTCCCGCAGAGAGCACATAGTTTCAAAACTTACTGGAGGCTAGTATTGAGGAACATGTATAAAGATGCTCATCTCTTGTTATGCTTGAGTTTCAAGAATATCACAATTTATATGAGAGCACAGAGAGATGTGGATATTCAGACCTACAGCTAAGTTATATCCGTTTCACGGTCACTGTTATATGCAGGAGTTTCATGGCAGGTGACTATGATATCTCCTATTACCTTTAGATACCGACTTTGACCTGCAGGCATCAGTGCCCTGCAGAAGTGAAGAGCCACATGGATGGTGTCTGGTGGCTCTATCCTCTCTCCTATCTCATCCCATTTTTACTGATGGCCCTCATAGTATTGTTGCATGTAGCTATTAGTGGAGGTAGTGAGAGACAGAAGAATGCATCACTGTCGTTGGGTCCAGAGTGCAAAGCTAGTGCCTTCTGAGAGAGTGCATTGCTCAAGTTATCATCCAACCTGAGTAGTGGAGTCTGGTAATAATCAAGTTAAATTTTTAGATTTAGTAACCAAATTACAATAGGAAGTTAACTTGGCAATGCCTGAAAATAAGGCTTTAAATTCAGAATTAATTGCAGTTAAACAAGAAATTGCTATTATATGATGATATTTTAAATATCACTTGCATATATGTCAGCTACCAACAACCACTAACTTCTTTTTTTTTTTTTTATTCATTTTTATTTCAAAGAAATGACATAGTACAAAATTTACTTTATAGGGCACTAGCTTAGCCGTATCACAGTACAGATACAAGTACGTTTTGCAAGTTAACATTGCAAAGCAGAAATAATACAATAAATGAACAGTATCATATCGTGTTTAGGCAGCACCTTGTACTCCCCCCACAGTACAGGATAAGGGAGCTCAGTGCACATTCCATCTCAGGACAATCTGGAGTCTATCTGCATACCTCTGAACCTAATATGTCCATGTGGTGCAATATGCCAATCCAGATTTCCCCAGATCTAGCTTCAGCTCCGCAATCAGACAGGATTATCATCATTCACAGTGCGGTTCTCCGTACTAGTACTCCCTTCCCCACCGCCTCCCGTGTTTCTATAAGCACTGTACAGGGCCCAGAAGTTTTTGGGGCGATTTCGAGGGGGGAGGAGTTCACTGTAGTGCTCCGTTTGAGTGCAGCAATATAACATGTCCCTCGCCCATTGTGTGGTCGTGGGAAGCGGTCCCCGCATCAAGCAGATCGCAACTCTGCGCTTGGCCATTAGCAATCCCATGTCTACCAATCTACGGAGCCCCTTTGGCATTAATTTTGAATAGCCTAGCAGCGCCAGTGCCGGTTCCAATTATCGCTGTCATCTCTGAGAAGACGTTTTCCCAGAACCTTGCAATGCCAGGGCAGCGCCACGCCAAGTGCATAAAGTCTGCTATTCTTTCGGTGCAGCGCTCGCATTTGGGGTCACCTCTAAGGCCATAGCGGTGGAGTCTTTCCGGGGTATAATAAACCCTATTTAGGTATTTGAAGTGGGTCAACCGGTGTCGCCCGTTAAGGGAGACACGTTTGGTGCTGGTACAGCAGTACGTCCATGTCTCGTCATCAATGTCTCTGTTTAGGTCTCTCTGCCATGCCAGGCGGGCCTTAGTAAAAAAGTTCTCTTTATAGGACAGCGTTAGGTTGTAAATTCTAGATACAAGTCTCGTAGGTTATTTAGCTTTTATGATTAGCGTAAGGGTATCTAGCTCCGGCGGTTCCGCTAGATCACTCCCCAGAAGCTGACCCAGCGCATGCCTGGTCCTGTGGAACTGGAATCTGGTGAGGAGAGTGGGCCTAGCGTCCTCTCTAACTAGGCTGTCCCAACTCCTCGCCATGCCATCTGCAAAAAGGTCACCTACAGTTTTGACCCCCATAGAATTGAGCGCATGCACCACACCCGTTTCCCTGCACGGAGGTAACCATTGGCACCATTCCAACGGGGCTAAGGGAGAATACATAAGAGCTCCAGACTGAAGCTTAAGGAGGTGGTGCCATGCATGGGTTGTCGTGTTGATTGAGTTCAGTATACAGGTCCTTCGGTTAGGTGGGGAAAAGAGCACCATGGGCAATGGGCGAGGAGAGGACACCGCTCTCTCGATGCACAAGTGGGGAGTGTCCGGTGGGCCATGTATCCAGTGATAAGCGTGTGCGCATTGTGCCGCCTTGTAGTACATATCAAAGTCAGGTGCGCCCAGTCCTCCCATACGGTAAGGCAGTGTGAGTATGTGCCATTTAACCCTAGTTTGTTTGCCCGCCCAGGCCAACTTGACCATTAGTGAGGTGAGTTTCGTGAAAAATACGCCCGGAAGAACCATCATGATGTTGGTAAAGAGGAACAGGAAGCGAGGCAGAACAGCCATTTTCATAATTGAAATTCTGCCCAGGAGGGACAATGGGAGTCTAATCCAGCTCTCTACCTCATCCTCCAGTTGACTAATCAGAACTCCATAGTTTTATTTTAAGACTACGTCTGCGTCGGAATGAATTTGGATACCTAAATATCTCACTGGGTCCGTCGTCCATTGTAGCAGATAGTCGGGGTTAAACTGGGTCGTGGCAGGGGTAAGGGGGAAAATAATCGATTTCGGCCAATTGACACGCAGTCCAGATACACCTCCAAAACGCACAATCTCGCGGAGTACAGAAGAAAGATGGCGTTCAGGGTCGCGGACATATAGGAGGGTATCGTCTGCGTAAGTCGAGACTATGATTTCATAGCCTGGGATACGAATACCTTTGTACCTGTGGTATCCGCGAAGCGCACAGGCTAAGGGTTCTGCCACCAAGGCATAGAGAATCAGGGAGAGCGGGCATCCTTGTCTCGTGCCTCTAGTAATATTTATCGAGTTAGTCACTAAGTCACCGAGTTTTATTCTTGCTGTGGGTTTATAGTACAGAGTACCCAGTAGCTGCAAGTAGACCTCGCCCAGCCCCATTCTCGACAAAACCTGCCTCATGAAGGGCCATTCGACAGAGTCGAAGGCCTTTTCCATATCTAGAAAGTCCGCGACTGCCGGAACATCAGGCTTGATATCTTGGAGCGTTCCGAACACCGTACGTATATTATAAGTGAGGTTGCGGCCCGGGACAAACCCTGCTTGTTCCGGAGCAATTAGCGTTGGAACCAAGGGCAGAAGTCTGTTTGCCAATATCTTTGCGTATATTTTAGTGTCTACATTAAGCAGGGAGAGGGGTCGGTACGACGAACACTCCTCAGGGGGCTTGTTGGCTTCAGTATGGCGACGATAATTGCTTCTCTCATAGAGGGAGGCATCGTGCCCGAGATGCACATATCTTCAAAGAGAGTGGTCAAGTGTGGCAAGAGCAAATCTAAGTAAGCCTTGTAGAAGGCAACAGTCAGGCCATCCGCCCCCGGGGCACTACCTGGTTTCATGCTTGCTATCGCTAAAGTGATTTCATCTTTCTCTATAGGTCGCATCAAGAACTCACAGTGAGTATTAGTAAGCCAGGGTAGTTTGATATGAGACAAATAATCCAGTATGTCGTCTTCCAAACCTGAACTCCGAGAGGTATATAGGTTCGAGTAGAATTGCCTAAACCTTTCAGCTATGTCTGTGTTAGCAGTGAGTGACACCCCTTCTGCGGATTTGATTTCAGAGATGGCAGCGTAGTCCCGCCGTTTTTTTAACAGGCGGGCTAGCACTCCGCCCGGGTGCTCACCCTCTCCGTAGGAGCGAGCCATTGCGTATTTACCAAGGTGTTTGATCTCAGTGTCCGCGACATCATGGTATTCCTCTAGCTGGGTCTTGAATTCCCACAATAACCCTTCGTCGTGTCCCACTATTAAGCGCTACTCTAAACTAGCCAGTGTTTTTTCCAAATCGGCAAGCTTCCTACGCAATGCTCTAAGGACTCCAGAGTGCTTAGACATAGCAACACCCCGTATATAAACCTTGAAAGCTTCCCACACAATCTGAAAGCTCTCCACCGAACCCACATTTTTATAAAAATATAGTGCAATCGCTTCAGCTAGCTCTTCCTTGAAAAGTGGATCTTGCAAGGAGTACGGAGGGAACCGCCAAGTAAATTGGGGAATAATTTTCTGGGGGGCATCCAAGACCAACAAGACCGGGGAGTGATCGGAAAGTGTACGGGGAAGGACCTCACACGCCCGCGTGTGATAGTACAATTGGCCAGAAGCCAACCAGTAGTCTATGCGTGTATGCAAGTCGTGAAATGCTGAATAATAGGTGAACCCCCCTTTGTCAGGAAATCTCTGCCTCCATACGTCGTGTAAGCCCTCTTGCGTCATAACATCCATAAGTGTTCTAGCTGAAGCAGTAAGCCGTCTTTCTGGTCCCCCCGAGCGAGCACGGGTAGGGTCTAACACCAGGTTAAGGTCACCACCCCAGAGTTGTTGTTCTATGCCGCAGTTGGCAACCCTGTTGTACAGTGCCGTATAAAAGTCAGGGTTGTCATAATTAGGTCCGTACACATTAATTACTAGGATATCTAGGCCTTGTCCACGGCATCTGGATACTACATATCGGCCATCCACATCAGTGATTAAAGGCTCAAGTGAGAGGGATGATCTAGGTCTGACCCAGGTAATCACTCCACGGGCGTGTGTAGTAAACCCTGCAGCATGGGTGGAGCCGTGCAAGTCCCTAGCGCGAAGCATGGGACTGTCAAGGGGGAGATGCGACTCCTGAAGCAGCGCAATGTCTATTTTATGTCTTGTTAAATACGCCAGTACTTTCCGCAGTTTTCTGTGATTGTTAAGTCCTCTCACGTTCCATGTGAGGACGCGTATTGTCAACTGTGCTGTTGAGCGATGTGACGATCCATTAGCTGGTTTAGGGGAATGTGCTGCCAATCTATTTATTTCCGCTATTAGGTCTGTCTGTGTGTACAGTCGTCCTGTGCCCAGCATAGTGTCTCCAACATGTGATGATCCTAACAATTCCCTTAACCATCCCTCCCCCCACCCACGCCAGGCTATCCCCAACCATGCCCGGGCGACTAGTTATCAACCCACCCACAAATGACATCAAGAAAAACTGAAAACACAAACAATGTAATGAAAATCCAGTAGAAGCCAACCCCCCTCCCTAACCCCCAGAACAATACCCCAAGTGTGTGATTCACGCGTGGGCAGAGGTAGCTCGCACTTCTGCATTACAAGAGATTGAGCTGTTAAGTTGTAATCGGTCCTCTGCTCCGCACACCACCAGTTTGCTTTGAAGCGTTTGTAGCAAATAGAATAACGCCAGATCCTCCCGGTGACCATAGTTCAAATTGTAATAGAGGTCATCAGTTTGGTCAATTTACAGTAGCCGACTCGGCCCCCAGCCAAAACCCCATATGGCAAACACAACCTATGCATGACGTACATTAAAGAACCAGGAAAAACATTGCAATGTATTGGACTTCAACATAATTTCTAAGAGACCGTACAAAGATAACCTCTTGTGAATTAAGCTTATCTGTGTGAAAGGAAGGTCGAAAAGTTCAGTCCTGATCGCTCAGTTGTCCGCCATCTGCCCCATCACTGGAGAGTCTCTCCGGGCTGCGCCGTTTATCCTTGGACCAGTCTTTCAGGGCTTTTTGCAGGGTCTTAGGGTCTGTGAAGATCTTCGACTGGCTTTGTCGGTTCACATGGAGTCTAGCTGGGTATAACATCGCATAGTCGATACCTTGGTCTCTGAGCTGTTTCTTCAAGGGAACAAACTGTCTACGGGTGTGAGAAGTTGGCCTGGTATATGCTGTTCACTAGTTAAAGTGGACACCTTGCACCAGTACAATTCGACTCTTATGGTAGGTAGGTTTAAGACAACCTTTATAGAAAGCTATCCTAGTGGTAGCTGTGGAGAGCAGCCTTCAGGCTAAGTCTTGGAGGAATGTAAAGCAGCTTGTTTTACCACACAATCTCTTGAATCACCAAATGAAAAGACACCACAGAGGTATATATATCAAATATATATGTATTTATTACTAAACAACTCTCTACTAATCTCTTGTGAGATTAGAAGTCAGGAACATATGCATAAATCAACGTTTCACAATAAATTAAGCACAAATATGGCTGGGGCCCTAGGGACATACCAGACCATATACTAAAAAAGAGACTTAAGAACAACGACTTGCAAAGGGACAAGGCCTAGGGCCTTCAGAAGTGCTGGGGCCTCACGAAACCACCCAAGGCAGGTAAGTAAAGGACCCACGGGGGACGCGTGCAGTGAGTGAACACAGGCGCGGGTCGCAGTTGACTTCAATGGGGCAAGTCGCGGTTGGAAATTTAGAGTTTCAGGGCACTTCGGGAGTAGCTACAAGCAAGTCACTTACAGGGTAAGTAGTTCTAGGGCCAACACCCACAGGAGCACCGTAGTGCTGGAGTTACCTCACCCAGGGAAGCCGGGTGCATAGGTGTCCTTTGGTGTCGGGTCGCGGCGTCGTTTTCAATGGGAGCCACTGAAGACTTGCTGCTTGCGACGACAGGAGAAGTGTCCGGTGGAATCCAAGCCTGGATTCGGACGAAGGAAGACCTGAAAGCAGAGGGGACAGTGTTCAAAGTCACTGGGCAGTGACCCGGGGCAAGGAAGATGAATGCCCACCGTCGTCGACAGATTCAGGTCGTTCATGGGTGTCTTGACTCTTCGGCCACGAGGTCCAGGAGGCGTCGAGGACAACCAGGAGCTGGATTCCGCGTGTCCCACAAAATCTGCAGCTGACTGCGGTCTCGACGACCCGTTTGGGGCCAACAAGCCTTGGCAGCAGCAAGTCTTGTGGAAAGAGCAAAAAGTCAATGGTGCAAACCAGCAAGGTCTGGGGAACTCACCCAGCAAGGGTAAGTCAGGGCAGGCCTGGAGCAACCAGGGGAGCCCTTTGGTTCTGTAGAAAAGACTTCAGGGGACCCACAAGCCAGCTGGCAAGGGATCGCAAAGACGCCTCGGGAGGATTCCTTCAACAGGGGCCCACGGTCACTCGGGACAGGGTAGGCATCTGATCTTCAGAGGGATTCCTGCTAGAGGCTGGGAACACACGTGGTCTAAAGCACAGGTTCGTAGAACGTCGTGAAGGGGCTGCACTTGACAATAGTGCACGGTACCCAGGGACTGCGGTTCCTCGTCACTCGTGGGGTCCACTTGCCTCAGCTTCGCTGGGAACTCACGATGGCCTTGGAGAAGTCAGGAAATCGTCTTCCTGGGCTGCAGGGACTTCGGGCTCCGGCGGGAGCAGCGTAGTTTGCGACCATCGTTGTAGTTTTTGGTGCCTGCCAAGCAGGGGAGCCACTCCTTGACTCCAAGGGAGATTCTTCAGTCTTCCAGAGGTAGTGGAACGTCGAACGTCCAGGATTCTTCTTAAGAGCGTCGTCAAGGGAGATCTAGTTTGCAATGCACAGGTTCCCCCTCTTATACTAAAAGGAAGGGAGGGACTAGCTCTATGACCCCACCTATGGGAGGGTCAGGGGAGTGGGTGGCTACACCCACTTCCCTTTGTCCAGTTTCGCACCAGAGCAGGGGCAGGTAGCCCCTGAGCTGGTTTGAACTGGCATATGCACAGAGGAGCCTTCTGCTCCCCCAGTGCAGGACTTCAAAGCACTCTAGGAGTGCAACCACCCAGCCCCAATACACTAAACCCTGTCTGGAAGGTGGTCACACCCTCCTGCGACAGGATACCTATTGTTGGGCCTCCTCCACTGCGAGTTTCGGTCATCAGAAGGAGGGCAGCCCAGTGTCTGTGACTGGTGGCATCCATTTTGTGATGCCAGGGCTCTTCAGGATTCTACCGTGTTTCCACAGTAGGTACATGTCTATCCCTCTAGAAGGGTGGAATGCTACCCCCGCCGCCAGAACTGGCGGGGGGGTAGTATTCCAAGATGTTTGACACCAAACACGACATGTTTCCGTGCAGCCATCCCAAAGTTAGCATTTAACGCGAGGTTATAATGCGCTTAAGAGTATATGGTCAGGCTGCACTACAAACAGCCTCAGAGAAGGGTCTCCGAATGCTGCAGAGGGGCTCTGCTCATGCAGGGGCACCCTCTCACATAGGAACCAAGCACTCTGCCTTCAGGATTGATAAGGCCTGCCATAGGAGTGACTTATAGGTTTATATGTGTGTATCTATATAGTGATATCGGTAGCCTATATCACAGTAAGGGGTGCATGCACCACCTTACCCAGGCTGCTGTAGCAGACATGTGGTGTCAGATTTAGTCTGCTTCCCAGGGGTGGCATAATACATGCTTCAGCCCCTGGTAGGCCTGTGAAGTACCTATGCCCTTGGTACCTAAGGTACCATATACTAGGGACTCATAAGGTACCACAGTATCCAATCACTAGTGCACCTAGAGTGCACTCCAAGTCGTTTAGAGAGAACAGAGAGGCTGGGGCCCTGATTGGCAGGGTCCCAGCCTGACTATAGCCAGAAACCAGTGTAAACATCAGAAAAAAGTGGGGGCAACATAAGAGGCAGATCCTCCTCTCCTACACAACCCCCCAAATGCAGGGACACTAAACTAACCTTGACCAGTTGAGTCTTCGTGCTCTAAGTGGAAATACCTTGAGAGTCCATCTGCATTGGCATGTTGGGTCCCAGGCCTGTGTTCCACTGTATAGTCCATCCCCTGTAGGGAAATGGACCACCTTAAAAGTTTTGGGTTTTCACCTTTCATTTGTTTAAGCCATAGGAGGGGCTTGTGGTCAGTCTGAACTATGAAGTGAGTGCCAAACAAGTATGGCCTCAGCTTCTTCAGGGCCCACACAACAGCAAAGGCCTCCCTCTCAATGGCTGACCAACGTTTCTCTCTAGGGGTCAGCCTCCTGCTAATAAAAGCTACTGGCTGGTCTTGACCTTCATTATTCAGTTGAGACAGTACAGCTCCCACACCCAGCTCAGAAGCATCTGTTTGGACAATGAGCCTTTTGGTGTAGTCTGGACTCTGTAAGATGGGGGCAGTGCACATGGCCTGCTTTAGGTCTTCAAATGCCTTCTGACAGCTAGCTGTCCACTGAACCTTTTTTGGCATTTTCTTTGAGGTCAGATCATTCAAGGGGGTCACTATAGATCCATATCCCTTCACAAACCTCCTATAGTACCCAGTCAGGCCTAAGAAGGCTCTCACCTGTGTCTGGGTGGTTGGAGCAACCCATTCCATTATGGTTTGGATTTTACTCTGTAAAGGCTGAACCTGGCCTCCACCCACAAGGTGGCCCAGGTACACAACCTGACTCTGCCCTATCTGGCACTTAGTGGCCTTGATAGAGCCTCCAAAACATTTCTGAGGTGGACCAGGTGATCCTGCCAGGAGGAACTAAAGACAGCAATATCATCTAGATAAGCTGAGCAATAAGTTTCCATCCCTGCCAGAACTTTGTTCACCAACCTCTGAAAAGTGGCAGGTGCATTTTTCAATCCAAAGGGCATCACCACAAAGAGGTAGTGCCCACCAGGGGTCAAAAATGCTGTTTTGGCTTTTGCATCATCAGCTAACCTGATCTGCCAGTAGCCAGCTGTTAGGTCAAATGTACTCAGATACTTGGCTGAGGCCAAAGTATCAATCAGCTCCTCTGCCCTTGGTATGGGATAGGCATCAGTCCTGATGACTGCATTGAGGCCTCTGTAGTCTACACAAAACCTCATTTCTTTCTTACCACCCTGGGTATGAGGCTTGGGTACTAGGACTACTGGGCTAGTCCAAGGGCTATCTGAAGGCTCAATCACACCTAACTCCAACATTTTCTGGACTTCAGTCCTGATACAGTCCCTGACACGGTCAGGTTGCCTGTAGATTTTACTCTTGACAGGCAGACTGTCCCCAGTGTCCACCTCATGGGTGCACCAGGTAGTCTGACTAGGGGTCAGGCTAAACATATGTCTGTACTGCTGCAGAACTTGTCTGCACTCAGTTTGCTGATGGTCAGTGAGGCTGCTTGCCAAAGCAACACCATCTACTGACCCATCATCAGGGTTCTGTGAGAGCAGGTCAGGGAGAGGGTCACTCTCCTCCTCCTGTTCCTCATCAGTTGCCATGAGCAAGCCCATGTCAGCCCTGTCAATATATGGTTTCAATCTGTTGACATGGAGCACCCTCAGGGGGCTCCTGGGAGTTCCAAGATTCACCAGATAGGTGACTTCTCCCTTTTGCTCAACTATTGTATGGGGGCCACGCCATTTGTCTTGGAGGGCTGCTGGGGCCACAGGCTCCAACACCCACACTTTCTGTCCTGGCTGGTACACAGTCAGCACAGCCTTTTGGTCATGCCAAGCTTTTTGTAATTCTTGGCTGGCCTCCAGGTTTTTGGTTGCCTTTTTCATGTATTTGGCCATCCTGTAGTGGAGACCAAGTACATAGTCCATCACATCTTGTTTGGGGGGTTTGAGAGGTAACTCCCAGCCCTCTTTTACCAAACATAATGGACCTCTTACAGGATGCCCAAACAGAAGCTCAAATGGGCTGTAACCAACCCCCTTCTGTGGAACCTCTCTGTATGCAAACAACAGGCAGGGAAGAAGAAGGTCCCATTTCCGCCTAAGCTTCTCTGGGAGTCCTTTAATCATTCCCTTCAGGGTTTTGTTGAAACGTTCAACCAACCCATTGCATTGTGGGTGATAGGGGGTGGTGAACTTATAAGTTACACCACACTCCTTCCACATTGCTTTCAAATATCCTGACATGAAGTTTGTAACTCTGTCAGAGATTACCTCCTTTGGGAAACCCACTCTGGAGAAAACTCCAATGAGGGCTCTTGCCACCACAGGGGCTGTGGTGGCCCTCAGAGGAATTGCCTCTGGGTACCTGGTGGCATGATCCACTACCACCAGGATAAATCTGTGCCCAGATGCAGTTTGAGGGTCAAGGGGACCAACAATGTCAATCCCTACCCTTTCAAAGGGTACCCCCACCACAGGTAGTGGTATCAGGGGGGCCTTTGTGGTGCCACCTGCCTTGCCACTGGCTTGGCATGTGACACAGGAGCGACAAAACTCCTTTGTGTCCTCTGACATATGTGGCCAATGAAAATGTGGAACAAGCCTGTCACAGGTCTTGTTTTGGCCCAAGTGACTTGCTAAAGGGATATCATGTGCTAGGGTCAAGAGGAACCTCCTAAACTTCTGAGGTACTACCAACCTCCTGGTGGCTCCAGGGGCTGGATCTCTACCCTCAGAATATAGGAGTCCCTCATCCCAATAAACTTTATGGGACCCACTAGCACTCCCAGCAGCCTCAGCAGCAGCCTGCTGTCTGAGGGGTTCAAGAGAGGGGCAGCACTGTTGCTCCTTACTCAGATCTTCCCTAAAGGGCCCCCTGCCCCCAAGAACTCAACCTGATCAGGCTCAAGTTCCTCTGGGGCAGTTCCTTCTTCAGGATCTGCTCCTCCTCCCTCAAGAGGGGAATCAGTGATCTGAGACAGAGGGAAGGCACTGCCTTAACCCTACTGCTCCTCTTCTTGGGAAGCATCTGGTCCATGGTTTCAGGATCCAGAGCTGGTTCAGTGTCATGCATTTTGGCCTGTGACCTGGTCACAGCAAATACCTTTGCAGGGATGCCCAACATCTCTGCATGAGTCCATAACTCTACTTCAGACCAGGCTGAAGTTTCTAGATCATTGCCCAATAGACATTCTACCGGGAGGTCTGCACTGACTACAACCTTCTTGAGGCCAGTTACCCCTCCCCAGGAGAAATTCACAACTGCCAGACTATGGTTGGTCCTGACATTGCTTGCATTGGTCACCTGGTACATTTCGCCCAGGATGATCTGTCCAGGGTCCACAAGATCCTCTGCCACCATGGTGACACTAGCACCTGTGTCCCTAAATGCCAAAGCCTGTTTGCCATTTATTACAGGCTGCTGTTTGTATTTGCCCAGATTACTGGGGCTTACCAGGAAGGACATGTCAATGTCTCCATCACAAATCAGCATTGCCTGAGTGGGTACTCTGACTAGGCCAGAGTCCACTTCAGAATCCAGGGTCAACCCTACTACACCCTTATTCTGAGTACCACCTCCACCAGTAGCTGAACTAGGGGGAACAGTTGCCTTAGGGGCAGGAGTGGTGGTGGTTTGGTCTTTGGACTTGTTACAATCAGAAGTCCAGTGCCCTTTCTGTTTACAGAATTTGCACCAGGGCTTCTTTTGGCCTTTTCCCTTGTTGGATTGTGACTCCCCACCAGATGCAGATTTTTGGGGCCCTTGTGAAGACTTATGGTCTTTTGACTTATCCCCACTTTTCTCAGCGCCCTTAGAATCCTGCTTCTTTGTGTCACCCCCTTGGTTCTGGGTTTTCTGCCTCACCCTGGTTCTGACTCACTTGTCTGCCTTCTTTCCCAATTCTTGGGGAGAGGTCAGATCTGAGTCCACCAGGTATTGATGCAACAACTGGTTCTGGCAATTATTAAGGATCTGTTCTCTCATCATTAGATTATACAATCCCTTGAAATCAGTAACCCTACTGCCAACCAGCCAACCCTCCAGAGCCTTGGTTGCACAATCTACAAAGTCAGTCCAGTCATGAGTCTGTGCCTTCTGGGTGTCTCTGAACTTCAACCTGTACTGCTGAGTGGTTAAGCCAAACCCATCTATCAGTGCACTCTTCAGGACTTCATAGTCATCAGCATCCTCTTCTCTAACACTGAGGAGCTTGTCTCTACCTTTATCTGAAAAGGAGAGCCACAAGATTGCTGCCCACTGCTTTTGGGGGACCTGTTGTACTCTACAGGCCCTTTCCATAGCAGTTACCCACTTATGGATATCATCCCCACTCTGGTAGGAAGGAACAACCTTGCTCAGGTTCCTATGGTCTGGAATATATTCTCTGCCTCTAGGGACACTGTTGCTGCCACCAGGGGGTTCTAACCCCTCTTTTCTAGAAGCTCTCTGGAGCTCCAGGGCTTCTTTATCTAATGCCAACTGCTTGGTTTTGAGGGCAAATCTTGCTTCCTTATACTGCAGCAGTTTGTACATTCTGTCAGAGGAGGTCTCTCTTCTTGAGAAGTAGGAGTTCCTCTGGTAGACAGATTATCTGCCAGAGTGATAGGACTGTTCAGATTCCCTAGAAAGGGACCTAGGCCTCTCCTCCACTATGTCAGTTCTCTTAGTGAGAATTCCTCTGTCCTGTTCAGACCCCTTGGGACCTGGCCCTACAACCACAGAGTCTTGGTCATCCTGATGTCCATCATCTGACCCAGACACTGTAATTGACCCACTCACTGATTCAGACCCATTAGCTCCTAGAGCTAATCTAAGATCATCTGCTGTCAGTAGATCTATCAGGTGTAGTGTGGAGGGACTCTGTCCTAGCTTCAGGTGCCTTTCAGCACACATGGCTTTCAAGTCAAAGAAAGTCATGTCCTTATACTGAGGCTGAGTGGATCCACTGGGTCCACCCTTTAAGGACATTCTAGTGTTGTGCAGTGTTGTGCTACCTACACTAGTTTGTGGCCTACTGATACTAGCTTGAGCTGTAGAAAGGGTGTGCTATCCCTTGGCACACAGCTCTAAGTTCAGTAGAACTTATTGATACTAAGCTTGACTTTATATGTACCTTGAGTACCTATAGTGGTTTTCAGTTAGTAAATCAAATAGAGATTTTCTGGTAAAACAATAGCAAGCTGGAATCCCACACGCTGCCACCAATGTGAGAAGTTGGCCTGGTATATGCTGTTCACTAGTTAAAGTGGACACCTTGCACCAGTACAATTCGACTCTTATGGTAGGTAGGTTTAAGACAACCTTTATAGAAAGCTATGCTAGTGGTAGCTGTGGAGAGCAGCCTTCAGGCTAAGTCTTGGAGGAATGTAAAGCAGCTTGTTTTACCACACAATCTCTTGAATCACCAAATGAAAAGACACCACACAGGTATATATATCAAATATATATGTATTTATTACTACTATAACAACTCTCTACTAATCTCTTGTGAGATTAGAAGTCAGGAACATATGCATAAATCAACGTTTCACAATAAATTAAGCACAAATATGGCTGGGGCCCTAGGGGCGTACCAGACCATATACTAAAAAAGAGACTTAAGAACAACGACTTGCAAAGGGACAAGGCCTAGGGCCTTCAGAAGTGCTGGGGCCTCACGAAACCACCCAAAGCAGGTAAGTAAAGGACCCACGGGGGACGCGTGCAGTGAGTGAACACAGGCGCGGGTCGCCGTTGACTTCAATGGGGCAAGTCGCGGTTGGAAATTTAGAGTTTCAGGGCACTTCGGGAGTAGCTACAAGCAAGTCACTTACAGGGTAGGTAGTTCTAGGGCCAACACCCACAGGAGCACCGTAGTGCTGGAGTTACCTCACCCAGGGAAGCCGGGTGCATAGGTGTCCTTTGGTGTCGGGTCGCGGCGTCGTTTTCAATGGGAGCCACTGAAGACTTGCTGCTTGCGACGACAGGAGAAGTGTCCGGTGGAATCCAAGCCTGGATTCGGAAGAAGGAAGACCTGACAGCAGAGGGGACAGTGTTCAAAGTCACTGGGCAGTGACCCGGGGCAAGGAAGATGAATGCCCACCGTCGTCGACAGATTCAGGTCGTTCACGGGTGTCTTGACTCTTTGGCCACGAGGTCCAGGAGGTGTCAAGGATGACCAGGAGCTGGATTCAGCGTGTCCCACAAAGTCTGCAGCTGATTGCGGTGTTGGCGACCCGTTTGGAGCCAACAAGCTTTGGCAGCAGCAAGTCTCGTGGAAAGAGCAAAAAGTCAATGGTGCAGACCAGCAAGGTCTGGGGAAGTCACCCAGCAAGGGTAAGTCAGGGCAGGCCTGGAGCAACCAGGGGAGCCCTTTGGTTCTGTAGAAAAGTCTTCAGGGGACCCACAAGCCAGCTGGCAAGGGATCGCAAAGACGCCTTGGGAGGATTCCTTCAACAGGGGTCCACGGTCACTCGGGACAGGGTAGGCCTCTGATCTTCGGAGGGATTCCTGCTAGAGGCTGGGACCACACGTGTTCCAAAGCACAGGTTCGTAGAACATTGTGAAGGGGTTGCACTTGACAATAGTGCACGGTACCCAGGGACTGCGGTTCCTCGTCACTCGTGGGGTCCACTTGCCTCAGCTTCGCTGGGAACTCACGATGGCCTTGGAGAAGTCAGGAAATCCTCTTCCTGGGCTGCAGGGACATCGGGCTCTGGCAGGAGCGGCATAGTTTGCGACCGTCGTTGTAGTTTTTGGTGCCTGCCAAGCAGGGGAGTCACTCCTTGACTCCAAGGGAGATTCTTCAGTCTTCCAGAGGTAGTGGAACGTCAAAGGTCCAGGATTCTTCTTAAGAGCGTCGTCCAGGGAGATCTAGTTTGCAATGCACAGGTTCCCCTCTTATACTAAAAGGAAGGGAGGGACTAGCTCTATGACCCCACCTATGGGAGGGTCAGGGGAGTGGGTGGCTACACCCACTTCCCTTTGTCCAGTTTCGCGCCAGAGCAGGGGCAGGTAGCCCCTGAGCTGGTTTGAACTGGCATATGCACAGAGGAGCCTTCTGCTCCCCCAGTGCAGGACTTCAAAGCACTCTAGGAGTGCACCCACTCAGCCCCAATACACTAAACCCTGTCTGGAAGGTGGTCACACCCTCCTGCAACAGGATACCTATTGTTGGGCCTCCTCCACTGCGAGTTTCGGTCATCAGCAGGAGGGCAGCCCAGTGTCTGTGACTGGTGGCATCCATTTTGTGATGCCAGGGCTCTTCAGGATTCTACCGCGTTTCCACAGAAGGTACATGTCTATCCCTCTAGAAGGGTGGAATGCTACCCCCGCCGCCAGAACTGGCGGGGGTAGTATTCCAAGATGTTTGACACCAAACACGACATGTTTCCGTGCAGCCATCCCAAAGTTAGCATTTAACGCGAGGTTATAATGCGCTTAAGAGTATATGGTCAGGCTGCACTACAAACAGCCTCAGAGAAGGGTCTCCGAATGCTGCAGAGGGGCTCTGCTCATGCAGGGGCACCCTCTCACATAGGAACCAAGCACTCTGCCTTCAGGATTGATAAGGCCTGCCATAGGAGTGACTTATAGGTTTATATGTGTGTATCTATGTAGTGATATAGGTAGCCTATATCACAGTAAGGGGTGCATGCACCACCTTACCCAGGCTGCAGTAGCAGACCTGTGGTATCAGATTTAGTCTGCTTCCCAGGGGTGGCATAATACATGCTTCAGCCCCTGGTAGGCCTGTGAAGTACCTATGCCCTTGGTACCTAAGGTACCATATACTAGGGACTCATAAGGTACCACAGTATCCAATCACTAGTGCACCTAGAGTGCACTCCAAGTCGTTTAGAGAGAACAGAGAGGCTGGGGCCCTGATTGGCAGGGTCCCAGCCTGACTATAGCCAGAAACCAGTGTAAACATCAGAAAAAAAGTGGGGGCAACATAAGAGGCAGATCCTACTCTCCTACAACGGGCCTCTTGTACACGCAGCGTGAAGTCAGGGAACAGAGAGACGGTGGAGCCCTCGTACTGTAGGGGATGCCTGTTCCTGGTGACTTTCAACGCCGCATCACGGTCTCAGTAGTTAAGTAGCTTAGCTATTATTGGCCTCGGGGCAGCGCCTGGCGGGGGGCGTGGGCCCAGGGACCGATGCGCTCTCTCTACTACGAATAGCTGAGAAAAGGTATCGCTGCCAAGGAGTGTGACCAACAATTTTTCCACAAAGTGCTCCATGTTGCCAGTCGGGGTCGATTCTGGCAGCCCCGTGATCCTCAGGTTGCAGCGCCGAGACCGCACCTCCAGGTCCTCTGTCTTATCTTGAAGGATCTGCATCACTCTCCCCAGTTGTTTATGTTCAGCGTCCAGCGTTGTCTGAGCCTCCTCCACCTCCGACACACGGCGCTCTGACATATCCAACCTTTCCGCATGCTTGTCTAGTCTTTCCGACATCCTATCCATACGATAGGAAAGGGAGTCCATTTTGGAGCCCAGGACTGAGAGGCTGCTTTGCAAACCTTTTTCCATAGCAGCGAGCAGGGTGCGAATATCACAGTCCGCGTTCTCCTGGGGAGGGTCCTGTACACTATCTCCGTCATCTGTAGCAGCGTCACGTCCCCTAGGCTTCCGCTGATCAAATGATAGTTTCGGCTGTGCCCTATCTACTTTGCCCATTGCCGTTGTAGGGATATTTCCGTGCCAGGTGCTGCAGCCAAGTCAGGTTAGGAGTACAGTGCCGTAGTAGCCACCACCACGAAGCCCAGTAGTACCAGAGGTGCAGAGGGGCGCAGGCTGGTGAGGTGTGTCTTGCAGGATTTCACTCAGAGCCCAGGGCACCGACGCTCAGACCAAATGTACTCCGTATCTAAGGCGCAGGTTCCTGTGTAGGCGGCAAGTAGGCTGGGGTAATCTTTTCCCTATGATCTATTGCGATGTATGCTCCAGGGCCACTGCTCTGGTAGCAATGTCCAGGATAGCGCACCGATCACCGCACGCAAGGAGGGACCGAT
The DNA here is from genome assembly GCA_963921515.1 of Calotriton arnoldi. Lineage (NCBI taxonomy): Eukaryota > Metazoa > Chordata > Amphibia > Caudata > Salamandridae > Calotriton > Calotriton arnoldi. The sequence continues at coordinate 2,012,025 of CAWUFW010000935.1, forward strand.
GGGGGCCAGGGTCCCCTATGATCTTTCGCACGTGACCTCACCGCGTTCGCGGTTCGTTGAGTTGGTGTTCCTTACGTCTTTAGCCCATGGATGTACAGGGGCCCTGTGACCACGCCGCGCAGCCCCCCAAACGGGTACCCGTGACTTCCGCAGCACTAGGGATGCCAACAAGCCCAACTACCAGTAGGTGCTTAGTATGTCCCTCAGGAATAGACGCGTGGGTGCTCCACTAGTGATCCGCTCGCCAAGTTAATTGGGTGCTGCCTGTTGGCAGCCTCACAGCTGCTACTCTGAGCAAACAGGATGGGCCGTTGGCACTCACTTGCAAGATGGCGATTCGCGCCTTCACCCCAGCGCCGAGTTCAGTAGTTCTGGGCTTAAGGCAGCGGGGCACCAAGCCGCATCAGTTGGCATAGAGCCGCAGCCGCACCCGAACTCTACCCCCTGAGTCAGCCAGCTAGGGCGATCTTCGCTTGGGAGTCGCAGCGTCCCAGCTCTAGTTCACAGCAGGCGCTCTTACTTCAGCCGCCGACTCCAGCACAGGCTCAACCAGTCGCGGCGATCTGCTTGCCGTCGCTCGATGGTTAATCCCGCTAGTGCTCTGTACGGAGGGAGGCAATCGGCGCAGGGTGCCTCCGCAGCAGGAGAACTGTGTCTCCCTCAATCGGAAAGCGGCGGGACAGGTCTGTGTGGCTTTTCAATAAGCAGGGCCGCACACGCTCCCTACTCAAGTCCGGGGATCTCGTCGGCACCCAGTCTCGTGGAGGCCGAGGGCTCTAATTATGTCGTCTGGGTTGCTGGAGGGGTCAGAGTCAGCTCCCTCAGCGCCGGAGCTCTGGAGAAAACTAATACCGCTCCGATGGAGCTCGTAGCGAGCTTCCTATGGCGGATAATTGATGAATTTAGCGGTGGTAGTGCGGAGCTTCTCGCTTAGGCGGCCATCTTAGCCGCGCGCTAGCTCCGCCCCACAACCAACAACTTCTAGCACCTCTTGAGAGGAATACAGGGGATCCAAAGAGTTTCACAATATTCTTTAACCAGTGTAGGTAGACCTGTCAGCCTTAGGGTGGTATTTCCCCAAACCTTTTGTCTTCCTCCTCCATTTTTGCTGATCTCGTTTTTGCTGGCTTTGGACTCTGCGCACCACTGCTGATTAGTACTAAAGTGCTTGTGCTCACAACTTAAAACACAATAAGATTGACTTATTCCCAACTGGCACATGTAATTTACTTATATGTCTCTAGGGCCTGTAAATTGAATGCTGCTTGTGGGCCTGCAGCACTGACTGTGCTAGCCACTTAAGTAGCCCTTTAAACATGTCTCAGGCCTGCCATCGGAGCCTGTGTGTGCACTTTTTAAACTGCCATTTCAACCTGACAAAATAATACCCAATCTCATCTGGACTACTTCCTGGTCTCCCAACCAGTGGTGGCCCTTTCGCCAGAGATTCGGATCCTCGAGCACACACTCTCGGACCACTCCCCGATCCTCCTTTCCCTAGACCTAGGGCTATCCTCCCGAGAACTCAAACCATGGTGCCTCAATGTCTTAGGCTATTGCCTACCCTGTGCAAGTCTCAACTGCGATCTGACATTTCCTCCTACTTGGAGCACAGCAAGGAGTCCGTCGCCTCCCCGAGCACCTTATGGGCAGACACCAAAGCAAATATCAGGGGCCAGTTGATGAGAGACGCTGCCCTCGCTAGTACCCAGACAGTGCCGCAGCAGAAGGCCCTAGAGGACGACATTGCGTCTCTCACTTGCCTCTACACTGACAACCCCTCGGTCCCCCTCCAGCACCGCCAAGAGAAAGCCTGTATTGACCTTAATGTGATCTACACTTGCAAGGCTGAGTATGCACTAGAATGGTTGAAGGCCACCACTATGAGCATGATGAGAAGACAGGGAAGCTTTGGCGGCTCAGCTGCTCCTACAGGAAATGGCACTGGCCATCCAAGCCATCAGGTCCGAAAAAAAGCACCATCCTCAGCTGACTACAGGCCATTGTGAACTAATTTGAGTCTTTCTACTGGATCCTGTATACCCCGGAGGTGGCGGCGGACTCTACTTGCCTGCACACCTTCTTCGACAAGACGGTCAGGGACTTGCTCCGAGAGGAGATCGCCAAGGTGGAAATTGCGCAGGCCTTCATGAAACCCGTATACCACAAAGCTCCGGGGGAGGATGGCTTTCTGGGGGAGTTTACAAATGGGTGGGGAAGGATGTGGTGGATTTCCTCTACGAAGCCTTCCAGGAGGCAGAACAAACGGGCTCCTTCGGTTCTATTGCCAACAAAGGTCATGCCACGAGAGGAGTGTTACAGGGACCACACACTGACCTTTACGTCCTTCTGGATACTTTGGATATATCGGGATTACTCCATACACTGGGATCCTTATTAATAACTAATTTGGGATTTCTACTAAATCTACACCTACGAACATTTGGTTATCCTTGGATTACCCTACATACTGGGAGCGCTAATAATATTATATATATCGGACTTTGTCAATTGATCACCAACAATAACCAACCTAAACGGCACAGCAAGAATATGCATTGGGTGGCACACTGACCTTCGAGTATGGCCGTGCTTACCTTCTGATCTTATTTTATTAGAAACAGCCCTGATGAAGTCGCTAAACCGACGAAACACATGTTGGCTACATAAACATTGAAAATGATCTGCGAATAAATGATCTCTGAAGCCAAAGATTTGGATGACTATATTTTTCATGTTGAACATATATTCTCTTTAATGTCTAATCAGGATAACAACTGAATGGGAATAACTTACCGTATTTAGTTTGTATACAGTGTGTGCCTAAGGTTTGCTTAAACTATCGCCAACAAAGCCCTGAACGTGGTCCTCCCCAACCCTGAGAAAGACCCTCTCCTCTGTGGCAGCAAAAGACCCATATCCCTTCTCAATGGGGACGTTAAGGTCCTGGCCGGGGTTGTGGTGGTTTGCCTCTGGGCGGTGATTCCGACACTGATTCACCACTCGCAAGTGGGGTTTGTCCTCAGGCGCTCATCTCAGAATCACCTACGTACCCTGGCCCATGCCTTGTGGTCTGCCAAGGATATGCCCGGGGATATACTAGCCCTCACCCTGGACACTGAAAAAGCTTTTGACAGGATAAAGTGGGGGTAGCTCTTTGAGACACTCCAGAGATTCAGCCTTGGGGTTGATTTCATAGCTAAGGTCCGGTAACTCGCCCACTGCCAAGGTCAACTGCTGGTCTTTCTCTCTGACCCTTTCCCGGTTCACCGAGGGACCCGGCAGGGCTGCCCATTATCGCCCCTTTTATTTCTCCTCACCATGGAACCCCTGGCAGCTTCCTTCCACGAATCACTGCAGATTACCAGTGTTAGAAATGGGGGTCTCTAGTTGGCAAAGGTAGGTACCTTTGTCCAAATAGGGACCCTTGCTTCTAGTCAGGGTAAGGGGGATACACACTTTAGATAACCCCTGCCCACCCCCTTGGTAGCTTGGCACGAGCAGACAGGCTTATCCCAAAGGCAATGTGTAAAGTATTTGCACCAACACTCACAGCAGCACAGTGAAAAGGGCACCATACCAGTTTAGAAAAATAAAGTATCTTTATCTAAACTAAACAAGACCAAAACGAAAAAAATTCAACATACACAGTTAAAAATATGACTTTCAAAAGGTTTCAAGAACTTGTACCATAGAAAACTATGGATGCGTGACTTTTCACCAAAGTACCTGTAGTTGCGTCAAAGTTCACCAATCCAAATAGCCGCAGCGTCGGAAAACAAAGAGGTGCGACACTCCTGAGACCCTGAGGAGGCGATGCGACAGACCCGCTGCACGCAGAGGAAGGGTTGCGTCGATTCCGGTCTGTATGGGGAGTGATGCATCGATTCTTCGTGCCGGTTCCGGCCCGCAGGTGATGCGTCGGAAGAACTTGCTGCACCGTGCGATGCGTGGAAATCCGGGATGCGTCGGCAATCGATGCGGCGGTGTTGTGCTGCGTCTGTCCTTTTCAGCCTCGATCCCTCGATGCGTCGATTCTTGCAGCGATGACAGGCACTGCGACGGTATTCGCAGCGGCGCGGCGATACATGGAAATTCTTCTTGCGCCATGAAGATGCGTCAGAAAAACAGCCACAAGAAGAGCGATGCTTCGATTTCTGTAGTTTTTTTAGTTTCTTTTCTCTTCTAGCTCCCAAAAATCAGCAACAACCTCCAGAGGCCCAAAACCAGCACAGGAACCTCAGGGCAGGTCAGAACTCACAACAGCAGAGTTCAGGGGAGCTGGGGGTGAAGTCTTTGTGTCCCTGAGACTTCTGAACAGGAGGCCAGCTCACTTCAGGCCCTTGGAGATCTCCTTCAAGCAGGGGACACAGCACACAGCAAAGTCCTTATCCTTTCCTTGGCAGATCAGCAACTGCAGGCCAACCCCAGACACACAGCAACGGCAGTACTTCTCCTCAGTCTCTCCAGCTCTTCTCCTTGGCAAAGGTTCCTGTTGAATTCCAGGAATGATCTAAAGTCTGGGGTTTTGGATCTGATACTTATACCCCAAAATGTCTTTGTTCTCTTTGTGCAAGGGGCCCTGAGCCCAGTTCAAACCAGTTCTGGGGGGCACTCTGCAAGTGCACAACAACATCCAGTGTCAGTGTGAGCCTTGGCTCCAGACACACCACAGGGGGGCGGAGCCAGCATTGTGGAAGGCAGGCACAGTCCTATTCAGGTACAGGTGCTACTCCTACCACCACTCCAAATGCAGATCAGGCCTATTCAGCCTAGTGCTGACTCATCCAGAATCCTGGAGCCACTGCACCTCCCCAGCCCCTGTCTCTCCAAAGCCAGACAGTCAAGACACAAACAGGCAGAGGCACACAGGAAGGTTGAACAAGAAAATAGCCACTTTCTAAAAGTGTATTTTCAAACACACAATTTAAAAACCCTCTTTACTAAAAGATGTGTTATTAAATCCTGAATTCAGGGATACCAAACTCCATTTTTCCATCTTATCCCTATGGGAAGATATGCTTGTAAAATGTTACAAAGCATTCCCCATTCTGTCCTATGGGCAAGATAGCCTTTCAATAGTGAAAAACGAAATTGGCAGTATTTCACTATCAGGACATGTTACACATGTGCTACCTTTCACATACACTGCACCCTGCCCAGGGGGGTACCTTGGCCTACCATAGGGGTATCCTATGTGTAAGAAAAGGGAAGGGTAGGGCCTGGCAAGTGGGTGCACTTGCCAAGTCGACATGGCAGTTAACAAACTGCGCACAGGCACTGCGGTGGCAGGCCTGAGACCTCTTTTCAGAGCTACTCATGTGGGTGGCACAATCAATGCTGCAAGCTCACTAGTAGCATATGATTTACTCGCCCTGGCACACTCAGTGCACTTTACTAGGGATCTACTGGTAAAACAAATATGCCAATCAGGGAGAACCAATCACAATATCATTTTACACAGGAAACACTTGCACTTTGACACTGATCAGCAGTGGCACAGCGCCCAAAGCATCTAAGCCAGCAAAAACGAAATCCAGCACAGCATCAAAAACACAGGAGGTAGAGGCAAAAAGTCAGGGAAAACCACGCTAAGGATGCCAGATCTAACAACCAGCATTCCAACTCCTTTGGGGGGGTGTTGATTTTATCCCTTTATGCATATGACATCCTGCTTACACTCTCGGAGCTCCCCCCTTGCTCCCAGCCTTGCTGGACATCATCTCTGACTTTGCAGCCCTCTTGGGATACCGGATCAACTGGGACAAAAGTGAGGCCCTGCCAATGTCCCGGGTGACTACCCACATGGCCGTGAACGCTTACCCCTGCCAGTGGAAGCCCTCACGTCGTAAATACCTGGGGATCTAAATCAACCGAGGTCTGTACTGCATGATGTCGGTCAACTTCGATCAGCCACTGGCGCGCATGAAACTAAACTTTGATTAGTGGTCCCATCTCAACCTCTCATTGTGGGGCAGGACACAGGCAGTTAGAATCAATTAATCAGGTGGCTTGTAAAACGTGACTAATCACCCGTAGGGGTCTCAAGGCCGAGTTTCACCTATGTCTTAGGCATGCTCCCATTGTTCATGCCTCTCTCGCTTCTGGGGTTGGTGTACAGGGGCATGAAGTCCTTCATCTGGGGGTCATCCTGGCCCCGGGTAGCCAGCAGTCTTATAGCTCATCGTTCATGCGGTGGCCTAGGACTTCCCTCACTGGCACTGCACTTTCCACAACTCGCCTCCATGCTCCCCGAAGTACCGGATCCACTGTTGTGAATCACGATTAACCGTGCCATCCTGGAGTATCTATGGGGGCTCTACCCTCTCTATCAGTATGATACCTCCACCCCAGGAACCCGATGCTTCAGGTAATGGTTAAATCTTGTCTGAGAGTCCACCGCCTTGTCTCAGTGGACACTCGCTTACACACACATGCTCCCTTATAGGGCAATTCTGGCCTACACATTGGCGGACGGGTGCTGAACTGGGGAGTGTGGCTTGCTGCAGGAATACACACTCTCCAACACATGCTCAACCAGGAAGCCCTCAAATCTTCTGCAACACTTTCCAAAGAGTTTGGTCTCCCATTCCAACAATCCTAGCGGTACCTCCAGCTGAGACACTGCCTCGGCCATGGCATGGGCCCGCTCCCCTGGTCCCTCCAGCCCTTCCCTATGTTCTCCTTTCTCAGAACGTGAGGATGCTTCTGGGGGTAATGATCAGCTTTTATACCCTCTTTGCTCATCATTTGTATTGCTTACCCATGCTGAATAGCCTCTGCACTAAATCGCAATCCTGGCTACAGATGGACAGAAGCAAAGGACTGGGCAGAACTGCTGGAGTCGCCTGATCGTGTTGGCAGCGAAGCACGGCTGAGGTTTTGCCTCTTCAAATCGCTGCATGACTGGCACTGGACCCCAAAGAAACTGCAGGCAGAGGGGCTGCTGCCCCATTCTAACTGCTGGCGCTGTGATGATGGTCACTGTGATCTGGTCCACGTCCTCCATGTCTGTCCTACTGTCCGACCCTTCTGGGAGGCGATCGGTTCCACACTGAGCATGGTTTTACCGGTTTCAGTGCCACTGACCCCACCCCTGATCCTGCTCCGTGACCTCACGAATTCCCCAACGCTCTCCCAAAATGAGGGCTGCATACTTTACACAGCACTTGAAACTGCAAAGAACTGCATACTTTGTCATTGGCGCTCACCCATTCCCCACAATCATGAGGAGTGGCTCTCGGTCATGTACAATTCATATGCATGTGCCATCTATAACCTGCAAGACAGGATGGAAATCTTTCTCCTTACCTGGGCACGTTTTCTTCGGGATGGTGGATGATGCGAGTCTGCTGGCGCCGGTCCACCTACTGGTTATGGCTCCGCTAGACTATTATGACCCTATGGCCTGCCTTGGCCCCTGCCACTACCTGACGCTGCCTGACCCCCTGCTCCATTGCCATTGCCCTGTGACCTGTGTATCGTCCCCTCTTCCTCCATCTCTCACATTCCCCCCCTTGCCCTCTTCTCCTTGGCCCTCTCTGCCCCTCTCACCTCTCCCATGACCACCTACCTCCTCCCCATCTTCCTGCTCTCCCTCTACCTCCCTCCTTTTCTTACCTGCCCTCCCTCCTACCCCCCGTTTTTTTCCTCCTTTCTCCCTCCTCCCCTTCTTCTCTCCCCCTTTCCTTCTTATTCTCTTTTACTCATCTTTGCCTCCCTACTTTCCTTCCCCCCACCCCAGGCTTCCGGGCTCAGCAATATATCCAGTTATTGCTTGTGCAACTTCTCTACCTTCTTGTTATGGAAGGTTTAGTGATGTCTTTGACAAAAAAGCAAATGTGTCGCCCCATTAAAAAGTTATGAATTTAGGATTGATTTTTCTTAAAGTCAACTAACTGCCCTCTCAGAATCAGCTATAGCACATTCCCATATTGTTGAAACAGTTGTTCTATCTTATCGGAATCAATCTGAAAAGAAGAGTCAGTTCACAGATGATTCACCATTAATTTTGTACCCTAATATTTCAAATGACCATTCTATTGTCGTACATGATGTGGAATAAATAAAGTGAATATGTGGTACATATGATTTAGCTGGAAAAAAACAGTTTGCCCGGAAGAGCAATCATCGGAACCATTGTCTAATGTTCATGCCCCACGTTGCTACACAATGTTATGCAACACATCCTGAAAAACTATGAGCTCTGACACTGAGAATTTGACATTTGAGGGTGCACTATCAAGAGGCTTATCAGGACGTATGAATTACCAATTAAAGGCTCAGCAGTACCCCAAGCCCACTCATGTCGAAAAGGGGAGGCTAGTGGTCTTTACAGAATGTCGGTGCTGGCTGCTTAGAACTTGCGTGTGTGGAGAATGTAGAGAAAGCCTATGTGGACCTTAATGTGTTCTACACTTCTGAGGCTGAGTATGAGCTGAAACAGTTGAAGGGGCGGCACTCTCAGTAGGGTGAGAAGGCAGGGAGGCTCTTGGCGGCTCAGCCGCACCTACAGGAAGTGTCACTGTCCATCCCTCCCATCAGGTCCGCAGAAGGCACCATCCTCAGCCGAACGCAGGACATTGTGAATGAATTTGCATCTTTATACAAGACTGTGTATACCCTGAAGGTGGCGCCGGACCCTACTTGCCTCATGATGGCTCCCGATGACAAGCTACTTTTCCTACATATCAAGGAAAACTTTCCTCCGTGTATCACAGTGCCCATGTTGTCAATCGTGCTACAATTTTGCAGCAGCAAGGACCCTGCTAGTTAGATGCAGGAATCCTTTTAGGTCGAGCCTAGAGTCAGCGCGCAAGCGCTGCTCTGGTGAAGATCTGATGTAGTTCAGTACGTGAGGGTAGCCCCGCCCACTCCCCCGCCCATATATTTCATTGGCTTGTGTCTTTGTCCTTCCTAAATGCTGCCTTCGGATTCGTTTATAGGCTTGTTAGTCCCTCCTTATTACGCCCATGTTGTCATTGGTATCCTTGAAACACAAAAACAGTGAGGAGAGGGTCCAAGGGAAGAATTTAGAGACCTGCGAGAAGTGATTCCCCATATACAATAATCACAACACAAAACTTCTCGGGTCTGTCATGAAGTGAAGTAAAAATGTGTCTCTCAATAAAGCTCCTCTGGGAGCAATCCCTTTCAGGACGAATGCCCTCACCCACCATAGGTGGCATGCTTCATCATATGGGCTTCTCCTCCCAGTGAGAAAACCTGGTCTCACTGAGGCTACAACTCCCTCACTGTGAGGTAGGAGCTCTGGGATGTTTTCTTAAAGTCCTAAGATGTATTAAGGATGCTAAGATCCCATATGTGAATGCTAGGCGTTGTGAGGTGCAGCGCTGGATGTGATTGTGACAATAAATGTGATTCTAAAACTACCTAGTAGGAACAAAAATTATTTATTGGCTTGTCCAAACTGGCAGGATTAAAGCAGTGCAAAGCAGTGTGAATTAGACTGCTAAATTGGCAAGGTCGGTCGACATGTTTGAGCCTATTTGGTCTAAAAAGGTATCCAGGCTTTCATCAGGACCATAAGAAATAAACAATGCTGCTGCATATGTGAAAAAATAATAAAAATGACAAAAACAGTGATATCAAACCAGTAATCCAATTGTTTAAGCTCGGTACTACTGGAACTTATCCAAATTGATGGATAAGTAGTCCCACCTCTACCTGGTAACAACTCAGGGAAGGGGGCCCCGCTCTCTCCGTCGGTACCCCGTTGTGGTACATGAGTCGGTTGCAGCTCATGTACCACAACGAGGTACCGACGGAGAGAGCGGGGCCCCCTTCCCTGAGTTGTTACTAGGTAGAGGTGGGTCTACTTATCCATCGATTTGGATAAGTTCCAGTAGTACCGAGCTTAAACAATTGGATTACTGGTTTGATATCACTGTTTTTGTCATTTTTATTATTTTTTCACATCTGCAGCAGCATTGTTTATTTCTTATGGTCCTGATGAAAGCCTGGATAACTTTTTAGACCAAATAGGCTGAAACAAGTCGACCGACCTTGCCAACTTAGCAGTCTAATTCACACTGCTTTGCACTGCTTTTTAATCCTGCCAGTTTGGACAAGCCAATAAATAATTTTTTGTTCCTTCTAGGTAGTTTTAGAATTACATTTATTGTCACAATCGCATCCAGCGCTGCACCCTCACAACGCCTAGCATTCACATATGGGATCTTAGCATCCTTAAAACATCTTAGGACTTTTAAGAAAACATCCCAGAGCTCCTACCTTACAGTGAGGGAGTTGTAGCCCTCAGTGAGACCAGGTTTTCTCACTGGGAGGAGAAGCCCATATGATGAAGCATGCCACCTATGGTGGGTGAGGGCATTTGTCCTGAAAGGTCATTGGTATCCTCCCATGCTCACTGGCCCATTTACTTCGAGTGTTACACAGTACGTGTTATTTAGACAGTAAGCACTATTTTCTTTAATGAGGTTCTCCTACTGCCTTCTCTACTCCCCCTTCCCTCCCGTTGTCCGTGCCTTCTTACCCCCTTCCTCCGTCTGCACTCCCATTGTCCGTGCCTTCTCACCCCCTTTTCCCCCTCCCCCCTGCCCGCACTCCTGTTGTCCGTGCCTTCTACCCCCTCCCCCCAACCACACTCCCGTTGTCCGGGTCTCCCCCCACCCTCCCTACCGTTGTCCGTGATTACTACTGTTTGCAATGCAATAGGTCTCGCGTAAATCCGCGTCCTATTGCATTGCAAATGCTTTTTTTGGTTATGCCCCCTTTTCTTCTCACTGCTGACGTGAAGTTCGCATAAGTAAAATGGCTGCAGTACTTCCCTGTGCTGTTTCTGCCTCCGGTGAACCCTGCAAAGGCATGGCTGTTGTTGACAGTATAGTCAAGATCGGAGGCAGCGCTCTGACACACAAAGGGCAGCTGGAAACTGTTCAACCGGACGCCCTCCAGAGAGCATCAGCCATCGTGAAGCGCCTGCATGCAGAAGGAAAGTGCTGTATCGTTGTGCACGGAGCAGGGTGAGCCCGAGATTGCCTCTGGGGCCTGACTGCAGTGGAATTTAATCTTCGCCCAAATTGATGTAGAGATCTTCGGTGTATTATTTTATTAGAAGACAGCATACTTAGGCAGCGGGAACGGGGCGATAGGCATCAATAGTTTTACAGTAAAGCAAGTGCTTCAAATCGTGAGAAACGTGATGGCGTGTGTATTCAAAAACTGCACACTTATTAAAATAACTGCACTGTCACCTATTGTCAGTGCATGTATCCCATCAACCTTAATGACACTTTTCACTTTGGATAAAATCAGAAGCAAGACTACGCACTGTTATCTTTGAATCTGCGCTAGACACTTTTTTTTAGCAGCTATATATCTACCCGAAGGTATTGTAGCACTTTACACGTGCACCAGTTACGTTACACTCTGTCACATTAATTTAATGTACCTAGAATCACAGGATGTTGAGCGGACGCCCAAACCTGGTTTCCCAGCTCCAATGTTTTTAGGCATGTTGTACAAAAACCTACCTAGTGCAGAAAGGCTGAAAGTATAAAATAAAAAAAGTGCTATGACACCTTCAACGATGGCCGCGCTGAAGCAATTTTGTATTAATTTCAGCCATACCGCACAGCAACCGTACAACGTGGCTTAAAAAACATTGTAAAACCAAATAATAGGACTATTTGGCTTTGTCAATGTTTTCTTTGCCACGTTGTACAAATGTGTGGCTGCTGTGAAGCATGTTTGAAAGTAAGAAAAAAAGCTCTATAAAGAAAGAGGACAACGTTGACCATGTCGCAGCACTTTTTTTTTTACTTTTAGCCAGGTGCAGTGCAGTTAGGCTGCTGAACAAAATGACTGTAAACATTGATAAAGCCAGTAGATCTTGTTCTATAATGTTTTTTATCTGTAGGAAACTGGTTTACACTCAAACATTACTCAGCTGAATTTCTAGTCTGCCAGTCCTCTTTTAATTGGCAGCTTCCACGTGTCTCATGGTCTTGATGGAGGGAGTATCTGGTAGTAGACTTTTTATATTTTTGTTCCTTTAGTAAGAGTACAGTATCCACATTACTCACACAGTGAGACAGAATATCTGAGCGTTATTCAGTCACTGTATAGTTATTTAGCAGCAACATATTTCTAAGGTAATGTTTAATAGACAACATAAAAATAATAGAAAAATGAAGAACAAACTGTGAACTATTGCACATCTTAAACCTTCGCCCTCATCTGTCAGTAGGACGTGTCGTCTTTGACCAGTGACTCATCTGGACTGCCTCGTAGTCGTAGGCAGACAACTTGGTGTATTTTGGTGAATGCCAGCAGTCCTACAAATCCGACTCGCTCCCTCCTCCAAGGTCATTTGCTTTCTTATGATCTTCTAATCCTTCTGTTGCAGTAATCAAATCAAATCAACTTTATTCGATTCAGACAAAGAATCATAAAAGCTTACAGTTCAATACAAATTTAAAAATGAGAAGAGTTAATCAAATCATTAAAAAACAGGTACAGTAAAAACGCTTGCTGATTTAGCTGTTGAGGTAAAATTTCAATGCTTGGTCCTTTGCTTTTATTTAATTAGAAGTCAATCTTTAGTAATTACGCTCTCTGCTCTCTCCTACCTTTCTATTCCATTTTCATAATCCTTCCTCTACGTTTGCTGTCTGACGTATCAGCTACTAGAAGCTCTTTTTTGAGCATTGGCAGTATTCTACAAATCATACTACATACATGTGGTTCTGTCTGTGACATCTGGTAACAGTTTTGGGTTTAAAACAACTTTGATTTTGTCCTTTCGTTTACAGGAGTCCTTTGCTTTTTAGGTCGAGCATAGGCAACTGCAAATTAAAAAACAAAAGTAAAAAAACATTGCCATTTTAAACGGCAACAGCTCTAATTTTCACAAATGAGAGACCGATTGCATTGCAAATGCTTGTTACAAAGAACAGTTGCTTTCTTAAGAGTTTGTTAAAGGACATTTGGGAATAAAGAGAAGTATTCTGAAAGTCAATTTGTGCTTTGAAAACACACTTCCAACTAGCTTGAATATTTGACATGGGCAATCTTAAAGACTTCAGTTGTTATATTCAGACTTGAGGCTTGACCCTGTGAGGGAGCTGGAAAATTCTCATGTCAAGATAATGTCCCAATAACATGAAAATATGATTATACGTAAGGTACTAAGATTTCTTAGAAAGTGATATATGAACTGCTAATAGTATGAAACACAGAGATTAAAGTCTGTTAATTGATTTTCCAGTGGCACAAACAGTCAAGTAGGAATTAAACGTATCTTCAGCAGAAAGCACAGTTACTGAGCTTGAGGTAGCCATCTTATTAATTGGTGGAGGCAGTAAGAAACAGGAAAATGCATAACTCCTGTTGAATCCAGAGTACAAGGTTAGTGCTTTTTAAACCTGCTTTTACAACAAAGTGACCTAAACTCATTATTTTGTACAGGGTTTCCAGCCTGTAACGTCGGAGACATCCTCTGTATTCCAAACTGGCAGAGCTCCGAGGTTGCTGGAAATATCCCCTCGGCCATCAGTTGTCATACAACTTGTATTTCAACCCGAAATCATGTAGTGATCGAGCGGCCACAGAGAAGCCTCCATGTAAAGGCTGTTTTTGACTGCGCAAAAACCACGGGCCTCATTTATTAAAACTGTTGCATTGCTGCGTGAAAACAGCGATGTGACAGTTTTCACTACGCCCTCCTTGCGACAGGATGGATGCGCCGTATTTACTGTACGGCGCTCCATGTCGCAAGGATCTACAGATACGTCAGTATTTCTGACGTATCTGTAGGCGCAAAAGTGGCGCATTTCTGGGGTGTGTCTGCAAACAGACGCAACTCCAGCAATGTGTCCTTTCACATGGGGCTAGCCCCATGTGAAAGGGCCTGCTTCAGTCTTACACCTGCTGTGAGGCAGGCGTAAGATATTGACGCAGTCAATAGATTTTAATGCGCCACTTCTATGAGGCTTTTTGCGGGGTAACGCCCACTCTGCATACATTATACCTGGCACAGGTATAATGTGGCGCAGGGGTTTACAAAGTGACGCATCTGCATCCGGCGGCGCAAAAGTGTCACAAGGCCTCATAAATAAGGCCCCAAGTGCTCAATCCGTAAGTGATAATGACAGACGAGTCTTTTCTGGGCAAGGCCAAAATGAGCACTATGAATTAAATATTCTGAAGGAGGTCTGTTAAGACATAATTATATCTCTTCAAACTATTATTGAAAGCCAAGACAGTTGCAGACAGCTGTTGTATATTGACCTATTGAGTTCTGCTCCAAAAGGTGTGAAGTACTGCCTAAAAGAAATGATATAGAAAAACTACATTGAAGGACCTAAACAGGTATTACAACATCATGATCGACTATCAATAGCTATTGATTTTTAAATTTCTTAGCAAAAGAAGCAATAGAAAAGAAAACTACTGTCTTTATACAGAAAATGTATTGATTTCAAATCAACATTTGAGCTGATAGGGAGCTGATATGAAAAAATATCTCACTTCAAAAGTGAAACAAGGCTTTAGTTTAGCACCATTGGTGTTTAATATTTACTTGGTGGACCTTTACAAATTCACGCTCCACATATAAGAATGTCATTGTTAAATGCACCATAATATGCAGACGGCCCTATTCTGATCTCTCACACCAAGGTGAGTTTCCAAAGAAGCATTGGTTTGCTGGCTGTATACCACTTGAGCCAAGAAATTATAGAGGATCTTATGTAAAATGCAGTTCCATTGAAGTGACAAAAAGTTACAAATATCTTTTTCTCACCATAGATAATGCTCTACATTGGGTAAACCTCAATAAGCCAATTGAATATAATTAGCAGCATTTCAAATGCCTTTATGAGGTTTAATAGAAAGCATTGGTTCTTTCAATATGACCTTATAGATTAGATTACCTCATGCAGCTGCTCCGTTGTATACTTTATTGTGCATAGGGTAGTGGGATTAGCAAAATGCTTTATTAACATATTTGGAAAGAGAGGTCCTAGGCTTGCAAACAATTCTAGATCAATCCATCCGATTAGAGTTTGAGTTAAGGCATGCCAAAGTATTCTGTCAAGTTGTTAGGACCTCAAAAAGTACTCAGTGGTAACATTATTGGCCAGTTTATTAAAGCACTAATCTAAAGGCAGAATGAAACAGTCCCTTGTAGGAAACAAATCTGCCTTTACAAGTGAATTTTATGCTCACCATTATTGTTGAGAATTAAGAAGTATTTATTCCAAGGATAGATCTTCTATTGAAGGCAAACGCCAGTATTTTTAGCTGGTGTCTCCTATTCACTCTACATAAATGTAACAATAGATGGAGACCTTACAATTGTGGGCACCAATTGCTATTAACAACGTGACTTATTATACAATTCAAACATTCTAGAATAGTCAGCATTAGAGTTTTTGATTGGGGGGGTTCAACTATGAAGAAAAACAATTGAATGAAGTAAATGTGGCAGCTACATAATACTGCATTTTATAATATTAGATTGACCACCATATTAAATGTAAACTTGCTCTTCTTTTTAAAACTTTCTAAATTACTTTTTCCACCTATGACATTTTAATTCACTTGGACTTTTCTCATTCAACTTTCCGCTCGCCCTCATCTCCTCTGCTACAACCTCTCTGAAAAATCTGAAGTTTTTAAGGTTCAGAGGTTTCAGCAATTTGTCGAATATTTTAGGGGAGGGTACCATACGTGGTCGATGTGTATATAATTTCATCGAGACATCATTGCATATATGAGGGGCATCCCATTTTAACTTCTGACTGGCTCGGTCCATTTAAAATATCACATGTTTATTAGTGGTTCTTGCGCCTTAAGGTAGTTGATCTTCCATTTGCCTTGTGTCACAATGGGTGTTAGACAGACTAGCTTGGTTGCTGTGTGCATGAACAAGGAAAAAAAACTAGTGAAGAACACACCTCCTTCCTGCCACCTCTTTTCAAGGTCAACCATGCTGGGACCACAGCGGTATTCTTAACCTACATGCTATTCTTTCCCAATCCCACCTGGCATAAGAGGTGGAAGGGTTAAATTCATGTGAGATGCAAGGTAACCATATGTGGTTGGCAGGTGGGCAAAGCCACCCTTCCACCCTTCCAGTGTGCATGATCCACTGTAAAAATGTCCAGATGCCCGGACTCATTTAGGGATAGGTGGGTTTAATAGAAGATAAGTGATTTATTCTGAGCCAAGTCTTATCCTGTGGAAGAATGATATAGGAGCTGCTCGTGCTCATTATTTTAAAGCTTAGGAAATGTTTTCCCAGTTGTAGAGATTGTGGCCACAAAGCACATTCACTCCCCCTCTTCCTTTGTCCATCTAAAGAAGTCTGGATGAGGGAGCGTGTGTTGTCAGGCTACTGCCATTCATCCTTCTGGGATGATGTTTATCTTCACTCCTCCATCAACCTCCAGTCTCAGTGAAGCAGGACGAATGGTGCCTGTACACTGTCATTGCAGCTTTAGGGGATACCTCAAGGACACATCTTTTTTCTCATTTTAGTCTGTCAAGTTTCCTTCTTGATTGCCTGAGGAAATAGTGACCTTTGACAGTAGCCAGATTTCCACCCTTCACTTAATAGTACAAGTGAATGATGTCAGCACTCTCTTTAAGAGGGTTACACTTAGCACTAAAAGCTATAAAGGGTTAGCAAAACCAGGCAATATTGTAGCTCTTGATTGAAGCTGAAGATAAATGCAGAAGCACCCAACTCTCCCTGACATCAGAGCAGAGAAAAAATCCAGGCAAAAAGATCTAGAAGAAATCCAATGGGAAACTCTTGCACCTAGGAGCATAAATTGGTTGAGAAAAGTAGTAGGTGGTGGGTGATGAATGTGCTGAAAAATAAGAGAACTAAGGGGGATATGTAGAAGGAAGTGGCAGAGCGTGTTGTTAGCCTCCTTGGCTTAACAACACGCTCCGCCACTTCTGAAACGCAAGGCTGCACCATATTTACAAGAATGTGGTGCAGCCTTGCGTTTCCCCCTGCAATGGCGCTAAGTTTAGCAACTAAGCGCCAACACAGGCACCCTTGCACCAGAGTGCAAGGGTGTCTGCGTGCAGGGGAGGATTGTTTATGTGTAGGAAGGTGTCCCTTCCTGCACATAAACAATCCTAAAATGCCATTCTGTCACGTTCATGTGTGCTGCTTCATGCAGCACACATGAAAATGACAGAATTGCATTTTTTTCCAAAGGTTTGTGTATGTACAGGAAGAGACACCTTCCTGTACATAAACAAACCATGGCATTTTGCTCTTTCCATGTGTGCTGCACAAGGCAGCACACATGGAAAAAGCAAAAACGAGGATAAATAATGCATTTCTCCTCGTTCCGCCAACTTAAGACCAGGGTTTTCCTGGTATTAATTTTGGCACTGCCTCCTATGTACGCCACCCTTGTACATAGGGGGCAGCGTCAAATACAATGGGTGTTGCAGTGAAATGCCCACTACAACACCCACTGCACGTCCCTTTCACGCTAACCATAGCATGAAAGGGGGCCTTATGTACAAGACAGTGTTAAGCCACGTTAAGTGGCTTAACGCTGCCTTGTACATAAGGCGCAGCCCCTAAACACCACCACAACGTCGGTAAAAGTGACGTTGTGGTAGCGATAGGGGCTTGTACGAATGCCCCTAAGTGTTGGGATGTATTCTTCACTCATCAATGCTTCCTTTACATATGATTCCAAAAGGAACTGACTTCACAGGAAATGACTCAACTCCATCTAGGATAGGAAATCTCAAGTAGTAATCACTACAAAGACCATCACATTGGATAGGGTGCTTCATAAGGCTGGCCACGCCCCTTTCTTCCCACACATGCTAATAACTAGACACCCGAAGAAAACCGGTTTGTCTGTTAGACCCGTCTGTTGCTGCCCCTTCCACTTGTCATGGCAACTATTGAAGCATGGCCAACCTGTTGTGCTGGTTGACAGAGTATTAATTACAGAATTTAAAAATATATATATAATAATTACCATAAAAAGGTCTTCGTGGTACTTAGCTGCATGATAAAGGTATGCGTTGTAACATCCTGTGGGGTAAAGAGTATGTGATAAAGACTGCATATTATACTTTACCTCTCTAAATGGTGAATAGGGACTCAGAATACAGTAGGACAGCAGAGAGGAGAAGAACATGACACCAAGAGGGCTTGAGTGGGTAAGGGCAGAAGGATCATTGCTTTGTCTCCTCCTTGGATGTGAGGTATACTGTACGCAGAGGTAGTTCAAATCAGAAATAGATAGGAGTTGGGGGTGATATAATATGCAATTTAGTCACCCTGACACTTCAACGCCACCTGATGCAAATAAAACGACAATCAAATCAGCTCGATAATGGTAATGTGAAGAGACATAGACATGTAAAGCACGTAGAAGTGTCAAGGCAAATTAAGGTATTGGAGTCAACGATAATCCACCAATCTCCTCGCAAGGACTTCCACAGAGGCAGCATAGTTTGAGCAACCTTCAGGAAGAGTCTGGAACAGGGAAAGAGGCGTATATGGTTAACGGAAGGCAGGAGTCGGAACACGCCACATCTGCAGGTAAATGTCAAAGGTGAATTCCTCAGCAAGCCCAGATTAAATTTTGTTTAAGTAAGAGATTTCAGGGTTGGGGCAGAAAGGCAAATGGCACACTGACGATTAACACATATAAACAACGAAAATGGAAATATGAACAGTAAAGGAAAAGCAGAACAGACTCACTGATTACTTCAGAAAAGATAGCAATAAAGAGCCCCAAAGGCGACAGGAAACACCCTGAGACCCGAAGCACATGGTAAGCACTTTGTCAACAGGCTAGCTGCAGAGATGGAACCAATCAGCCCAATATTCTTGAAGCAAAAGACACACAGATGATGGACAGAATGCAGAGCAAATCAAACATTCTCCACCAGTCAATAGATATGGGTTAAATCCATCATTCTTTTGCTAACCATGCCACCCCAGTTTAGACCCAGCCACATGCAAATCAGTCTTGACCCTGTGCCTCATGGGCACAGTCCAGACCGAACTGACAAGCCAGGTCCTCCCTGGACCGGAAACAAGCATCCTGGGACCGGTTTCAGGGTGTCACCCCTCATCAGCCAGGCTAGCTTGAATCCAGTGGCAGAGTGAGCCCGGGACTCACGTCTGGGCATACCCAGCGCACTTAGGGTGAGAAAGCAAAAGGCACACAGATGATGGACGGAATGCAGAGCAAATCAAACACTCTCCCCCAGTCAATAGATCTGGGTCAAATCCATTGTTCTTTTGCTTGCCATGCTACCCCAGTTTAGACCCAGCCATATGCAAATCAGTCTTGACCCTGTGTCTCATGGGAACAGTCCAGACTGAACTGCCAAGCCAGGTCCAAAGAGCAGGGCCCAAATTGGGAAAAGAGGATACACAAACTGGGAAGGAGCAAAACAACAAACCTGGAGGACACAATGCAGTGATGAACTGAGTGACAGTGGGAGCCACCAAAGAAACAGAGTTTCATCTTGCTAGGTCGCAGCCTTTTTACAGGATACAAAAAACATAATGCAGGCTCTAACAACCCTGACCCAGATCTATGTGTTCCTGACCCTCTGTGCCTCTGTGTGAGCCAGTCACCAAGAGTCAGTCCTCCACAGTTTACAATACTTTCTTGTTTTCATGTGTTTCTCAGATAGAACCAAATAGTCTTTCATTTGTGTGTCTTCCTGTATTCTCCTTGCTACAATTCTGACAATAATGTACCATGTAATGGTGCTGGTATTATGAAAAGCCCTTTTCGGGGGCAACAGTAGCTTGTGCGGTTTTTCATGGTTCTTTTTTGCATCAGAAAATTCTGCAAAACTGAATTGCTTTAGTCATTAGTTTGTGTCTGCAAAGTGCACAGCAATCTATTTTTGACCAGTACAGAATGTGACTGATGGCACAAAGATGTTTTTAATTTTTTAGTAAATGTCTTTCTCAGATCTCTTTGCCTGTCTCCATTCATCTTTCAAAGTTACCACTGACACGGATAAAAAATTACATTGTGATTTTAAAAAATATTCTTAATACAAGAATATCCCCTGGAAGGTATACATTTTTCTTTTAAACAAAAGCATTAATTTTAAAAGATACTCAATTGTAAACTGGTCATTTCAAACAGTCCACTTGTGGCACTTTCTGTCTCATGAAGCCTGCACAATTTGTTCTCCACACTGCTTCTAGTCTACTTTTCTTTTTTAGAGGCATTTTGACGAGATCATTTCTTTATTCTCAGCACATGTGGAACATGCATTCAAAGCATTCAATATACTTGACCTGTTCTCAAAGAGATAGCTTCTTCCCAGCACATATTTACATCTATTTTTCAATGTATCACTGCACAATGTTCTAAAATAGGCTTTAAATAATGGGGAAGTGAGCATCAGTAGTCACCCACTCCTTGGCTATTATGCTAAGGGTTTTTGTACAGTGCATCACCTGCAGTGAATCACTGTGGTGGACTTTTGGCAAAGGAACCAAGGTAGAAATCAAACGTGAGTACATTTATTTTGATCCTCCAAGTTGTTCAGTGTACCGCTTCCTTGGAATGTTTAAATGATTAACTGAATATGTTTGGTATTTTGATAAATAATGAAGTTAGCAAAAGTTTCTTTGAATTTCTAGTGAATATACATTTAGTGGTCTACCTGTAGCAGAAAGGCAAAAAAGGTAAAAGAAACACCATTACAGAATAAAATGAAGTTTTGTATAAAATGAGCTAGCAAAAAGAAGGGAAATTTATGTTTTTTAACAAGTACAGAATGTGACTGATGTCACAAAGATGTTTTTATATTTTCTAGTAAACATCTTTCTCAGACCTCTTTACCTATCTCCGGTCATCTCTTATCACTGAAACAGATAAACAATTTCATTATGATGTAAAATATTGTTCATAAAAGCATGTCCCCTGGGAGGTATACATTTTTCTTTTTAACAAAAGCATTAATTGTAAAAGGTATTCAATGGAAGACTGGTTATTTCAAATAGTCCACAAGTGACATTTTTTTCTCCTTATACCTGTACAATACATTCTTCATACTGATTCCAGTCTACTTTTCTTTTAAAAGCAATTTTTCAAGATTATTTCTACATGCTCAGCACATGTGTAACACATATTCAAAGCACCCAATACACCTGACCTTTTCTCAAAGAGATAGCTTCTGCCCCACAAATATTTACATTGATTTTCTCAATGTATCAATTCACGATGTTCTAAAATAGGTTTTAAATAATGGGGGAAGTGAGCACCAGTAGTCACCCACTCCTCAGCTACTATTCTAAGGGTTTTTGTACAGTGCATCAGCTACAGTGAATCACCGTGGTTTACTTTTGGTAAAGGAACCAAGGTAGAAATCAAGCGTGAGTACATTTAATTTGATCCTCCGAGTTGTACAGTGTACAGCTTCCTTGGAATGTTTAAATGATTAACTGAATATGTTTGGTATTTTGATAAATAATGAAGTTAGCAGAAGTTTCTCTGAATATCTAGTGAATGTACATTTAGTGAAGCCTACCTGTAGCAGAAAGGTTAAAAGGGTAAAAGAAGCACCATTACAGAATAAAATGAAATTTTGTATAAAAGAGGCTAGCAAAAAAAAGGGAAGGTTATGCTTTTTGACCAGTACAGAATGTGACTGATGACACAAAGGTATATTTACACTTTCTAGTAAACATTTTTCTCAGATCTCTTTGACTGTCTCCAGCCATGCTTCAAAGTTATCACTGACGTGTATAAAAAAATTACATTATGATTTAAAATAAAATATTTTTAAGACCATCATGTCTCCTGGAAGATACAAACGATTAATAAAATTATTCCGCTGGAATTGGTGCCAAGCAGGCCAGCTCATAAGACTAACTGAAAATATAAAACATAGATTAGTTTAATGTCAGCAATGAGATCTGATTGTGCTTTAATATGTCCTCTAAAATGTGGCTACACATTATTTGAGTAATAGAAGCTTGCAAGTCATGCATGGTAGAATACCTGTGGATTTTTGTAAGAGTAGTGAGTCTTCAGCACACACTGTGGTTCACTTTTGGAATGGGTACCAGAGTTGAAATAAAACGTAAGTACAATTTATTACCTTTCACGCACACAAAATATTTTTAATTTCCTACTTATAACCAAATATGAAAGTACAACAAAAATGTAGTACCTGAGACTTCTTTTGGGCTTGATTGATAACACAATTTTTTTATCTGTACTTTTTAATATCACTTGCATGTTCAACATCTCATGTAGTAGAACGTATCTTGTACATGTTGCATTTTGGGCTCTATCCATGGTCACACAGTTGATTGGATTCTTTAGTAGAGTTTAATGTACTATTGTGGTTAAATTTTGATGTAAGAACCATGGCTGAGATAAAATGTAAACATGATTCTTTATCTGTATGTTTAACCCTTTGTAACATCTTACCTTTTTATTGGAGTAAAGCATGATAAAAAGATTAATCATTTGATATTTTCTGTTTTGATAAAGAAATTATTCTTTAAAAGTCATTCCTAAAATTATTTTACCTACATATTAGTATTTGATTAATCATGTTGCAGAATAAGGACTATGCATGCTGATAGAGAGATTAGACTCTAGGCAAACACTGTAGTTCACTTTTGGTAAAGGGATCAAAGTTGAGATAAAATGTGAGTACTTTTACTTCAATATTTGATTGTAGTTATAAAGCATACACCATAAATTAGACATTTCAGACTTTTTTCTAAATATGTTTACTTTTGACAAATCATTATTGAAATACTTAAACCTTCATAGTGATTTTAGTTTTTCCATGATACAGAATTAATTCTATGTGGATTTGTCATCCACTTTTAATGTCATACAATACATTTTTGGTATAGCTGCTGCGCTCTACATTATCAGTTTGGTTCATTTTGTAATATAGAAACCAAAGATGAAGTAAAAATAGCTCCACAAATTTCAGTTTTACCTTTATTTTAATAAACTGTCAACAATTAATACTTTTAATTGTAAGGCAGTACAAATAGAACAAAAATAGAAATGTAGAATTTTTGTTGGTTCTATTAATAAACCCCATCTTCACAAGTCCTGTGTAATATATGAATGTTAAATAATAAGAATGCAGGTTTGTGACCAGCATTCACTCTGACACATTAGATTTTGTAGAGAGGATGGGTTGTAGATAGGCACTGTGGTACACTTTTGGTAAAGGAACCAAGGTAGAGATAATAAGTGAGTACTCATTTATAATTTAATTTTTAATAACCTTTTAGTAGGCAATTCATATGGTGATAAACAACCCACTATTTACATGCTATTAAACACTTTTAACAGCTTTCAGATATTAGAGTACTCATGTTGTAGAATATGGACTAAGTGAGTTTACTATCTCGAGTTACATTCCCCCGATTACTTGCTGGTTATAATTTGTATGGTGGTTGAGCTCTTGGTAAGCATTGTGGTATGCCTTTAGTAACGGTGCTAAGTTTTTGAATAAACAGTATGGGGCATATTATCAAGAACGGCGTTAAAATTATCGCCACTTTAGCCGCAGAAAACTGCTGCAAAAGCGGTGATAATGGGCTTGATAATATGCCCTTGAGAATTCCAATAGAAGCCCATGTTGACACCAGAACATGGGCTTCTATTGGAATTCTCAAGGGCATATTATCAAGCCCATTATCGCCGCTTTAGCTGCAGTTTTCTGCCGCTAAAGCAGCGATAATGTTAACGCCGTTTCTTGATAATATGCCCCTATGTTTGCAATGCTACTGTCATTCTTCAGTATTTTCCACGATAACAAAATGTGACAACTGTACCCTAAAACATTTTTAAGAGTAGATGTCAGAGCCATGATCAGTGCCATTAAATAAAAAATAATTGTGAATAATGGTGGTATGCCCTTTTGATAAGTCACAAATTTAAGAGCTAAGCATCAGTCCCATAGCTTAGCTTAGAGATAGCTTCTGCCCCACACATATTTACATTGATTTTCTCAATGTATCAATTCACAATGCTCTAAAATAGGTTTTAAATAATGGGGGAAGTGAGCACCAGTAGTCACCCACTCCTCAGCTACTATTCTAAGGGTTTTTGTACAGTGCATCAGCTACAGTGAATCACCGTGGTTTACTTTTGGCAAAGGAACCAAGGTAGAAATCAAACGTGAGTACTTTAATTTGATCCTCCGAGTTGTACAGTGTACAGCTTCCTTGGAATGTTTAAATGATT
The DNA here is from genome assembly GCA_963921515.1 of Calotriton arnoldi. Taxonomy (NCBI): domain Eukaryota; kingdom Metazoa; phylum Chordata; class Amphibia; order Caudata; family Salamandridae; genus Calotriton; species Calotriton arnoldi. The sequence goes on from CAWUFW010000935.1 coordinate 2,036,267, forward strand.
AACTGAATATGTTTGGTATTTTGATAAATAATGAAGTTAGCAGAAGTTTCTTTGAACATCTAGTGAATGTACATTTAGTGAAGCCTACCTGTAGCAGAAAGGTTAAAAGGGTAAAAGAAGCACCATTACAGAATAAAATGAAATTTTGTATAAAAGAGGCTAGCAAACAAAAGGGAAGGTTATGCTTTTTGACCAGTACAGAATGTGACTGATGACACAAAGGTATATTGACATTTTCTAGTAAACATTTTTCTCAGATCTCTTTGACTGTCTCCAGCCATGCTTCAAAGTTATCACTGACGTGTATAAAAAAATTACATTATGATTTAAAATAAAATATTTTTAAGACCATCATGTCTCCTGGAAGATACAAACGATTAATAAAATTATTCCGCTGGAATTGGTGCCAAGCAGGCCAGCTCATAAGACTAACTGAAAATATAAAACATAGATTAGTTTAATGTCAGCAATGAGATCTGATTGTGCTTTAATATGTCCTCTAAAATGTGGCTACACATTATTTGAGTAATAGAAGCTTGCAAGTCATGCATGGTAGAATACCTGTGGGTTTTTGTAAGAGTAGTGAGTCTTCAGCACACACTGTGGTTCACTTTTGGAATGGGTACCAGAGTTGAAATAAAACGTAAGTACAATTTATTACCTTTCACGCACACAAAATATTTTTTAATTTCCTACTTAGAACCAAATATGAAAGTACAACAAAAAATGTAGTACCTGAGACTTCTTTTGGGCTTGATTGATAACACAATTTTTTTATCTGTACTTTTTAATATCACTTGCATGTTCAACATCTCATGTAGTAGAACGTATCTTGTACATGTTGCATTTTGGGCTCTATCCATGGTCACACAGTTGATTGGATTCTTTATTAGAGTTTAAGGTACTATTGTGGTTAAATTTTGATGTAAGAACCATGGCTGAGATAAAATGTAAACATGATTCTTTATCTTTATGTTTAAACCTTTGTAACATCTTACCTTTTTATTGGAGTAAAGCATGATAAAAAGATTAATCATTTGATATTTTCTGTTTTGATAACGAAATTATTCTTTAAAAGTCATTCCTAAAATTATTTTACCTACATATTAGTATTTGATTAATCATGTTGCAGAATAAGGACTATGCATGCTGATAGAGAGATTAGACTCTAGGCAAACACTGTAGTTCACTTTTGGTAAAGGGATCAAAGTTGAGATAAAATTTGAGTACTTTTACTTCAATATTTGATTGTAGTTATAAAGCATACAACATAAATTAGACATTTCAGACTTTTTTCTAAATATGTTTACTTTTGACAAATCATTATTGAAATAGTTAAACCTTCATAGTGATTTTAGTTTTTTCCATGATACAGAATTAATTCTATGTGGATTTGTCATCCACTTTTAATGTCATACAATACATTTTTGGTATAGCTGCTGCGCTCTACATTATCAGTTTGGTTCATTTTTAATATAGAAACCAAAGATGAAGTAAAAATAGCTCCACAAATTTCAGTTTTACCTTTATTTTAATAAACTGTCAACAATTAATACGTTTAATTGTAAGGCAGTACAAATAGAACAAAAATAGAAATGTAGAATTTTTGTTGGTTCTATTAATAAACCCCATCTTCACAAGTCCTGTGTAATATATGAATGTTAAATAATAAGAATGCAGGTTTGTGACCAGCATTCACTCTGACACATTAGATTTTGTAGAGAGGATGGGTTGTAGATAGGCACTGTGGTACACTTTTGGTAAAGGAACTAAGGTAGAGATAAAAAGTGAGTACTCATTTATAATTTAATTTTTAATAACCTTTTAGTAGGCAATTCATATGGTGATAAACAACCCACTCTTTACATGCTATTAAACACTTTTAACAGCTTACAGATATTAGAGTTCTCATGTTGTAGAATATGGACTTAGTGAGTTTACTATCTCGAGTTACATTCCCCCCGATTAATTGCTGGTTATAATTTGTATGGTGGTTGAGCTCCTGGTAAGCATTGTGGTATGCCTTTAGTAACGGTGCTAAGTTTTTGAATAAACAGTATGTTTGCATTACTACTGTCATTCTTCAGTATTTTCCACGATAACAAAATGTGACAACTGTACCCTAAAACATTTTTAAGAGTAGATGTCAGAGCCATGATCAGTGCCATTAAATAAAAAAATAATTGTGAATAATGGTGGTATGCCCTTTTGATAAGTCACAAATTTAAGAGCTAAGCATCAGTCCCATAGCTTGATTTTTTTTTCAATGCAAGCCCTTTTGTTCTTCTAAAGTGTCTCAATATTTTATTTTAAATCATTCTGTAATATATAAGATAAAATATGGCTGGGTTTAAATGAGGCAAAATTAGATTAGTTGCAGTGTTTCCACTCACAAAGAAATGTCAGAAGCAGAAGTAAGGGCACATTTAATTGCTTGCTTTAAGGTATTAAAGAGGGCACTCAGCAATAATTTTAAACGTTTAATTTGCCTTTCCTGATATGAATAAATGCCCTACAAAATTGACCCCTGCAATGGCGTATCGACACAAAGCACGCAGCAATTTATTTTATTCTGCAGTTTTTAAGTTGGTTTGAGAAAACTTTATTGAAAACCAATCCTTCTTGCACAAAATATCAGGGATTTTAAAATTGCGGCACTTCATATATTTGCACTTGAGAACCCTTTTGTATGTTTTAGTACTGCAATTTATATTTGGGACACTATACATCCTAGGAAAAGCATTATATTGTAACACATATTTTTAGAACTGATTTGACTGTTTCATTCCCATTGTTTTTTAAACACTATATTTAAGCTTTCTAGCTCTGAAAAATGCTTAGATAAAAAAAAATCTTTTAATTTAAAAGATTAGAACTTTTTCCCTTACCACAATTAACCTAGCACTTAAATTGGCTAGGACTGGAGTTTAAATAGTAAACCCATTCAACTGAAGTAATGCCGTGACATGGTAATGGTTGAAATTAAGGTGTTGTTGACATTTAGAAATAGTGTTTAGCTAAATGTTTTTTGAGCTCAATGTTTTCAAATGTAAGGTTGAATATAAAATAGTTTTCTAACTAACTGATTCTTGCAAAATGGAGTTCATACTGAAACTATCAAACTTCTTGCCTGTATTCAGCAAAAAGAGCATCAAATGATGTGCGTACCAATGTTGCTTAGACTACTTGCTAGGCACTTAGAAGCCAAGTTTTCTACAGTCAAATGAATGTGGAAAAATGTTTTTTGTAACCAGAACAGCCAGCATGATAATTCATTTTTATTTCATAATGTGCAAACACTTCAAAGCATTTGGTAACACACCTGCTAAAAATATAGATACATTTGTGGAAGCACATAGCAAGCAACATAAGCCAACTACAAAAACACACATTTCTACCAATAACACTCAACTGATTTTCTTCGAAAACTAAAAGAAAAATATACACTAGCTTTCTGACCTGGAAGGCTCTCTTTAAGGATATGATTATCAATCAAATGCAATATAGCGGTGGTCTGATCTGAAAGATAATTTGTAACATCATTATCTTAAGAGGATTCTGAGTAGGTAAATGTATCACAACTTATATTACAAACAAAACATTGTAATGACACTTAGCAGGCTAAGCTCTCATGGAACTGGGTTTATCACAGTGTGAGTCACTTTTGCAGAACAAGGCACAGATGGCTGATCACATTTGAGTACAATCTGCCCACCTGCATAAAACATAGTGTACTGCAGTCACTGGTGAAATGATAACAAGGTTGGTACAAACATGGCCAAAATACGGTATTGTAAATAGGTGCAGTTGTTCATATAATACTAGAACACACACACAAAATTCATTTACTTTAATAAAAAAGATTTCCATATTATGATTATGTTAGAGAGCAGTGCAGGCAAATAAGCATTGGCACGTTCAGTACATATAGTTAGAATGTTCTATTTAGATGTTCTATTGGTAAACCATGGGATGTTAGTCAACCAGTCTTGAGTTTTTAAGGAACACATTAAAAAATAAATCATGCTTTATCTTGATCAGTTTAGGAAGTATTTCATTTCCATTTAACTGGGAAAGCATAAAGGTGAGATAGCCTCTCAGTTGTATTGTTTTTGAAGCATAGTTCTCTTTTACAGAATTAATCATTTATTTTTATATAGCACTGCAAACTCCACTTTTCCGACCTGAAGTTACTATTACCCAATTCATGGTGCTCAATTTACCATCGATCTTGAAGTCGAAAGGCTGGGAAGGTTGGTTAGATTCACACTTGCAGCCTAATGATCAATGATTAGTTGCACAGGCAAATGTTCAATTCACTGAGCTATCCCTGTGCATGAGGCTTCTGAAGAGCCAGTTTTGTATTAGTTTTATGTACTACTTTAAAATTTTCCAAAGACATGGTAATTTATTTTAGAAACTCATATATTAAATCAGTGCAAATCATCATTTTGAATTATGAGACGTGCTCTTCAACACTGCAGACACTGTCTTCACCCACGAGTGTCACTTTTCATACGTAGGATTCTCAACCAAAGTTGTGAAAAAGGCTAGCTTAAACCTTTGCCCCATCAGCAGTTAATGTGGAAATTGTCCCTAGTAGGAATCCCCTATAATAGAAAACAAAAGCCTTAAACCATCTGACAGGTACATGAAACTAGGTCTTATGCTGAGATTACCAAAGAATACATTTACTCAAATATTGTTCAGTCAATGAAGCTACATGGGGAAAATCAGTCTTTCAATATCCTCTCAAATATGCATAGTATTAAATTACATGGTTTGTTGAAGGTCTGCAATACCTCAATGTGCATTCTTATATAGATCACTGTGCTACAGTGAGACACATAGTTCTCACCCATGAAATCACTATAAAAAGTCATTATGTTTTAAATAATTCATGGTAATTTGATATATAGTTATTTGCAATTGAAAAACATTTTAAAGTAAAACTATATTAGTGCCCAAAGTGAGACTTAATGTGTCTCTGCCCCCAAAAACAGTGATTGTGAGTGCCCAAACTCTAAGAGTGGCAACTAATTTCCTAAACAGAGCAGATTTAGTCACCTGTCATGAACAGAGTCAGCTTTTTTTAACTAAGATGTCACAATATCAATGGGTCGTGCCCAGAGAATACCTCTTTCTTGATTGCTATTCTTGGCACCTCTGCCTCTGTTTTCCAGCCTCATCCATCAAGGATCCCACTTTAGATATGTGTCGACTTATTTCACCATCTTCTTTTTCCCTTAGCACATCTCTAGGAGTCTTCCTCTCTCCATAACTTCCTTCTTTTGTTCCTCTTTCCGCCATCTACTCCGCATCCCACTCCTTATCCATCTTCACTTTTAACTCTGTGCTTCAAAGTGCCCTAAATTTAGATTAAGCACCATACTGACAACTGACATAACAAGGTGTTTGAAGAGTCCATCGTCTTCATACCCTGCATCCCACTGTTGTGGCTGTTCTTTTGCTTACATTTCCCTCTCTACATATTCTTACTCTTTTCTGTCAGTTGAGTTCTTCGAAAGGTTCCATGGGCGATAAGATTTGGTCTTTCCATAGAAACCCTCAGGAGAACAACATAATGGTGTAAATGACAAACCTGAGCATGGAACCCAAACTGTGAGCTACATTCAATATGGAAGTCAATAGAAATAATGCACAATGCATCTATGTGTTACCTCCTACAAAGTCTTTTAGATGCTGCTCCCCAACCCACTAACAGGCTCCGACCCCCTCAACTATCAACTTATATGTTAAGATGACCTTGGGATGTACAGTCTAAGACTTGGAATGCATCAAACGAAGAGATCAGAATTAGGGGTGGCTGAAATTACATACAAATGCTCCTAAGGTGTCCAGAATGACCTCAGTCCAAAATGTCTCACTCAATGAACTCAGTTATGGGACCCAAACCTTACAAACTGAAAATCAAGTGTGTTCAGTATGTTTTTTTTCCTTTTTAGCTGGGTGTAATCTCTTTGTCTTTTATTTTATTTTATATTACAATTTGTTTTTATAACTTAGTGTATTTTCCATTTCTTGATAGTCTACTCTTTTTGAGCTATTTTTGTCCTTTTATGTGAGTTTAGCTAGCATCCCATAATCATTCACGGTTATGAGAAAGCCACTTATTTTACTGTGCCTATTTTACTGAGGGATCTTTGCTCACTTTACTGTGATGTCACACTAAGAGCTGTCTTGCTTACTGTGACAGCACAAACTGTTGGCCAATGATAACCGATGGCACAATGAAACTATCAAGGCATGCAAAAGCCGACCATGTGTATGCTAAATAAAATTCAATGCTAAACTCTATGGGGAAATTGTAACAGAAATGTAAATTGGAAAAGCAACAGATTATGTTAATGACAAACTGTGAAGACTTCTGAATTTCAAGAAACATTTATATTATGTGCTATGCCAGTTAAACATAGGTCTCTGTTTGTGTTAACAGGAGAGGATGCTGCTCCTTCAGTGTTCATCTTTCCGCCCTCAAAGGAGCAAATCAATGAGGGATCGGCCACTCTAGTGTGCATGCTCAACAACTACTATCCAGGTGATGCAAAGGTTAGTTGGAAAGCAGATGGCAAGGTCATCACCAAGGACGTGGAGAACAGCCAGAACATGCAAGAAACGGACAACACGTACAGCAGGACCAGTATGGTCACTTTGACAAATGTGGAGTGGGAGTCCTATGAGACCTACAGTTGTGAGGTCACTCACAAGGCCTTATCGTTGCCTCTCACAAAAACCATCCACAGAAAAGAGTGTTTCTAGAAGCAAAAGAGGCAACAATACAAGTAATTTCTAGTCTTCAATAGAATGTACTATCTTGTGAATTGTAGTATCAATTCCATTACTATAAGCCAGTGTTAGGTTAATCTCTCCTTCTCTGAATTTTCTGCTTATTCCATGTAATGTATAAAACAATAATAAAATGTATTCTGCTGATAACATTGTGTATTTCAATACTTTGGAATTACATTTGCTGGGACAATTAGTAAAGTGGGCTATTTATTGGGATATACTTCAAGTACAGAGCTCCTAAATGGGATTATCATGAAGAAAAAGCTTCAACTGGTCAAGACTAGGCCAAGCAATATGATCAAATGCACAGATGACATTGTCAATTAGCGATGCACCATGGGAGGCCAGTGACTTATGCCTCCTCCTCCTCCACATAAATTAGCTAGCAGAAAGATATTTTGGTAAACAGTTGCTATTGAAATGCCATCTGGCTAAATGGCTCGTTAGTTTGGCACAGAGATGATTTTTGACACCTTAGCAGCCATTTGAAAAGCAAGCTGGTGTTGGAAGGGTTTTAACACTGTTGATATCAGTCACCTATTACTTTGAACAAACTGCTAAGGAACACAAGTCTTCACACTCTCTGTTTAGAATACTGCAGTCCGCTTTTGATGGTCCTTCAAAATGCGGGCATTTACTTCTGCAGCTTCATCAGGCAGCTACTCCCACATTAATAGCTAGCTCTAAACACAGCACCCATATCTCACCCACATTGCCTCATCTGCACCCCACCAGCACTTGACTTGCAAGGCACATGCCAGTTATCAATTAATCATCACCAACGCCCTTCACACGTTTGCACATTCAATCTATTCCCCTCTGTAAAAACCTCCCCATTAAGGACCAACAGAACATTGATGCGGGGGAACCCCAGGACTAGCCTACCTTGTCTGGTGGTTCCATCTCTGAAATACACTGACCTATTATATCAGGAACACCTGCAATCTCCTCTCATCTAGAGAGCTAACAGAGCTCTACCTACTCTTTGGGTTCACCACTAACACAATAGCAACCCTTCATCAATTTCAACAGTTTAGCAGTGGTCTTAACAAATTGCATCCTTGCTTTTAAAGCACCTACACTTTCATTCAATTATCATCTCTATGCTTAAGTTGTATTGTCCCAAATTCCACCTTGGTACCTGTGAGTACCTTGTAATGGTTAACAATAAAGAGTAAAAACTGTTGTATACAAGCTGTTATGACTAGTCCTAAGCATCTCCTTGAGCAACAGGGAGTGCCATAAAGCTGTTGAAGCTTGCAGAATTGGACTTTTATGTGTACAAAGGCTGCATTAGTGCCCCTCGGTCCAAAGGATTGAATGCAAGCCTTTATGCATGGTGCACAGCTTTTATCGCAGGTCTGGGCAAGATCATCTAATAAACAGATTACAACACTACAACACACAGTGTGTCTTATACTCAACAATCTCTTGTGGTTCCTATCTTCAAAAAGAAAGATACCTGGGGTGGAACACTTTCTGGCTTAGTACAGCTCTCTGGAAGAGACCTTTGCTTGACAACCAACAGACAGCACTCGCATTATGACTCTTCTCTTTCTAACTCAGTATATTTAGACCTGTTTCAGTCTTCACTTATTTTGACTTCAAAGAGCACACGGTGGCCTTCAACAGCACGTGCACTGAATAAATTAGCAATACAAAACAACCTCCAAGTACCACGGTGAAAGTGCAGTGAAGTCCCCCACATGGTCTGCAACATCATGAAATAAACAGTTACATATGTGAAATATCAAATGTGTTAATATTGCACACCAATGAGGTGGTAGGTGTCTACATCAGAGGATGTCACCAACGCATAATTAAGAAACATAGCACACAGTGGACACTAAAGCCATACAGTGTTCCCACTCTTGTTGGTTACTCTGCATTCCTTACAAAATAATACAAGGGGAGCTGTACATTGCATTCTGAGTATATTCTTTACTTGATAAAACTGTAGCAACATAGTTTTCAACAGGTTAAGGATTATACCTTATTGCACATGTTAAACAGAAATAGACTTTCATAAGAGTTACAGGCTTTCAGTACACATTGTGATTAGAAGAAATATTGAGATACATGGTTTATTCAGGTCAAATGCATGCCAGTACTTCAGCGCATCACAACAAAAAACAATTTGCAAACATATATAAGATGTCTCCTATCTCAGTTCCCACAGCTGGAAATCAAATAGGGTCCTGGAAATGTTGTTAGTGTTTATTGGATTTTGAATGAGATATACAGAGGACAGATTGCCACAACAGTCACAAACAATTTAGAAGAAATGCAATTGCAACTGTTAGAAATCACACTTTCGCTCTTAAGCTGACATCAGTATTTCTATTAAATGTAAATTACTGAACTTTTCTAATTGACTCTTATAATGTTCTGAAGAAACACAAATTAGCGGAGAAAACATATGTATTTATTTCTACTGTAATTTGCAAAATGATGTCTTAAAACACAACAACGAAACCCCTAACCTATGTCTAAGATAGGGCAAATTAACGTATCAACTATCAAATAAACACAGTAAACATGATCTAATAATTATGGCTCACAGAAAAAGGATTTGGAAAAACAGAAGAGACTTATGGGCAGCTGCTCTCCTGCAAACATCTACAAGTTTGGTTGCATAGTGGAGTGCTGTAATGGAAGGAAGTCCAGTCGCCATAGTGTAGGTTATAAAAAGGTTTATTAAGACTCAGTTACAGTCAGTTCCAGGTAACTGGTAAGATGGTAAGTAAGCTGTCAAGTAAGCCCTACCAAGAGCAGCCTCCCTGCTGCTCAGCCCAAGTGGCACTCCTTCCCACACAAACACAATCAACATTCTACGTGACCTCACACGCTGGCTGAGCAGCAGGGACTTGGAACACTGGGGATGATACATTAAGTTACAACATGGAGTTTACATTTATGTAATCTATGGTCATTCACAATATCAGGCATGTTTTTATCAAATAGAGAGCAGAAAGCAGGCATGTCTGAAAGTGATCAGTTGTAGAAGTAACAATGGGTTACAGGTGGGTGGATGGACACGCCATCCTAAGGAACTTTGCGTCTGGCAGCTGCAAGTCATGTCTAAGAGGAGTAGACTAGAAAAACAAGAAGGCAAAAGAAGAAAAATGCAAACTCTTGAATGTACTTGCTGAATGGAGTTGTTGGGTTTAATGCAAAGTGTGGATGTAACTCATCAACTGCCCTACATTCATGGACACCATTGATCTGCCTCACAACTTTCTAACACCAACATCCTTCCATGACATTATTTCAGAGAAATATCATCACAGGTGATTGGAAAACACTCACCCAACCCTGCAAGTTGCACAAACCCATCAACTCATCACACTAGCATTCATGCTCCTTACACTCTCCAAACACACCAGGGAGAAATGGCACCTGCTGCACGACCTCGTTCCCGACCTGCTCTTCCTTATAGAAACATGGCTTAATCCAATGTGTTCACCGGACATTGCTATAACCATCCCTGTTGGCGATAAAATCATCAAAATCCTTGGGTCTGAACTGTCTGTACACGAAAAATAAACAAGACTCACAAACAAGGACAAGGGCACTGAACTACAAACCTATCTGAGGGAAGGATCCCTTCAGGACGAAATCCCTCACCCACCTATGGTGGCATGCTTCATCATTTGGGATTCTCCTCCCAGAGGAAGACCTAGTTCCTCTGGGGGCTACTACCCCCTCTCTGAGAGGGAGGAGCTCAGGGATGTTTTTAATTCCTACTCTATCTGGATTAGTAAATCCACCAAATGAGAACACTAGAGAGGGTGAGGGCGCAGCGCAAAAGAAAAGAACAAGTGAAGTGATGATAAAACTAACTAGGGAGAGTAGAATTAAAGTTTTATTCGGAAACTCTCGTTGTTAGGGTTAAAAGCAGTGCACCTGTGGTATGGAATTAAACCACATGTTGAGGTGAAAATAGGTGGTCGACATGTTTCAGCCGTTACGCCCCTATATTGGGCATGGCTTTCTTCAGGACCTCATAGATGCTGCTGCAAAAAAAAAGTGAAACTCAAATGTATAAGAAAACAAAAATAAGGAACCAGATATACTTGCGGTTCCAGCACACGCCTGGAGGCAGAGTCACCATAATTTATAAAGACAGCATCAGCTCTATGGACATCCCCACCAGCTACATGAGACTCCTCATGTTCAAGCTACTCATCGCAGCTAACTCTCCCTGGGGGAATCCCTGATATACAGACCACAAGGACCCCACATCAACTTCGTCACACTCCACATCATCGTCTCCAGTACCTTCATCCTCCTCGGAGACCTGAACTTTCACATAGAAGACGGTACCAACCTAAATTCCATGGAACTCTATGAGAACTTTAGGAACCTCAGCCTCAATCACCATGTGAACATTCCCACTCATGCCACTGGACACTTACTGGATCTGATTTCCTCCTCCTTCACGAACATCACAGTCGACAAGCCAGCACCTTTGACCTGGACAATTCACACCATCGTCAGCTTCAGCATACCCATCCTGCACCACCACAGATGTACCACCACTGGACCAGCCCGTCACAAATGGAAAAGCATCAAAGGAGAGGACTGGGCTTCCACCATTTCTATGCACCAGCCCAAGCATACCAGAAGCTTGCTGAAAGCCATTGAGAATTTCTACAGTTGGATCACTACATTTACCAACCCCATGGTTCCCCTCAAGCTCCACACAACAGCAATATCCCAACCACAGGCTAGTTGGTATATAGAGGAACTCAAGCTGACAAAACTCCACCACTGCAAGCAACTGGAGCACTGGACACTTTGGCCAAAAAAACACCTTCAAATCTGCCCTGAGAGGTTACAATCCTACAATTCTGGAACATAAAGCGGACAGCTCAATCAAGCCGAATCAACACATATACAAACAGCAGCCAGGAAATCATACCAATCATCAAAGATTTCACAAAACACATCCTGCCGCTTACAGCAACATCAGCTCCTCACAAGACCTCTGCAACATGGTCTTAGGATACTTTTGTAGCACAATAACATCCATATATGGCAGCTTCGATCATCAACCAGACCCTATCACCCTCATAAATCAACTTCCCATTTTGGCCAAAGAATAAACCCTGAGCACAAAACTGCAGCTATCATGAAGACCATCCACTCGTACCCCATCTGACCCTTGCCCACACCTTGCCTTCACCAAAGGGCTCCTACCTAGTAGTGAAGCATTGACACCCATCCTCACTGTGTCTATTGACTAAGCCACATTCCGGGTCACCTGGAAACGCATCAACGGCATACCCCTGCTCAGGAAACCATCTGACCCTTGCCCACACCTTGCCTTCACCAAAGGGCTCCTACCTAGTAGTGAAGCATTGACACCCATCCTCACTGTGTCCATTGACTAAGCCACATTCCGGGTCACCTGGAAATGCATCAATGGCATGCCCCTGCTCAGGAAACCATCTGCAGGCCCAGCTATACTTGCCAACTATAGGCCCATCCACCTCCTACAATATCCATCCTTGGTGTGGTTCCCCCTGTCTTTTTGCCTCTACCTCCTGTATTTTGACTGCATGCTGGACTTCATTTTTGCTGGTTTTGGTACTTTGGGCACTTTACCACTGCTGATCAGTGCTAAAGTACAAGTGCTCCCTGTGTAAATTCTGATTATGATTGGTTATCCATGGTGCCCCTTTCACTCCAGAAAACGTATATTTGTGCAGACCAGAATCTTTGCTAACAGATAAAATCGTAGTAGACTCCTTTTACCATTTCTCAGTTGTGAATTCGTACAATTGTGATATGCAGGCATGGTGATATGTGATTCAGTGGCCATCCTCAGCAGTTCTGTATCTTCACTTTTCACGCAATTGTGGTTTTGGTATTAGAAGATGCATAGATATGTTAAATGCAATATAGTAAAAGGTACTTCTAGAGCGCTCTGACATCCACACGTCTCTTGGAGCTGACAGATACAGCAACTAAATATAAGGTGAAGAGAAGAGTCTTAATCTGCTTTCTGAAAAAATGTAGGAGGATATGGATTTATGGTCTAGAAGCAGGTAATTCCAAAGCTGAGGGGCCAGGGCAGAAAAGGCATGACACCCATTAAAGGATTTGTGGAAGGCTGTAACTATTATGAGATATGGCCAGATCTACTTCATTTTTTGCGATCACACACACTATTGAGATTTGGAGTTAGCGAGACCGCAAAAAGATATTTTCCATGAACAAAACCTATTTTAGGAGTCAGTAAATTTTACAGACTCCAGAAGTGGGTTTGTGAATGGATACCTAAGTGCTATTTGGAAGGGACGTTTTGTGGGTTTCCTGTCCAAATTGCAAATCAGTACCAGCTGTAAGAATGGTTTGCAATCAAAATTGACGTTGCAAACCATTGAAAAGTTACCGACTCCTAAGTTGGGATGGAAACTTACTAAAGAAAGGAAGAGGTCCCATTTGGACACATTCCTCTTTGTGAATCGGGGTGAAAGGTTCAGGGAAAGTAGCCAACTCTCACTGAAACTTTTGAAAGACGAAAACGTTTAATTTATTAAAAGTAGGCCCGTTTCCTTTAAGGAAATTAGGCTGTTTTGATAAAGTTTTTATTATTCAAAATCAATCACCAGGATCGTGGTCTGCTGACTCTTCTATGCTAATGTGTGGTTGTGGACATTTGGAGTAAGTTGCAAATTGCGACCTACCTAACCAGCATTCGTTAGGTAGGTTGGGTGACAAGCCATTCGCAATCAGAAGTTAGAGAACCGGTTCACAAAACAACATACTAATTGCAAAAAGACTGGGTGCAAATAGCAAGCACTTTTTGTGACCAGTGTCTTGAGACATCTGGCCCGCAGTGAATGTAAATTACATGCAGGATATTATGTGCACAGTTTTGCTGAGGGAAAGTTAGATGATTGTCTCTCTGCCAAACAGAGAGCCTTAAAAGTAGATTCTAACTTGGAAAGGAAAACAGTGCAATTTTGTCAAAATAGTTTTTACTTCAGCAAAATAGGGATATAAAGAATGAGCCTAGCACCTTGGTTTTGGATTGCTTTTACTCGATTTATTAAAGATTTATTTAGGCCTAATTAAAATGCATTGCAGTAATCCAATCTGGTGCCTATCAGCTGCAGAGAATGGCTCCTCTATTTTATGGCAAAAGATAAGGAAGCATTGGCTTGATTTTGCATCTCTATAAAGCGCAACGATCTGGTATCTTGTTGTAAGTCAGGCCTCCTTTTTGCATGATCACATCCCAATATTAGGGCTGATGCTCCTCCGTTGCACAGGTCCCTTGCAACCATACCCCGGTGCATGTGCTATGACCCCCAAAACATGTAGATTTGGCTAATCCCTGATCAACATATTTAATTTAGCTGTAGGTCCCTAGTATATTGTACCTTGTGTGGCTAGGTAGGGCCTGTATATTAAATGGCACTAGTGAACTGCAGCACCTATTGTGCACCCCTAACATGACAGTGTGACCAGTTTTCAAACTGCTGTTTCAACTGTTATAATCAACATTTTAAGGTAATTCAATTTTCATTCTAACACTTAGAAGTCACCCCTAATATAGGTCCTAAATGCCCATAGGGCAGGGTGTATGATATTTAATGTAGAACCTGACTGAAGAGCCCTAACTAGGGCAAAACCGGTCCTTGGTTGCTTGCATTCTGGTTCAGGAACAACCTGACATGGCAGGTCGAGCTGGTCTGTTCCCATGAGGCGCGGGGTCAATACTGGTTTGCATATGGCTGGGTCAAACTGAGGTGGCAAGATGGGCAAAAAACGATGGATTGAAATGTGGCCAGAGTGATTGGCAGTGGCTGAGATTAATTCAAGTATTCAACCCATCATCGCCTTGTGCCTAAAGCCTCTAGAAGCCTTTTCAGAGTTAACTCCTAACTGTCACCTGGCAGACTGCTAAGACCTGAGAATAGCTCTCAGGAAAGGGAACAAAAGGGACTTGGTGAGGAGGTGTTACCTCTTCCTGACAGGATGGCTTGGGAGATATGCCCATTAACTGTTCAAACGCCCATCCTTTCTCACAGGCACATGTAATTCATATCTAGCCCTGCCCCTGACATTGTCAAAACAGCCAGCGTGCCAATAATCCTAGTAGGGTTTGCACAGAGAGTTCCTTATTTCCATAAACTCACCTCAGAGATGTGCCCAGAGCTCTGATCAGGGGAATAAAGATTCTACCATGTTGAATTTTGGCACATCATTTCCCCGTTTAGACAGGAGGTTCCCCTATCCATAAGCCAACAGGAAAGTGGTACTACCTGGGGACCTTTTTTGTAACCGCCTGTTAAGCTATAGGTACATAAAAGCTGTACGAAGCCCCTCTTCCTGAAGAGCCCAGCTGACCAGTTCTAACTGGACTTGCCCTGGACCCTTCTGGTAGCTACCCCTGGAGTGATTTCTAACTGTGAGTGGTGTCCCTAGGCACCGGATGGCCTTGGATAAGTGACAGAGTTTCTCCTCCTGCCTAACCCTAAAACTTTTTCAGGATTTATTTTGTCACTGAGCCACAAACGCCGACATCGAACTGCTGGTCAGACTCAATTCAAAAGGTTCAACTCAAAAATCCAAACATAGAGGATTTCAACATAACCAATGCCGAGCAGGCACCCTGCACACATCAATCGCTTCCTGGGACTAATCCTCAGACTGCCTGCTCAGAGCTTTCCCGCGAATGCAGGAGCTCCCACTGAGGTCCTACACTGCAGCTCGCCCACATCAAAAAGTCCCTCCTCAGACTTAGCTGGCATCCCGACCCACCAATTACCTAGTCGTCAAAGATTTTCTCCAAGAAATCTAAGACCCACATTGTCAGTCTTTGGATGGTCTTACCCCAAAACTTTATGCCTTACTCCTAATTTTTCCTGAAAGTGCATGTACTCAATCCTTAAAACATGGTAACATTAGCATACGTCCAAGTGGCATATTTAATGTACTTGTAAGTCCCTAGTAAGGTAGTATTACATGTACCTAGGGTCTGTAAATTAAATGCTACTAGTGGACCTGCTTTTTGCACAGAAAGGGGTTGGCCCTGAAACACCCAGCTAGAATGGGCCAGTAAATACAACTAACAAATAATCTAGCTGACAGTTTTGAATGCCGTTTCACTTCAGCAAACTTAGACCAAACTGCAAAATGTCTTAGTCTACATAATTTATTATGTTATTTCATTAAACAATTTTTTAAGAAGTACTTTGGTAGTTATTTCAAACACAGATCAAGATAGCACTTCTTGTTTACATAGATATATAAAACAAACTAACAAAAATAAATCAACACAATCAAACAAATGATTTTCAAATAACAATGAATGTACAAATGACAAATGACAAAGAGTACAAATATTCAACCAGTCAAATTCACAAAGCAACCCTCTTCGAGGTTCATAATCATGTTAGCAAAACATTCAGGGGTTGCTGACCAAAGGGAACTAGTGTTCAAGCCTACGGGTTTACATATTTGAAAATAAATCCCTTTAAAGCTATCGTTATTTTATGCACTTGTTTGCCCAATGGTAATGCGTGCCGACGTGTTTCAAATCCCAGTACAATTTTTGGGATTTTCTTCAGGGCTAGGACTGGATAGAATCTATAAAAGAAAACAAAACCTGTAGCACTCATTGTGCCCTTTTATATATGTCTGAGGACTGCCATTGCATACTGTGTGTGCAGTTTTAAGCTGCCACTTCGACCTGGCAAAATTAACCTTTTGCCAGGCATAAACCCTCCTTTTTAATACATATAAGTCACGCTTAAGGTGTTTTAAGTCTTTCATGTACTTTTTCACTTCTGTAAGCACTACCTCTCCCACAGAATAACATGGGGTTACCTTATTACATTAAAAAAAAAAGCTAACTTTCAATTGCGAGTAGGTAACCAGGACAAGTTTGGTCTAATTGTAATTTAAAATCCACTTTCATAATAAAGTCTGATTTTAAGTCACAATTCTGAAAATGCTAGTTTTAGTAAGTTGGCATTTCTTTTTCCTAAACATTTGATATCTGCAACCTGTAGCCTGGGTCACATTACTAGGTGTCACTGGCAATTGGTCTTTGTGTGTTGCTCCCAGACAGTGGGACAAAGGGGCAAGAGGCGGCAGAGCTGTCACCTGCCACACGTATGCATCACAAAGGCTATGCATGAGCACTCTCACAAAGGGTTTGCCACTAGTTTTTTGTGACCCCAGACAATCTGGGGCCAGGGCAGGGAGGTCGGACATTCCAAGCACCTCTGAGGGTGGAAACCACCAGAACCTTCTCCTACTTCAAAGTGGGCACCAGGTATAAATAATGAACCCTAAGACCCAACTCTTCAGTACAGTTGTGGACCTGTGGACCCTACCAGGAAGAAGGACTGCAGGACTGTCTTGCTGCAAGAGAGACTGACTCTCTGTTGCTCTGTTGTGCTGCCCTGCTGCCCTCCTGCCTGAGTGAGAAGGATTGTAGCTGCACCTTGAACCCATGACCGCCAGAGGGAATTGCAACTGTGCTGAAACTCCACACAGCACTTTGTATCACAGCCTGCCCTTCATCAGAACCACCGCTGCATGATACAGTTTCGCACTGGACTTCGTGTCGCAGCAAGCAGCTCATTGGAGCCTCTGCTGCGCGATGCGTCTCAAACTCAAGGCCTTGCATCACAGGCATTATACTCCACATCCTCGATGCAGTATTTTGCATCGCTCCACAACCCGGATTTAAGATACTCTGTTCAGCGGGCTTAACTTGGTCCCTGCAGCCGGCCCACTCTTCATCACGGTCAGTTTGAACTTGTGACTTTGTCCTGGTCCATTACGGCCAGATGATTAAATTTGGCGCTTTGTGTGGCAGATTTACAAGAACTGGCGCATCTCTGCATATTAGCAAAGATGTGTCAGTTCATTTGCGTCCTGTAAAAAAACCCTTGTGCCACCATGGAAGCATCGCATTTACAATGCGGCTCACCGTGGCGCAAGGATAGACAGATGCGTGACACATCTTTTGGCGTACAGACAGCGCATTGCTGGAGTCATGTCGCAAGCACGACGCAACTCCAGCAATGGTTAGGAATTACTATTCCTAACATGCTGCGTCACTTCTTATGCCTGCTTCAAGCAAGCGTAAGGTTTTGACGCAGTGGCGTCGTAAAAGTGACTCAGTGAAATCTTGTAGATTTCACTGCGTCACTTTTACGAGACTTTCTCACGTCGGAACGCCCACCCTGCATACATTATACCTGACGCAGGTATAATGTAGCGCAGGGCTTTACAACGTGACGCATCTCCCTAGATGCGTCATGTTGTAAATATGTCGCAACGTGGCGCATTGTTTACGACATCACTGCGCCACAGAAGTGACGCAACAGCGGCGTAAAGTTGTCGCAAGGGGCTTGTAAATCTGCCCCTGTGTTTTTTGGTGCTATTTTATTTTGAATCTTTAAAATTGCATATCTGCGGTTCTATCATTTTGATTTTTGTTGTTTTGGTCTTGAGTTATTTAATACATTTTACTCTAGTTTTCTAAATTGGTGTGAGATTTTTCATGTGTTGTGTTTTCACTTTATTACTGTTTGAAGTGTTACATAAATACTCTACTCATTGCTTCTAAGTTAAGCCTGACTGCTTTTGTGCCAAGCTAACAGATGGTTACTCACAGCTTAATTTGGGACTTGCTTGTGACTTCACCCTAACAGAGAACTGTTGTTGCTAATTGACTAAATTTCTCCCCCCTCAACTAGTAACCCAATTTCTTACGTACACTGTAAATTTGTCAGAATAGAGCGGGATAATTTTCACATGAGGTAAATACCATAATCTCAGGTGGTAAATACCTCCTATTTTGAATTTAAAGTTGGAAAAAGAGGCATAACATGTGGAATCAGTTTTTAACACAATGAATTCTGCATGTTTTGCCTTTTTTCCTGGCCTTTTGCCCTAGTAAATTTCGGCAGGCTTGAACTGCCAGTATTTTTCAGGGGAAAAACTGCAAGGGTGTGATAATTATAACACAACTCATAATTTCGATTACTGTGTAAACACGTGTTTTCAGAGAGATTGGAATGTAACACTGTACTAATAATGAGGACCTAAGTCAGAACGTAAGGTTTCCACTCGCCTGAACCTGGTCCCTGTATTCGACCTGCGCACCATTGCATTCAGTCTTAACGTTTTACTATGACCCAATCGTGTGGCAAGATACCTTTTGCTCTTTTTGGCTCTGTAAACACATAATATTTTGAGAAATGTTATCCTCGTTTGTCTACATCTGATTTTGTCATTTTGGTGTCTATTTGATAGAGCGAAATGTTCTTGTGAATTGTAGGGGTGCATCATAATCATTGATAGGCCGCATCCACATGTATTCAGACATATATTCGTATATTCAGTTTCATATTCATGTATGTTTAGTAAAGAATGAATAGTTCGCTGAGACAAGGTGAACCCAGTAGCATAATGGTGTTAGGATATTGATGTAATGTAATGCTTATTAAATTGTGTGAACATAATGCATAGAGAAATTAGTTCGTGGATGTAATATAATTGCAGTAGTTTAAACGTGCACCATATTAAAGTTGCACATGTAATTCATTGTTTGCATATGAAGTGTAATGAAAATGCTTATAGGGAAAAGTAAGATGTGTGATTAAAAGTTATATGTAAAGGCCTGACTACATATATGCTTAGGGAAGGCCTGGTTTATTCTTATGTTAGCTTATTTTGTAGGCAGTGAAAAGATTCTCTTGGTAAGGCTCTCTGGGCACAAACGGTAGATTTAATTTGCACAGTAGAAGGTTTCTGTTGAAAGTATCTTTTGTTGCAGGTGCAAGGACACATGTCTCGTTAGTAAGACTAACTCTTTGTTTTCAAAAGCTAGAGAGAGGGGAGGCATGGTACGGGGAGTTAGATGGAATGTAGGGATGATACTTTCAGCGGAGAAGGTGCCTGGGACTCAAGGTCAACGCAACCGTCCAGGATGAAGTCACCGTTTCAGTGGAAAAGCACAAGAAAGAAGACCTGGCCAAGGAGGCGTGTCAAAGGCATGTACAATTGTATTGGGGTTTTGTATTAGGGATAGTGCCCTGAGGGAGGAGGCCAGAGAAGAGGTAGGGGAGACCTGAGAGAAGGACAGAGCTGAGCTTAGGTACTATGTGATTGCACTTCTTAGGAAGTCTTCACAGCTGACACCTTTTATTCTTTCTTGCGTGGAAAAATCGTTATGCAGGGATGCCACTTAGCGTTAGTGTAGGGACAGCAATTGATTTTAAGCTTGTTTAGGCCAATGAAGAGCAACTTAGAAATAGGAGCAATCATAGTCTGGTTGGTCCTTCTAGAACTTTCTATTCTTCTTATCCTGAGTCGGTGAGATTCTTGCGTAGATTATTATTTGTATTAGTGCCCATCTATTTCTTTAACCTCGTGTTGAGGTGCTTGCACGTTCAGTTATTCTTGGCGATAATAAATTCTCAAACTTGAATTCGGAGTCAGTGGTCCTTTCAGACAAAATGAATGCTGATATATAACCAGATGAGATTCTCTCCTTTACACTATTCAACAGGTAAAAAGATCTTGGCGACCAGAAGGTTCTTATAGATAATTAGATAAGAATCGGCGTTATCAGTTGGTAGCAGAGTAGGATGGTTACCTTTGATGGTAAGGGGAGATCTAGAGCAAGATAGGAGACTAAGTTGCCCCATAGAGCCCGAGTGACGCAGATCCAGAGGACCGCGGGAAAAGGATGTCGGAGGTCGCGGAAAACTGACGGAGAGTGACGGTGCGGCGGAAGTAGCAGTTCGTAGTAGAGTGAGTATGAAAAGAGTGATGTTTGGTAGATTGCGGTGTTATATTGTTGTGTGATGTCTTGCGGAGTTGGAACGAAAGTTGTGTGATTGAGAAACGGACCGTGAGCGCGCGCGGGACCGGGAGATTTATTGTGGTGTAGAATACACCCAGAGTTGAGAACGTTGACCAGAGTTGTGGGGGTCACGAGACGTCATTGACAGACCCACTGAAGATAGGGAACACATGAGTGAGTGTGTGAATAACCAACGCAGGTCGTAGGTTATTGTGTGCAGAACATCGAGTGATTGAATCCTATCGAGTGTGTTAAAGGCGATTGTCCGGTCGTTTCGCGGACAGACGATTGCCAGATTGAGGTCAACAAGCTCAAGAGGCTGATCGGTCATTGGTAAGACTGACGGTCAGAGAGATAATTGTTCGGTAGGACGGACATTATTTCAGAGTATGATTGGGACAGATGCGAGCGAGAACAAGTGAATTAAAAAGGAGGGGAACTGCTGCGAGCGGAGGAAAAGTGACGTCAGACAAGTGCCGCGCTGCGATAGGCCGGTTGGTGTGAGCCGCGCTGGGATTGGTGGATTGGAATCAGGAAGTAAAAGCGGACATTTTGAGTGCAAATACAAGGTTGATTCATCATGAAATGTTTTAAAGCTTTACGGGAACTTTGTAGAGGTGATAGACATGTGGTTGTTCGGGAGGGAGAGGAAGCTCCTCCCGAGGACACACCAGCACATTATATGGCAAAGAATGTAGGATTGCATACTATAATTTGGCTTGAGAATTGGCATAAAATGACAGAAGCAGAAGGAGAATTGTCGTTCCCTCGATATGGTACTTTCAGGTTAGAGGTGCTGTACCAGCTCAAGAGTGTAATGGCTTCATTACGACCACTACCTAGACCAACACAGTTTGAGGCACTACATGCGTGGATAAGGGCAGCGTATGATAGGAAGAAGGACAGATGCCAAGAAAGGGTGAAGAAATCGGTCAGGGCATTTCAAGATGCAAGGTGGGATGCCTTGGAGAAAAGGTGGAGAGCAGACACGATCGAAGGAGATAAGTTATACCCACTGCTGATACAAAATGGAAAGATTACAAGAATCGATGAGGACGACAGTG
This sequence comes from Calotriton arnoldi, assembly GCA_963921515.1. Classification (NCBI taxonomy): domain Eukaryota; kingdom Metazoa; phylum Chordata; class Amphibia; order Caudata; family Salamandridae; genus Calotriton; species Calotriton arnoldi. The sequence goes on from CAWUFW010000935.1 coordinate 2,057,987, forward strand.
ATCTAGATGACAGTTTGTTGGATAGGATGTTGGCGGAGAGGCCACCACCATTTAACCCAGATTCAGAAGAGGGAAAGACGACCCCAGCAGTGGCAATAGTTGATGAGAGCCAGAACCAGACTAGCATGAGAGTAATGGGAAGAATTTCCACAGGAATGGAGGGGGCAACGGCGTCTATGATAACACAGCCTCCTGTGGAGAACACAAGATTACCGGACTCCTTGACAGTACCGGTTACCATTGGCCCTATAGTACCGGTATATGACCCAGACCGAGTGAGAGAAGGGAGCTCCGTGCCGATGAGAAGGGAAGAAGGAAACAGCGAGAGTGGGAATGGGTTCGGAGTACGAGTGGTTCATTTCCCAAGACCAATAGACACAAGTACGCCGTTACCGGCTACTGCGGACTCTTCATGTGGGCGAGAAGAGGAGAGACCGGAAAGACCGAGGTCTTTACGGGAATCTAAGTCAGCTTTGAGGGAGTGGACACCAACAGTAACGAACCAAGAGGATAGGATGCAAAGAGATAGGGCACAAAATGTCTCGGAAGACAGACCAGGTTCCAGGAATATGGAAGGGAATAGGTCACAAGGACAGAATAGTGACTGTGATGAGCGAGATGGCTCGGGTTGTCGAGACGTACTGAGGAGTGCAGTACAGGCAAGGTTGCTAGACGTAGTGAGGCTGAAAGCAGAGGTAGACGAAATGATCAGTGGGGGTCTGCCTTTGGAAAGGATAGAAATTTATGGATCAGATGAGCTGCTGTTTGTAGCAAAAGATGTGACTCGAAAAGCCAGAATGGCACATGATAGATTGAAGGAATTGGCCAAAAGATATGAGGTGGACCTGAACAAAACTAAAGCGTTGCAGGGACCACATAGATTGCATTACAGTGATCAGGAGTTGGAGGAGAAAAGAATCACAGGATTAAAGACGCACACCAGAGACCTGATCATAGGAATGAGAATATGGATTTTGTTGGACAAATGGGAAGAAAGGTGGTCCAAAAAGAAACCAGTAAAGAGAGCAGAAGGGGAAACGCCGCCGCCAGGAGGGGGGCGACGGGTGTTGGAAATTTTCCTTTACGGGAAGTACAGAATGGAGGGTACGTGCATGTACCGTGGAATAGAGGTGATTTGGCTGCATTTACAAATGATTTTCCTCGGCTGAGGGAAAACCGGTGGAGTGGTACAAGCAGGTTGAGCGGTTTGTGAAGATTTCAAAAGTATTGTGGATTGATTTGAACACCTTGTTTGACATAGTGGTACCAGGAGATTTGTGGACAGCTTGTAAAGTCGCTATTGAGTGGCCGACTTGAACCGAAAAGAGAGGCGGTTACAAATGGTCCATCACCTGATGTCATGAAAAAGTATGAGCAGGTGATTACATGGTTGAAGTCGAAGATTTCACCTCAGGATATAGATTGGGTTAAGATAGATCGGACTGTACAGGAACCCAAGGAAACGGTGCATGAGTATTACGAAAGACTTCTGCAAGTTTTTAAACAGTATAGTGGGTTAGATGTTTTGGACCCTAAGGATATGGGACAGTTTGTCTCAAAGTTTGTAACGGGTCTGAGAGTGGAAATCAGCCTCATGATACAGCACCATTTGATCTGTTGGCAGAACAAGCCACTAGATGAAATTTTGCGATATGCGAGATATTGTAGTGATGAGGTGGAATCGAAACATCGAAAGCTAAAAGACAAATTGATGCTTGTCCAGATGCAGACAGCACAGAGTCAGCCTAGTGGAGGGACCTTAGGAAGAAAGCAAGGAAATTTCCAGGGAAACCAGAATGGGCAGGTACAGGGAAAGGGAAAACCAGTAGACCCCAAGACAGGAGTGGACGTGGCCACACTAAAGAAGACCACTGCGTGTCATCTTTGTCGCCAGGTCGGACATTGGAAACGCGAGTGTCCTTTGAACCCAGCTAATCAGGTACAGGAAGAGGGGGCTCAGGCACCTGCGCAAGAGGTGGTTAACACAATAACGAGACCTAGAACGATGAAAGAGGGGGTTTACAATTCTCACGCTCAGATTCCCCAAGCTCCAAGGTTTTCACAAGGAACACGAACGTACCAACAGATGCCCCTGTTCGAACGCTATGATGAGGATAGCTTAGACCCTTTATCCTGACGGTGCCTGAGGGGGGAGGAAGACTGCACACTTGGAGCGGTCTTGGAGGTAGACCAGAGAGGACCTTTTGTGGAGGCAGAGATTGAGGGAAATCCTGCAACACTTTTGGTTGATACTGGAGCTACCCGGTCTACTGTAAGATCAGCAGTAGTCCCTAACCTACCCCTCTCGGGACAATCAATCCAGGTTGTTGGAGTAGCGAACAAGAAAATAAGCAGCCCATTGACAGAACCGATCTTAGTAAAGATAGGTACTTTCCAAACTAGACATCAGTTTGTAGTGTGTGATACGAGTCCAGTTTGTCTTTTGGGAAGAGATCTGTTGTGCAAGTTGAACTGCACGATTTATTGTACACCACGGGGAGTGGAGGTCCAGACGATAGATGACGATGCGGACTTTAAGATTACCAATCAGCTTCTGTGTATAGATCTGTACCCAATGGTGACGGTGGAAGAACTTCCACCTGATCTGAGAGACGCAGTGTCGCCTGTGGTGTGGGATTTCGCAGGCGATGAAATAGGTCTAATCAGAGGGGTTGAACCAGTGCGGATTGAGGTGAAACAGAATGTTGATTTCCCAAGAACACCTCAATACAACCTGTCGACAGAAACGATTGCAGGAATAAAACCTGTGATCGAGACTTTCATTGAGAAGGGTATTTTGAAGGAGATCAGAGGTAGTCCCTGTAATTCACCCATAATGGGACTACAGAAACCGAGCGGGAAATACAGGATCGTGCAAGACCTGCGAAAGGTCAACATGATAGTTGTCCCTTGTTGTCCAGTGGTACCGAATCCTTCAGTAATACTGTTCCAGATCCCATGTGAAGCCGAGTGGTTTACGGTTATCGATTTGTGTCAAGCCTTCTTTTCGATACCGCTCCACGAGGAAAGCCAATTTCTTTTTGCGTTCAGGCTAGAAAATCGCGTGTTAACATGGTGTCGTATCCCTCAAGGGTATACGGAAAGTCCATCGATCTTTAACCAGATCCTGAAGAAGAACCTTGAGAGTCTTGTGTTGCCGCAGAACTCAGTTCTCGTGCAGTACATAGATGACTTGCTCATTGCCTCAGAAACAGAAGATGCTTGCAGAATTGACACGGTAGCCTTGTTGAACCACTTAGCAGAGAATGGACATAAGGTGTCCCCGAACAAGCTGCAGTACTGTTTGAATGAGGTACAGTACTTGGGACACAGATTAGAAAAAGGCAAGAGGAAGGTGTCACCAGATCGAATTGAGGCAATAATGAGCATGGCAGTACCCACTACACAGAGGGAAGTTAGGATGTTTCTGGGAATGGTTGGCTATTGTAGACAGTGGATTCCTAGTTTCTCCTTGAGAGCAAAGCCTCTGCAGAGGCTTACACACAAGGATGTGAGTGATCCGGTACCATGGGACGAGGAGTGCTTGGTGTCATTCCTGAAGCTGAGAGATGATTTGTGCAGGGCTCCCGCACTGGGAATGCCTGATTACAACAAGGCCTTTTCATTGTTTTGTTACGAGAGAGGAGGATGTGCATTAGCAGTGTTAGCTCAGAACCATGGAGGTGTCCGTAGACCAGTTGCCTATTTTTCAGCTACTTTAGATCCAGTAGCTTCTGCGTTGCCCGGATGTCTAAGATCTGTTGCTGCAACAGGTGTCAGCATTGAAAGATGTGAAAGCATTGTAATGGGACATCCATTGACTGTACATGTGCCACATTCGGTTGAGTTATTAATGACCAGGACCAAGACCCAGCACCTAACGAACAATAGGTTAACGAGGTACGAGCAAGTCATACTTGCCGCAGAGAATGTGACTCTGAAAAGGTGCTCCATCTTGAACCCTGCGACATTGATGCCTATACCGAACACAGATGATGAAGATTGTGAGGACCATGATTGTCTCGATGTGACCGAACTTTGCACCAAACCGAGACCTGACATTGTCGATGAGCCATTGGCTGACCCAGATGAAATTTTCTTTGTCGATGGTTCATGCTTAAGAGACAGTGTGGGGCAATTGAGAGCAGCGTTTGCTGTATGTACTATTTCAGGAGTGGTCGACGCTGCTTGCCTAGAAGGAGTACGCTCCGCGCAGGTAGCTGAGATCATTGCCTTGACCCGTGCCTGTTTGGCCGCTGATCGAATTCGAATCACGATTTACACAGACAGCCAATACGGCTTTGGCGTGGTGCATGACTTCGGGCAGTTATGGTCTCAGAGGGGATTTTTGACATCATCTGGCTCACCCATTCGTAATGGAGAATATGTAAGACAATTGTTAGAAGCATTACAGCATCCGAAAGAAATTGCTGTTGTAAAGTGTTCAGCCCATGGGAAGGGGGAGGACTTTGTATCCTTGGGTAATAACTACGCAGATGAGGTAGCCCGCTTCTGTGCAGAACAAGGATGCATATTCACAGGAAGAGAGATAGAAGAGAGCCAAGAGGGAACCGATCTCAGCATAATGTTGACCATGGCAGACACTTGGGAAGAGCTTAAGCGATTGCAGGATGAAGTTTCTAACCAGGAGAGAGAGGGATGGATCAAAGCTGGGTGTGAGAAAGGAGACGTGGATGTTTGGGTATCAAACGATGGGAGAGCTGTGTTGCCGGAGGAATTGCTGAGTCCGATGGCAAGACTGATACATGGACAGGCACACCTGGGTAGAGACGCAATGATGAGAGTGTTCAGACAGACGTGGTATAACCCACGGTTCCGAGCAATGGCTGAGACGGTATGTCAGAGGTGTGTTACGTGTCAACAGATGAATGCCGGAAAGAAAACTGTAGTTACATTGAGTCACATTGGAAGGTCAGGAGGGCCCTTCAATAGATTACAGTTGGATTTCGTGGAGATGCCTAGGTGCAATGGCTTGAGGTACATTCTAGTGATAATATGTGTATTCTCACGGTGGGTGGAGGCTTACCCCACACGCAGGTGTGACACTCTGACAGTGGCTAAATTATTGTTGAGGGAGCTTATCCCTAGATTCTGGATCCCGACCTCTTTGGAATCAGATAGAGGAGGGCACTTCCATAGCGAAATCATGAAGTTACTTTGTGCAGCATTGAACATTGACCAGAGACTCCATTATAGTTACAGACCGGAGGCTTCTGGGATGGTGGAACAAGTTAATGGAACTTTGAAAGCCCGGATGGCAAAAATGTGTTCTTCGACATCCCTGCAATGGCCCGACGCCTTGCCTTTGGTGCTGATGAGCATGCGAAGTGTCCCAGACAGAAAGACTGGGTTGTCCCCACACGAAATCCTAATGGGAAGGGCAATGAGACTGCCAGCAGTACCAGCTACAGCCTTGATAAGCATCACTGATGATTTGATTCTCGATTACTGTAAAGGACTCTCTGATGTGGTCCGTTCTGTATCCCAGCAGGTGCAAGCAGCTGTGGTTCCAGCCTCGAGTGATCTGTGCCACGACTTGTGTCCCGGTGACTGGGTGCTCGTCCGGAAGCACGTGAGGAAGAGTTGTTTGGATGTCCGTTGGCGTGGTCCGTATCAGGTGATTCTGATCACGAACACAGCAGTAAAGTGTGGAGGATTGCCGAACTGGGTGCATGCTTCCCATACCCGCAGAGTTCCAGCACCCTTGGAAGAAACAGCTCCTCTCGTAAATGAAAACCCAGCGGATGTGGCAGGGCCACATGAGAGGACAAGTCAAGCTGTAAGGGTCGCTGACACAGCTGGTGGTGCACTAGAGCAAACAGAAGGGGGTTTCCACAGTTCGAACCCTGACTCAGACACCGAAGAAGGAGATGGTGCAGTGGGCGGAGAAGAGTCAAATTCAAAAGAAAGAGGAAGTAGTGCACTGGGTATAGAAGGGGAAGGCAGACAAACGAACAGACGTGCAGAAAGTTGGCCTGAGAGACAGAGGCGACTGAACTTGAGGTTAGCACCTGAAAGAGACCTTGCTCCAGTGTCTGAAGTATCTGAAACGGAAGCAAGTGACGAAGACCAAGCACAAGACAGTCGGCGAAGGTCAAAGAGAACAAGAGTGCCTTGTCGCAGATACTCTACCCCTGAGTGGACTTACACTGTGTTTGATGCAGGGGGTGGTGAGTACGGGAAGACTGAGGTCAGTGGAAGTGGTCTGTCGGAGCCCGAATGTGGTGGTGAAGGTGGTGCTGCGGATGCCAGGGCTCGAGATAGAGGGAACACTGACACTCACGGTTCCGAATCCCCCGCTTCTGAGTGAAGTCCGAAACTTGCTTTTGCATCGACTCGAATTCCCGCCTTTGGAGTTGAGCCGTTTTCACATGAAGTGCTGATTTTGCGTCTTGAACTTTTGTATCACGTTCTGGTCTTGCTCAATGAGGATCTCATTGTGGATCAGTTATGAACTGTAAATAAAAGTCTAAAAGAAGAAGATAACCTAGGTCCGAGTGGAAGAAGAATAAACTTAGGGACTTTCCACAAGAAGAGGAACGAAAACTAGGGAAGTCTTTTTCTGGACTGTGTAAATAAGTTGTGATCGGAAAGGGAAAGCCCGGAAAATTTCATGGTTGCTCGAGCTGGTTAAGCAAGTCATAAATAAAGGACAGAGACTTTTCTGAGTTCTTTCCGATAACCAAGACTTTTTGAGAACTTTCGAAACCATGGAGCCGGGAGATCCCAATCGTAGATCAAAGTGGATTGTAGGCATCCTTATAAGTAGTGTAATAATCTCTATAATCATAGTAGTTATAGTCTCATATACTGGTTCCCACGAGCCAGAAGTAGAGGCAGTGACAGGGACACCGACACCTATCACACCTAGTCAGGAGGGGGTAGACAGGGCAGCTGATAGAGCTATGTTATTAGAAGAAAGTCGTAGATTACATGTAGATCTGTCTAAGGGTGATTTTAAGCTTAATGCGTATGCTAAGTTGTTGTATGAGTATGTTGACGTGATGGATGCGAAAGATTGTTATGTGTGTATGCAGTTGCCTACTTCGGTGGATGAGGGTATTAGGTATCATCATCTTCCACTGACTTATGGTATTTCATGTAGTCTTTTGCTTAGTTTGTTTTATGAGAGAGAGCAGTTCGAGTATTTCTTTTCCAATTTCGACGCAGTGCTTCCTGAAGTCCCAGCTTACAAGCATTTGAATAAGTATGATTATTATAAGACCGAGGACAAACTGAGGAAGTACTTCATACCGAGTTTGGAATTGGATACAGCATTCGCACACAGACACAATCTGACTTGCTTGATGTCGGATGTAGAGAGAAAGTTTGTAGATCAGGTTGAAGATAGGTATAGAAAGCTGACTGAATCCCGAGATTTAGGGCATCACAGGACAGATTGGACAGATGAAGAACGGTTGCATAAGACCAGGGGAAGCTATGGTCCTATAGCGTTGGATAAGGAGCAGAGGGGTAAGTTGTGTATAAGGCGTTATCAGACTTACTACGAAAAGGTTCCAGTGGGACAGAGTACTTGTGATCACGTTTTCACCATGGCAGATGAGGCAAAAGATTTTCTCCAAGGTCCTGTACAAGTGATACCTACGGTGTATTACGTATGTGGGAAGAATGCTTATGTGAGGTTGCCTGCAAATTGGTATGAAACATGTTATTTGTCAATAATATTTCCAAAGATTTACCATACAGAAGACTTAAATCTTCTGGAGGGTGGAGAGCATTCAAGAACGAGAAGAGCTGCAAGTGCAGGAATCGTTGTGGGGGATATCTTTGGAGCTATGATACCTAGTCTAGGAGTAGTCTTGAATGATGTGAAGATCCGGAGGTTAGCGACTGTGGTGGATGAATTTTCGATGAACACAGCAAAGTCGTTGGTGTTGGTGGAAGGAGAGATGTTGTCAATAAGGGGAATGGTTTTGCAGAATCGCCTTGCTTTGGATGTCCTATTGGCAAAAGAGGGCGGAGTCTGTAAAATGCTGAAGGTTCAAGAGTGCTGCACTTATATACCAGACCGTAGCAAGGATCTGGAGAAATATATAAGTAATATCACTATGATCCACACAAAGATAGCGGATTTGACCGAAGAAGGGGCCTGGGAAAAGGTCGGAAAGGGTTTTGGTCAAGTGGGAGGTTGGTTTGCTAACCTAGGAAAGGGATTCCTTGGGTACTTCCTGAGACCACTCCTTATTTTGGTGGTTTGTGTGGCTGGCTTGTGGATTATGATCAAGGCCTACAAGTGGTATCGAGCAGGCAGAGTCAAGAGAGCTTTGAGGGAAAATGACATGAGATTGGCAAGACTGCAGGACAATCAGTATCAAAGGCTCAAGAGCATGGAGAAATTTAGATCAGGGAAGATGGGAACAAGTTCTGTTTAGGTCGGTTCCTTCTCCGAGGGAGTAGAATGAGATGTGATGACAGGAGTCATCAAAGGGGGGAACTGATAGAGCGAAATGTTCTTGTGAATTGTAGGGGTGCATCATAATTATTGATAGGCCGCATCCACATGTATTCAGACATATATTCGTATATTCAGTTTCATATTCATGTATGTTTAGTAAAGAATGAATAGTTCGCTGAGACAAGGTGAACCCAGTAGCATAATGGTGTTAGGATATTGATGTAATGTAATGCTTATTAAATTGTGTGAACATAATGCATAGAGAAATTAGTTCGTGGATGTAATATAATTGCAGTAGTTTAAACGTGCACCATATTAAAGTTGCACATGTAATTCATTGTTTGCATATGAAGTGTAATGAAAATGCTTATAGGGAAAAGTAAGATGTGTGATTAAAAGTTATATGTAAAGGCCTGACTACATATATGCTTAGGGAAGGCCTGGTTTATTCTTATGTTAGCTTATTTTGTAGGCAGTGAAAAGATTCTCTTGGTAAGGCTCTCTGGGCACAAACGGTAGATTTAATTTGCACAGTAGAAGGTTTCTGTTGAAAGTATCTTTTGTTGCAGGTGCAAGGACACATGTCTCGTTAGTAAGACTAACTCTTTGTTTTCAAAAGCTAGAGAGAGGGGAGGCATGGTACGGGGAGTTAGATGGAATGTAGGGATGATACTTTCAGCGGAGAAGGTGCTTGGGACTCAAGGTCAACGCAACCGTCCAGGATGAAGTCACCGTTTCAGTGGAAAAGCACAAGAAAGAAGACCTGGCCAAGGAGGCGTGTCAAAGGCGTGTACAATTGTATTGGGGTTTTGTATTAGGGATAGTGCCCTGAGGGAGGAGGCCAGAGAAGAGGTAGGGGAGACCTGAGAGAAGGACAGAGCTGAGCTTAGGTACTATGTGATTGCACTTCTTAGGAAGTCTTCACAGCTGACACCTTTTATTCTTTCTTGCGTGGAAAAATCGTTATGCAGGGATGCCACTTAGCGTTAGTGTAGGGACAGCAATTGATTTTAAGCTTGTTTAGGCCAATGAAGAGCAACTTAGAAATAGGAGCAATCATAGTCTGGTTGGTCCTTCTAGAACTTTCTATTCTTCTTATCCTGAGTCGGATGAGATTCTTGCGTAGATTATTATTTGTATTAGTGCCCATCTATTTCTTTAACCTCGTGTTGAGGTGCTTGCACGTTCAGTTATTCTTGGCGATAATAAATTCTCAAACTTGAATTCGGAGTCAGTGGTCCTTTCAGACAAAATGAATGCTAATATATAACCAGATGAGATTCTCTCCTTTACACTATTCAACAGGTAAAAAGATCTTGGCGACCAGAAGGTTCTTATAGATAATTAGATAAGAATCGGCGTTATCATATTTGCTCTTTAAATTTCCTCTATTTTTATAAATTGAAGTGGGATTTTAATTGTGTTCTATTTTCTACATTTTAACAGTTTTGCCACTGTTAAATGCAATACACATTTCCCTAAATTAAGGCTGTCTGCTCTGGGCTAGAGCTACCAGGGGTTGAGCTGAAGTTTAAATTATTGAGACCTAACTGGACCTAGTAAAAAAAGTGTCATTATTACTTGAAGAGGACTCCTATCCCCATCATATGATAGTCCATTTTATATTTCCGGGCTTCTGTTCTAGCATGGTGTGTCTTCTGTTCTAGCTTGATGTGGAATCCGGAATGTCATTAGTGTGACTGCACTATCCTTGTCAATAGGAGTTTCTGTCTATAGCGGGGGGCTGAGATGATTACATCCTAGCTCCTGGTGGGGTTCACTTACTTATGACTTGTTTCTTAATAAACCACCTGTTCCTGTTCCCATCTGCCTCCTGTGTCTTCCTACCAGTGTTCAGCTTTGAAATGCAACAAATGCTTTTTCAATATTATGAGAACCATGTGCAACTATGAAACAATTAAACAAAATATTTGAGGTATAATTTGCCATGATAGAGTGAAAAATGTTTTCAGCCTTCGGACACAAATGGAAGTCTTGAACATACTTAAAATGGTGACCTCATGGACTGTTTCCAATGGAGAATGTTGCATTCTATGCAAAAAGACTAATTCTCTAAATCAGTCCTTTCCTATTTGGTTGGGTTGAAAACCAGATCTAAAAGATATAAACATAATATCAGCTGCACATGCATTTACTGTTGGATCACATTAGTCCCCTTTTTGTAAATATATTTTATTTACTTTTGTATAATGCACGTTCTCATGCTTACATCTCAGTATATTATAGGGCAATCCATTATCTAGCTATCTTTTCTAATACATTCTTCGTTCCTAAGTGCCCATCTGGATTTCTGGTATCCTCACATTTGGTTATGCATGTTCAAACTCCCCCCATTCCCCCCAACTCCCCCTCTCTCTCCCGCACTGCAGGCCATTTCCGTTATGTGGCGCTTTCCCTTGCTCTTCATTGGTTGACTGTGCAGCCTTCGTGTTTGCATCCCTTTATCGCATCTTGCTCAGTTCACCTTGCTAAGATCATGGGCTAGTCTCCCAGGGTTCCAGCTCTGGGCCAATTCCTGGGTCCTGTCTCTGGGGGCTACCCTGTCTAGAGATCGCCATTGGGGTGGCATTGCCGGATTCCAGGTCATTGCGCTTCATCTCTTCCACCAGTGCCTCCCATGTCTGGGCCCTCTCTATTCTGCCTAAGCCTTGTCTTGCGTTCCTCATCAAAACTCTACTCTCACAGCCCGCCAACTTCTCTAGCTCTCGTTTCCACCTAGTGATACTAGGACCATTTGGTGCTTTCCACCTACTGTTGATTTCCCGCTTGGCTAGGATAAAGACCAGGTCCTGAAACCTGGCAGTGACTTTGGTCTATGCTGTATGTGGGAACATGTTGAGCAAGCAGTGTGCTGGTTTACATGGTACTATTCTATCAGTGATTCGGGCCATTTCCATCGTCACCTCCTGCCAGTAATGCGCCAGTGGCCGGGGATCACATTAGTCCCCTTATGAAATTAATTTACTACTCCTAAACTGAGAAAAATCCTAACTTTAAGACTTTCGGTATTCACAGAAGGCATTTAGGAGTCCTAAAGTTAGGACTACTAACTTCTGTGAATACCGAAATGAGTAAGTTCATTCTGTGAATACCAAAATGAGTAAGTGTATTCTGTGAATACCAAAAAGTACTAACTTTACGTTTTTGACGTAAGTTAGTTCTGTGAATCAGGCCCCACATGTTCCCCCTCACACGATAAACACAGACAGCATATGCCCTCAAATTAAGAGACAAAACTGAAACAGCTAGCGCAGTTATGATTTCCGCGCCTTGTGGTACTGGGACTGAATTAGCAGGCAGGGCAATTGCTGTTTTTTCTGATCCATTAGGCCAATTTCCAAGTAAGTTGTGGTGGTGTGCCCCAGCCACCAGGAGGATTATTTTCAGGTTTCATGGCCTGTAACGGTTTGCACTTTGTTTCTGGAGATAATGTTCAACAGGTCTTTCTCTGATAAGGGAGAGCTCAGGGACCTGCTCCTCTGTTTGGGCTCCTTGAAGTTTCCTTTGTCCAGGCCTTCCTTTAGCAACAGCCCATGGCCCTCAAGGCATGTTAAACTACCTGCTAACACTTTCAATGCCCGGTGGCATTCAGGTCACATGTAAGGCAAGGAGTCAAGAGGTCCTCCAGCAGGGGTACCCACAACAGGACCGGTTTGAAGAAGTTCCAGAGGAAGCTTCTCAGCCACATTTCCCAGCAGGTTCACCCTCTACTGTTCCACAGCTACTGGTACGGAAGACAAGGGTTCAAAGAAGCACTTATAAGTGTAAGCCTGGAGTTCTTTCTAGGCAGGGGCTCATCGGCAACCTGATCTGCCATCCTTCCTCTGTAGTTCTTAGTTCCTCTCAAACTTCTCTCTTCATGCAGGGGTTTAAATGGGGAGATAGATAATTCTCTAAAGTGGACATTTCTCTTCAATCCAAAGATGCCTCATCATCTCTCTTTTCTTGATTCCTTCCCCTGCAGAGCATCCTGGGATTTTTCAAGGTGACAAATTCAAGCTTTGGTCAGTCACAGCTCTCCAGAGCCTTTGACTCTACACATATCTGACAAAGCTAACTGGTTCATTTCCACCAAAACTCAAAACACTCTGCTCCAGACAAAGCCAAAAGTTCATGCCCACCAGAATGTCATACAGGGGCTCCTGGTGTGAGTAGTGCAAGCGATCTGGCTGCCCCCTTTGTCTCTGCGTAGAAAAGGCATGCACAGACTTGTTAATAAGTATGAGTTAATTAGCCCCTGCAAGTCGTTCCCAACCATTTCCTCTCCTCTTCCATATGGTGTCCTATCTGGAGAGCCTTTGATAGATCTGCTGGCCAGCAGAAAAATTACATTGGCCCAATAGGCTGGTTAAAAGCACAAACCTCATAAAGGGCTGTTTCTGGGAAATACCTAAAAACTCAAAGTATATAAAGAAGAGTGAATATGGCCAAATAAACACTATATTTGCACCTGGAACCTTTTTGAAAATAGGAAAAGGGACTTTAATCATTTCTCTATGTTTAGCCAATGCAAAAATTATATTTCGGGCAGTCAGTCAAATATACTTTTATTTGATTTCATTAAAAAATCATAAAAGGGTGGAAAAACCACCATAGATAAAACGTGCATAAAATATACATTTTTGATTTTGAAAATAGGGAAAAGACATAGAAAAATTTGTCAAATAGCAAAAGCGATAATTAAAAAAGTGTTTAAAACGTACAAGCAGTGCAATAAAGGGGTTTCGGGGCTGAATGATCTGAAACTACTTGAGTTGGTTTTCAGATTCTATTTTGTCCAGTTCTATTGCTGCGTTTTTCAAAAGTGTATGGCACTGCAGGATAGTGGGATTGATGAGCCTCCGAGGCAATGAATCACTGCTGCTCTACAAGTTCTTACTTGTTCCTTCCTGAACACCTCCCGAAGGACCGTTTTGCATGTTTCTGCTAGGACAGGGCAGATGCATATTAGATGCAGTAAGGACTCATCCCCTACCCCACATAGGCGGCATTCCTTTGATTGCCATGGGTATTTCCATTTCGGGGTTAGGTCCTTAGATGGATATGACCCAAGCCTTAGTAACGTGAAGAAGTGCTGTTTCTGGTGAGGAAAATGGTCTAGCAAATAAGGTTGGGGTTACAGCCTCTGGTATGTCTGTATCACGGTCCAGGCATGGGATTTTTTTGTTAGAGCTGTTTTATCTAATGATAATGAGTGCCGTTTTATCGCTTTGTTGACCGCAGATTTAAAACCGGAGTAGGTAGGAGCAGTAAGCCAGGCCTCCTCTAGCTGCAAAGCCGAGAGCGAAGCCATCAGAACTTTTAAGATTGAATTATTAAACCTGGCTTGGTTTTCAATCTCTACCCATTAGTGAGCGAGTGTGTTGTCCTCTGCGTCCCTCATCCTCCAATAGTACTTGACTAGTGCGCCTTGTCTATCGGGGATCTGGATTCTTAGACCGTACTCTAGCCGAATTTGAGCTTGCGGGATGTGACGGGGGATTGCAAACAATTTCTTGAAAAGGATTGATTGTGCTATGTTCAGCCCTGTGGCATCTTTGCCATTCAAGATTTCTGTACCGTATGAGATGGAGGGAAGGAATTTTGCTGCAATAACCTTTAGTAGATGACCGGTAGAGCAGCCTGTGAGCTTGTTTTTTAAGATTTTAAAGGCGAACTGCAGCTGTTTGGATTTTGTGCGACCTTGGTCCAGGTGTGTCTTAAAGTTGAGATTGCGGTCAATTTTGAAGCCTAGATATTTATACGAATCCACCTCGGTCAGAGGTCGCTTGTCCAAGGTCCAAGTAAATTTACGGTTTCTCACTGCTTTAAGATGTTTGACAAAGCGCATCACCTTCGTTTTTTGGTGATTGATGGCTAATTGAACCGAGGTGGTATAGGCTCCGAGTTCAGTGATTAGTCGTTGCAAACCAACCGGTGTTTGCGCTAGAAGAACGATATCATCAGTGTATTGAAGGCTGGGTGTAGGAATTTTGCCAAGTTTTGGAGGGTCGGATTGAATTGACCGAAGGTGCTCATCCAGGTCAGCGATGTAAATGTTAAAAAGGCAAGGCGCCAACACACACCCTTGTTTTAACCCGTTGAGAGTTGTGATCTTGTTAGTTATGCTGAGCCCATCTCTTTTCCTGATCTGCACCCACGTCTGAGAATACAGGTTGATTATAGCCTCCAACAACTTGGCTGGAACCCCCTAATTATGAATTTTTGCCCATAGCGTGGCTCTCAAGACTTTGTCAAAGGCCGCTTTAAGGTCAATGAAGCATGCATACAGTGGCCTTGATTTTACGAGGGCTTGATTAGCTAGGAGGGTTACAGTAGAAATGTTCATAAGAGTGCCCATCCCAGCCCTAAATCCGGTTTGCGTGTGAGGGATAAGATTTATTCGTGCCGCCCAGTCCTCTAAATCTGCCAGCAGGTTCGATGCGTATATTTTCGCCTCCACGTTGATTAACGCTATCAATCTATAATTTGAGGGGTCAGAACGAGGACCCGACTTGTATATTGGGCTTAAAATACTTCCCCTCCAGGAGTCGGGGATCGTATTGGAGGCTAAAACATCAGAGAAAAGAGGAGTCAGATGGTTCACCCACAATTGTGGATTTTGCCGAAACAAGGCATTTGGGAGGCCGTTGGGCATCTTTCATATACAGCATGGAAATAGTAAGGCACTACATACTCACCCTACGGTGAAAAGAAATGGGGATATTTCTTTTTGCATGGCATATTAAATTTCAAAGCCAACATAGGTCATAAACAATGTATTCAAGTTCCATATTGCAACAGGCTACTTGTGAGCTGAGATAGACAGTAGTTCTACTCCCTCAGTCCACAGGCATGTGTACATGTGCACAGCTCAGAGTCTCTTACCCAGCTGTGCAGCAGCAGATCTTATTTTAAAAGATAAGAACTGACAGTTATCACTCAAAGCCATTTTACAGATGCTTAGAGTGAATTAGCCTCAGTTTGTGAGACTCACTCCCACAGGTTCAAAAACCTGGTGGTCCCAAAAACGAAATTTCTGGGAAGATCTATGCGGGCCAGAACCCAGTTCCCCACATGGTGTTTTCTACATTGATGCAAGAAACAAACAGGCATAAGTAGGCCTAAAAATGCCTTGATCTAAACGTGAAATGTGTGTCGAGTGCTGGCTTATTTTTGAAAGAATTATCCATTCATTACAAAATCCATAAATGTGACTGTTTGATTTTTCAAATGGAGATACACAGGGGTATATTTACTTAAATTTCACGCAACGCATACCAGCAAGCAATTTTGCTACGTTGCGTGGAAGGGAGACTGCAGAGATATGGTGCATTTCTGCTGTCTCTTAGCTCTGGTGCACTGTTTACTGCCTAGCACCAATGCAGGCCCCCTTGCGCCTTGGTTCCATGACATTTAGGTGATTTAAAGAAAGCCCTTCACTCAGCAAAAGTATTCACATCACAAAGATATCTGTAGTGTATTTGGTAAAAGAAACACTGAGTTATGTTTATCTTTATTGTGTGAAATGGTTATACCGTATCATGGACCACCAAGGTAAAAGAGTGTTTTTATTTTTAATAAAAAAATACTCTTAGAGGGGGATATAGACTCAGCGCACAAAGGATTTGAATAAGCTGCTGTCTCCACTAACATTGCAAAACTGATCTAGCACAATTTCTCTCAGAAATTGATTGACATTGATGTTTGTAGTTGTATAAGATGATAGCTTTCTTAGGGTTTTATTAAGAGTTTTACGGTACAGGAGCGGGACCGCCCCACTCCTGCACCACCAGACCCATGTAGGAACCGCCGCTAGATCAGGAGTTTTCTCCTGTCTGGCGGGCGTTTATTTGGCATTCTCAGGTCGGTGCCAATGAAATAGGCACCGCAATGGGAACGTCAAAGGCAGTACCTGCACTGCATGGACTGCTGCAGTCCATGCCAGGCAGGTACTGGTGTGCATCCACATGGCGAGAGGCACAAGGGGGCCCTGTAGGGCCTCCTCTGTTTCCTCACCGCCACACTTTTCATGGTGGTCGCACCGCCATGAAAAGTGTGGTGGTGAGGAAACTCGTCATATGTGTGGCGGGCCGCAGTGGCCCCGTCAAGCATATTGTGGCCTTAATACAGCCCCGCCACTGCCAGGGATCTCTGATCCCTGATGGTTGCGGTGGTCCCATGGCGGTACGATCGTCATAATGGGGTGGTCAGAAGACCACCATCACTGCGGCCCCGCAAGTCTGGCAGTCCGTGAACCGCTAGACTCGTAATAAAGCCCTTAGTTTTCTTAGTTTGCTGATATATCATTTTTTCTATACCATGAAGCACTTGGCTGCTTTTGACTGTTTGTTGTCTGTGTGAGTAACCATCAAGATTGAATCTAAGACCCTCATTATGAGCGGCCCAGCTAATTGTGATATTTACTGTAATACCTGTCAACGCACATATAGCAATCATGAGTTTTGTGATAAATATCGGCAGGACAAATTTGCTAATATTTATCAGGGGAAAATGTATGGGAACATACAGATAATGGTGCATGGAGCACCAAAATCTCCATTCCATTCCTTAAAAACTCATAATGGGTGGGATTTATCACACCTGATAAATTCTAACTCAGCAAAGTCTAATTTTATCAAGTGCATTAAATATCAGGAGCAATTATCGGGCCACCCATAATGAGGATCTAAGGCCCTTTTTCTGATCCAAGTTGATCAGAGATTTCTGACTGCTCCGCCAACCCCTAATTGCGTAGGGGTCAGAATTCTGAGTTTGATGATATTTACCACACCAGGTAATTATTGGGAATATATGACGTTACAACGCAAACAATTACAACGCATGCTTTTACATCGCAGTTTTTACAACGCAACTACCATTATATCGCATGATTTTACAACGCATACCATTATAACGCATTTTTTAAAACTACCATTACAACGCATTCCATTACAACGCATTCCATTACAACGCATTCCATTACAAAGCATAATACTTTTAGTGCAAAATTAGGGTAAGTGTTGTATAGCGTGGGGTAAAAATTACTATTCCGACTCCAGTGAGTGAAACAGTAGGGAAAGTGTTGGATAGCGTAGTGGTAAAAATTACTATTCCCACTCCAGTGAGTGCAACAGTAGGGAAAATGTTGGATAGCGTAAGGGTAAAAATCACTATTCCCAAATACCCCAAAACCCATACACACCCTAAAACGTAAAATTCTCCATTACTAACCATATAATACATTGTGATGGCATGCGTTGTAATGGCATGCGTTGTAATGGCATGCATTGTAATGGCATGCGATGTAAAGGCACTTGCGTTCTAAAAGTTGCGTTGTAAAGGCATTGCGATGTAATGCCTGCGTTGTAATGGACGTTTCCCAATTATTGGGTGTGTTAAAAACCTCCCCCTTTTTTAATTGCAGCTGGTCAATCCTATTGGAACTTAAAAGTGTATGGCATTTATCATACCATGCAGGATAGGCAATATGCCAATAAATCACATATTTCATGGTATCATTGTTTATCTGGCGCAATAACTAGCACCTATTCCTCCAACAAATGCAGATTCAGGGCCTAAGCCTTGTAAATATGACTTCAATGAAAATAAACTTGAAGAAAAAACTTCCTACAATCAAGACTATCTGAGATTTATTTTTTTATCGATTTGGCATCTGAGATTTATTTTTAACCGCAGTTACTATCAAGATAGCTTAAAATGTATTTGTCTGCACTATTAAAAAACAGGAATTATTTGACATGTTCTTTTTTAATATTTTTTGTTGCTGTGGTGTTTCCTTATATTTGTATGGTTGATTACATTTTGCACTATAGGTTAAAGAGTGCAATAGGAACATACTTACATTAGCGCCAGACCACATTTAATGCAGTACATTGCTATGTACACAAGCATCCACGAATTCATAAGGAATAATGGCGACGAAGAGGAAGATGCTAATGGTCATCGGGGCAGCATGGAGATGATGATGGCCCATGTTAGAACATGAAGTGCCACAAAACGAATTCTAGGGTCAGTGGACTCGATGCTCACAACATGTAATAAGCACCTTTGAATGTTCTGCTGCCTGTGTATTCTTCTCTCCATGATGAGCAAAGCCTCTACAAGATTCTCCATGTTCAAGAGCTTGCTTCACATACATTGGATGCTCTACACCACTTTTGTAAAATCACTACTTCCACATTCACAGCAGAAAGGTCACTAACTTTCATTCATCTATAAAAATGTCATTTATTCTGTCTGTGGCACCAGAGGGCAGATGCACTTTCTTAGTAGGATATCCAACTCAATGACACAGAATTTGGGCCACGGAGGATAAAAAAGGATGGGTTATCTCGGTTTCTTCATATGTTACTCAAATGTGATCAATGGTCTCCTCTTTCTGGGTGCAAAGGATTTGGGGTTCATGATCTGCTTGAATTGTAAGTGAAAGGTGGCTGGGAATTGGAAATGAAACCATAAGCAAGGTCCTTTCAGAAGCTATTACTTTTAGGATATATTCCCTGGATCTCCCTGCGAATGTCAATGAATAATCATTGAATATTCTTGTGGTGTGCAACTTTCACTTGCTTCCTGCTACTCTCTGTGGTTACTATTTGGCCTCCTCATGGTGAAAGTGCAAGATCTTGGTGGTGAAAGGTCAGAATTTCTTTGCTCTGTTTTGTTTAAGAATCATAGCACATGTAAGGATCAGTATCATATTTAGGACATGTTATAAGGAAGCCTTAAAACAAGTAAGATGTGTTCATTGTTTCAGTAGAGGTGTGATTATTTGTCCTTAGCCTGTAGTCACTGATTTCTTTACTTTCTGGAGTATGACATCCAATGTATGTGACTGTGTCTGATGTTCCCTTCCATTCATGTTCTTGTCCCAAAAATTATTTCTTGATCTCGGATCAATGGAATACTTGTATAACTAATGATACTCCCAGTGTGTTATTCTGTTCAAAGAGGGGGTTGCATTTTGCAGCCCCACATAAACATTGAGGAACAAATTCAATTGTCACATTAACCCATAAACATAAAGGCCATCTTTTGGCATGTATTGACTTTTTATGTATAGCCGCAAAGTTATTTTGACAACACAGGGTTTGCAGGTGGGTGCTGCTGGAGTGATACATTACTAGGGAACTGTCATGTATTTTTTTAGCAGTTGTGGGTTTAGACAATTTTTGTTTTAAAAAATCCACACCATAGAAAAGTGCGAGACATGTGTCTTGCTTTTTCAGCTGTTGGCCTAGTAGGAGGTCACTGATCCCTTACTCAAGATCTGCAGTTTGTAATAGAAAGTATCACTCCCAGAATGAAGCCTGCCCATCGGAATATCGTCTTTTCCTAGGAACTTACGAAGTAGCTCCTAAGAGTGTGTATCTTAGACCAGTTATTTTTGGCTCATATAAGTAACCAGAGTGGTTGTATTACAGTTGAATCTATGGAACCTGTACTGCTGAGACCCACGATATGCAGGTTGTGGCCAATTGGCGAAAGATGTTTTGTTAGCAAAGAGCTATGGTGGTGCCAAAATAGTTTTACATGCGATATGACCACAGCACTTCTATTTTTGTGCAGTGCAACTAAAGTCCATTACCTCTTACCCATTCCTTGAGATAACAAAAGCCTTCTTGGATGGAGAAGTCCATCTGCAATCTGCAGATGTAGGTGCACATTTCTGTGCCATCAGAGTATGATTCAAAGGTGGCACATGTATACATTTGGAGAAGACGGCAGAGGTAGGATTCCTGAGGGACTTCACATGTGGATGTAATAAGCATGGACATGATGCTTTCTAGCTTCAATCGCTGAAATCTCTAGAAATACAAACTGTTGGATGTCATGGCTGGAGGTACCTGAAGCTTCTGCAATTAGAGTATCATGTGCAACCATGTTCAACTTGGCAGGTAATTCAAGGAGGAACAACAAATTATCAGTAGCATGATGAAGGATTTATCTCATCGGCTACTGATAGTTTGTTGTTCCAGAAAGAGAGTGCATAGTGATTTGCATGCTTTGTCTGGGATGAAATCCTAACTAATATACATTATGTTAGCATCACTTAATATAGCGCAGCGAATCATCCCCGGAAGAATATCTCTGTGCCTCTGCTGAAGCATAGGGCAAGCAAAACTAACTAAAACAGCCATGTTTTTAGGAGTTTTTTCAAACTTTCCCAGCTCTGTACACCCGCGAATTGGTAGGGGAAGTTTATTCCAGTAGAAGGGGGTCAGGTAGGAGAAAGACCTCCCACAGAATCTGGAGGTACAGATCAGTGGAATTTTAAGTAGGGCTTTGTCTGTGGATCTCAGCAATCTAATCGGATGATAGTGCCTGAGTCTGTTTTGTAGGTAGGTTGGGGCATTGAAATTCAGGGTTTTACAGGTAAGGCAGCACATCTTATAGGATGAGGTAGTGTGCAATGAAATTCTGAAGCTTGAAGTAGACTTTCTTTAAAAAAAATTTCAATAGCCAGGGAATGCCTTTTTATGACAGAGTCAATGGCTAAGAGTTCAGGACAGTGAAAGAGGAGTCAGGGAGTTTATTCCTTAAAAACACTAAAGGGTGATGGTATAGTAATTTCAGGGTACGTATACTAACATATGTGCACCAGGATCACCCAAATTAGAGATATGTACTTGCAGTTTAGCTGTAGTCTCTTAAGAGAGATGTTGTGAAGTACTTACATAAGTCATTGTTTTATTGATGGAGAAGACAGTGGGGTAAGACTTTGAGACATATTATATTAATCGTTTTATGTAGTTAGTGGTAAAACAAAGGTCTCTAAGTAACGTTATATGTGAATTGCCTCTGCCACAGTGAGCAACAATCATCCCTTCAGACTGTTTAAGAAATCTTTGGAAGCAGTTAGGTAGTTTGGTCACCACACTGTGACGAGGCTTTGCTTGCGAACTGCCTACTTCTGCACATGCTTCTGACACCACCTGGAACAGGCACGCAGATGGTCAAGTCACAGTGCAGTGAACCAATGCAGTCAATCAAGCATTACAATTCTAGTTTCATTCCTTAAAAAGGGTCATTAAATATTGCTGCTCTGCTCACAGCTGAAGGGTGAGAGCACATGCAAGAGATGTCTTCCCTTGGCTCAAATAGAGAGGTTATCAGCCAAGTCTAAATGCTTTAGTTCTAAAAGTTGGTTTGCCTCTTTTTCCATTCATAATGTGTGAGTATGGGTGACTAATAACCCATTGTTGCCGGCCTGGCACAATCCGCTCGCTTTATCAGGGCCGACTTTAGGTGGGAGGGGGTTGGCGGGGGGGGGTGCTGTGTTTAAAAATAACTTATAGGTTTAAAAGCATGTGAACTTCTTTGTGTGTCCAGCAGTTTTCAGGCAACAATAAAAATGTCAAGATAAATGTTACTGCTGTTGAGGGATCGGAATTTTATCTAGTGGCAGTTATTGCTCATCATAAAGTGGCACAGAGGGATAATGTGCCTGCGGCAGAGAGCGCGTACCAAGCAATCGCAAAACTGAGTGTGAGTGAACTATGGGTAGCGCTTTAAAGAAAATTAAATGTACGTCAGAGAGGAGCAATAAAGAGGTGGAGGCACTGTTTGAGCATGGTAGTGAGGGAATTCGTGGAGAAGGAGGTCATGAGGAGGGTGACGACAAAAAAGTCTGTTACACCTGGCGCCATCATTGCTAAAGCTGGCCCTGATAATGCAGGCAAGCACAGGCATGTCCGCAGATATTTGTGCCATGTCCCTGTCAGAGCTGTTTCTGTGCCTCCTACTGTCTGTGCCCTCTTCAGTATTCACAAAGCTTATGGTTCTCCATGTCATTTTTCCTCACACATTAACTGGATAAAGTAACAGGTTCAGGCTAGCTCCCTTTTTCTTTTGTAGTTAAGCATGCTAAATATATGTTATGCTGTAATTTGCTTTTGCACCACACTGTAAGGATAAGGAAATTTATTGACTGAATACTTTAGGATTTTCTAAAGAGTTTCATTGTTTTTATTGTCTTGTAGTATGTGTTGTTTTATATAAAATGTGAGTTTGTACTGCTGTTTTTATGATTATTTTAATCAAAATAAACAATTTTGATTGACTGATTACTTTACTCTTCTCAGTTACATTGGTTGGTAATGTACTGTCATTTTCACAATACTAAGGGGGTGATTATGATAGTGGTGAAGCCGCCACCGGTAGCCTGCGGGGTGGAGGGTTCACTGCCATCGTGCAGCCAATTACCGCCCGCCAGATCAGGATGGCGGGCGGTATGCCTGGTAGGCGGAAAGCCCGCCCGCCACGGGTCCGACAGAGGCAATCGTTACAATTGCCTGTCGGACCCACCCCGCATCCACAAAATGGTCTAGAAGGCACCGCCCGCGAGATTTGGATGCTGCATCCCCGCCAGCCTGTCTATGGTGGTTCAACCGCCATTGAAAGGCTGGCGGGGATGTACTTTGGGGGCCCGTTGCTGGCCCCCCTTGTGCAGGGGCATGTGAATGTTGCACTTTGGGGACACTTGTGGTGCCCCCTACAGTTCCCTGTACCACGTGGTGCCTGCCACGTAGTGAAGGGAAATGCACAACATGCATTTTTACCATTGCGGCAGGTGCTGCAGCCAGCAGCACCCGCCGCAATGGTAAACATGCACAATGCGACCGCCACAGTGGCGGTCGCATTGTAATTTCATGTGCGGGACCGCCGCCATATAGGCGGCCGGTCCCAATCCCCGGGACAATGGCAGACGGACTTATGTCCGTCCGCCATCGTAATCAGGCCCTAAGTGAGTTAATTTAATAAAAGTAGTACCAAGCCTTAACCCAGTCACCTTCTCGGTGGATGAAGTAAATGCAGGAATTGTGAGCCTAACGAGGAATAAAGCACCGGGGCCAGATGGGATCCCCCCAGATCTTTTTCTTAGTAACCCAGATATCTGGGCGCCCTTATTAACCAGGGTTTTAAACGCCGCAATAAGCTCAGCTATGCCAGTGTCTTGGTCGTCCGCAATAATTGTGCCCATATTCAAGAAAGGGGATAGGGAGAGCCCACATTGTTATAGACCCATCTCTTTGATAGACGTTTCAGCAAAGGTGTTGGGTCGGGCTATTTTAAACAGGCTGATGGAATGGGCGGAGAATAAGCAAATTATTACAGACGTACAATATGGGTTTCGCCCGGGCAAATCTACCGTAGATCAATGCCTTAACTTATATCTTATTACTGCCAAATATACACTAGCCAAGGAGGGGGCACTATATTTAGCCTTTATGGACCTCACAGCGGCGTTTGACCGTGTGAATCGCAGCAAGCTGTGGGCTATATTGGGTGAGCTTGGGGCAGACCCGGGACTAATAAATATCCTGCAAGTGCTCCATAGCAATACCACAGCAGCAGTACGATATACGCAGGAGGGGAAGGTGACGGAGTATTTTAATTGTTCGAGTGGGGTAAGACAAGGCTGTATACTAGCACCTTTTCTGTTCACTTTATATATTAATGGCCTAGATGCCGCACTATGTGAAATCAGGGCAGATTCACCCAGAATAGGGGGAAAAGCGGTCCCGGTTCTGCTTTACGCAGACGATGCGGTGCTCCTTGCCCGTACCCCACATGGTCTACAGCTTTTAATTGACGGTTTTGTAGAGTTTATGGAAAATTTGGATATGTCACCCAACCTAACCAAATCATACGTTTTGGAGACGGGGAAAAAGGCAAAAAACTCATACAAATACGTCATAGGTTCACATGTCCTGGGTAAAGTGCCAGCATTTGCATACTTGGGAATGCCTCCTGATGGTCATTTGAATTTTAAGTATTTATTAAAGGAGAAGTGTGTGGCCCTGAAAAAGTCTACAGGCTCTATCACAAACTTTGCTCATAGGTTGGGAAGCTGGACACCGGATATGATTCTTAAGATCTATAATTCAGTCTGTTGTGCCAAGGTGTTATATGGAAGCGAGGTCTGGGGTTTTATTATGACTAACGACTTACAAAGAGAAGAAAATAATTACTTAAGGGGTTTATTGAAGGTCCCTCAAAGTATTCCGGTATTTTCTGTCCATGAAGAATTGGGGGTCAAATATATATCAGACCAGATAGCAGTCAAGCACCTCTTAGGTTGGCTCAAATGTTGGACGAACATTGAGGCAGGCTTTACAAGGACAGTACTTCAGGATAGTTTATCCTTGGACTACTCGAAGAGAATTCCCTAGATAAAATACGTAAAAGAGTCTTTTATCAAGTTAGGCCGGGCAGACCTGTTCAGTACCCCAGAGTCAATAAGAACAAAGGACAGGGTTGAGATTAAAACCCTGCATTTAAGGTTCACCATGGCACATCGAGAGGCCATTGAACTTGCTAAACCTACAGTGAGAGCCCATACACTAGTTAAGACAACCCTGGGAATTGAACCTTATTTAACTTTAATGAAGAGCCCACACGATAGATTTTTAATTACCCGTTTTAGATTAGATTTTCTCCATCATTTACTAGCGGTACCGGCAGATTTTGTTAAGAATATTGAAGAGAGAGGGCCCTGTGGCTGCGACAACAGGTCTCCACAGGATACCCTCCACCTAGTTCTTCTCTGCCCATACTATGCTTTTCCTAGGAAAAAGTTTTTAATGGATTTATTAAATCGAGCTGGTTTTAGGCAGGCGCGAGTAGCCTTGTTGTTTTTAAAGCTTTCTTCTGATGTACATACCCTATTCTGTGTGGCTAATTTCCTGAGAGTCGCTGTTAAATTAAGGAAAACCAGGGGTGATTAAAGAAGAGAGGAAGGGTTCGTGGGTCACTGGCACGCAATGTCTGTTTTAATAGGGCTGTAGTATTTATGTGACATCCTCCCAATGCCTGCTCTAAAGTACTGAATTGTATCTGGGAGTGATATTTTAGGCATGTTGTGTTTTATATATGCTTTTATGATTTGTTCTCAAATCGAATGAAATTTTTATTGATTGATTGAGTTAATTTAATCATATGTCATAGAATATACAGCATTTGGTTTTAAAAATGTGTTATCTTTGGTGTCAAGAGGTGGTTTGCTGACATTGTTATCTATATAGGTTTTGGAACTGATTTTCCTTTTCTGTTTCCCTTCTTTTCATTCTCTCACTCTATATCTTTCTCTCCGCACATTTAGAGATCCCAGGCCTTACACATTTAGAGATCCCTGGCCTGGAATATTTAGAGATTCCTGGCCTGGCACAATTAGAGATCCCAGGCCTTGAACGCTTAGTGATCCCTGGCCTTTCACATTTAGAGATTTCTGGCCTGGCACATTTAGAGATCGCAGGCCTGGCACATTTAGTGATCCCTGGCCTGGCACATTTAGTGATCCCTGGCCTTGCACATTTAGAGATTCCTGGCCTGGCACATTTAGAGATCCCAGACCTGGCACATTTAGTGATCCCTGGCCTGGAACATTTAGAGATTCATGGCCTGGCACATTTAGAGATCCCAGGCCTGGCACATTTAGAAATCCCTAGCCTGGAATATTTAGAGATTCCTGGCCTTGCACATTTAGAGATTCCTGGCCTGGCACATTTAGAGATCCCAGGCCTTGCACATTTAGAGATCCCAGTCCTTGCACATTTAGAGATTCCAGGCCTGGCACATTTAGACTCGTCTCTTTTTCTCTCTGTGTTTTGGTTTTTCACTCTCTACGTCTCTCACATGGCCTGTATTCTTTTTCCCATTCAAACTCTATCTATTTTGAGTCATTCTGGAAAAAATAACTTTATGCGGTGCAACCTCTCTGAACAAATCGTGGGCCATAATTCGGAGACAAGCACTTTATTTGTACTAACACAAAGACACGCACCCACAAGTCTCTCACCCGACAATTACCGCATAACATAGAATCTTAGCGCATATATATTCTCTACCATGAGGGTTCCAGTGATGTCAAGGGGATCAAGACTGTCAACATTCTACCAATCAAAAAAAACACAGCACGTCTGCTCCATAGGAAACCGGAGTCCTGCTTTTGAAAATTATATCTGAGAAGCTCGTTTAAAGTGTGGCAGGCAGCCAAAGAGAAGGACTGAGGCTCTGTCTTCTGCTCTGCTGGCGAATGACAGCTTGGCACATTTAGAGATCCCTGGCCTGGCACATTTAGAGATCCCTGGCCGGCCACATTTAGAGATTCCAGGCCTGGAACATTTAGAGATTGCTGGCCTGGCACATTTAGAGATCCCAGGCCTTGCACATTTAGAGATCCCTGGCCTGGCACATTTAGAGATTCCAGGCCTGGAACATTTAGAGATCGCTGGCCTGGCACTTTTAGAGATCCCAGGCACATTTAGAGATCACTGGCCTGGCACATTTAGAGATCCCTGGCCTGGCACATTTAGAGATTCCAGGCCTGGATCATTTAGAGATCCATGGCCTGGCACATTTAGAGATCCCAGGCCTTGCACATTTAGAGATCCCTGGCCTGGAATATTTAGAGATACCTGGCCTGGCACATTTAGTGATCCCTGGCCCTTCACATTTAGAGATCCCAGGCCTGGCACATTTAGAGATCCCAGGCCTGGCACATTTAGAGATTCCAGGCCTGGAATATTTAGAGATTCCTGGCCTGGAATATTTAGAGATACCTGGCCTGGCACATTTAGTGATCCCTGGCCCTTCACATTTAGAGATCCCTGGCCTTTCACATTTAGAGATCCCAGGCCTGGCACATTTAGTGATCCCTGGCCAGGAATATTTAGAGATTCCTGGCCTGGCACATTTAGAGGTCCCAGGCCTTGCACGTTTAGTGATACCTGGCCTTTCACATTTAGAGATCCCAGGCCTGGCACGTTTAGTGATCCCTGGCCTTGCACATTAAGAGATTCCTGGCCTGGCACATTGAGAGATCCCAGGCCTGGCACATTTAGAGATCCCTGGCCTTGCACATTTAGAGATCCCTGGCCTGGCACATTTAGAGATTCCAGGCCTGGATCATTTAGAGATCCCTGGCCTGGCACATTTAGAGATCCCAGGGCTTGCACATTTAGAGATCCCTGGCCTGGAATATTTAGAGATTCCTGGCCTGGCATGTTTAGAGATCCCAGGCCTTGCACGTTTAGTGATCCCTGGCCTTTCACATTTAGAGATTCCTGGCCTGGCACATTTAGAGATCCCAGGCCTGGCACATTTAGTGATCCCTGGCCTGGCACATTTAGTGATCCCTAGCCTGGCACATTTAGAGATCCCAGGCCTGGAACATTTAGAGATCCCAGGCCTGGAACATTTAGAGATCCCTGGCCCGGCACATTTAGAGATCCCTGGCCCGGCACATTTAGAGATCCCTGGCCTGGCACATTTAGAGATTCCAGGCCTGGAACATTTAGATATCCCTGGCCTTGCATATTTAGAGATCCCAGGCCTTGCACATTTAGAGATCCCAGGCCTAAAACATCTAGAGATCGCTGGCCTGGAACATTTAGAGATCCCTTGCCTGACACATTTAGAGATCCCAGGCCTTGCACTTTTAGTGATCCCTGGCCTTGCACATTTAGACATTCCAGGCCTGGCACATTTCGAGATCCCAGGACTGGCACATTTAGTGATCCCTGGCCTTGCACATTTAGAGATTCCT
This sequence comes from Calotriton arnoldi, assembly GCA_963921515.1. Taxonomy (NCBI): domain Eukaryota; kingdom Metazoa; phylum Chordata; class Amphibia; order Caudata; family Salamandridae; genus Calotriton; species Calotriton arnoldi. The sequence goes on from CAWUFW010000935.1 coordinate 2,085,994, forward strand.
GGCCTGGCACATTTAGCGATCCCAGGCCTTGCACATTTAGAGATCCCAGGCCTTGCACATTTAGAGATTTCTGGCCTAGAACATTTAGAGATCCCTGGCCTGGCACATTTAGTGATCCCTGGCCCTGCACATTTAGAGATTCCTGGCCTGGCACATATAGAGATTCCTGGCCTGGCACATATAGAGATTCCTGGCCTGGCACATATAGAGATCCCTGGCCTTGCACATTTAGAGATTCCTGGCCTGGCACATATAGAGATCCCAGACCTGGCACATTTAGTGATCCCTGGCCTGAAACATTTAGAGATTCCTGGCCTGGAATATTTAGAGATCCCTGGCCTGGCACATTTAGAGATCCCTGGCCTGGCACATTTAGAGATCCCAGGCCTTGCACATTTAGAGATCCCTGGCCTTGCACATTTAGAGATTCCTGGCCTGGAACATTTAGAGATCCCTGGCCTGGCACATTTAGTGATCCCTGGCCTTGCACATTTAGAGATTCCTGGCCTGGCACATTTAGAGATCCCAGGCCTGGCACATTTACTGATCCCTGGCCTTGCACATTTAGAGATTCCTGGCCTGGCACATTTAGAGATCCCAGGTGTGGCACATTTAGAGAGCCCAGGCCTGGCACATTTAGTGATCCCTGGCCTGGAACATTTAGAGATCCCTGGCCTTGCACATTTAGTGATCCCTGGCCTTGCACATTTAGAGATACCTGGCCTGGCACATAGAGATCCCAGACCTGGCACATTTAGTGATCCCTGGCTGGGAACATTTAGAGATTCCTGGCCTGGAATATTTAGAGATCCCTGCCCTGGCACATTTAGAGATCCCAGGCCTGGCACATTTAGTGATCCCTGGCCTGGAACATTTAGAGATTCCTGGCCTGGCACATTTAGAGATCCCAGGCCTTGCACATTTAGAGATCCCTGGCCTTGCAAATTTAGAGATTCCTGGCCTGGAACATTTAAAGATCCTTGGCCTGGCACATTTAGAGATCCCTGGCCTGGCTCATTTAGAGATCCTTGGCTTGGCACATTTAGAGATCCCTGGCCTGGCACATTTAGAGATGCTTGGCATATTTAGAGAGGTTGACTGCCTGGAGGGGAGTTAAAAAGTAATGCATCCACCTGCAGACTCTGTTTGGTCAAAGAACGTTTGTGGCTATATTATAAAAGACAACACATGCAAAAAGATGGCAATGTTGATGAGCTAAAGTGACAAATTAATTTATTCCTCAGTATTTACTCAGGGCTGCAAAATGCAACCCATCCTTTTGAACAGAATAAGTCACTGAGTGTATCTTCGGCTGCACATGTATGGTATTGGATCAGGCATCAACAAATCATTTTTGGAAAACGAAACATAAAGAAAATCGAGCATCAGAAACATCCACGAAAGGAACATATCATACTCATGAAAATACAAACAAATAATGACGTTATATAAAACACAAATAAAATGTAGTAGGCATGATGGAAGAAATTAAGAATACTCATATGAAAATGGAGCAGCAAGGTGACAGGAAAATACATAATAGCCACAGAGAAAGTCAACTCTACTCCAACAAGGAACACATAAGAGAGTTAGCATCGCAGGTGAAGAAAATATTTTGAGGGACAATAACATTCTCCTGGTAGGCCTGCCTGAAACTGAAGAAGCTCACATATCACAATGGTGCCTCTTACAGAGTAGTTGGGCCAGGTCAGAATCAATCACATGCTTGACCAAAGCCTCGAGCAGGCTGATATTGCTGACAGAACTGACCACAAGTCAGATCATTGATCCTGAAATAATGGTAAAGAGAGGAAAGAGTGAGTCACATTTGGTGCTGGTGACCCTGAAATTATTCTATAACAAAGTGGTAACAGTTCCTAAAGAGAAAAAGGACAAGAACTCCACAACCAAGCTATGGTTCTGAGTGACTTATGAATGTCTCCAAATATCGGTTGAATGTGCTTGAAGTGGGGATAGACCTCCTGATATCTTTTGTGCCCTCACACACTCTTGCAAGTGTAAAGCATCATCATTGGGCAGTGCTCCTCGTGGGGGTGGCCCTGCAGTCCCTCACGGTCCCTACAAGAGGGCTCTTTGATGGAGATCTTTTTAGGAGGTGCCGTACTTGTGCATGTGGGTGTGTGGGCCAAGTGAGTTGGTGCAGGTGGAGTTAAAATTACCTCTTGGTACCCAGATAAGTTTAATAATGGGTCCTTAAGGTAAATTAAAAGGGTAGTTGGGTTTGGAGACTCTCCTTCAGACTAAATAAAGGGAGGGACTGGTGTGTTCCCACCGCTCTCAAACCGTGAGAAAAAGTGTGTGGTGTACTAAAACCGAGTGATGATCGACATGTTTCGCGCAACCTGTTGGTCCCTAATGGATCTCTGTGCGCTTCATCAGGACCGTCTGCATAAAGAGATAACTAGTGGGAGTCAGGGAAAGACACCCTATACTCCCACTTTACCTATCGTCAGGTAGGATAAGGCGTCTCTGCGTCCGAGACACGTGTTATCCGTGTTCTCAAAAACCAGAACCTATTGGAGACAAAAGGAGAAAAGAAGAGAAAAAAATGGATCTTACTGAGCTAGATGGGATTTATTCAAACAGCTCTGTTAACATAAGAAGTGTGGAAAGAGGGTTCCATTGACTGAGGGGAATAGGGTGGGAAGTAATTTAATTATAGTAAATTCATTAATAATTTTTAGGAATTATTAATTAATTTTAATTAAATTTTGCGTTTTAGTTCTGTAGCGGGTTGTGGGTTTATAGGGGAATAGGTGGGAAGTAATTTAATTATAGTAAATTCATTAATAATTTTTAGGAATTATTAATTAATTTTAATTAAATTTTGCATTTTAGTTCTGTAGCGGGTTGTGGGTTTATAGGGGAATAGGGTGGGGAGTATTTTAATTGTAATTAAGGGGCCCATTACGATAACCGGCGTTAAAAAATCCGCCCTCTACGATAGCATGAGAAAACCGCTCGCCTGCACCATGGGAATACCGACCGAGCAATTATGAAGTCGCAAAGCAACCTCCGCCTGCGGCGGTAAAAAAAAACAAAATTCCGCCCGTCCATGTCCGAGTAGAAGATTAACCGTCCGCCACGGACGCAATCCCGCCCGAAAACCCAAATCCGCCTGCTCTGACGACCGAGACTACGACCGTGAAATTATGATCTCCCCGACATGAGCGTAGAAAATCCACATATTCCCCGCCCGCCTCGGTTAACAACAGCGATGAATAACTGACACGGCGGAAGGCCTGGCGGCCACGTCCGTGCACGGAAATCATTTGCGGAACAAAGAAATACACACAACATGGCCAACAAGTCCACACAGCAAACTACGCCAAAATACCCAAACACAGAACACATCCCAATGACACATGCCCCCTGCCAAAACTAAAAAACTACAAATCCCAGGACAACAGACACAACACACCTGAAAACGACAGACCATCATGACACACCCACATAGGACAGTACAAAAGCAGCCTCCTCACAGACCACGATCCCTTGCACTGCGACAAAGCGAAGACGCCATCAGACAACCCAGAGAGACACAAAGGAAAGCAGCACACCACACGCACGCACACATCACCACCACTACCACCACCACCATCACCACTGAAACAACGGTACCACGAACACCCTGCACATCACAGACCACACACCCACCACACCAGCACCACAAATACCAAACCACACACCATGGCAACACAAAGGATGCCAAAGTACTCTGCCACTGAGTTGACGGTCATGGTCGATGAGATCATCAAGGTGCACCCACAAATCTATGGGAACTAGGTCCAACAGACACCAGTAGCCACCAGAAACAGAATATGGAGCAGGATCGTAGACCAGGTGAATGCAGTTGGGAACGTGCCACGCAACCGGGGTGAAATCACAAAGAGGTGGCACGACCTGAAAAGCGTGGTCAGGAAGAAGGAGGCCAAGAACCGTGAGCTGGCTGGCACGACTGGCGGCGGAAATCCCGTGCTATTCAAGACCTTCAAGGCGTGGGAGGAGAAGGTGCGAGGCATTCTGCATCCGGAGAGTCTCACCGGAATACCAGGGGGAGTGGAGGCTGGTAAGTACAAACAAATGTATACCAGCACACCGCTATGTACTGTCATGCACTACCAGAATGCCATAGCACCGAGGGCCAAACACCCCCATGTCCAGTACACAATACACAAGACATCTCTCACACATGCAACAGACACTCCCACACACTCAGCCCAAAGATACCAACAAATAAAACCATGGGGGCATGTGTACAGTCAGCCAGCACCACAACTCCCACCAGGTCCCCTTGTACCCCAGATGCGCCGGAATGAGCACTCCCCACACCCACACTCATGTGTCAGCCATAGCTGCACTAACCAACAAGTAACAGGTAAGTAGCCTTACCACAAACTCCGAGTATCGGAGGGGGGACTGCAGAGCACAACCACCACCAGGCCCCTAGTCCTACAGCGCAGCAAGATGGAGCACTCCCCACACCCATGTGTCAGCCATTGCAGTGCACACCTTCACCCGACAGGTAGATATGTATCCCTACATGGAGGGGTGTCTGTGGGTGGTAAGCCTTCACCACAACTCACAACACGGCCCCCACTCCCACAGACCAGCAAGATGGAGCACCACTCCCTCTCATAACCATGTGACAGCCATTGCATTGCTCCCTACAAACCAACAAGTAGGTAGACTACTGTACAGGGCGGGGTGTCTGTAGGCATGAGGACTGTACTACGACTAACATTTGGGACATGTCACGTAGCAGAGGAACAGGTAGCACTGCTCCCTGTCATAATCATGTGACTAATGTGCACACGGACATGAATTACAGAGTCATAGCCCACATGAGCCATCACAAATACACTAACACGTAAGGAGTCACGTCTGCATGCACAAGTCTCACTGGAGTACTGACCCACATGCCGTGCACTGTGCCAGTCATCACACACATCAGCAACACTATTGAAGTCTTGTCCATGTAGTCGTGTCTGCTTGTTCCGTTGACATCGTACAACATCACCCATGTAAGTCTATCTTGTCTCAATGTAACTGAGTGGAACCACAGTAATGTCACATACACCACTGGACCCATGAACCACACAGCTACACAATGCACATTCAATACCTCATCCATCACATCTTTTCAGCCCCAGTGTCATGAAAGGTATATCATCTAATCAGTTGTCCCATATACAGTAGTTCAGCAAAGATTCCTGCCGATGACCAATAATGTGTCTGTAGTGTCTGAAGCGCACGTCACACTGTGATTTACAACATACCTAATATAGTCAACACCCCAAGAGCACTGCATTGCTGCACATGGCTGAGGGTAGCATGCACACCAAGGAATTGTCCCATCTGCAATACGTTGTGTGGCACACAACCATTACTCACTCACTACAATGCTTGCAGTGTAATGTCCCTAAATGATAACAGTGAGCAGATATGCTTGGTATGTCAGACATACACACACCTTTGTCTCTGCAGTGTCGTGTGGCCAAAACACATGTCCCCTCCTGCACCCATATGTCACAGTATGTACCCCAAAACCATATTTCACCTCAAAAGCCTTGAGGGGGCTGTACCCCTTTTGCCATCTGCGTTTCTAAGCGTTCCATTTGAACCCCAAAACCATATTTCACCTCAAAAGCGTTGAGGGGGCTGTACCCCATTTCCACCAAAGCCACAAAATGTAGGGGTACTGCAACACACACCGATTGGCTATCCAAATCCGTCCCATGCCATGTGCACCCATCACACCATTCCATTGCCTTGATCACGCACACACATTGTAGAGCCATACACACGCATCTGGGAAATCAGTGCACAACTGTGCACCAACTGTGAATGTCAGACATCTAACACAAACCTTGCAAGGTGCAACACAACCTTTCGTCTCCGCCCCACAGGTGACGAACAGCATGATGCTGGAGAGGGAGACAGCAGTCATCACAGCCAGTCCACAAGCCCTCCACCCGGACTCACGGATGTGGAAGACCTGGACACCTCTTCGGACGAGGACTCCCGACCAGGCACATCTGGTGTGGCAGGGCTCAACCGCTCCCCAGGACCCCTCCTACCCACCAACCCATCTCCCAGGGCTGGTGACCAGTCCCAGGCCCCTGCTGCCACGGTCATTGCGGCCACCACCACCGCCGCAACCACCACCACCACCAGGGCCTCCCTGACCACTCACCCTGCGCAAGGGGCTGCACGCACGTCGACATCGACCCTGGGAGCCACAATGAGGCCCCGGGTGACCACTGTGGCGAGTGGGCAGGTCGGTGGCAGCAGTTCAGGTGGGAGGAGCAGGGTCAGGCCAACGCCATCACAGCCTGGGAGCCAAGCCCTGCCGCAATCGCTAGAGTACTTGGGGCCTATGAAGAGGCCCAGGGACAATGGGCCCGGTCATCTGCCGATACGCGGGAAGTCCTTGGTGTGTTGAGGTCCATGGACGCCCATATGGGCCAATTCGTGACCGGTATGGGCAAACTTGTCGACCTCATGGGCCAGCTAGTGGTGGCGGTGAGGGCACAATCAAGGCCAACCACACCACCTCCGCCACCACCTGCTGGGGCGCAGGTCCGTGCTACATCCAGTTCCCCTGCGTCCACAGCAAGTGGGCAATCCTCAGCCACCACCAGCAGCCCACAAACACAACCCCCCCCCTCTCAAACGTGGAAGGGGGCGCCCGAAGAGGAAACAGGTGTCCAGAGATGACTTTGCACGCTCCAAACGCCAGTGAGACAGCCAGCCATGGTGGCCATCTACTGCATTCACTTGGACTACTATCCTACCCCACACTGCCATGTGAATGGCATGTGTCTGTCGGACTGTGGACCCAGAACAACATGGGTACACCTTGGCCATCACGCGGACATGTCCGTCAACTCATTGTTCCAGCATGCACCACTTTTGTCATCACCTTGCCCACAATCACATGTCACTGTTCAAAATAAATACACCTGGATCACATTCTGTTGTATCTGCTCTGTGTTTAATCAAGGATGTGCAACCGTCACCATGATCAGTAATGCATCAGGAGTGTGGTATGTCGATAGGCCAGGAGAGGCTGTAGGGACCTAGGGGTGAAAAACAGAACAAGAGTCCATTGAATGTGTGTGCACACTCATCACACAGTACTTGTCATCAAGTTCAAGCAATGTACACACATCTCACAGAGCAACAGGGCACAATGCCACAGCCACTGTCAGTGGCATACTACCCTGGACATGGACCATTGCCACACAGCACTCAGTGAACAATAGGCCGCCGTGACAATGCACACATACACCTACACAACTACAGCAACATCAGCCGACGTACATGGTCACTCACCGTCAAGTGAAGTAGCGGGCGATGAGCTGCTGACGCTCATTCACTGCTTCCTCCTCTCCACTGTCCTCGTCACTGGACACGGCCTGGTCTGCAGGCGGGGGCCCTGGCTGATCACCGTCATCCACTATCAGGGGGATCTGCCTGCGAATAGCGAGATTGTGCAGCATGCAGCATGCCACAACTATCTGGCACACCTTCTGTGGGGAGTATGCCAGTGCACCCCCGGTGCGCTCCAGGCATCTGAATCTGGACTTCAGGAGTCCAAAAGTCCGCTCCACCACCACACGTCTGGTCCTCCCATGTGCCTCATTGTATCTGACATCAGCTGGTGTCCTGGGATTATGTAGTGGGCTCAGCAGCCAAGGCCCGTTAGGATATGCCGAGTCACCTGGGTGTGAGAAACACAGAGAATCGTAGCAATTCCAACAGGATACATGACAGCATGTCACACCCAGCACGCTACACGGATATGCATACTCACCAACAATCCATCCACGGTCCGGTTGAAGATTGGACATCATTCGTGGGAGGATGCTGTGGCGCATGATGTGCGAGTCATGGGTGGAATCGGGAAACTTCGCACACACGTGTGTGATGATCATGTCCGCCAGGCACACCACTTGCACATTCAGGGAGTGGAAATGTTTCCGGTTCCTATAGATGTGCTCCATGGCCTGTGGTGCAACAAGGCCAACATGGGTGCAATCAATTGCACCAACAACGTGGGGGATGCGTCCAAGGGCATAGAAAGCACCCTTCACTGCCGCCAAATCACGAGCCCTGGGGAATCGGATGTACCGGTTCCTGTACAGCATCATAGCTGACAGGACATCCCGTAGCACCATGCTGAACATGGGTTGGGACATTCCACCTCCACTGCCTACCGTGTGTTGGAAAGATCCGGTAGCGAAAAAATGCAGTGCAGCCATCACCTTAGCCGTGGGGGTGAATGCTGTTGGATACACCCTGCGAGGACGAAGGTGGGGTTCCAACATGGCACATAGGTGATGCAGGGTGGGTCGGTCCAGCCGGAATTTACGAATGACCTCCACATCCTCCATGTCTGACAGCAATTGGTAGGGGCGATGCATGTTTGGTCTCCTCCTAGGACAGATGGAAGTGGACACATGTCAATGCAACACACCACATGGCACTTTCACATACACATAACTAAAATTACTGACAAAGCAATAGAATCACAGAACAGCTGACAAGTAGGGACAGCACAGCCACAATACTCTTACACAGGTCCCCTTACCAATAGAGATGGCTACTGACACAAACCATTGCTATGAGCATGCACATGGGGATTTAGGCCCTAATAGCTTGAAAGGCATCATGATGGTTTCAGACTGCATAGGTGGGAGGCGACAACACCACGGCAATATACCTAGCTGCTGTGCCAGACACAGCTTCCAAGGCTGGGTGAGTATGGCACACACCAACAACACAATGTACACAGGCTGAGCGGCCAAAACAAGTGGGTCCTGTTGCACAATGGGATATGAGACAGTCAATGATGTCCCTAGTTCACCCAATGTACAGCACTGTACGTATCACACCTCCAACACACATTGACAGGTGTACACATTGACAACTCCATGACAACACAGCTGTGTGAATGCAAACACACATCACAAGTGACACGTAACGTTGCACGTGCCAAGTGGGAGATGTACATTAAGAAATATGGCATGTGTGTGCATATGCACATCCCATGCTCCCATGCTAATGTGTACATGATGATGTGCCAACAGACATGTGGAGGCTAAGCACTGGCCGTCAATGCCTATGCACACAGCATGAAGTGGCCCTGTCCAGTGTGGACATGCTCCCACACACAAATCATGGCCACACCTGCAAATGCATGGCGCACATTCAACTGTGTATTCCACATGGCACCAGCGGACTGTACCCGCCATGGACCAGGCCCTTGAGGCCAACTCCAATGGCCCTCGCGACTGCATCCTGCGTGTTCGACGATAGAGGTAAGCGTACCGGGACAGCTCGGTGCAGGCCATTGTGTGCATTTGAAGTAGGCAGACATGGTACACCAATTGCAGCAGCTTGGACCCACTGGAACAACCCCAGGGGGCTATATGAGTGTGGGAGGGAGACCGGCATTACCACAGCTTCCAGGGACTGCTGCCTGGCATCCCTCAACAACACCTGCCGCTGCTGCCACATGTCCACCTACATGTCGACGACTCTGAAGATATGTCCAGGTCCACTCACCAGCGAGGAGCTGGAGATCATGGATTCCGAGCTCCACGCACACTGCCCAAGGCTATTCATAGCAAAAGTTGTGTGTGTAAGACAACTACAGTGTGTGTGGGAGTGCATGTGGGGGACACACATGTCGTTGATCCGCAGCACTATGATTCTGAGCCTGTGGGGCTCCAACATGCACTGCTTACCATGCCAACTACAGGTGTAAGGGGTATGTAGGCTCTCTGGCGCTTTCCCATGCATGTCCCTCACGAGTGGTGGTACATGGCATTTCCATGTCACACATCCAGTCACGCAGCCACTTGGCAATGCAGGACTCAGGGCAGTCATTGCTTGTGTGAATGGCTGGCTGGGTCCCTGCTGGCCTTCTCAGTCGCAGCAGACCTGGGCTGCACATTGACCGCACAATCCTATAAGGAGACAACACTGACTGTACAGTGGGTTACATGTGTCTTTTGTTCAGGTCTCTCCTGAAATGCACAAACTCAGCCCTGTCGATTGGACACACCATGCCTTGTGATAGGGATGTGTGTGAGAGATAGTGGCACTGAATGTGACCTCCATTGCGGGGTGAGCCATTCACAGGGCGAGTACGTTGAGGGCTGCGCAGTGTTGGACACAGTGAGTCCACACACAAAGATGTGTTGCCTTGTGATCTATGTGTTGGTCCACCTGACAATGGACAGTAGATGTGGGCAGACTACACATTGCTCAATGTGCTGGCAACCTGCATGTGAATGGGATGGGCAGGTACTGTGTACACACTCCCAGCAGCATGCATTCACATGTGGTGTACACATGCTGTTAGGCCATGTCCGATTACTTCCTGGCTCTGTTGCACGTCTCCGAGTATTTGGGATGGGTCAGCAGCATGCCACTGTGATTGGTGGATGTGGGTGATGTTGAGAAGTGTATGAGTGACATTCAAAGGCTCTTGTGTACCATCCCTGCAGTTTGAAGTCCTCCAGCCCAAGGGCTTGTGATGAGCCATTGCATGCAAGTTGATGCCTCTGTGTATGTGTGACCGACAGTGCAGCCAATTCCACAAAGGGTGTGACGTCATCTGCCGGATGAGCTACTACGTGGCGATAATGAATCTGGGGATGCCCCCTCGTATTGTCAGGTCAGCACGGCGCTGCATTTCACCAGTAATGGTCTGCATCTTGACAGTCACACAGCCTGTGCCGGATGCATGTTTGTAGGGGCATCAGCAGCAAGCAAGTGTACAGTATTGTGGGATGGTGTCTGTTGCAGTGAGAGGCAGCATGTGTCCACAGCCTACCCATAATCTGGGTAATGTGATGTTTGTTGTGTGATGCAATGGGTTGTAAGTGTACTCTGTGCTGTGTGCATCTGACCTGCATATGCGATTCCTGAGGGTCAAGATGTAATTTGAGCACTCTGCATTCTCAATGCACTGAGAGTCGTAGCCCTCAGGAACAACCTGTAGTGGGCTGGATTGGCAATTCACATGTATGTTTGAGGCACTGTGCCTACTCTGATTTCGTTCGGTCATATGTGTGCGATGCCTCACCTCATATCTCTGGTACTTACACATCCGGCACACTGTGCAACAGCAGTTGTGCTCGTGTGAACGACAGGTGGATGGCATGGGCTCATGGCCATTGTGGCCTGTCATGTTGCAGTCTGTGTGAGTGGTTTCCCATTCTGCTCCATGCCATCCTTGCCACCATCAGGACAGTGGGTGTGCACACCGCGATTTGGGGCTATGGTCGCAGGGTGACACAGGCCGGGTGTAGTGCTATGTGCACAACACATGTGACACTTATTAGCGGCTTCATTTACTGTACGCCAGCCATTACGTGTTGATTGTGGTGGCTGTATGCAATTGCACAGGTATCGTGCAACATGTGGATTTGTGGATGTTCTGTGCTGCTTCCCTTGCACATGTCTGTTTAATTTATGCCAGATGAGTGAGACCACCTCGCTCTCTCTCATGTGGCATCTCCCGTGGGTGCTGAGGGACAGGGGACGGTCAACAGTGGTGTGGCATCGGATGTAGCAGCTGCACAGGTGCTGAGTGTGACAGATGTGACCAGCGCCTCGGAGGGGCCAGACGTGTGCTGGATGAATCACAGGCCGAGACGGCAATTTCTGAGTCATGTGAGGACAGAGGTGATGCATCCATGTTTGCTAACACAGGGGACGTGGACTCTGGCTCCTCTTCAGCCACGCGGAGGCCAATGCCCGCCCTCCCATCTACTTCCACTGGGGCAACACGTGTCGGCACAGGGATGAAGGGTAGAGTTTCCTTCACACCAGGCACAGCTGGCCCTGCACATGTGACCCCTGCTGCCCTCATTGCTGGGTCTGTTGAGCTTATGCGCCATCTCTGCGTGGGGCAGACAGCTCTCCTCAATGACGTCATTGCCCATGACATCACTTTGCCGCAGGTGACATAGTTCATGGAGGGTCCACATGTACGCGTGGGTGGGCTACGCCAGACTGTCCAATGGTTGTCCCCCCCAGTCAAGGTGGGCCTTCAACTGGGCCAATCTCAGGCTGACATTCCTGACCCTTTCTCCACCCCCCTGGGCAGTGGCACATCTGACAAAAGCAGGGCATGAGTCCTAAAATAAGAAGTGGGGGGACGCTGACGTCACGACAGGAAGTGACATCACGGAAGGTGGCTTGCACCGTCAGACTCATTGCCTCCCCTCGCTCACCCCTTATATGCGATTGCATCGTAGAAGCCAGCGCATGCACTAGCAGCTCCGATGTCGCCCCAGAGAGGCCAAAGAGTGAATGTGTGGGTCCATTTGCCCCAGTTATCTGTCTCGCGGTAATATAAGTGGGGGGACGCCGTCCACCCGCGTGGTACCCTGACTCGAAACCTGGACAACAGTGACAATGCATGACAACCTCCGGAGTCCGGATACACCACATGCAACACACAGAGGCTGTGGCTGCCCTAGCGGGCCAGGCCGCAAACACAATCCCAGACGAAAGGTAGACCCACCCCTGCGCGCATAGTCATTACAACCGCTGCCATTGACAAGGGACCCATGTGGTGAGACATGGGCCTCATGGTGACGGGCCTCCGAGCCATCCCCCGCCAACGAGTGTCATGCAACTCACACATATCGCAAAGCCAATAGGACACTTTGCCTGCACACCAGGTCTCGAGTCAGGGTACCACGCGGGTGGACGGCGTCCCACCACTGACTTTACCGCGAGCCCGATGACTGGAGCAGATGGACCCACACATTCACTCTTTGGCCTCTCTGGGGCGAGCTCGGAGCTGCTTGTGCACGCGCTGGCTTCTCTGTTGCAATCGCATGTAAGGGGTGGGCGAAGGGAGACAATAAGTCTGATGGTGCAAGCCACCTTTCGTGACGTCACTTCCTGACGTGACGTCTGCGTCCCCCCACTACATATTTAGGACTTGTGCCCTGCTGCTCACTGAGAATGTGTTGCCTGCGAGATGTGACCAGGAGAAGGGCGCCATGACCTCCCACCCACCAAGCTCCACTGCCATCCCGTGCCCTGGGTAGCCTGTGCAGGCGGACAATGTAGGGGGTACACCTGGTGGACAGGGGATGTGAGTGCATTGGCAAGGGCCTGGCAGACGCACAGCAGTATCCAGCATGTCCCCAGAGGGAGGGCTAACGTCTACACCTGATGCAGCATTGATCATGTGCCCGCCTGTTGTGCCCACACAAGTTCACATTCATCCCCAGACAGGTGGGCTTTCCAAATACACAACACAGTGGAAATATAGCCCTCCGGAATCCTCCCCACACAGTCTGTTTCAACAATGCATGTGTGCACCTACCCGTGCCACCCACCCACCTGGCCCAAGCGGAACTCCCGCTTCACATGACACATGTGTGACTTCCACAGTTGTGCTTCTCTCTCAGGGGCGGACCTCCAACTGTCCCGTAGCACACAGACAGCACCGAGTCGAACTGCCATCCTGTTTGAATGGTAGGCACACTCACACATCTACCTGTGACACAGTGGTGGCTGTGATGGCTATTGTGACTGCCATGGCAGTGTTGGTGGCCATGTCAGCTTTTCGTGTCACTACTCTGCACATCGGACCGGCCACTGTCCCTGGTGTTGAACAATTTTGCCGCCTGTCTATGTAATCTGTGACTGGATGCTGTTGTTCCTGTAGTCGGTTGTGTCTGTGTAGTTGCTGATTGCAGTTGTTACTGTGTGTGCATAGTTAAGTGAGGCACATGCCTTGTATGGTACCTCAACAATTGCAATGTCTGGTCTCACATTCCAATGTGTTTTACACGTGGCTGGGACTTCACTTCTTTCAGACTCTGCTTCTTGTGTGTGTGATGAAGAAGTATTTTAGTGACACGGATTGTCTGCATGTATTTGCTGGTATTTCATGGAAAATGTATACGTGTCATGTTTGCGTGCAAGCAAAGCACGGGGTGTGAGTCTGGCCACAGGATGACAGGTAGCATGTGCATAGTGTGCGGGTATGTGTGAGCTTACTTTCTGGGTGGCCAGCAGTGTAGGTGTATGTTAATCTTGTGATGAACATTGAGCCTGGGCACATGGCTTACTTTCAAAGTGTGCATTTGGGAGGTGTAGGTGTGTGTGGTGTGAAGTGTGTGACTTTGGGGTAGTGTTGGTGTGTGTGTGTGTGCACTCTGGCAATGTCGATTACACACATGTGTTACCCAGGGGCATGGTGGGTGTTTGTATCCGTGTTCAGGTCTGTGAATGTGAGCGCATGTGTGTATTGTATGTTGCACAGTGTGCAGTGTGTGGGTGTGTCCTTCCAGTTCAGGATGGCTCCTACTTAATATGTTTTGGCCATTGTGGGTCTGCAGGGTGTGTGACTTTCAAGATTGTGCCTGGTTTAATTAAGCATGTATGTGAGTTACAGCAGTTCGTACTCACTTTGCGGACCTGCCCACCCACACTGATATCCTGTGTGTGTTTTGTCATGCATTGCTGTAGCATGCTTCTTGCGTGGGTCCTACTTTTGCTTGATGAGTGTGATGTCCAACTGTGAAGGTAATTATACACATATGTAGGACTATGCTTTGAAGTGACCAGCCCGTCAGTGTTAATGTGATGATCTGTTGGGCCACGTCAGAGTCTGACAATCAAAGGCCCACGACCTGTAGTATTTCACTAGGTCCACTGTGGCGGCAACTCATATGCATTGACATCCAATGTCACTGGACTACATGGTCATCTCACGACTCTCGTGTACTTCACACACTCTCATCCTCTCTCATTCGTACTTGTCTTCTAAAAATAATTCTACTGAGTCACATATTTGCTTCGAGGCATGTATTTGGACTTACTTCCTCTGTGATGCAGTATAGTGGACACTACTGGCAGTAAAATGCATGTGGAGGATATACTTAGCATGATTACACATACGAAAAGGGGTACAGGTAGATGTAATTAGTTGTTGACTGTGGAATGGAGGCTTCAGGGTTACAACTGCCTTGCCCTTGCTATGCTAAAGTACATTTGCTAATTACTGATGGTCTCTGGGCTTTGACACAGACAGTATTCATTTAGCCTACCAGACAGCTTGACATCATAGGGACAGTTCATCTCAGTTCCATGGTACCGGTTTAGTACAATAGTGACTCAGACACACCTGCGTCAGAGGTGACATCAGGGCATGTGCCTACCTGCATGCAGCAGCGTCTCACCAGTTGTTGCAATGTGGTGGCTACTGAACATGACACTGTAACTAGGGCCATGTTGTAGGGGGTTGCATTTGTTGTCCATGCAAAAGTCCTGGCACGGAAGTACAGACAAAGGTGAGGTGACAGTTCTCACGTACTACAGCAGACAGATAAGTGTGCACTGACAGGTGCATGTGTCCAGGTGCGCAGAATACATATTATGGCATAGTTGTTCGTGCTGTATTGGCCATGTGGTTACTGTACACAAGTCCCATACCTCTGCCTCCCCCTGTTCATGCAGAGACACGGGATATGGTGAGGAACAGGGTGCATGTCCCGAAAATGTCAGATGTCATGGCAGTGGAGTTGATGGTAAGGTGTTAGTTGCAGATTATATGGTATAGTTCTTGTACAGCTAACTGCCCACTCCGTGCGAAAGCCAAGCATGGGTACGGTGTTGAACATCAATGTTCAATTGGGGATATTGAGTCGGCGAACCCATGAATTGACAAGTTGACGTGTATGCGATACCTTCCAGCAGGGCATCCATCCCATTGATGGTAAACATGGATGCCATCCAATGAAGCGGATGGTGGGTAGCAACGTGTTCGTCGTAAGTTGTCCCTTGTAGAATCCTGATGGGACATGTTGGATGACATTCGATGAAACTGTGATCCAGAAGACGTTGTGTGGAGGCACACTGGTCCCATTGCAGTGTGTCCCCGATTGCAGCCACAAACGCCATGCCCCCATACACTGAACAGATCCTGTCGTGGTCGTCCAGGGGTGCAAACAACTGTACCAAGTCCGACTTTGGACATGCCGGGTTGGAGAGACATAAATCCACAGGCCAGTGGAACGGACACCTCCGACAGTAGAAAATGGGGATGACGCAGCTGAACATTGCAATGCGGTAAGTTACTCGGTAACTTACATTCAGCATTGCCAGATTTGAACAGCCCACTATGTGTAGCAAGCTGTCACTGTACAGCTTGATCTGTCCGGCGTAGTTGAGGGTCACTGGTGCAACAGCCATATTGCTACAGGGTGATGTGATGGCGTGCTCCGGCTGCCTGGGCAGTCAGCAGAGTGCAGCCTCCGACGATGCTGGGAATTCTGGAATGGATGTACGGCGGCAGGACTTGGGGTATAGCTTGGGCGGAGATCACAGTCCCTCATCCCACATGCTTCTATGAATAGTCAAGGCCAGTGGTGTCTGACTCTTTCCAGATTACTTGCATTTGGTCCACATGGAGGAGTGGTATTATTGTATTTTGTGGTGTTATCTTTCTTTCATGTTGTGCGCTATCTGCCAGGGGACGTTTTACTCTGCATGGCTATGTTTTGCTTCTTGTTGGTACAATGGCTCCATTCTCCTGCATAATTTGTTGCAATGTTATTTCGGAGTAGGAATGGAAGGCCATTCAGTGCTATCTGCTCTCCCGTGTGTGGGCGGGACACTCCGTTGCCGCTGTACATTGCGGCTTCTGTGTGGGTGTAGTGATTGGGCACACCTGTTCTTAGGTAGCAGGGTTTTTCTATTTTGTACATTGCATGGGTTGTTATTGCGAGCAGGATGGTATAGGAATTTCTTGTTGAGACTGGCGTGCCTTTTCCGGACATTGTCGATATTCTGCGCTGTTATGTAGCAGCCGCCGTGTGCTTCTCCATGTTTTACACACAAGGGTGTGTCCTATTTTGCCATCACATTACTCCCTGTTCGGGACACTTGTGTGACGTCAAGTTGACGACTGTGAGTTGTCGGTTGGGGACATGACTGATGCAGGAAGGCCACGTGACATGTGCCTTCAGGGTGGTGCTGGTGTGTGGGGTGTGTAGTTGTGACCCTGTGGTGTTTGTGTGCAGCCCATGCATGGCGCTGTCGTTGGTCCCTGTGTTGTGCGCATGTGTACCTGCGTCATCGCCGCTACGCTGCGGTGCCGTGACGGGGACGTCACTTCCTGGGCCCGGGTAGTGGGTGCCCAGGATGTTGCGAGTTGTTTATTTTTGACAGGTGGGACATGTGTGGGTACAGTGGTGGATGTGTCCTGTCCACACAGGGGTGTCTGGGGGGGCCATGTACAGTTTTCCCGCCCTTGCACTGTGTGCAGTGTTTGCGTACCCTTGTTGTGTGTCTGCCTACCTGCGTCGTCGTGGAGCGTTCACTCCTAGGTGGTGCATCAGGTAGAGCATGGGGATGGCCTGGAGTGCAGGATTCATCTCTGGGTGGGACGCCTTTTTAGTCTCCGTACTGAACAGTCGGGTTTCCGCCTTGGTATCTCGTGCGGTGTCTCTTTGCCGGTGGGGCTGTTTGGTTGTGGCATCGTAATTTGTACGCCGGGCGGTACGTCATTTCGTCGGACGGTGTGTCTCCATTGGCTCCCGCCGCTACGTAGACGGGCGCACTTTGATGGCGGGCGGCGCCGCAGGCTTGCGGGCGGTGCTTGCCTGACTTTTCACATCCTAATTTGGCGGGCGTGTGGGCCGTTGCTGGCGGACGGTAACTAGCGGTTTTTGCCTCCGTCAGCACGGCAGTTGTGCTTCCGCCCGACATCGTAATGGACCCCTAAGTAATTATTTATTTTTATTTATTGGTATTGTAAATTAATTTAATGTTAATTAATTATTAATTGGTAATTAATTTTTATTAATTGGTAATTAATTTTTATTAATTGATTAATTGATAATTATATTAAGTGTATTAATTTATTATTGGAGCGGGTTGTGAGTTTATAGGGAAATAGGGTGGGAAGTAATTTCATTCTAATTAAGTACTTATTAATTTTATTTTTGGGTATTGATAATTAAATTATTGTTAATTAATTATTATTTGGTAATTAATTTTAAATAAATATTATGTTATGGTATTGTAAATTAATTTATTGCTTAATAATTATTAATTGGTCATTAATTTTTATTAATTATTATTTATTGGTATTTATAATTAATTTGTTAATTAATTATTAATTGGTAATAATTTTTTATTAATTATTTATTGGTATTGGTAATTAATTTATTGTTATTTAATAATTAAATCATTATTTATTTATAAAAATTAATTTAATTATAAGTATGTTAATTTTAACCCCTACGCTATCCAACACTTTCCCTACTGTTGCACTCACTGGAGTGGGAATAGTAATTTTTACCCCTGCGCTATCCCACACTTTCCCTACTGTTGCACTCTTTGGAGTGGGAATAGTAATTTTTACCCCTACGCTATCCCACACTTTCCCTACTGTTGCACTCACTGGAGTGGGAATAGTAAATTTTACCCCTGCTTTATCCCACACTTTCCCTACTGTTGCACTCACTGGAGGGGGAATATTAATTTTTACCCCTACGCTATCCAACACTTTCTCTACTGTTGCACTCTCTGGAGTGGGAATAGTAATACCCCTACGCTATCCAACCCTTTCCCTACTGTTGCACTCTCTGTAGTGGGAATAGTAAATTTTACCCCTACGCTATCCAACACTTTCCCTACTGTTGCACTCTTTGGAGTGGGAATAGTAATTTTTACCCCTACGCTATCCAACACTTTCCCTACTGTTGCACTCACTGGAGTGGGAATAGTAATTTTTACACCTACGCTATCCAACAGTTACCCTACTGTTGCACTGTTTGGAGTTGGAATAGTAATTTTATTTCCTCCACTATTTAATATTTTTTGTATTATTTTAGCTAATGTAGTATATAATTAATTTTAAAAATAATTTTAATTTTTTAAATTTGTTACATATATTTATTTAATTTATATTTATGTTATCGTTTTATGTGTATAGATGTATTTATAATTTATAAGATTTTCTTAATTATAACTTATTAAAATAATTATTAAAACATATTAATAAGTGTATATATTATATATTATATGTATATATTAAATGTATTTATAAATTATATATATTTAATGAATCATTTTTAAACATTTTAAAATATTTTAACTATGTTTATTTTAATTATATGTATTATTTACTTTATTTTACATATCTTTTTATAACTAAAAAAAAAAACGATAATTTTAACGATATTTTTGACAACGATATTTTTTTTTCGATATTTTTGTACTTACCATAATGTAGATAGGATGTCGATATTCTTGACTTCGATATTCTTGCTGCGATATTTTTGTAGGTCGATATTCTGACCTTCGATATTCTGTCAATGATTCGTTTCGCGCAACCTGTTGGTCCCTAATGGATCCCTGTGCGCTTCATCAGGACCGTGTGCATAAAGAGATAACTAGTGGGAGTCAGTGAAAGACACCCTATACTCCCACCCTATACTCTCACTTTACCCATCGCCATACTCATGAAAATACAAACAAATAATGACGTTATATAAAACACAAATAAAATGTAGTAGGCATGATGGAAGAAATTAAGAATACTCATATGAAAATGGAGCACCAAGGTGACAGGAAAATACATAATAGCCACAGAGAAAGTCAACTCTACTCCAACAAGGAAAACATAAGAGAGTTAGCATCGCGGGTGAAGAAAATATTTTGAGGGACAATAACATTCTCCTGGTAGGCCTGCCTGAAACTGAAGAAGCTCACATATCACAATGGTGCCTCTTACAGAGTAGTTGGGCCAGGTCAGAATCAATCACATGCTTGACCAAAGCCTCGAGCAGGCTGACAGAACTGACCACAAGTCAGATCATTGATCCTGAAATAATGGTAAAGAGAGGAAAGAGTGAGTCACATTTGGTGCTGGTGACCCTGAAATTTTGCTATAACAAAGTGGTAACAGTTCCTAAAGAGAAAAAGGACAAGAACTCCACAACCAAGCTATGGTTCTGAGTGACTTGTGAATGTCTCCAAATAACGGTTGAGTGTGCTTGAAGTGGGGATAGACCTCCTGATATCTTTTGTGCCCTCACACACTCTTGCGAGTGTAAAGCATCATCATTGGGCAGTGCTCCTCGTGGGGGTGGCCCTGCAGTCCCTCACAGGCCCTACAAGAGGGCTCTTTGATGGAGATCTTTTTAGGAGGTGTCGTACTTGTGCATGTGGGTGTGTGGGCCAAGTGAGTTGGTGCAGGTGGAGTTAAAATTATCTCTCGGTACCCAGATAAGTTTAATAATGGGTCCTTAAGGTAAATTAAAAGGGTAGTTGGGTTTGGGAGACTCTCCTTCAGACTAAATAAAGGGAGGGACCAGTGTGTTCCCACCGCTCTCAAACCGTGAGAAAAAGTGTGTGGTGTACTAAAACTGAGTGATGGTCGACATGTTTCGCGCAACCTGTTGGTCCCTAATGGATCCCTGTGCGCTTCATCAGGACCGTGTGCCTAAAGAGATAACTAGTGGGAGTCAGAGAAAGACACCCTATACTCCCACTTTACCTATCGTCAGGTAGGATAAGACGTCTCTGCGTCCGAGACACGTGTTTTCCGTGTTCTCAAAAACCAGAACCTATTGGAGACAAAAGGAGAAAAGAAGAGAAAAAAATGGATCTTACTGAGCTAGATGGGATTTATTCAAACAGCTCTGTTAACATAAGAAGTGTGGAAAGAGGGTTCCATTGACTGATAGGGTCCACTAATTGCGTGGCCCTGTCGTTCATAGTCTTGTGCGCGCAATTTGCGTTTTAAAATAACTCATGTGATTGTTGGTTAAGCTCTGTTACAACCAACTAGAGGCAGAAGGGTCTCTGGTTGATAGGCCCACAGAGAGCATATGGGGTAAGGCATGGACACAAGGTGTTTGGCAGGCGTTAAGCAGACGTATAAATAATGGGTATAAGTCCATCACCCTGTCGTTGTTAGTGGGTGATGGAGCGATTACTTCATTTTAAGTGGTGCTGGTCTTGTCACATAGATTTAGTTGCGATTAGTCATGAGGGAGCCAATGTAAGGAGACATGGGTGAAGATGTAAACTTAATCGCAATGGACGGGTGCGCTTATCTAAGGTAAGTTAAATGCCCGGAGCACCGGTGTGCCTTCATAGTCAAATCCATTAGAGGGGCGCAGCAGCGTGGTTTTTTTTTGCCTTAGATAACAGTGGATGCACTGCTCCTCAGGTTAATTATATAGCCAGATCACTTGGTAAAGGTGTGTCGTCAGTTATTCATCACCAAGTACATTAGAGGGGTGCAGCAGCGAGGGCGTATTCCATAATAACAGTGAATGCGCTTCAGGCTACTTGTGTGTCCAGATCACACGGTGCCGGTGTAAAGTCAGATACAAATAGACAGGGGAAGAATTCTTAGCAGTTAGGGTAGCGGGTCATGTGCGCATCTGCCGCGTTCATCCTCTTTAAAAATATTGCAGTGTTTAATTAAAACATAGTAGTGATATAGACGCAGACTCATCTTAAAACTAGAATACATCATACACCAGATAATGTTCGTGACCATACCCTCCCCACGTTGTAGAAGGGCCGCGTCGGCGAGTAGTCAGGCTGCCGAGAGAAGCTGTATGTGGAAGAGAGCAAGGTATTTACGTGTCACCCGAAGTTAGGCATTTCCTAACGAGGTGCAGTTAAATTACCCAGTCTGCAGTGTTTGGCAGCGGTCGGGACTCACCGTATCTTCCTCGTTAGAGTGCCTGTATACCTGTCGCCTGATCAGGTTTCGCCGGTGGCTGGCACTCGTAAAGTTGAGTAGATATAGCCATTTACTTCCGTGTTCGCGGGAAGGAGAGGGTGGGCGTGTCATCACGTGGTATAGGCGCACGTAGTGACGTGGCGTCGTTATTGGTGGAGTGGAGTGCTATTCTGGCGGCCATATTGGAAGGTGTTGAAATACCATGAATGCTTATGCCTAAAGTCAGGGAAATCACAGGAAGTAGTTCTTTTGATTCTGAAAAGGCTATTACATAGCTGGTGTGTAAAAAGAAACTTCCCTCATGTGAAGACAGGTGGAGGAAGGGGATCTGAATTCGGAGTTTCCCTCTATATAAGCAGTTATGGTTTGAATATGGGTGAATTATCGTGGGTATGTCAGTGTTCCCTCTATAACGTTCTGCAATAGAAATATAATCTACCTGTGCTCATATTTTCTAGTTGGTGTGGATGATAAAGAATATTTTATGTTGTTGGCATACATGATGGTGTGCCTGGTAGGTTGTCAGCCCGGCCATTCTCATTTGTTGTGCATCAAGTCCCATATGTGCGGTTATGTGTGTATCCAGATGATGTTCACAATAAGGTGCCATGTCATTGCGGGTGCCTTACTGTCATGATTACAGTGGATCTGAGCTGAAGATACATCATGTAGTGCTGGTGAAATGGGGTGGTCAGGTTCCCGTTGTTCAAGAAACTAGTTCCACCCACGGGATGTCATTCAGTCCCATTTCGCTACTCTTGAGCCCGAACACCCATCGTTGTTCTTGTCTGAACAGTGCAGAAGTGCTCCACTGAGGGTTAGAGTCAATTATTGTCCATTTCAGGCTTTCAGGTGTGTCATTTTTCTCAAGACTGTGATTCTGTAGCTTCGTGGTCGTTTTTCGGCATCGGATTGTACTCTTCTACTCCCCGATGTGAATCTTCACCGGTCTCATGGTCATACCCACGTATTTCATTGAACAGGGGCATGTCAGCAAGTAAACGCAATTCTTTGTGTTGCAGTTAGTGTGGCGCTTTTGCTGCCACAGCCTCCTCATTCCTAGATCTATCTCTTTGGTTGGTGTTGTCTGGGGACAGGCAGAGCATGACCCGCATGGGTAGTGTCCTACTACCGGAGGCAAGGCCCACAGAGTAGATTGCGTCTGAGCAGGTTTCGTGGGACGTGTGTGTACTAAAATATCCTTTAGGTTCTGCGTCCGCTTGAAGGCAAATAGGGGTATTGGGCCTGGATTGAAAACTCCTGTTTCCAGAATTTTCCAATGTCTTTTAACAATCTTCTGGATAGTGTTAGAATTGGGTGTGAATGTGGTCACACATGTCATTGTTTCAGTTTTCTTCTTTTCTTTAGTTTCCAGGAGGGCTTCCCTATGATTGTTTTTAGCTCTTTTGTGTGCTTGTTTTATAATTCTCTTATGGTATTGTCTTGCTGTCAAATTGTCTGATAGAATTTGGGCCTGGGTTTCAAATTCATTGAGGGTGTTACAATTTCTCCGTAGGCGCAGGAACTGTCCCACCGGGAGGTTATCTCTCAATGCCTTGGGGTGGTGACTCCGGTACATGAGAAGACTGTTCCTATCAGTAGTCTTTTTGTAGTTGGTGGTAAGTAAACTACCGTCCTGTAACGAGATTCGTAGATCCAGGAATGGGATGCTATCGCTTGATAACGAGCCTGTGAATTTTAGAAAAGGATCCAGTGTGTTGACCCATCGAAAGAAATTCTGACATTCTTCTTCTGTCCCTTTCCAGAAGACTATGATGTCATCAATATAACGGCGCCATAGCAGAATGTTGATGTTGTATGGGTTGGTGGTCTTCAGAATGTATTCAGACTCAAAGTTCGCCATTTACAGGCAGGCCAGGCTCGGTGCGAACGTGCTTCCCATGCTCGTGCCCTGTATCTGGTGGTATAGTTTCTTTTCATAGGCGAAGAAGTTTTCGTTGAGGGCAATGGTAGCACAGTCACAGATGAAGTATATGGGCGTCTCATAGGGCCACGGATCCAGATCATGGAGAGCACGTTCCAGAACCCTGATGGTGGAGTCCTGGGGTATGTTTGTATATAGTGCCTCCACGTCCAAGGTGACCAGGAGGTTGATAGAGCTGGGGTCTTCAAAGTTCTGAATGAGATTCAGGACCTCAGTGGTGTCTCTCAGGTAGGTTGGGTTCTTGACAACCAGCAGCCGGAGAAAGAAATCACAAAATTTGCTAAGGGGTTCTAAAAGTGATTCAATACCGGACACTATCAGACGTCCCGGTGGGGGATTGAGGCCTTTATGGATCTTCGGGAGGTTATAAAAGTAGGGGATGCGTGGATCCTTGTTGGTCAGGAAAGATGCTTCGTCCTGAGTGATCCATCCCTCCGTCTCTGCTTCCGTTACAAGGCTCTGAATCCGGATGGTTAGCCGTTTCGTCGGATCTTCTTCGATCAGTTGGTAGTACTTTGTATCTGAAAGTTGGCGGAGGCATTCAGCGTCATAATCCACCATGTCTTGTATGATGATTGCTCCGCCCTTATCGGCAGGTTTTATGATGATGGTGGGGTCTGCTGTGATGACCTTCAACAACCCTCTCTCCTCCCTCGTAAGGTTGTCAAAGGGTTGTTTCTTCGGGATCTCCTTCACGTCTTTGAGAATGGCTTTTTCAAACGTGAGAACTTCGTTGGGTGTCATTGCAGCGGTGGGGGTAAATTTGGATTTCCTCTTGAAACCAGTTCCTGTCACTGGATGTTCAGGTTTGTCTTGAAAGAATGCTTTAAGTCGCACTTTCCGAAAGAACTGGTGTAGTTCCTGGTGAAGTTTGAAGTCGTCCTACTTGGGGGTAAGGACAAAGCCCAGGCCCTTCTCCAAGAGCCTGTACTCGCCCTCTACCAAGGGTCTCGATGAGAGATTAACTACTAGAGTCTGGTTGTTTTGATCCTCAGTACCATCTGTTCTTGGTCTTGCTAGTGGACATTCTTGGACCCTCCTCTTCTTTTGCCTCTTCCTCTGCCCCTCCCTCTGTTGAAAAAAGGGGGGTTCGGGAACTGTTGGTATTGGGGCATCTGAGGATGGTGTCCTGATGGTCCATTCCACATTGGGGGAGGTCCCATCCATTGACCTTGGTACATCTGTGGTTGGAAGGGTAGGGATGGAAATCCTTGGAATAGCGGGGGTTGTTGATGTCTGTATCCTCCCCTCTGTCTCCGTTGATTATTTTCATAGCTCGAGTCACTGCTGGTTGAGTCTGACCTCGCCGAATGGATGCTACTTCCTTCATCCGATGTGGTCTCACTGTGTTGAAATACATAATCGTCCTTAGTATAGGGATAAATCTTTTCCTTATCAAAGCGTTTTAAATCCTTTTGAAGTTGGTTCCCTTTCTGTTTTGTTAGATACTCTTTGTGATCATTCATCTCCTCGTTTATTTCTGCAAGACGAGATTTGAATGCAGTGATGGATATTCCTGCCTTTAACCCGTTCTCTGCTACGGAAATTTGTATAAGAAGTTCGTCAGACAGGCGTTTGGCCGTGTTAATGATTGGCACAAGCCAATCGCGGGTGCATTTCCAGGCTATTTTCGACCATTCACGGCGGAAGGTAAGGTCTTCTAGGAAAATCCTGGGAGCCAGTGTCACGAGAAGGCCATTAGGGGCAATATTGGCCCTAAGATATTCTGTCATGACTGTCCCGTGTAAGGCTGTCTTTATCTGAAGTCTTCTTAGTGTTTGCAGAGACTTCCAATCATCATTTTTACTGCCTGTTGCTGCACTCCCATCCCCTGCTAAAAGGGAGGGTGCCCTGAGAATTTCTGCAACTGTCTCGTCGTCAAAACTCAGGCCTGGATTATCCATACTTGTAATGTGTGTGTATGCCTGTGTGTTGCCTTCTGGGATAGTCAGTTGGGTGGGCCTATATAGTATGAGTGAGGTTTGTTGAAAGAAGAGGATAGAATATAATGTCCCACGGCTGGCCGCCGTTCAATAAATAAACAATATCACGAGAGGGGGGGGGGAATAGGAGCAAATTTGGAAAAAAGAGGGAAGGTCCTGTACCTGTGCTCCTAAGGCAATATGCTATAACAAAGTGGTAACAGTTCCTAAAGAGAAAAAGGACAAGAACTCCACAACCAAGCTATGGTTCTGAGTGACTTGTGAATGTCTCCAAATAACGGTTGAGTGTGCTTGAAGTGGGGATAGACCTCCTGATATCTTTTGTGCCCTCACACACTCTTGCGAGTGTAAAGCATCATCATTGGGCAGTGCTCCTCGTGGGGGTGGCGCTGCAGTCCCTCACGGGCCCTACAAGAGGGCTCTTTGATGGAGATCTTTTTAGGAGGTGCCGTACTTGTGCATGTGGGTGTGTGGGCAAAGTGAGTTGGTGCAGGTGGAGTTAAAATTACCTCTCGGTACCCAGATAAGTTTAATAATGGGTCCTTAAGGTAAATTAAAAGGGTAGTTGGGTTTGGAGACTCTCCTTCAGACTAAACAAAGGGAGGGACCGGTGTGTTCCCACCGCTCTCAGACCGTGAGAAAAAGTGTGTGGTGTACTAAAACTGAGTGATGGTCGACATGTTTCGCGCAACCTGTTGGTCCCTAATGGATCCCTGTGCGCTTCATCAGGACCGTGTGCATAAAGAGATAACTAGTGGGAGTCAGGGAAAGACACCCTATACTCCCACTTTACCTATCGTCAGGTAGGATAAGACGTCTCTGCGTCCGAGACACGTGTTTTCCGTGTTCTCAAAAACCAGAACCTATTGGAGACAAAAGGAGAAAAGAAGAGAAAAAAATGGATCTTACTGAGCTAGATGGGATTTATTCAAACAGCTCTGTTAACATAAGAAGTGTGGAAAGAGGGTTCCATTGACTGATAGGGTCCACTAATTACGTGGCCCTGTCGTTCATAGTCTTGTGCGCGCAATTTGCGTTTTAAAATAACTCATGTGATTGTTGGTTAAGCTCTGTTACAACCAACTAGAGGCAGAAGGGTCTCTGGGTGATAGGCCCACAGAGAGCATATGGTGTAAGGCATGGACACAAGGTGTTTGGCAGGCGTTAAGCAGACGTATAAATAATGGGTATAAGTCCATCACCCTGTCGTTGTTAGTGGGTGATGGAGCGATTGCTTCATTTTAAGTGGTGCTGGTCTTGTCACATAGATTTAGTTGCGATTAGTCATGAGGGAGCCAATGTAAGGAGACATGGGTGAAGATGTAAACTTAATCGCAATGGACGGGTGCGCTTATCTAAGGTAAGTTAAATGCCCGGAGCACCGGTGTGCATTCATAGTCAAATCCATTAGAGGGGCGCAGCAGCGTGGGATTTATTTCCTTAGATAACAGTGGATACACTGCTCCTCAGGTTAATTATATAGCCAGATCACTTGGTAAAGGTGTGTCGTCAGTTATTCATCACCAAGTACATTAGAGGGGTGCAGCAGCGATGGCGTATTCCATAATAACAGTGAATGCGCTTCAGGCTAATTGTGTGTCCAGATCACACGGTGCCGGTGTAAAGTCAGATACAAATAGACAGGGGAAGAATTCTTAGCAGTTAGGGTAGCGGGTCATGTGCGCATCTGCCGCGTTCATACTCTTTAAAAATATCGCGGTGTTTAATTAAAACATAGTAGTGATATAGATGCAGACTCATCTTACAACTAGAATACATCATACACCAGATAATGTTCGTGACCATACCCTCCCCACGTTGTAGAAGGGCCGCGTTGGCGAGTAGTCAGGCTGCCGAGAGAAGAAGCTGTATGTGGAAGAGAGCAAGGTATTTACGTGTCACCCGAAGTTAGGCATTTCCTAACGAGGTGCAGTTAAATTACCCAGTCTGCAGTGTTTGGCAGCGGTCGGGACTCACCGTATCTTCCTCATTAGAGTGCCTGTATACCTGTCGCCTGATCAGGTTTCGCCGGTGGCTGGCACTCGTAAAGTCGAATAGATATAGCCATTTACTTCCGTGTTCGCGGGAAGGAGAGGGTGGGCGTGTCATCACGTGGTATAGGCGCACGTAGTGACGTGGCGTCGTTATTGGTGGAGTGGAGTGCTATTCTGGCGGCCATATTGGAAGGTGTTGAAATACCATGAATGCCTAAAGTCAGGGAAATCACAGGAAGTAGTTCTTTTGATTCTGCAAAGGCTATTACATAGCTGGTGTGTAAAAAGAAACTTCCCTCATGTGAAGACAGGTGGAGGAAGGGGATCTGAATTCGGAGTTTCCCTCTATATAAGCAATTATGGTTTGAATATGGGCGAATTATCGTGGGTATGTCAGTGTTCCCTCTATAATGTTCTGCAATAGAAATATAATCTACCTGTGCTCATATTTTCTAGTTGGTGTGGATGATAAAGTATATTTTATGTTGTTGGCATACATGATGGTGTGCCTGGTAGGTTGTCAGCCCGGCCATTCTCATTTGTTGTGCATCATGTCCCATATATGCGGTTATGTGTGTATCCAGATGATGTTCACAATAAGGTGCCATGTCATTGCGGGTGCCTTACTGTTATGATTACAGTGGATCTGAGCTGAAGATCCATCATGTAGTGCTGGTGAAATGGGGTGGTCAGGTTCCCGTTGTTCAAGAAACTAGTTCCACCCACGGGATATCGTCATTCAGTCCCATTTCGCTACTCTTGAGCCTGAACACCCATCATTGTTCTTGTCTGAACAGTGCAGAAGTGCTCCACTGAGGGTTAGAGTCAATTATTGTCCATCTCAGGCTTTCAGGTGTGTGATTTTTCTCAAGACTGTGATTCTGTAGCTTCGTGGTCGTTTTTCGGCATCGGATTGTACTCTTCTGCTCCCCGATGCGAACCTTCACCCGTCTCATGGTCATACCCACGTATTTCATTGAACAGGGGCATGTCAGCAAGTAAACGCAATTCTTTGTGTTGCAGTTAGTGTGGCACTTTTGCTGCCACGGCCTCCTCATTCCTAGATCTATCTCTTTGGTTGGTGTTGTCTGGGGCCAGGCAGAGCATGACCCGCACGGGTAGTGTCCTACTACCAGAGGCAAGGCCCACAGAGTAGATTGCGTCTGAGCAGGTTTCGTGGGACGTGTGTGTACTAAAATATCCTTTAGATTCTGCGTCCGCTTGAAGGCAAATAGGGGTATTGGGCCTGGATTGAAAACTCCTGTTTCCAGAATTTTCCAATGTCTTTTAACAATCTTCTGGATAGTGTTAGAATTGGGTGTGAATGTGGTCACCCATGTCATTGTTTCAGTTTTCTTCTTTTCTTTAGTTTCCAGGAGGGCTTCACTATGATTGTTTTTAGCTCTTTTGTGTGCTTGTTTTATAATTCTCTTAGGGTATTGTCTTGCTGTCAAATTGTCTGATAGAATTTGGGCCTGGGTTTCAAATTCATTCAGGGTGTTACAATTTCTCCGCAGGCGCAGGAACTGTCCCACCGGGAGGTTATCTCTCAATGCCTTGGGGTGGTGACTCCGGTACATGAGAAGACTGTTCCTATCAGTAGTCTTTTTGTAGTTGGTGGTAAGTAAACTACCGTCCTGTAACGAGATTCGTAGATCCAGGAATGGGATGCTATCGCTTGATAACGAGCCTGTGAATTTTAGAAAAGGATCCAGTGTGTTGACCCATCGAAAGAAATTCTGACATTCTTCTTCTGTCCCTTTCCAGAAGACTATGATGTCATCAATATAACGGCGCCATAGCAGAATGTTGATGTTGTATGGGTTGGTGGTCTTCAGAATGTATTCAGACTCAAAGTTCGCCATGTACAGGCAGGCCAGGCTCGGTGCGAACGTGCTTCCCATGCTCATGCCCTGTATCTGGTGGTATAGTTTCTTTTCATAGGCGAATAAGTTTTCTTTGAGGGCAATGGTAGCGCAGTCACAGATGAAGTTGATGGGCGTCTCATAGGGCCACGGATCCAGATCATGGAGAGCACGTTCCAGAACCCTGATGGTGGAGTCCTGGGGTATGTTTGTATATAGTGCCTCCACGTCCAAGCAAGGTGACCAGGAGGTTGATAGAGCTGGGGTCTTCAAAGTTCTGAATAAGATTCAGGACCTCAGTGGTGTCTCTCAGGTAGGTTGGGGTCTTAACAACCAGCGGCCGGAGAAAGAAATCACAAAATTTGCTGAGGGGTTCTAAATGTGATTCAATACCGGACACTATCGGACGTCCCGGTGGGGGATTGAGGCCTTTATGGATCTTTGGGAGGCTATAGAAGTAGGGGATGCGTGGATCCTCGTTGGTCAGGAAAGATGCTTCGTCCCGAGTGATCCATCCCTCCGTCTCTGCTTCCGTTACAAGGCTCTGAATCCGGATGGTTAGCCGTTACGTCGGGTCTTCTTCGATCAGTTGGTAGTACTTTGTATCTGAAAATTGGCGGAGGCATTCGGCGTCATAATCCACCATGTCTTGTATGACGATTGCTCCGCCCTTATCGGCAGGTTTTATGATGATGGTGGGGTCTGCTGTGATGACCTTCAACAACACTCTCTCCTCCCTCGTAAGGTTGTCAAATGGTTGTTTCTTCGGGATCTCCTTCACGTCTTTGTGAATGGCTTATTCAAACGTGAGAACTTCGTTGGGTGTCATTGCAGCGGTGGGGGAAAATTTGGATTTCCTCTTGAAACCAGTTCCTGTCACTGGATGTTCAGGTTTGTCTTGAAAGAATGCTTTAAGTCGCACTTTCCGAAAGAACTGGTGTAGTTTCTGGTGAAGTTTGAAGTCGTCCTCCTTGGGGGTAGGGACAAAGCCCAGGCCCTTCTCCAAGAGCATGTACTCGCCCTCTACCAAGGGTCTCGATGAGAGATTAACTACTAGAGTATGGTTGTTTTGCTCCTCAGTACCATCTGTTCTTGGTCTTGCCAGTGGACATTCTTGGACCCTCCTCTTCTTTTGCCTCTGCCCCTCCCTCTGTTGAAAAAAGGGGGGTTCGGGAACTGTTGGTATTGGGGTATCTGAGGATGGTGTCCTGATGGTCCATTCCACATTTGGGGAGGTCCCATCCATGGACCTTGGTACATCTGTGGTTGGAAGGGTAGGGATGGAAATCCTTGGAATAGCGGGGGTTGTTGATGTCCGTATCCTCCCCTCTGTCTCTGTTGATTATTTTCATAGCTCGAGTCACTGCTGGTTGAGTCTGACCTCGCCGAATTGATGCTTCTTCCTTCATCCGATGTGGTCTCACTGTGTTGAAATACATAATCGTCCTTAATATAGGGATAAATCTTTTCCTTAACAAAGCGTTTTAAATCCTTTTGAAGTTGGTTCACTTTCTGTTTTGTTAGATACTCTTTGTGATCATTCATCTCCTCGTTTATTTCTGCAAAACGAGATTTGAATGCAGTGATGGATATTCCTGCCTTTAACTCGTTCTCTGCTACGGAAATTTGTATAAGAAGTTCATCAGACAGGCGTTTGGCCGTGTTAATGATTGGTACAAGCCAATCGCGGGTGCATTTCCAGGCTATTTTCGACCATTCACGGCGGAAGGTAAGGTCTTCTAGGAATATCCTGGGAGCCAGTGTCACGAGAAGGCCATTAGGGGCAATATTGGCCCTAAGATATTCTGTCATGACTGTCCCGTGTAAGGCTGTCTTTATCTGAAGTCTTCTTAGTGTTTGCAAAGACTTCCAATCATCATTTTTACTGCCTGTTGCTGCACTCCCATCCCCTGCTAAAAGGGAGGGTGCCCTGAGAATTTCTGCAACTGTCTCGTCGTCAAAACTCAGGCCTGGGTTATCCATACTTGTAATGTGTGTGTATGCCTGTGTGCTGCCTTCTGGGATAGTCAGTTGGGTGGGCCTATATAGTATGAGTGAGGTTTGTTGAAAGAAGAGGATAGAATATAATGTCCCACGGCTGGCCGCCGTTCAATAAATAAACACTATCACGAGAGGGGGGGGGGACTAGGAGCAAATTTTGAAAAAAGAGGGAAGGTCCTGTACCTGTGCTCCTAAGGCAATATGCTATAACAAAGTGGTAACAGTTCCTAAAGAGAAAAAGGACAAGAACTCCACAACCAAGCTATGGTTCTGAGTGACTTGTGAATGTCTCCAAATAACGGTTGAGTGTGCTTGAAGTGGGGATAGACCTCCTGATATCTTTTGTGCCCTCACACACTCTTGCGAGTGTAAAGCATCATCATTGGGCAGTGCTCCTTGTGGGGGTGGCGCTGCAGTCCCTCATGGGCACTACAAGAGGGCTCTTTGATGGAGATCTTTTTAGGAGGTGCCGTACTTGTGCATGTGGGTGTGTGGGCCAAGTGAGTTGGTGCAGGTGGAGTTAAAATTACCTCTCGGTACCCAGATAAGTTTAATAATGGGTCCTTAAGGTAAATTAAAAGGGTAG
The DNA here is from genome assembly GCA_963921515.1 of Calotriton arnoldi. NCBI lineage: Eukaryota > Metazoa > Chordata > Amphibia > Caudata > Salamandridae > Calotriton > Calotriton arnoldi. Next base: position 2,118,106 of record CAWUFW010000935.1, read on the forward strand.
TTGCGTTTGGAGACTCTCCTTCAGACTAAATAAAGGGAGGGACCGGTGTGTTCCCACCGCTCTCAAACCGTGAGAAAAAGTGTGTGGTGTACTAAAACGGAGTGATGGTCGACATGTTTCGCGCAACCTGTTGGTCCCTAATGGATCCCTGTGCGCTTCATCAGGACCGTGTGCATAAAGAGATAACTAGTGGGAGTCAGGGAAAGACACCCTATACTCCCACCCAATACTCCCACTTTACCTATCGCCATACTCAAGAAAATACAAACAAATAATGACGTTATATAAAACACAAATAAAATGTAGTAGGCATGATGGAAGAAATTAAGAATACTCATATGAAAATGGAGCAGCAAGGTGACAGGAAAATGCATAATAGCCACAGAGAAAGTCAACTCTACTCCAACAAGGAACACATAAGAGAGTTAGCATCGCGGGTGAAGAAAATATTTTGAGGGACAATAACATTCTCCTGGTAGGCCTGCCTGAAACTGAAGAAGCTCACATATCACAATGGTGCCTCTTACAGAGTAGTTGGGCCAGGTCAGAATCAATCACATGCTTGACCAAAGCCTCGGGCAGGCTAATATTGCTGACAGAACTGACCACAAGTCAGATCATTGATCCTGAAATAATGGTAAAGAGAGGAAAGAGTGAGTCACATTTGGTGCTGGTGACCCTGAAATTTAGGCATAACTTGTCATATTTAGTACTGATGCCCCTGAAGGTGCAGCTACTTGGTGTCACAACATTAATAACTGGTTACTTGCTACAAATAAACTCCTCATCTATTTCGTATTGCGCTTAATATTCAGATTTGATAAAGAAGATTGCGTGGATACACATCTTCATGTGCATCTCAGAATAGTCTTCTCATTAGACTACAGAAATGATGGGGCTTATTTACAAGAATCTGACACATTTGTATTGATGCGTCAGTTTCCCTGTGCCAGCCTGCGAAATCCTAGCACCACCATGGATTCGCCGTATTTACAATACGGCGCACCATGGCGCAAGGATTGACAGATGCGCCAGAAATTCTTACGCATCTGTTGGCGCAAAAGTCACGCATTGCTGGAGTCATGTCGCAAGCACAACGCTTGGGGGAGGCCTATACTTAATACACTGTGTCACTCCTGACGCCTGCTCTAAGCAGGCGTAAGGTTTTGACGCAGTGGCATCCTAGAAGTGGCGCAGTGAAATCTTGTAGATTTCACTGCGTCACTTCTATGAGGCTTTCCTGCATGGGAACGCTCACCCTGCATACATTATACCTGACGCAGGTATAATGTGGCGCAGGGCTTTACAAGGTGACGCATCTCCTTAGATGCATCAAGTTGTAAATTGGTCGCAACCTGGTACATTGTTTACGCCTCCGATGTGTCACAAAAAGTGACGCAACGGCGCTGCAAAAGTGTCGCAAGGGGCCTGTAAATCTGCCCCAATGTGTTTTAATATACTGCATATTGTCACAGTATTGCTGTCTGCTAGTTTTCTAAAATCAACTGCCCCTTATTGTGTAGACAATGGAAGGATGAAAAGCTAGATTTCCTCTCACAGTATAAAAACCTATGAGCATCAGGTTAACCCGAAGTCTAGCCAGTGCTAGGACTGTATTAGGTTAATTTAACTGGTCTATCTGAGCCGTAGAGCAGCTAATCAATGTAGAACCACATATATATACTGAAGCCTGGGCAGAGGTGATATTTGTGTATACCCGATGAGTAGTGCTTATAAGAAGCGAAAGAACATTCTCTCTTTGCCTTGTTCCGTAGCTTCCATTGCTCATCATGTTCAAGCTAATTAACCATATTTTAAATCATCCTTGTGCTTTTGATAAATGGGAGCTTTGGCTCTGCCTTTAATTGGGTCCCAAGTAGCTTGAAATCCCGACCTCTCCTATGAAGGAGATATCATTGTTCACCCTAAGATGCATAACTCTACATCCTTACCAGAGGATGGGTCGTCTGATGTAGGAGGAGATTTGTTCATTTTAATGAGAATGATTTTGAGCTATCAACTAGTTAGGCACATATCCAGTAGCTCATAGCATATTCTAAAATTTTCCTAGTTAGCTGTATTTTACTTTTTTCTTCTTTGATTGTGCTGCTGAAATTACTACATTTTCAACTCATTTCATATTAATTCCAAGCTGCGGAGCCACGGACTAACAGAAACTTTTTTTTTTTTTAGTTTTAGGGTGTTTTTCTCCATCCATTTGGTGATTGATGATAAGTAGGTCTGGAAATGGATTTACAAGGTAGCAGAAGGGTCTTCCTGGTGTCATCCATGTACATGTAAAACTGGAAGCCAAATGAGTTAAAACGGCTTCCGGTGGACAACATAAATATAAAAAAATGTGAGTTGAATGAAGTCCTCAGTGGTACTCCGCAATGCAGTAACCTGTATTCAGATTAAAAAGGTTGAAGAGAGGCAGCCATTTATCTTCACATAAGGACAGATTTATGCCATGTGAAATCATATGTGGTGATGCTGAAGTTGTTGAGATGAGCCAGTAGGGTTAAGAGCTACATTGTCGAAGGATATAGAAAGATCTAACAAAAACAGGTTCTAGACACTACCTCTATCCAACACTAACCTGGCATCTTCTAATGTGGCCACCGTGGAGGTTTCCATTCCAGAACGTGGGCAGAAACCAGGTTGCGCAGAATTTAGACCGAAAGAAACTTCAATAAGCATAGAAAGCTGGACGTGTATAGGCTTTTCTTTGATTTTGGCACTCAAGGGGAGCAGGGAGATCAGATGCCAATTTTTCAAACCTTCAATGTCGACATTGCCCTCCTTTAGCAGAGGGACTAAGCAGACTGTATGAAGGATGATGGAGGGTAATGAGACATTCTGTATTTTCCAAAGAGAGGGGCAACAATGGCAGCCACTTACTTGAGGCAACAAAGATAAGGGTCATTGTGAATCCTGTTATGAACATCTAGAGACTCCATGAGACATCTTCAGATGAGTAAGAGGTAGACTCAGATACAGAATTGCCTGATGGTCTACTTTACTCCTTAATATAAATTTCAAAATTTGGTAGAATTTTAAGCATTGGCATTCTGATGTCTATTTACCTGCAAAGCAGGTGGAGAGCTGGTTGCGAAGAGTCTACGAGGGAATGAAATGCTTTTTACAGATGGGTTCATTGAATTTTGCCTTTCATTGATTAGGGGCTGTGCTTAGGCACTGCTGCCAGAGTTAGCCATGAGCCCTGAAAATGTATTTTTTGTACCCTTGGGATGAGGCAATCTAGTTGGCATTCTCTGATGGATCATAATTCCTCCAGCAGAGAAATTCTACTTTCTTGCAGTATATTTTTATCATAAAAAGCTCCATGAAAAATCATAGTTCAAAAGATGTGTCCACTTAAATGTGAATTTAGAGGCAAGATATGATTTAAAGATCCAAGAGCCATATGTATAGACACAAAAAGGGTAATAATGAAACAAGTAAAAACGCCACCCCAATACAATTTGCATAAAGCTAATTAGTCTACAATAATTTGTATAAAGAGTTTCTTCATCAATTAAAAATTTACATTTTATTTATTCATACATACATTTAAATATTAATCCATTCTTTTATACGCATTTCATAATTAGTTCATAAACATCATAACCAAATCTGAATATATATCTAACTCCCCTGAGCCCTCACCAAGAGACCCATGTGGTAATATAAAAATTCATCTATTCCTCATTCTCATTCATACCACACACTCACATCCTACTCACTTGCTTTTAAAATAAAGATATATCATAGCCTAGAGACCAAGCAAATCAGAAAAATAGCCTATACAATTCATTACATACAATTTTTCAAGTGTATTTTATGTGACATATTCTTTTCTTACATTATCATCAAGTATAATTCACGTATTTCAATGTTCTTTAACTTATAGCATTGTAAGTCTGTCAGCTTTCTCACACTGTCATAATATTATACATTTGTCAGATTTCCTGCACTTTGCCAGATTTCCCACGTTGTGCTGATGCGCGTTTCGGTGTAGAACGACTCAAAGGTTATACACCTTCCTCAGGGCACCAAGCAATGTCCAACAAATAAAATTCCACCAAAATGGACCTCAGAGAGGGCAGGAAGCAGCCTAGAAAATGGAAAAACTGAATTTATATATAAAACAAAAAAAGGATCTCTAATCCAAAAATTATATACAGACAGATAATATCGAATAAACAATCCGACAACCCTATTTCATCTGTGTACGTAACAAAAAAGCATATCTAGCAAGTGAGGAAATCCCATACTACTTAGGTGCCAACATGCATTAGCTACCATCACCTTCTCTACCACCAGTGAAGTATGCTTGAGCTAATAATCCATGAATACCCTACAGGACGTATACCAACCTCCCCAGTCATCATCCAGTATACTCCTTTCCAATATCCATACCTGGAAGTTTCAGTGTGAAGGCTTCAAAGATACAAGAAGGTCCCCCAGGAAATAGTTTTCCAGCCCAGAGTCTACATTAAAATTAAAAAAACTCTATTAGATATATTAGGGCATCATGATAACCCATGGCAAGTCTGGCCATATCCAATGAGTATCAGTATTGATTTTTACCTGAATATAACCAAAATGTACTATTTCGGAAATGATAGATACCATTGAATCAACAACTTCTATTCCGCAGCAAAGAATCCACTAATATGGAACACATCCAAACTGTCACATTCCTGGTAGGTGGCCAGTCACTAGTCAATCGAACTATCTGAGCGATCGGATAAAAGAGGTAAGAGACTAACAATGTCAATGTAATGGCTCTACAAAATTGTATAACCCTCTCTTCGCTTTTATATAAACAATAAGTAACACTATCTCAGATAAGTTGAGGCAAACTATACCAGATATATCAATTTCCCCTAAGGTGGAATAATTACAGAAAGTATGGCCACTGACCAAATACCAAGCAAACATACACTGATATAATAGTTGTACAGTTTAGTCAATAATACTAAATGACATATATTGTTCCCAGCTGGTTCAAAAGAGGGAGTGTCATAATACTGAGTTTAAATCCTCCCGAATACAACATAAAGCCAATCCCAAGGTTATCCTTACCTGTTGTTGACTCTAGATCTGGATCAATCGATAATCTCTCCCCAGAAACCAGTGTAATAGAAAGCAGGTTCACCATTACATACAAACACTCCCGAAAGTCTTTTTGCATGCTTACATCATTGGCTCACATCATCTACATATCTTAATAGTAAAGGCCGCCATCTTGAAAGGTTTATACACGCACACAAAATAGACCTAATTTGGGTGGACTATTAAAATATTTGCAAAGATGTAATACCTATAAGGATACACAGATATATAATTACAATTACCATATTTATATCCTTATGTAGATAGTTACTACCATGTCCCCTTATTAAGTAACATTCTCAGCCTCAAAACAAGTTGGAACCTTCTAGGAACATAGTTTTAAATGTTAGGCTAAAATGTTATTTCACCTACCCTGTCCAGAAATACTTTGAATAGTGACCAAGGGATAACATTTGTGAGCCCATTGTAATAAATCGTACATACATCTCCAACCAGCAAGTTGATGTAGTCGCTATATTGTAGGAGTCATCAACTCAGAAGACAAATAGTACAAAAAATATTATCATAACTTACTCTGCCTCATGGGGTTACCACAGGCTGCCCCAATGTCAAAAAGTCCCCTTAGAGGACAATGTATAAAGGTATATAAGTAGGTCAATCTAGGTTCATTACCTTGTATGTATAGTCAGCCACATAAGGACTAATAACTCCTGTATTAGACATGAATCGCCACATAAAACCTACTAGAGGAAAAGACAAGCTGCAATGTTTAACCCCTTCCATGCTCATGACGAGCTCAGCTCGTCATGCTGCGCAGTGCTCGTGTGCGCATGACGAGCTGAGCTCGTCATGAACCCGTCCGCTCAATGCAATGCCTCGCACAGGGCGAAAATCGGCCGCGCATGGAAGGGGTTAACTCACCAAAAGATTTCTGGAGACTCATATAGGGACTGTAGCTTAGATAGTAAAAAGGTTACTATAAAAGTAAATAAAAATTCTCAAGGTATTTCCATATATTGACTCAATGGTAATAGTTTCATAATGAAAGAGCTTATTTCAGTTGATCGCATTTTCCCAAGGGATGAATTCATTTAGACCTTCCTTATGAGTTCCAAGAGTAAAAATCCAGTAAACTTCCCTTTTCCTACCGTAACCTATATCCTCTCTTCCTTTCAGTGACTAAACTCTTTCCAAGATAATCCATTTCAAGCTATCCACAAAATGTTTAAATTGCAAACAATGATGAACCAATGGGGTTGAGACTTTATTGTTATGGATAGCTGATTTATGTTCTCCATCTCTAATGTGAAATTCTCGCCCGGTCTTCGATGTAAGACAATTCGTCATTTCCTTGAGGTCAACCTTTGTTCCTTTATACAGTATCATAGTAGATGAATCACAGGCATGACAGGCACATTTGTGGTTGTCTATCACTGGGTTATTTCCTGTGAGAGAACTTTGACAAAAAGAGGAAACTTTCTCATATCTTGATTTAATTTACATCAATCACTCACTCAATCATTCAGGATTTATTAATCGCTGCTAATCACCTGATAGGGTATCTAGGTGCTTCCAGGTCCCGGAGGCTCATTCAAACAGACAGGTCTTGAGAGCCCTTTGGAATTCCAGAAATGAGGTGATGGGAGGAGCTGCGTGGGGAGACTGTTATAGTTCTTTGCTGTGATGTGGAGAAGGAGCATCCTCCACTTCTGCTTCGGTAGATGCTGGGAGTATGGACATGTCAGGAATCAGGTTGGATAAGCGCCTTCCTGGTGTTTAATCACAAAACTACAATTCCCAGGAGGCTGTGGTGGAGGGGGAACTAGCGTCTATATGACGGAATGACGCGTGCCTGCTAGCATGCGTAATTCTTGTTTCTCGGCTGAGAGAGTTCATGCGTGGAGGAAGCAGCCTTGCGTTGCTTCAATTCCTGGACCTGGGGGTGTTTGCCCCGACTTTGGAAGATCGCGGTTACGTTACCGCACTGCTATGCTCAACTGAGCATGGAGCGATACTTGGTTTCTAAAAAACCGCCACAGTTTGCTGTAGTCTTTGGGCGTCCCGCGGTGGAGTGTTGATTTCCCGCGGAGACGCTGTGTTCCGGTACCGGTGTGCTGCCCTAAAAACTCTGCGGTGAGTGAAGCGCATCTTTGGACAGCAACGGGGGTGCAGTGAGGTTAACAGCGCCTATCCTTTTGATCATCAGAGGTAGGAACATTTTTGCCTCCGTTTACTTTTCCCCTGTTTATTTCTACCATGCACTATTTATCATTTCAACCGCTTCCAGGCTGGAAGTGAACTTGTATTGAAAGTTTTCACAGGTAGCTGACTACATGGGATCATCATCGTATATACAATGTGATAATAACTCTTGAGGAATACCTTTCATTTTGCATTTTGACTAAGAAGATTGAAGAACCATTTTTATCTGCGCATTTGTCAATACACGGGAAAATTGCATTGAGACTTTAAGGCACCCTTGGATTAAGACTCTGGTTCTTTTTTTTTCCTTTATCATTTTTTCATTATTGGAAGTCTCTTATTCCTAGCAATATTTTTATAAGAACCGGTATGTATTTGGGTTCGCATGTGTTGTTGAAGTTTGTGATGTATTGCTATTTGACTCTGGTTTAATCTGATGTTTTTGTGCCTTATAGAATTACACACATGACGGAAGAATTACTTCCTGTTGCATGAAGACTGATTGAGTCTGTCCTCAATTGATCAAAGGTAGAGTGAGCAAATCTAGTGAGAACCTATGAGTGTAGTTATTATATGTGCATGCATTCATGTTGTTGTTCTTTGTTTTGTAGGTTCTTTTCCCTGCTGTTGCTATCCTACCCTTCCCTCACTTGATCGCCCTAACACTTTGTAACCTAAAGTCAGAGTTGGGGATGTCAAGGGGTGGACCCTTTATTGCATCACCTGGATCCTGAGGAGTTAACATCTCATGTGGTATGAGATCCTGGCAGAATTACACATCCACAAATTATTGCTCCTCCCGGTTCAGGTGTGACAATAATATGGCGTCCATGGATGATGTCCTTCAGGCATTGGCCTTAGTTCAACAGGAACTAGCCGCCTCTAGAGCAGAAACCACCACATTGCGTGAGAAGGTTGATAAACTTACCAGAAATCCTTTTGACGTATCAGCCTCCACACCCCAGATACAGGTCACTGTTCCGCCTCCCATGCCTTTAGCTAACCCAAAGAGGTATGCAGGCGACCCTCAGAAAATCCAGGTGTTCTTGACACAGATCATGCTCCACTTTTCTTGCAAACCATCATCATTTCCGAATAACCATTCTAGGTTAGTTTTTGCGATATCTTATTTGGTTGGCGACGCAGTCAATTGGGCTGTCCCATTGGTCAGAAACAATGATCCGGTATTGTCAGACTGGGCAGCTTTCCGTGCTGAGTTAGAGAGAGTGTTCGATAGATGAGCCACCACCTTCAGTGCTGATCGTGAGTTGTTGGAGTTGAAACAGGGGAGAAATGATTTAGTAACATACCTTACGTCTTTCAATCGGCTGGTAGCAGAAGCCGCATGGCTGGAAGAAAAAAGGATGCCTCTTTTCTATCAGGGCCTGCGCGATGAGATGAAGGACGTTTTGGCGCAAATAGACCCACAGCCTGTCACCTGTACTGATTTGATTAATTTGACCTTGAGATTGGATGGTCGCATGTCAGAAAGAGGGGGAGAGTGAAAAAGAGGAGACCGAGCTTTTTATCGGTTTGACAAGAGCCCTAGAAAAGCTATGCCAAGCAATGAGGTGATGGCGGAACCAATGGAAATTGGAGCCATCAGAGCACCGTTATCAAGAGAGGAAAGGGAGAGCCACCGAGTGCAGGGATTGTGTATGTACTGTGGCAAAAGAGGGCATTTTGTAAGAGACTGTCCCTCTAAACCCAAGACACAAGGCACTTTTCTTAGGAACAAGAAGGTAGCTGTTTCTGTCATATGTCCGGAATCAGGTGCATCCTGAATGACTGAATCAGCTCCTTCAGCTGATAAGGATTGGAGGATTCCATCTTTGTCGACTAGCAAATTGAAGGACACCGAATCACACATTGTGCTCCGTATGAGTCTTGAGTGTAACCGACACATACATCAGGTGTTAGTGATGTTGGATTCTGGGGCCACAGGGAATTTCATCGATAGTGGGTTGGTGAATCACTTAGCATTATGTAGTGTTCCTCGTGTGACTCTAGAGGAAGTATTGGCCGTGGTTGGCAAGCCTCTGAAATCAGGACTCATTACGGACCAAACAGAACCAGTAAGGTTATCAGTTAAGGATGGTAAAAGACAGCACGTAGAAGAATTGTCTTTAAACATCATAGAAGCTCCACAGTATGAAATAATGTTGGGGATGCCATGGTTTTGGCACCATAACCCCACTATCGATTGGAGGATCAAAACAGTACGATTTTTATCAAAGGATTGTCAAGAACATTTCACTCAGGACACTCTTTCTCAGGCTGCAGCATTGACTTACCCGTTTTTTGTGGCTACTGCAGCTGAGAAAGAGGTGGTGTTGCCTTCGGGGTATGTACAGTTTGCAGATGTATTTAGAGAAGTCCAGGCAGAACAGCTTCCACCCCACAGATTATATGATTGTCAGATAGATTTGATAGAAGGAGCGACCATTCCAGCATTTAGAGTGTATGCATTGTCGGATCCAGAAACCAAACACCTGAGAGACTGCCTCGATCACTATCTAGAGATTGGTTTCATTAGGCCTTCACGTTCCCCGGCAGCCTCGCCGCTGTTTTTTATAGCTAAAGCGAGTGGTGAATTGAGAGCCTGTATAGACTATCGCATGTCGAACAAAAACACCATATGAAATAGATACCCTCTGCCACTCATTTCGGTGTTGTTGGATCAGGTGCGAGAAGCCACTGTTTACACCAGTTTGGATTTAAGAGGGGCCTACCACTTAGTGCGTATCCGAGAGGGAGATGAGTGGAAGACCGCATTTAAGACTCGTTACGGCTTATTTGAATATACTGTAATGCCATTTGGGCTTTGCAATGCCCCAGCGGCTTTTCAGTATTTCCTGAACGACGTCCTTAAAGAGTATGTGGATTGCTTTGTGGTGGTCTACATTGACGATATCCTGATTTATTCCGCTTCTACTGAAGTACACGAAGAGCAGGTCATCCTAGTTTTGAAAAAACTAAGAGAATACCACTTGTATTGTAAATTGAGCAAGTGCAAATTCGGTGTGCATGAAGTGGAATTCCTAGGGGTTATGCTTTGTCTGGAAGGGTTGAGTATGGCTGAACGTAAAGTGCAAGCAGTGCAAGAATGGCCCATTCCAAAGAACGTGAGAGACGTCCAATATTTTTGGGGATTTGCAAACTATTACCGCAGATTCATACTACATTTTTCCCAAGTAGCAGTTCCAATCACAAGATTGCTTAGAAAAGGAGTTCCTTTTGTTTGGACCAGTGAGGCTACGGAAGCTTTCACTTATCTAAAAAAGGCTTTCACTACTGCTCCAGTACTTAAACATCCCCAACTTGAGGTTCCTTTTGTTGTTGAAGCAGACGCTTCTGATGAAGCCATTGGTGCCATCCTCTCCCAGAGAGATAAATATACTGGACAGCTACATCCGGTGGCATACCTATCTAAAAAGCTGAATCCAGCGGAGAAGAATTATACTATCGCCGAAAAGGAACTGTTGTCAATCAAAAAGGCCTTCCAAGAATGGAGGCAGTATCTATGGGGGGCTCGTTACCCCGTTACAGTGTACACCGACCATAGGAACCTTCAATACATGAAGACGGCTCGACATCTATCGCAAAGACAGATGAGATGGATGCTGTTTTTGCAGAGTATGACTTTGTGATCACCTTCAGACCAGGAACTGAAAACCGCAAGGCGGATTCTTTGTCTCGACAGGAATCCATGGAAGACGCTACTAACAAGATCACTGAGACTATAATCAATCCCGCAAAGGTGCTATGCGCTATCAGGGTAGACAGATTCTTGGAGGAGGTGCACAAACATAAACCAGGTAATGAGTGGGAAGAATGGGCAGATCAAGATGTCAACCGCGCTATAAGACAAGGATTGCCGTTCCATAGAGACAAGCTGTATCTACCTACTCCAGAGCTTCAGAAAAGTGCATATACTTGGTGTCATGAATCCCCCTTGGCGGGACATCCGGTTGTCCTCAAAACGATTCAATTGGTACAACGTCATTTTTGGTGGAACACTATAATCAAGGATGTACAAACATGGGTGTCACGATGTGACGAATGCGCTAGAGCAAAAGGTGAAAACACCAAGAGGAAAGGGAAGCTTATACCCATGCCTACTCCTCACCAACCATGGCAGAATATCAGTTTGGATTTCATAACCGGGTTGCCTATGGATCAAGGATACTCAGCCATATTAGTAGTAGTGGACAGCCTTACTAAAATGGGACACTTCATTCCCTGCAAAAACTTACCTACAGCGGGACAAACCGCTCAATTACTGTTGAGTAATGTCATACATATTCATGGTTTGCCAAAGATGATTGTGTCCGATAGAGGACCTCAGTTTATAGCAAGTTTTTGGAAAATGTGGTGTAATGCGTTACAAATCGACTCTGCTTTGTCAACGAGCTTCCATCCCCAAACAGACAGCCCCCAGTATCTAGTGGGAGATCGTGTTTGGCTATCCAAGAAGAACATCCAGTTTAAGTTGCGCAGTGTGTTCCATCCCAAATTCATTGGTCCATATACTATAGTAAAACAGATCAACCCGGTGGCCTACAGACTGAAGTTGCCCGGCAGCCTCAGAATACACCCAGTGTTTCATTGCAGTCCTTTGAAGCCAGCTGTGGGGGCTCGGCGTCGGGCTCCACCTCCGGTGTCTTGTGATGGAGGATTGGAATACGAGGTCAGGAGGATATTGTGTTCGAAATATCAGAGGGGCAAGCTATGGTATCTTATCTCCTGGAAGGGGTATACCGCTGAGGATGACTCTTGGGAACCCAGTCAGAATGTGCATGACCCCGCCGTTGTGCGTTCCTTTTTTCAGAGGAACCCCTCCAAACCTGGATCTAGGAGGCGCATGGCAGGAGGGCCTATTGTCAGGAATCAGGTTGGATAAGCGCCTTCCTGGTGTTTAATCACAAAACTACAATTCCCAGGAAGCTGTGGTGGAGGGGGAACCAGCGTCTATATGATGGAATGACGCGCGCATGCTAGCATGCGTAATTCTTGTTTCTGAAGTTCGTCTCTCGGCTGAGAGAGTTCATGCGTGGAGGAAGCAGCCTTGCGTTGCTTCAATTCCTGGACCCGGCGGTGTTTGCCCCGACTTTGGAAGATCGCGGTTACGTTACCGCATTGCTGTGCTCGGCTGGGCATGGAGCGATACTTGGTTTCTAAAAAACCGCCACAGTTTGCTGTAGTCTTTGGGCGTCCCGCGGCAGAGTGTTTATTTCCCGCGGAGACGCTGTGTTCCGGTACCTGTGTGCTGTCCTAAACACTCTGCGGTGAGTGGAGCGTGTCTTTGGACAGTAACGGGGGTGCAGTGAGGTTAACCGCGCCTTTCCTTTTGATCATCAGAGGTAGGAACACTTTTGCCTCCGTTTACTTTTTCCCTGTTTATTTCTACCATGCACTATTTATCATTTCAACCGCTTCCAGGCTGGAAGTGAACTTGTGTTGAAAGTAGTCACAGGTAGCTGACTACATGGGATCATCATCGTATATATAATGTGATAATAACTCTTGAGGAATACCTTTCGTTTTGCATTTTGACTAAGAAGATTGAAGAACCATTTTTATCTGCGCATTTGTCAATACACAGGAAAATTGCATTGAGACTTTAAGGCACCCTTGGATTAAGACTCTGATTCTTTTTTTTTCTTTTACATTTTTTCATTATTGGAAGTCTCTTATTCCTAGCAATATTTTTAAAAGAGCTGGTATGTATTTGAGTTCGCATGTGTTGCTGAAGTTTGTGATGTATTGCTATTAGACTCTGGTTTAATCTGATGTTTTTTTGCCTTATAGAATTACACACATGACGGAAGAATTACTTCCTGTTGCATGAAGACTGATTGAGTCTGTCCTCAATTGATCAAAGGTAGAGTGAGCAAATCTAGTGAGAACCTATTGTTGTATACTTTATAGGGTGTCCATAAACGGGCTTTTCTACAATCATGTCCTTATATAGGCACAATTCGCCTTGCCCTTATATAGGCATAAAATCCCTGACCTTATTTAGGCATAAACCATGCGCTCCAAATACAGGCATGGATTCCGGCATCCGTCCACCCTAGCGTCTCAACGAGTCCATGAAAAAACAGACCCTTAGGCTGCGGGAGTTTCCCTTGCCCAGGACTATTGATTTCTTCAAGGACTCATATATTATGCATGAACCATTATTCCTTAGGGGTTCATTCATGACGTCTTTCGCTGCCCAACTCACGTCAATGCTAACATTTTCAGGTATAAATATACCTTCCCAAACCCCTGTAAATCAGAGGAGACCTCGACTTCAGAGGAGCCCGATTCCAGGCCGGACGCACTGAGAAGACGCTGTCATTCCTGCACGCAGAGAGTCCAGCTTCCAGTGATCTAACTTCCCTTGCGGGGTGTTGGAGTTCGAGTCCGGAAAGAGATTCCTACCTCTCTCATTCTTCAGGTATGGAGCAGACTAGAACCTAGAGGGACTCTTGGCATATTAGACTCTTGGCATACTAGGCGTAACATACTCTTAGTATACTCTAGTCAGGAATACATCACCTACTTCTACTTCTCCCTACACCTAGGATAGGTTAGGAACACTGGGGTAGAACTAGGCTAGAAACGCATCGTATGAGTACTCGCATTTTTAGGCTGTGTCATTTTATGTAAATGCATATATGCTAAAAAGATAATGCTAACGCAGTATTATTTATTTCTACTGCTCACTCTGTACATTATTTATCTCGCATATTGTCTTATGATCGTAACAGCACATCTAACTTACAACAGAAACAAGACTGTTCAATAAACCTTTTATTGAAACGCCCGTCTGTTATTTCTGTGTAACTTTGAGAATAACTGAACCATGCACGACTGAGCTGAGTGAAATAGTTATCTATTGTTTCTACGACTCTGGGACACGTCCTGATTCTGTAAGGGAAACACAGTGGTCATGTTTTGCGGCTGCCAGAAACTACTCCCTTCTTGTTGTCAAGAAGTTTCTAGTGGCCTCTGAGCTAGCTGGCACAAGTAATTAAGTTTAATATACTCGATAGGGACATACCGACCGTAGTCCTATGTCAAACCTATAGGATATATTATTCCAATGCGCAGAGCCTATTAGGGAAATAGGAGCTACACTACATGGCGCCCAACGTTTGGTCAGGCAGTAATTCAACGTTAGATACTGAGTAACTCAGCTGTGCATCTCTTCTTTTTCTCTCAGAGACCCCTACCCATATACTCCTAAAGACGTCTGGAGTGGGCAGGGTTAAGTATCCGCCACAGCTACATAGGGCAGAACCCTATATATTAGCTGTTTGGTTTGCTCAACGTTGAAGGATACAGTGTTCCACAATATTGTGCACCTTATCTTTATTTCCTTGAAACTTGTTCTACATTTTTCATAAAACAAAATGTCCTTAAACGGGGACAATTCCGCCAGAAACGGTGGAGCTGCTGCTGCTGATCCAGCCCAGCCAGCATTTTTTAACAACACCGGTTTAAATGAAACTGAGGAGGGTGTCATCGACATCGCTCCAAACTTAAGAAGAGCCATTACTCTAAAACTTATAAAACATGGCCTATCACCGAGAGGAGGTAGAGCAGTTTTCGTGATAGAGGCACATGAATCCTTTCAGACAGAGGTATTCTATTCATGGGTAATATTTCCTGAATCCAATTCAGTAACACACATGTTTCACTTCTACAAAGAAGATGAACCACCAGAGGAATACATTCCTTTCGAGGATATAGAAATTCCATTAACATACCAAGAGCATCAGCTCTGGTTTAAAGGCGCCCTAAAACATCACAAAAATATAACCAGGCTCGGTCCACTAGGTAGACCAGGAGCAACATGGCCGATTCTAGCAGGCTACACACCTCATCCCGATATAGAAATAATGTCAGATGAGGAACTACTTACTCAACTCACAGAGTTAATAAAAATCTACAGACAATTGGTTCAATATGTCATGCGGACTTTTACAGTCCAACCACCATTAACACTTCCAAATCAAACCCCTCACCAGGGGAATACTCTAAAAATTACACCACAGACTCTATACGCAGTCATGGGTAAAATGCCCACTAAGCGTGAGCAAATCCCGTTTTGGATAGCTCAAAAAATTACTCAAATCGAAGCAGTATTTCCAAATACTAGCCCACATGAGAAACACAGAATACTAACCATTAGTTTACCAATGGGGATCACACCACAACTGGAAGACTGCACCACTTGGGGCTCAGTCTTTGCTGCCATCTACACTAAAACACACGGCATTCCGTCAATTGCGGTAATACCTGATGTCCTAAAACAAATTCAAAACGAATACGGGGCAGAGCCTGCTTTAAATTTAGGTATGAAATTACTGAAAAATTTCGATCAGGTCTCAACAATAATATTATCAAATATTAAAGGGGAGGCAGCAGCAGTGGCGATCCGACAAAAATTAAGGGAATTTGATGTTACAGAACATCAAACAGAGCTACCCAGAATTATAGAACAATCCTATGCAGAATTAGGCAGAGATAGTTTGGGTGGGAGACCAGTTAAACCAAAACAATCTGAAAGTCCTGAGAAGGACTCAATTAAACAAACTCCTACATCTTCTAAAAAGAAGTGGGAGACTAATAAACAAAATTCAAATGAGAAAAGGTCTCAATCCCGAGGTAGGTCTCCTCAAAAGGAGCCCTCTGAAAGGAGGTATAACCTCAGGAATAGGGATAATTTGAGAAAACCTGATAGGTATCAAGACACTGATACACGTTCCTCTCATCCCTTTCAGGTCTCATCACAGACTTCGGAAAGAAGAGGACGAACAGAACATAGAGAAGAACGCGTGAAATCGAAAGACGACAAACACGCTCCAAAAACTAAAGCAAAACCTCAATTCTCCAAAAAGAAAGTCGCAGGTCTAATAGTAAGACATGCCGAGAATTCTGAGAACGCAACTCAAGAACGGAGAATGGGCTCAGACAATGCTGGACAGTGCAGCAGAAGTCACAATAGCTCGCCAGAACCTGATGGAACTTCTGGAGATAGTGGACTTGAATGAGTACATTACAGTAGAAACTGTAGACACCAGGGTTAGTGCTCCACAAAAGTTATATGATATAACACTCCGGATGGAGGGAGACAAACCTAGACAGGTTAAAGCACTCTTTTGGGAAAAACTATCAAAGGGTTATGACATACTTCTAGCAGAAAAAGACTGGCCACCACAATTTGTCAGGGAGTGCCCACACGGCGAGGACATGATTATGCCTGCCTTCTCCAATCACATTCCAATTCACTTAAAATATACATATGCCAGAAAATGGGCAGTGGCCCAGGCTCCAGCATTATATAAAAATCATGTAGGATGGGATGAGGACTCACCTCACCATAAAATAAATCTGAAACATGAACCAACTGCACAGAGGCAGTATCCGATTAAGCAAGAAGCTAAAAAACAGGTCAGGGAGATCTTAGATCAACTTGAATATCAAGGAGTGATTGAAACATGCACCTCCTCCATGAACAATCCTTTGTTTCCTGTCTCCAAACCAGACAATACATATCGTCTAGTTTTGGACTACAGACACCTAAATACTTGTTCTAAAACTTTTGCAGTGCAAAATGCACACAGCACAGCATTAATGAATAACATTGTGCGTAAAAAATACAAAACAACATTAGACATCTCAAATGGTTTCTTTTGTCAAAACATAGCACCTGAAAGCAGGTACTTAACGGCATTCTCCATAATGGGGACCCAGCGTCACTTTTGTCGACTCCCACAAGGGTTCAAGAACAGCCCAGGTTTATTCTCAGCGAGTGTAACGGAGTTACTACAAATCTATGACAACGAGGCATTGTCCTATGTCGATGACATCTATCTGACAGACGATGACTTGGACAAACACTTGAACAGGGTGAGCACCATTATATTGGGATTCGCCTCTGAGGGCTACAAGTTCAACTTTAAAAAGTCCCGAATTGCCCATCTCAATGTCCTATTTTTGGGATATGAGCTTTCAAGTGAAGGCAAGAGCTTGGCAGCTAACTTTCTAGAGAAATGTGCACTGCTCCAACCTCCAAAGACGCTAAAAAACTTACAATCAATACTGGGATTCCTAAATTTTGGAAGAACATACATTCTAAACTATGCAGAAAGGGTTAAACCTCTCTACGCATTAATCAAACCTGATTTTTCAATCAAAAACTGGACACAGGAACACACAGAAATCTTGCGTTCACTCCAAGCTAACATGTTAGCAACAAACCACTTACAAACACGCGTAAGTCAAAGAAATTTGGTGATTCGAATAATTTCGGGTCAATGTGGATTCACCTACTTAACCTTCAATGAAGGTGAGAAAGTACCAATCGCATACAAATCCCATTTGTACACACAAGCGGAAATGCGCTTCAGTTCAACTGAAAAAATTCTAACAGCAGTTCAAACAGCTGTAGCAAAAGAAAGAGCCTTAGCCCAAGGGAAACGCATAATTGTCGTTACCCCAGTACCAGCTTTAGAAGCGGTCACAAAAGCAAGCATTCCAAATGCTAAAGCACTACATCCAAGATGGATACAATGGGTTAATTCTCTTCCTGCACCTGATGTTGAATATGTTTTTGATCCAGATTTAAAAACACAAGCATTTCTCCAGTATGAACATGAATGTCCTCTGCCCACTGAGATTCTGCCTCTCGATCAGTATGAATTCGTAATTTACACTGACGGATCCGCACAGCCCGCAACTGGGAGTAAGCAAGCTTACAGTGCAGCGTGTGCTATCGTTAAAGGTCGCATGCGAGATGGCATCTTCAGACCTATGGTCACAAAAACTCAATCACTAGGTGATTGTACAGCTCAGCGAGCTGAACTACAAGCATTCAAACTGGCACTTGAGAGTACGGATCGAGAATTCCTCACACTAATCGTGTGCGATTCCTTTTACTGTGTTCAGTCGTATAATGACTATATACGAACCTGGCTTGAAAATGGTTTCAAAGATGCGAAAGGTGGCACAGTAAAGCACAAACTGCTTTGGGAACAAGTAGTTCAGTTGAAAAACGAACTACCAAAGGCTCACGTGATTCACACACTGAGTCATCAGCGTGATGGCGTTCACGGTGCAGGGAATTCATTGGCTGACGAAGCCGCAAAGGGGGCTGTTCAGACGGCTTCCGTAGCTGCGATCACTCGTTCAAAAACAAAAATAGACGGTGAGATAATGTTAGCTGTCAATGCTTCAAGCAAAGGCAGCAGTGCAGCGTTACCAAAAAGTTTCCACTCAAGTACTCTTATGTAATTGATGCGAACAACGTTCCTTTTGCTCGAATCCCTGGAGTGGGGGATAGGGTAATTCCAAACATGGAACGAAGAGCAGCCTTGATTTATGAAACTCATTTGGGGGAGGGTCTGTCACATCAAGGGATCTCAAACACAATTTTGAAATTAAAAGAGATGTACTGGTGGCCTGGAATGAATACACACATTCACATATTTATCAACAACTGCTTAGACTGTAAATTACAGCGAGAGAGCCACCAGACACCATGCTGCGAAAGCGGCAGCCCAGTACAGACACCACTGTTAGACAGCATTAGGCTATCTACTCGCCGGCATCCCACTGGACAAAGGCATTCCCGCAAATACTAAATCTAGGTTCCTATGGTTATGGCCTCAGCGCTCGGCTGACGCTCGAACTGTTATAAAAGATTTGCGAGTCTTTATCGGCACATACGCAATAGGCACGCTACATTCTGACCAGGGTCCTGCGTTTAGCTCTAGGGCTTACAAGGAGGCCATGGCCAGTCTGGGCGTTGCATTGCGGTACTCCTCTCCATTCCATCCTGAGGGAAATTCTGTTGTGGAAAGGAAAAACCGGGACATAAAGCAGTCTATAACAGCTAGGGTATTAGGTTCGGGTGATGGGTGGGTCAAACACCTCAATAGCGTACAGCGCGCCCTCAACAATCTGCCAAGAAGTTCTCTAGGGGGGGTCACTCCATATGAAGTCCTATTTGGGACAAGAATGTGGGTTCCAGACTTAGAACACGTAGGCACAGCGGTGGAAAATAAAGCATTTAATATCAAAGATCGTTTGGCTGTTTTACAGGAGCTTAACAAATTAAGAACGAAACAAAGCAACGTCTCCTTACAGCCAACCACCACTGGGGAAATATCGGCGGTCCCAGCAAGGCCTGTCTGGATTCCGAAAGTCGGGGATCTAGTCAGAGAAAAAATTGCGGACAAGAAGGAATTTGGACCTTCTTACAGACAACCGGTACCTGTCCTAGCAGTTCAAGGAACAAGAACAGTACTTCTGCCGCCCCTTGCTGGAAGAAAGGAGAAAAGATTTGTGTCCATCGACCTCATCAAACCACAACATGTGGCCAAAACTAAGCAGTAGGCCTCGTGGACTCCGACCTAGTAGCAGACTCACTCCTCTCGCTACTATTCAAGAGGTTCAGACTGAAAGACTGCTCACAATCGAGAATTCAGCTGTAACAAATGAAGGACTAAGCAACCAAGCTATGGAACTCATCCCTCTTGACAACCAAATAACAGTTCGTCCAAATACACCTGCCTACACCAACGTGACACGTGAAGAACTGTCTCCTGTGATTTCAACAAATCCTGATGCAATTCCAACAATTGACAGAACTGCTTCTGGCTATTTCATTGACTTTGATACGTTCTCAGAAGATCCAAGTGAACCTGAAACGACGCCAGCATCATTCAAACTCAAGCAGCAAGTACAAGACTGTATTCACTTTCTGAAAAAGAATTATCTGGTTTCCCCATGGATTGAACTCTGGATTACATCTGGACTTTTTGTTTTTCTGCTCTGGCTAGCTTTGGTAACAACTGTAAGCGTGCTTATAAGTGGCAGATACATCCATGTGAACAGTGAAGGAAAAGACGTGAATGTACTTTTGAAACCTCATAAATCTTCCCATCGTGAAGCAAGAGACTTGTTATCAGTGAACATCACAGCTGTTCCTATACAAGATGGTATAGTGTGGGACAAAACAGATTATGAAATCTTCGGCCCGAGTGAACAATTGAACATTCCACATTTGTTTAAAATTTCACTAAGTGATTTAATTACGTCCAGTACCTATTCAGATGATTGGGACTTTGAGACTGTGACTGACATAATGTTTGATCTAGAAAAATCTGCTGCATTTTCTAAAAATGAATATTTAGAAGGTTCATCAGACTATGAAGAACTGTATTGTTATAACCACTATGGTCATCATTATTTGCACAAAACTGCATATCCAAGAAATGTGTTTATGTTTAACCAATGGGAACATTGTCCTACACCGCCACAAGGTAGTTCAAAGATTTTTGCTAGTAAGTTTCCATATTTTTCAGGTTACAATACATCTGACCCAGAAACGTTTTACTATAAAAATGTAAACAAAACAGGACTGAAAATTATGTTAACAAATACGAAACAGATTTATTCTGAAGCATTTATTGCCCAACTGTCTACACAGGGTTTCGACTTATGGAAAGACACAATTAAGACAAAAACTGTCTGGGGTAGTAAAGATTGGCAAGTACAGGGTATAGAAGCTTTATTTAGAGCCTGTATCATCCCTGAACAAATACTGTTTTTAAATGAAACCGTCCAACAAACATCTTGTCTTGGATTAGCCAAGATCAAAGAGATGAAAACACCTTCTGTGCCAACACCTGCCAGTGAAAATAATACAAAGGCAGTGGTGACAGTTGACAATATACTACAACTTAACAGAACTCATCCAAATTGGAAAAAATGGTTGATCTGGCCCACAGACACAAACAGCTGTCAGGAAAGGTTCTTGAACAAAACTCAGGGCTTTACTATTCATAGGCCAGACCCAAGATATGTCCAAAGACAACATCCGGGGGTAGTAACATCATACAGTGTAGGAAAATTATGCCTCGATTGGCTGCATAAATCTACACTACAGGATGTGAAACAACACTTATCCTTACTTACAGGAGACGCTGATCTTAGGGAATTCTTGCTTGGACCAAGAAAACCGCGTCAAAAACGTTTCATATATGCCGGCATTTATGCTGCTTATAATGAAGCATGGAAAGTGTCACAGATAGAGGCCACAGAACGAATACGTGAACTTGATCATATTAATTTAGAGAAAACACTCTCTGTGGTCGACAATGGGTTAACAACTTTGTCCTCCAGAATTTATTCATTGGATGGCATTGTATCCTCTGCTATCGACATTCTAGAACAAGATTTGGCTATGTTATAACAAGGTCAATCCCAATTACGTTCTATAGTGTCATTGACATGGACGCTGCAATCTTTGCGAGCGGGCTATGTGCCTTGGCGTTTCATCAACACGTCGTATCTGTTTGCAGAATACAATCTCACTGATAAACAGATCGAATTGGCACAAAGAGGAGCAAGGTATACGGTGCTAAGCATTGAAAAAATGGAGAAGTTACCATTCACAGTGGCAGAAAAACCAGCTACAGAATGGGTTATTCATGGCAAAATAACATTACCTGTGACAACTTTTCAGTTTCAGTATTGCCTCAGACAAATGCAAGCAGGCAAATATGAAAGGTTGGGTAAGGAATACATTAGGACATCTTGGGATTTACCGTATACACATAGATGTTGGAGTGGGGATCGTGAAGTGTTTCTTAGCGGTACTAACTGTAAACATGCACTGACCGGTTCACTCATATGTCAGGACATTTCTTTACACGGGACTTGTAATGGTTCTGTGGCAAACTTGTCTTGCCATCAGCGGGGTACACCAGCTGCTGTGATTAATCCAACGTTTGGACAACTTTCTAATGGGAGTTACCTCATGTTGAATGATCAGAGTTGCTGTGGAATGTTGCCAGGCATCCCATATCTAGTAACGGTCAACTCCAGGGTCACTTGCTGTATGCAAGCATTGTTTCCCCCAATAGGCACAGTCAGGGAGTCGCCGCTATGGTCTTCGCTGAACGTCTCTTTTATAAGATTTGATACTTTGAGCAGAATGAAAGCCATGCTTTTACAGCAAACAGTGCCTTTGACCTCGGCCAAAGAGACCTATGATCTACAAGTAGCAAGGACTTCGGCTGAGATACAGACTTTAATACGTACAAACTGCCCTATACATTTCGTAGAAATGGTATCACGTATCTTTAACATGTCAGATACGACCGGAATTGTACATGTATTTAAGAGCATTTGCTCCGGTCTGTTAGCACCTTTCCAGGCAATACTTGGAATCATCCCCAACTTTGCACATTCGGTGTTTGGTGGCATACCATTAATTCTCGCACTTGTTGCCGGAATTTTATTCATCTTTCTGCTATTGCGCTATGGCCAGCCTATTCGCCGACATCACTCCGAGCGAAATGGAGAAAGCTCTCCTTGAAAGAAAGTGCCGTGAGCGAATAGTACAGCTATTGGGCATGACTCGTCTACGGGACCTTAATACCACGTGGTTCCTGTCATTCAGACCTATCTGGCAAGATTGCATCTTACCTGTTCTACGCTGCCTGCTATGCGGTGAAGAATGCGTGTTGGACGCTTGTCTAACATATCCATCAGCTGCGCCAAAGGACGTCGATACTTTGCTGGTCCCGATAACGGCCCATGCTCTGTGTTGTCCCCAGAGGCTCCCTATCCTGATGTCAGCATTCATTGAGATCTCACAGTCGCCTCCTGCTGCTGCAACTCCAGGCACACAGGTAACAACGGACGCGAACATTGCTGCGGCGACCTATGCTGGGAGCGATGCTTCCCATCTTTGTGCGATCAATCTCTTACACGAGGTGTTCCAACTTACACCAACGACAGTGGATGATGTTTTGTCTATTGAAATAGATGATCTCATGTTTACACCAGACCCGTAAACTGACTCTGATTCGGCATACTATGTTCCAGAGAGACAGCAACAATTTGGCCTTCATTTTTCAAAGACTTGGAACTCTACCAAATTTGAACTTTTTGTCCCATTTTTTGAACGAAAATGGCACTTCAATCTGCTTAAAGTAGAACTAGCCTTATAATACAGACTTGGCAGTACTTCCAGGGACACTTAGTCATCTTGTGTGTCTAAGAACAGTTCATTTAATTTTCATGACAGGCAATGACTTTGATTTTGAACAAACTTATCGATCATTTTTCGTCATATGTAAATATTACTTTTATATTACATTCCGAATGCATTTATTTCAAAATTTATACAGGAAATGATCAGCATTGCTTACTGATGTACAGAAACCTTTGCATTTTTAAATATGTCTTTTAATGCTTTTTAGGATATATTTTAATATGCGGTACTCTATTCTAAATGTTTAGCATTTTAAATGTTTTAGCATTTTACTAATGTCGTATACACGAAAGAGGAGTGGGTGTTGTATACTTTATAGGGTGTCCATAAACTGGCTTTTCTAGAATCATGTCCTTATATAGGCACAATTCGCCTTGCCCTTATATAGGCATAAAATCCCTGACCTTATTTAGGCATAAACCATGCGCTCCAAATACAGGCATGGATTCCGGCATCCGTCCACCCTAGCGTCTCAACGAGTCCATGAAAAAAACAGACCCTTAGGCTGCGGGAGTTTCCCTTGCCCAGGACTATTGATTTCTTCAAGGACTCATATTATGCATGAACCATTATTCCTTAGGGGTTCATTCATGACGTCTTTCGCTGCCCAACACACGTCAATGCTAACATTTTCAGGTATAAATATACCTTCCCAAACCCCTGTAAATCAGAGGAGACCTCGACTTCAGAGGAGCCCGATTCCCGGCCGGACGCACTGAGAAGACGCTGTCATTCCTGCACGCAGAGAGTCCAGCTTCCAGTGATCTAACTTCCCTTGCGGGGTGTTGGAGTTCGAGTCCGGAAAGAGTTTCCTACCTCTCTCATTCTTCAGGTATGGAGCAGACTAGAACCTAGAGGGACTCTTGGCATATTAGACTCTTGGCATACTAGGCGTAACATACTCTTAGTATACTCTAGTCAGGAATACATCACCTACTTCTACTACTCCCTACACCTAGGATAGGTTAGGAACACTGGGGTAGAACTAGGCTAGAAACGCATCGTATGAGTACTCGCATTTTTAGGCTGTCTCATTTTATGTAAATGCATATATGCTAAAAAGATAATGCTAACGCAGTATTATTTATTTCTACTGCTCACTCTGTACATTATTTATCTCGCATATTGTCTTATGATCGTAACAGCACATTTAACTTACAACAGAAACAAGACTGTTCAATAAACCTTTTTATTGAAACGCCCGTCTGTTATTTCTGTGTAACTTTGAGAATAACTGAACCATGCACGACTGAGCTGAGTGAAATAGTTATCTATTGTTTCTACGACTCTGGGACACGTCCTGATTCTGTAAGGGAAACACAGTGGTCATGTTTTGCGGCTGCCAGAAACTACTCCCTTCTTGTCGTCAAGAAGTTTCTAGTGGCCTCTGAGCTAGCTGGCACAAGTAATTAAGTTTAATATACTCGATAGGGACATACCTACCTTAGTCCTATGTCAAACCTATAGGATATATTATTCCAATGCGCAGAGCCTATTAGGGAAATAGGAGCTACACTACACTATGAGTGTAGTTATTATATGTGCGTGCATTCATGTTGTTGTTCTTTGTTTTGTAGGTTCTTTTCCCCGCTGTTCCTATCCTACCCTTCCCTCACTTGATCACCCTAACACTCTGTAACCTAAAGTCAGAGTTGGGGATGTCAAGGAGTGGACCCTTTATTGCATCACCTGGACCCTGAGGAGTTAACATCTCATTTGGTATGAGATCCTGGCAGGACAAGTGACAGGAAGGTGGAACGAAATCTTCTTGACAATTGGTGGAAGTTCAAGAGGTGGTTGATGTAGGCAGGTCCTTGGTTGTGAAGAACGCTTGTGTGCGTGGGTCAGCAGCTTGAAATGGTATCTCTTCTGTATGGGGAGCCAGTGGACTTGCCTGAGGTGGTGTGTGATGTGGATTTGTCGGTGGAGGTTGAGGATGAGTCTGGCTTCGGCGTTCTGAATGGTTTGAAGTCTCTGTAGGAGGTGTACGGCGATTCCTACATAGAGAGTGTTGCTGTAGTCCAGTCGGCTGGTGATGAGGGCCTGTGTCATGGTGCGTCTTGTGCGCAGGAGTAGCCACTTGAAATTCTTACATAGCATGCGCAGAGTGAGGCAGCAGGAGGAGGAGCTGGTGTTGATCTGTGATTTCATGGTGAGCTTGTTGTCAATGATGTCAATGATTAATCCAATGGTTTTTGGTGTGGTCGGAGAGTGTGGGTGCAGGTCCTAGGTCTGCTGGCCACCAGGAGTCATTCCATGGGTTGCTGTTGTTGCCGAAGATCAGTACTCTTGTCTTGTCCATGTTCAGCTTCAGGCAGTTGTACTTCATCCAGTCGGCAATGCATTTGTGGAAGCTGGTCCTGGTGGTGGCAGGGTCATCGGTGAGTGAGAGGATGAGTTGAGTGTCACCTGCATAGGATATTACGTTGAGACTATGAGATCTGATGATGTTTGCAAGTGGGGTCATATTTGCGTTGAAGAGCATGGGGCTGAGGGATGAGTCCTGGGGGACCCCGCAAATGATATGCTTGGATTCGAAGGTGGTAGGCGGACCCTCTGTGTTCTATTGGTGTGGAAGGATAGGATGCATCTGAGCACATCCCCTTGGATGCCGATGTGGTGGAGTCTTTCTATCAGAGTGTTGTGGGAGGATCAGGGCTGCTGTTTGTCCTCAGTCGAGGAGGGTGCGGATGTCATCGGTGACTGTGATCAGGGTGACCTTGGTGGTGTGACTGCTTTGAAAGCTGGATTGTGAGGTGCTGAGTAGCTGGTTCTGCTCCAGGTATGTCCTGAGTTGCTTGTTGATAATCTTTTCCAGTACCTTGGCTGGTAATGGAGCAAGGAGATTGGACTGGGGTTTTTGAGCTTGCTGGGATTGACGGAGATTTTTTTGGAGCAGGGTGGTAAGTTCCTGGCCGATCCTTTGGTTTCCAAGGTTGAAGATGTGGTGCAGGCCTGGTTCTGTGGGAGCTCCTGAGTGGATGGACTTCATGATGGAGGTGGTGCCCTGGGTGGAGAGGAGGTTCCAGGTGGTCAGTCTCTGGCTCGTGTAGGTGGGTCACTTCTGGTGTGGTGTGGCGAGAAGTCATTGTGGTGCTTTGTTGTGTGACCGTGGTCGTACTGGTGCAGGAGAAAGTGCATCTGGTGTAGGAGAACAGTCCTACCATAGAGTACGATGTGGTGTGGCATTGCAGCAGTGTTTGCTAGGTCATCTGGTGTTGGGGGTGCACTGGACGGTGGTGTTGGAACTGTGGGTGGGCGCAAGCCAGGCACGGACAGTCACAGAGGGGCTTGCCTTTGGTGCACCGGCTCCCAATAAGTATGTCCTGGGAGAAGCAAGGGGCGCTGGGAGACGGTGGGCACGGATAGGTCTCTCAGGTTCAAATTTCTACGAAAGACAAACACTGGTTTTGGTAATTTAGGCTCATCATCTATAATGTTGAGGTTATGACACTGAGAGTGTACAATTTGTTTGATTTTTTGATCAAGATTGGATTTCTGTGTAACACATACCAAACTATTGTGGTCCTTTTTGGTCTTCTCCTGAAACATAGCATCCCTATAATTGTATTTGGTCTGTTTGAATGACTTACAAACCAATTGTTTTGGGTATCCTCTACTAATCAGTTTCTCTTTTAGTATCTCTGCTCTCCTAATAAAGTCTGATATATTGGAAAAATGTATTCTGATTCAGAGAAACTGACTAATTGTATTGCCCTGTTTTTGACAACGGGGTGAAATCTCTGAAAGTGCAAAAGTGTATTGCGAGCAGTAGATTTCATACACAGAGACACCATCAGTTTCTGCTGGTGGTGACGTATCCAGAAACGTAATTTTAGACCTACTGATGTTGGGAGAACATTTTAAATTAGCATCACATAAGCTGACCCAAGCTATAAACTCGTGCAGCTGTTCTTCGGTACCTTGCCACAGGTAAAAGAAATCATCGACAAATCGTAAACAATGCCTTGCATTTCCCAAAAATTGAGTCATTTTGTTATATATGTATTTCTCTTCAAACAATATATTAGCTACAGTGAGAGCACAAGCTGCGTCCATGCTAACTATTTTCACTTGTTTATATAGTTCATCATCAAATTCACAGAAATGTTGTCCCAACATCATTTCAAGACATTGCAATATAAATTCATTCAGGCATAACTGTCCCACTATATTGCTTACCACCTCAAAGGCCTCTTTTTGAGGTATATGTGTAGAGGGCTTCTATATCAATGGTGACAAATATTTCTCTATCTTGATTGAGCTCTATGTTCTCAATTCTGGAAACCATGCGGCCAGTATCTTTAACATATGAAGAAAACGTACTGACTAAGGGTTTCAGAAATGCATCCACATTTTTAGATAAAGGTTCTGTAGCTGCTCTAATTGTAGACAGAATAGGGCGTAAATGGGGATTCTTTAAATCGTTGTGGGTTTTGGGTACTCCATATATAACTGGCATTTTGGTATTATGTTGGTTTAAGTATTTATATTCCTTTCTACAGATGGCCCTTAAGAGCCTCTTCAATTATGCTTTTTATTTGTCTTAAAAGGGTCCCCTTTAACCTTTGGATATTATTCTGGTATCATCAACATAGTCTTCATGTTCTGTTTACATTGTGTCATGTCTAAAAGAACAATTCCTCCTCCTTAGTCACAAGGTATAACTGTGACTTGCTTGTTCTGTTGAAGCTTTCTTAAAGCCACATTCTCTTCATAAAAAAGATTATGCGTAGGTTTGGGTAGCTAACAATTTTCTGTACCTTAAACAGTGCAGTTTTTTTAAACATTTTCCACTTCCAGTTCTAATTTATCCAAATTAGGGATGAACTTTAAAGGCGGTTTTAAACCAACTAGAAAAATAGAGTAAGTTCTAATGAATTATTTCACACCAAAATGATAAACATTTATACAGCAGAACCTGAGTTATAAATTCTTAAAGATTTTAGTGAAAATTGCTCCAAAAAACACAAAGCGCCAACTAGGAATATCTGGTTGTGCTGGAGCAGGTCAAAGTCAAAGTTCAGGCTGACCGCGATGGAGCACCGGTCAGTTACAGTCACTAGATTAGTCCTGCTGAAGTTTGCATTCTAGAATTCGTGCGACGAGTCCCGTTCACTTTGGAGACAGCCGTGAAGAGCAGGGAAAGCATCGCTGGAGGCTGTCAGAGTAGCGCAAAGAGCCAGCCAGCGTTGCGGACAGGTGTTGCTGGAGCTTCATGTTTGCAGTCCATGCCAGCAGGTGATGCTGGAGCATGAAGAGTGGGGTTGGAGGAGCTTTGCATTGAATCACGGTGCGAGCAGTGAGGTCTCTGCATGAACAGGCCATTTGCGGTCCCGAACAGCCCAGAAGCTTAATTTAAATTCATTGAGCCACACCAAGGATCCAGGAAAAGAGGGGCTCCACTTGGGAGTCAGGAACACACTACAGCTGAGTCCTGGGGCTGTTACAAGATGTTGAGGTGCCTTTTATGTCCCTGAGGCCCAGATCATGAGACTGGCCCATGGAGTCACACTGGGAGCCCTAGGTTCAAGATGAAGTTGCAGGTCCAGTTATTTCTCTCCAGGTAAGAGGGCAGCAGGTCAGCACAGCAGGGCAGCAGTTCCTTCAGAGCAACAGTCCAGCAGAGTGGCAGTCCTTTCAGCAACACAGAGTATCCACAGGTCCAGTAGTCTACTGAAGAGTTGGTGTCTGAGGTCTCACTTTTTTTTTACCCTGGTGCCCTGGTTTTGGAAGGTGGAAGAAGTTTCTAGAAAGTGGCTTTGAAGTGCATGGAATGTCCTGCCTCCCCTGCCCTGGCTCCAAGCTGGCTGCAGTGACAATGTGGAGCTGGATAGGTCATTTGTGTAAAGTCAGAGCAATCCCTATTCAGTTGCAAGTGGGGCTGTGCTCAGCTCCGCCCCCCCACATCCTGCCAGCAGATGGCCCATTCAGGCACACCTGATCCCTCTATTGTGTGACTGTCTGGGAATAATTCACAAAGTCTGTCAGTTACACTCAGTCATGTGACCCAGGCCAGGCTATAGGCGTAAAAGGCCAAGGACAGAAAAATGCCAACTTTCTAAACGTGGCATTTTCATAATTATGATCAAAACCCTACTTTACCATTAAATACGGTTCCTCACCACAATTTCAAAGACACCAGACATGACATAGCTACCAGCTCCAAATTGGAATTTGCAGCTTATTAAATGTAATAAGGAATCCCTAATGTAATCCTATAGGAGGGGTAGGCCTTGCAGTAGTGAAAAACAAATTTAGGAGTTTTTCATTAACAGGTGATGTAAAACTTAAAAGTACATGTCCAGCCTTTCAATTACACAGCAACCTGCACTATGGGCTACTTAGGACATACCTTAGGGGTGACTAGTCTGTAATAAAAGGGGATTTTAAGACTTGGCAAGGGGGTTTTAATGCCAAGTCGATATTGCAGTTCAATACTGCATTCAAGCAGCAATGGTAGACCTGGGACATGTTTTAAGTTGTTACTTAAGTGGGTGGCACAATAAGTGCTGCAGGCCTACTGGTAGCATTTAATTTTCTTGCCTTGAGTATATGATATACCACTCTAAAAGGGACTTACAAGCAATTAAATATGCCAATTGGGTATAAGCCAATGTAACCATGTTTAAGGAGAGTGAGGACAAGCACGTTAGCACTGGTTAGCAGTAGTAAAGTACACAGAATCCTAAGGCCAACAAAAATAGGCGCAGAAAAAAAGGAGAAGGTGAGGCAAAATATTTTGAGAGAAGACCACCCTAAGGCTGATAGGTCTAACATTCCCCCAGGAAAAACGTGTTCAACTTTATTCTCTGGAATAACACATGCAAATCCCGAATCAATTTGAATCTGTGAGCCCGTGGGTAGGTACACAGGTGAGACCTTTAGACAATAAGCTCTCTAGTGTGCTGTCCATCTATATTGTTGATGGATTTAAAATAGCGATATAACTTATTTTCTCATTTATTGTTGTCTCTGTGTTTGTAGATACTGATGGGACATATCTGGGTTCTGATACCTGCCTCTTGTTTGTCACTGATATTGTCCCCTGTAGGTACTTCTTCAGGGCGCTAAAAAATTATTTTTAGAGTTTTGGCCTTCATATTATTGATATCTCTCTCCATATATATCAAATTGGTTGGAGCTACATTCCCCTTCAGACTCAGATGTGTCTGAAAATGTTATCACCTTCATATTGCTCCAACCTGGATCTCTTGTTCCCTTATACTGATCACTCGATTTGGTGTGGAAATGTTCTGATAAGTAGGGGTAGACCCACTCTTGTGAGAAAACTTGATATCTTTCTTCAACGTATCTGTCTTCTTTTTTAGAAGCTGGTCACTAGAAGAGTCCAACTCCGCATTGTCTTCCCCTATTTTCTTTTTTGGGTCATCCAGGAAATTCATACTTTTGAGTTTCTCCTTTTCCTTCTTAGGGATCAGCACTACTTCTCTAGCTGCTTTGATTATTAAAATCATCCAATTTCTTGAGCATCTGCTTAAATTAGGGACCACTTTTCAAAACGTTCCACATGTCCATAAACAGACCAGGCACATTTCGCACTCTTAGCCACATTGGAATGATACCTGCTTTTAGATATTCCAAAATAAAATCTACATGCAATTCTGTAAATGTTGTCTTCTTTTTAAAATTAAGTAGTTTCATCCATTCATCCTCATTAACTTTAGACACTTAGGTTTATGTCCTATATTCGCTTGGCCTAAACATTTAGAAAAATCATCATCACTGAATCCAAAGATTTTGATGCCCTCCATAGCTAGTAGATGAGACTCTAACAGAGACAATACAGATATATAAATGAATAATATTAATATTGGAAAACCGTATAGATGTGACTTTAATAGAGACAAATACAGATATATAAACAAGTGATACCAATGCTGGAAAACCCTATAGAGTGGAAAAACCTTAAAAGAATAGGTGAAATATTAAAGGTCAGTACACAAATGAACATGGTTAACCTCCCTCGCAAATGTAACTGTGGGATACATATCAAACCACAGCGTGGGAAATCTGGCACAGCGTGGGAAATCTGGCACAGTGTGGGAAATCTGGCACAGTGTGGGAAATCTGGCACAGTATGGGAAATCTGGCACAGTGTGGGAAATCTGAAAAATGTATGATATTATGGTGCAGTGCGGGAAAGTTGTCAAACATATTATACTATAAGTTAAAGAAGATTGAAATATGTGAATGACACTTGACAATATAAGACAAGAATATGTTAAATAAAATACACTGTTAAAAAATTATATATAATGAATTGTCAAAAGTAGTTATATAATTAGGCTACTTGCTAGGGCTCTAGACTATGAGATATCTTTATTTAAAAACGAGTGAGTGTGGGGTATGAATGAGAATGAGGAATTAATGAATTTTTATCTTACCATATCGGTCTCATGGTGAGGATTCAGGGGAGATATATATATATTTTCGGATTTGGTTTTTATGTTTATGAACTAATTATGAAATGTATGTAAAGGGATGGATTAATTATTAAATGCATGTATGAATAAATAAAATGTACATTTGTCCTTACAAAGGATGAAGGGCTCTGCATTGAATGCTTTTCACATTTATACAAATGATTGTAGACTAATAAGCTTTCTGCAAATTGTATTGGGCAGTCACATTTTTTTTCTCATTTCATTATTGAATTTTTCCCCTGCTCCACACCCTATACTTACAATCAGGGGCCCTCTGTGTGTGGTTTGATACAGAAAGGAAAATACCCTTTGATACAGCTGCCTCCCCAAGTGAGTGGCCTGAAAAGTATTTGGGCAGTTTTGAAATATAAGGGTTGATAGCGCCGGGACACTCTTCTGAGTAGCCGAGCGCTCTACAAGTACGTTATAACATAACATAGTTTGGAAAGGGGGAAAGAGTGTGAACCAGTGATCAAGGAGCAAGTAATCAGGGTGGGAAAAGTAATAGCAAGATGATTCAACCAAGAAATAGGGGGAGCTTTGGTGACTTAATCTGTGATCAAAAGAGGATAAGGTGTCATACTATATCCTGCTTTATGTGTATTAACCGCGCGAGTGAAGATTTAAATTGACCACCTCTAGAGATTCTAATAGGACTCTGGAATCCAGACGATCAGGCATATCTGATCAGTTCTTAAAGTCTGAAAACTGAGCTTCTCCCAGTAGCTATATGAGAGGTTAGAAGTTCCGTCAGGTGTTGTATAACTCAAATTGTCAGGTCACAGGATGATTGGGAATAATGCAAAGACTGTAGATTATTGTGACAAGAAGATCTGCCAAATTAAAGGCAGGAAGAGATAAGATCGACTTTGAATGAGTCAGGCATAATCAGTGCCACTGCACCTCCTATTCCTAATAGGAGTTTTATGAGCCTTATTTATTAGCTGTTCAGCAATGTCAAAGTGAGGTTTCTGTAATGGCTGCTAGCAGGTCCATTTATCAATTTTTATTGTGAGGTCATAAATGCATACTACATTTTTAGGGAGTCCTATTATGTTTAATAGCATTCTTTTAATCAACGAGAACTTTGTATTGGTTTACACAGTAGTGGTACCAGGGTCCCAGGGTGACGTGTGCAGTAGGGGGCTCTGGGGTCAAGAGGCTTGGGAAGTGAATATTGTAGTAAGATTGTCCTGATAGCCCTAGGGAATGGGGAACATGCCTAATGGCCTGTGGCACACACGGATTCAGCACGGCTGGGTGCACATAGAATAGCCTTCTTCACAGTGTTGGCACCAGTTTGTATATCCATGAGGCAGTGGAAAATGGGCACAGAATCATCTGCGATGTGAGGCGTGAGTCCAAGAACTCACCTCTGCATGGATGAGTGGAAAAAATAGAAAGGGGACTGAAAGTAAAAGAGACTGGCGTTCAAGTTCACTCTTTTTCACATCCAGAAACCTTCCGGTGTGAGGAATACTGGGAAAGTAATGCAAATTAACTAAAAGGTAAAAACAGTAACTGAATAAAATGGCATTAAACTAAAATAAAATGCACATAGTGCAATATACATTAAATTAATAATTAAAATAATGGAAGTCCTAAAAAATGAGGCAAATCAAAATAAAATGCAGTAGAAATAAAAAGTGAAATTACAGTTTGATCTCACTAGAAGAGCAGTGTTATTCATGTGTATGTGAGGAAATGGCCATTAAATGGGCATAGAATCAATGGCAATGTGAGGCGTGATCCGAGGAACAGTGAAAAAAGATAACGGATGAGCAAATAAGGTGTTTTTGAATATTACCAACATTTGATCACTTTAATAATTTTCGATACTGCCTCCTTGAACAAGTTTCTTTTCTGCCAAAGATTTTAAAAATATTCAGAGAACTTTTTACAAAATGTATGCTGCGCTGTGAGAAATTGGATTATTGGTTGAAGAGGGAGGGAAACCACTTCAAATAATAATCACAACCCTTGTTATTGAGAATCCCAAAAGTCGCTAAATAAGCCTGTGTGTAATCCCCTGGTAGCTTGGCACAAAAGCAGTCTGAATCAATTTACAGGCAATGTGTAAAGTATTCATGCAGCACTCAAACAGAGAAAACACAACACAAGAAAAATTCCAAACCTATTGGGAAAAATAGAGAAAATGTGAATAGATAAAAAATACCAAAATGACAAAACTCCAATCAGTAAAACTGGAGATATGAGTTTTTAAATGACTAGGCTCTGTGTGGCTCTGCCTGGCTCTGCGTTGTCCTGCTTCTGCTGTGTTGGATATGGTAAGGCTATCAGTCAGGAACTGCATGGCTCTGCATTGCTCGGAGCCAGATCCGGTGGAGCCTTTGGTGAGGAGTTCCCTGGTGTGATTTAGGGGGCTCCGCATTGCTTTGCATTTCACTGCATTGGTTCTGGTAAGGGAGCTGCGTGGCCTTGCTTTGCTTGGCATCAGGTCTGGTACAGCCTTTCGTTAGCTCTGCCACGCTCTGCATCGCACTGCCTCAGATCCGGTGAGACCTTCAGTTAGGCAGGGAGAAGTGCACTTTGATTCCAGCCAGGACTCCAGGACCTTGAGGACAGCATTTGGGGGACAAGACTCACTCCCACAGAGGCCAACAGAAGGAACCAGGACAGGTCAAGTTGATACTGGTCAGGTACACCCTCTGAAAGCTTGTTGTGTCCCTCTAGCTCAAACAGGAGGTCAGCCAACTGACAATTGGGGTCACTTCTGGGTTCAAGGTAAGCAAGTCCAGTCTTCCTTCTTCAGACAGCAGGGCAGGCCTTGTTCTGAATCTTCTCAGGTCCAAGAGTGTTCTGGTTTTAGATTCTGCACATGCCACTTTTATGCCCAGTGCCAGTCTGTGGGTGGGGGGGCACTCCCTTTGTCTAACCCCAAACTGTTGTGGCCAGTTCTTCCCTTTCCCCTTGGTTTGACTCCAACCTGGCTCGTAAAAATAGGGCAGGAAGCTCCAGGTGTGGACTGCATCTGCAAGTGACAGACTTCTTCTGAAGTCAACAAGGGAGTTGGTGCATCCCCCAGACTACTCTTTGGAGTGCAAGACAGAGGCACAGTTCCTCCCCAGCCATTCTGTCAGAAAGACCCTCATCTCTCCATACCCAAGCCCTTTGTCCATTGTCTGGGAGGAACACACATCACACCATGGGAGAGCAATTAACAGTCAGATGACCCTGGACACTAGCATAGAGGTACATTTGGCTTAAGCAGGAAAACTCCAACTTTTTAAAAGTAGCCAACACAACAAGATGATGGATGGAGTGCTGAAACGTTTCAACCACTCACCCCCAGTCAGGAGATCTGGGATGAATCCATCGTTCTTTTGCTCACCATGCCACTCCTGTTCAAAACCAGCCATATGCAAATCAGTCTTGGCGCTGCTCCTCATGGGAACAGTCCAGCCCGAGCTGCCAGGCCATGTCCTCCCTGGACCAGAAACAAGCCTCCTGGGACCGGTTTCAGGGCTTCACTGTTTCACTCCTCATCAGCCAGGCTAGCCTGATTCCTGTGGCACAGTGAGAAAGGGACCCACGTCCAGGCATACCCTTGGCCCCTTTCGTGTGGCTGAGTCTAAACTGGAAAGGCATGGCGTGCAAAACAATGATGGATTTAGGCCCCGATTTCTGTACTGGGTTGAATGTTTGACATTGTTTCAGCACTCCGTCCATCAATTGTTCTTTTCACATTTGTCGCCCTAAGTGGGAAGGGTATGCCCAGATGTGGGTCCAGTGCTCACCATGCCACTGGAGTCAAGCTTGGATGGTTGATGAGGGGTGATACCCTGAAACCGGTCCCAGGATGCTTGTTTCCGGTTCAGGGATGACCTGGCCTGGCAGTTCAGGCTGGACTGTTCCTATGAGGAGCAGGGTCAAGACCGCTTTGCATCAAGGGAGGACCTGGCCTGGCAGTTAGGGCTGGACTGTTCCCATGGGGAGCAGGATTTGCATATGGCTGGACTAGAATGGCATGGTGTGCAAAAAAACGATGGAATTAAGCCCAGATCTCTGTACTGGGGGTGAATGTTTGACATTGTTTCAGCATTTCTTCCATCAAATGTTCTTTTTTTGCATTTTTTTACTTTCTAAAAGTGGGATTTGCAAAATAGTAATTTAAAATCTGACTTGCCCATCAGGTTGGGTTTAAAATTCCTATTCCAACAAGCCCTTGAATGATTTGTAGATAGTCCCAACTGAAGTTATCCATTATAATGAATTATAATGTAACCCAGAGCTTTCTATGGGAGGGTCAACCCTGCTGCAGTGAACAACAACTTTGGAAATTTTTATCTGCCAGGCACGTAAAACTTTAAATATACATGGCCTCCAATTAAATACCATTCACCAGGCCCTGTTGGCATTTAGGGCCTAACTTAGGGGTGACTTATAGGCACTAATAAAGAAAGTTTAAGTTAAGCCTGGCAAACGGTGTATTTTGCCAGGTCAAGATGACAGTATAAAACTCCACACACACAAGCAGCAGAGGCAGGCCTGGAGACATGCTTTATAGAAATACTTTAGTGGGTGGCAAAATGCGTGCTGCAGCCTACATGTAGCATTTATTTGTAGGTTGTGGGTACATGTAGTACCATTTACTAGGGTTTGTAGGTAACCAGTCAGGTGTAGGTCAATTTTACCATGTTTAGAAGGGAGAGCCCAATCACCTTACCACTGGTTAGCAGGAGTAAAGTGCACAGAGTCCTAAAGGCCATCAAAAACATGCTCATTTAGCAAAGGAAGGCAAACATCTTGGGTGACTCTGCAGAAAGGGCCCGGTCAAACACCCACTTATTCTCACTCAGTTACATTCACTTTCTGTCACTCACACTCATTTTCCCTTAAACTCCCTCATACTCAATTCATTCATTCTCATTCACCCACTCTTGCTCACTTGCAGTCATTCTTACTCTTAGTCACTCATTCTCACTCGCTTATATTTACTTACTGACACTCAGGGGCCGATTCCGATTCGGGCCGGAAATCTCTCCGACCGAATCGGACCCTAGCAGCCCGACCGAACGAGTACGATGCGCACGTTTGCCATCGGACTCGATTCGGTCGGACTCCCATTGAAGTCAATGGGAGCCTGTCGTACAACTCGTACGCGGGCTCCCATTGACTCAATGGGTGCGAGGCGAACAAGGGCGCCCCCTACAGCGCGTACGCGGCAAAGCGACTCGCGCCGTACATGCACAGGTAGGGGGGACCCATCCCCTGTGTGCGACTCGCGTGGCTACGTGTACAGGGGGGTCCGACACGGACCCCCAAAGTGCGGCTCCGACTGCTTCTTCGAGCCGGACGGCGCGAGTCGGTCAGACTGCTCGCGGCGCGCATCGTACTTGCCCGGCCAGTGAACGTCTCCATTGCGCGTTGCGAGGCGCATCCGAGCGAGTCGGTCGGTGCGGTTGGGACGGGCGTACGAGTCGGTCAGGGAATTCGCACGCGCTCGCATCGTACTCGCTCGCCCGGACGCACGTACGAATCGGTCGGGAAAGAGGGCTCCGAATCGGATCCGGTTAAGCCGAATCCGATTCGGTGCCCTACCGGCCGAGATCGGAATCGGCCCCTCAGTCTCACTCACTACCTGTCACTGACTCTCACTCACTTTCACTTATACACACATGCTCACACATACACATGCTCTCTCGCACACTAGCACACTCTTACCCACAGTTACACACAACATACCTTGAGTACTATATGCTAGGGACTTATAAGTAAATTAAAAGTAGGTAAATGCCATATTTAACCATATTTAAGAGGGGAAGCACAACCAGTTTACCTCTGGTTAGCAGGGGTAAAGTGCACAGAGCTGAGCAACTTTGGAAGAGCTGAGCAACTTCTGAACCATCTCCCTGCTCCTGTACGCAGTTAAAGTGATAGAGAAGGCAATCAGCAAACAACTCATCATCCACCTCAAACTCAACAACATACTCAACCACACCCAATCCGATTTTGGAGCAACCCCAGCACAGAAACAGCACTCATCACGGCCATGGACGAAATCTGCACTATACTGAACTGTAGAGAAACCTCTACCCTCTTCCTACTCAACCTCTCCACTGCTTTACATACAGTATCACACTACACCTTCATCAGAAGACTGCACAAAAAAGCATCCAAGAGCCAGCCCTCAACTGGATATGCTCCTTCCTCATAGAAAGAACATAGGGAGTCAGACTACCTCCCTACATGTCGGAACCCAAGAACCTAATCGGTGAAGTCCCCCAGGATTCATCGCTCAGCCCGACCCTGTTCAACATTTACCTGACTCTGCTCGCCAACATCAACAGAACACTTGGCATTTCTATCATTTCCTATGACGATGACACCCAATTCATCCTATCACAGTCCGACAAGTCCATGAACTACAGAAACTCTTTCTCCGACTACATAGTCAACGTAGCGTCAATTGCCTGAAACTCAATTTGGACAAGACAGAAGTGTTAATCTTTGGCAACAAGAACTCCCCCTGGACTCCACCTAGTGCCCACCAGAGCTCGGACCCACAACAACCAACCATGCAAAAAACCTGGGAATCATCCTCGACGACAAACTCAACATGACAGAACAGATCAACGTAGTCAACTGCTCCTGCTTCCATATAGTCTGCATGCTTTGCAAGATCTTCAAATGGTTACCCCAGAACATCAGACGTGCCGTCACACAAGCTTTTATCACAAGCAGACTTGACTATGGCATCACACTCTATGCCAGAATCTCCAACCACCTCCTTTACCGACTCCAAACCATCCAGAATGCCGCAGCTAAACACATCCTCCACCTCCCACAATGCCCCCACGTAACACCACACCTCAGAGAGAGCTACTGGCTCCCCATACATAAACGGTGTCAATTCAAACTCCTCACTCATGCATACAAGGCACTGCACAACAATAAACCAACATACCGTAACAACCGCCTTCGCTTCCACCAACCCACTAGACACCTGCGAGCAGCCTCACTGACACACACCCACTGGATACGCAAAAACAGAATGGAAGGTCTATCATTCTCCTACATTGCACCCAAAACCTGGAATGACCGCCCTCTACACAGCAGGGCCTTCTCCTCGCTGCTTGAATTCCACAAGAAGCTGAAGACCTGGCTCTTCAAATAATTATTGGAGGATCACTCACTACACACTTAGTTCCACGCCTATATGCCTGCTCCAGCACCTGGAAACCCCACCGGGTGATAAGTCGCGCTATACAAATCTACATAACATAGCAGAGCCCCATGGCTAACAAAAACAAGGATCTAAAGGAAGGAGAAAATCTGTGGGAATATCAAGTAAACAATAGCTTTCCAACACGTGCCTACAGAAAATTTAAACTCCCAGAATTATATTGTGTCAGTACCTCAGCGTATCATGCTTTGTTTTTCAACTTGTGCACACACCTTGTTTCATACTTTCAAGGGTAACAATCTGGTAGGAGGAGAGCAATGAAGTAAGGTGGTGACTTAGGACTGACCAAGTTGGTAAGCCTAGCCACTGTGCAAGTGAGTTTTGCAAGTCATGTAGGGATTTAATAACTCTGAGCAGAAGAGCATTACAGTGGGGTGAGGCAGAAGATTGAATGAGCCATGGCCAGATGGACATAGAGATGTTTTGGATCAGGGAGAAGGTGAAGGTTTATGAGCGCACAATATGTATTACAAGTGATGGAAAAGAGGACCTTTACATTAAAATGTCAGAATGAGAAGCTTTACAGAGCTCCTTCTGGTGGGGGTGAGGGTGTAAGAACATCATGAAGAGAGAAATGAACCTCCTTACAGCCCTTACAGCACGCAGCACACAGCACTTTACCTCTGTTGGGGGGCCGAGGCACGCCGGGGACAAGGCACGCCGCACTTTCGTCCTGCTAGGGGGCGTGGAGAGGACTCCACCTCCCAGAAGTCTTAGCGCCAGGAGGCGTTACCATCATCCTTCTGCGCCCGGAGGTGCATAAGTACAGGCCAGGGCTCCCGCGGCGCGGGAAGCCCTTACAGCCTTTACAGCACGCAGCACACAGCACTTTACCTCTGTTGGGGGGCCGAGGCCCGCCGCACTTTTCTCCCGCCGGGGACAAGGCACGCCGCACTTTCGTCCTGCTAGGGGGCGTGGAGAGGACTCCACCTCCCAGAAGTCTTAGCGCCAGGAGGCGCTACCATCATCCTTCTGCGCACGGAGGTGCATAAGTACAGGCCATGGCTCCCGCGGCGCGGGACGCGCGGGTGAGCCCGGGTCAAGGGCGGGCCCATCCACGCCCGTCAGAGTCCGACAGAGGCTGGGCTGGGCCCACCCTCTGACATCTGAGCCGGGGCACAGGATTTAAGGATTCAAGTGTTAAAGGTACTGGTTATTTATTGTCATCTTTGTCCCTTTAGCTGCCATAATGACCAAAAGGATGAGTAAGCGTAAGGACATAAATATGCCTGTAGGGGTGGAATTGTGAGGACTTTAGATGCTTTCCTAACAAGAGCTGAGTCGGTGCTAACACATGAAATACAGCGCACAGAAAAAAGACTTTCCCTGGACACTTTTGTTACCCAAAAAAGATCCTCTATAGGATGCATAAGTATGGCCAAATCCCCTGTAGCATCCTGAATACTTGATGAGTACCCGCACGATGAATCGGCAAGAACGGGAAGGGCCAGGGGTTCAGCAGATTCAATGTCAATGACAGCAGACTCTGCATCTGTTCTCATAGAAGATTCTATCTGTACGGTTGCTGCCCTTACGGGGAGTGATGTTTCGCCAGTGCAAGTGGCATCTTCGCCCTCAGTGGGCTTGTCCATCGTCCCCACTGTATTGCCTGCCGCCACTACAATACTAACAGCATCGGCTGCTGGCACCAGTGGCCTCAGTGAGGTTTCTACTAGATCCAAAAAA
This sequence comes from Calotriton arnoldi, assembly GCA_963921515.1. Taxonomy (NCBI): domain Eukaryota; kingdom Metazoa; phylum Chordata; class Amphibia; order Caudata; family Salamandridae; genus Calotriton; species Calotriton arnoldi. The sequence continues at coordinate 2,158,793 of CAWUFW010000935.1, forward strand.
CACTTAAGGGGTAGCCCAAGGGACAACTTGGCAAGATCAACAATAGTAACTATCAACGAACCTCCAGTCAAACGTAGTAGGGGAGGTGCCTCTCAAAAGCAAAGGCAAAAGCCCAAACTAAAACAGCAACCAGCTAAATTATTTAATCATGACCCGACGGACTCAGAAGGCACACAAGGCGCAACACAGAATCCCACGACGAATAGCACTACCCACAGCCTGCTGGTTTCCGATTGTAATACTGACCAGTGGAAAAGACTTGAGACATTGGTGTCTGTGCTATTGAATCCTTTACTATGTAAATTACAGTTAATTGAGGAGAAATTGTCGTTGACTGATCGGCTAACTAGTATAACATCTAATCCTCCAACTATAGGGGTATGTTGTTGCAACTGCCCAGTCCAGATACCATCGGTGGCTCTGAAGGTTCCCGATCCACCTGAGGGGAGAGGGCCCGTGCCAGGGACATCATTGTACCCATTGGGCTATAATCTACGGTCAGATAACTGTGTCGACACGGCAACTCACACCCCCCAATCCAATCCTGTGGTAACGCATCCTGAGGTTCAGTCTAGGATATCGACAGATGGTGGCCAGGCAGGCACAACATCTGTGTGAAGGGAGTCAGGGGGACTCAATCCTACCAATAGTTATAATAACACACGTTCAGTGGGTCAACGGAAAGCCATCGAGAGAACACTTCATCTTCCCCCCGAAGCCACTCCATATGTTATTGTCCTAAAAAATGTTCCATCTCTGCCAACCAACAAGGAAGAAGACTGGAAGCAACTTAAGAACAAAACAGTACATTGGTTAGCAAAAACAGTGGACTGGTCTAGAAGTGATGTTTTGTATCATAACATTAATAATGTTGAACGTGTTTCTTGGGTGGGCTCACAGGTAAAAACCGAAACAGGCGATTGCATTGTCGTACATTTTAGGGACAGGTCTTTAGTACATTGGTTAATGGATAGGCTCTCTTGGAATAACGACTTGAGGGACACCATTGTAGCAGTACCACTTGGGTTCTTTTATAAGCCGTTGACAAACAGAGACCTTGGGCCCGTCCCCTTACTTAACAAAACATTGCCTGTTTTCGCTATTCCAACCTTTAATCATTTTTCTCCCTTAGAGCAGGTGGACTGACTGAATTTTCAGGCTTTAGGTGTGATTGGTGATAATAATTTAGATTTAATATATACACCGCCTCAGGCTCAGGCATGGGGGGGGGGGTGTATAACCGAATACCTTTTCCTTTGCCCGAGTACGGTGGTGCAAATAATTTTGATTCTCCAGTGAACCCTTTATCAACTTTTAATGTTAAAACGCAAGGAGACTTACCTTCTATCCATGCTTGCGGCCTGGATAATTTTATTCCCCCTATCATGCATAAGATAGTCAGCCCCATTCCTTCCGGTGAGTTGAATTCCCTAGATGGTTGTGTTTTAGTTACAAGTGCGATGGAGAGAGAGTACATCACCCATAAAATTACAACCAGCCACTGCAGTCTTTTTGGGAATATCGCTGGATTGCCGAATAAATTGGGTTCAGAAGAATGGGTTACCTTCATTGAAAAATATAGCATAGTATGCCTACAGGAAACTTGGATGTGCGATACTGTACATATGAACGGTTTTTATTCTATTCATACTCCAGCTAAAGTCTCCTTAGGCGGACATAACAAAGGAGGATTATTAACTCTGGTCTCAACTACATTGAGTGGTAGACTAGGAAAAATCCAGCTTGAGTCACCACATTTCCAGATCATTAACATTATACACAGGAAAAATCTGACATTAGTTGTTGTAAATTTTTATCATAACAACTTCAACACCACAAACATTAGTATTGCGCATGAACTGGAAATTGAATTATCGAGACACATAGGGGCCGATTCCGATCTCGGTCGGAGGCGCACCCAATACCATTCGGTCGGGAAAAAAGCCATGCGAAAGCCTGTTTCCCGACCGATCCGTACAGCACACCGAACGAGCAAGTACGATGCGCACAACAGCAAAAATTCCGGCCGAGCCGTACTCACCCAAACCAGGTCCTGTTCTCCGACCGAGGCGAATCCGGAAACGCCGAATCGAGTCGCACGGAAGGGAAAATGCAGCCCCGTCCGGCCGGACAAGTACGATGCGCTTCCCGTACGCGCCGAACCCGTCGCTACGCACGGCACGTCAAAGCATCCGGGAGAGGCGCACATAAGCTCCGAATCGCGCCACAACACGATCCACGGCTACGAGACGAACACGGCACCGACGAGGACGACGCGAAGCGACGAGGACGAAGCGAAGCGACGAGGACGACGCGAAGCAACGAGAAGGACGAACGACACGAACCAACCATGAATCCCTTCGTCCCGATCATACCAATATTCTACATCTACTACCGGAACAGGCACGGACGCGTACGGCGCAGAAGGTAAGCCAGACACCAACCACAAAACACATACAACACGTCGACACATCACACACATACACTGGGAATCTGAATATACTTACACCAGCAACAGCAGCACCATAGGGGCGGGATGCCCATCACCAATGCCACATATGCACACAGGGGCCTGAATGCGCGCCACCACCCCAACCCAGGGGGGCTGGATGCCTACCACTACTACCACCCTGACCCAGGGGGCAGGATGCCTACCACTACTACCACCCTTAGCCAGGGGGCAGGATGCCCACCACTACTACCACCCTCACCCACGGGGGCAGGATGCCTACCACTACTACCACCCTTAGCCAGGGGGCAGGATGCCCACCACTACTACCACCCTCACCCAGGGGGCAGGATGCCTACCACTACTACCACCCTTAGCCAGGGGGCAGGATGCCCACCACTACTACCACCCTTAGCCAGGGGGCAGGATGCCCACCACCACTACCACCCTTAGCCAGGGGGGCAGGATGCCCACCACTACTACCACCCTTAGCCAGGGGGCAGGATGCCCACCACTACTACCACCCTTAGCCAGGGGGCAGGATGCCTACCACTACTACCACCCTTAGCCAGGGGGCAGGATGCCTACCACTACTACCACCCTTAGCCAGGGGGCAGGATGCCTACCACTACTACCACCCTTAGCCAGGGGGGCAGGATGCCCACCACTACTACCACCCTTAGCCAGGGGGCAGGATGCCCACCACTACTACCACCCTTAGCCAGGGGGCAGGATGCCTACCACTACTACCACCCTTAGCCAGGGGGGCAGGATGCCTACCACTACTACCACCCTCACCCAGGGGGGCAGGATGCCTACCACTACTACCACCCTTAGCCAGGGGGCAGGATGCCCACCACTACTACCACCCTTAGCCAGGGGGCAGGATGCCCACCACCACTACCACCCTCACCCAGGGGGCAGGATGCCTACCACTACTACCACCCTTAGCCAGGGGGGCAGGATGCCTACCACTACTACCACCCTTAGCCAGGGGGCAGGATGCCTACCACTACTACCACCCTTAGCCAGGGGGCAGGATGCCCACCACTACTACCACCCTTAGCCAGGGGGCAGGATGCCTACCACTACTACCACCCTTAGCAAGGGGGGCAGGATGCCTACCACTACTACCACCCCCACTCATAGGATGGACAATGCATGACACAACCAGCACACCACAACCTAGGGAATGCAAGATAAAGACATCCCCCCACCACCATGACAAGCGTGTGTAGGCTGTGTCAAATGCCTACAACACCGAACATGACTTTGAACATACAATGTGACCCCCTAGCACATGTGCCACACATATATGTGTGTGGCACCCACAATGCAAGCAGCCCATGACCATTGTGGCAATGGGGCCTAAACCCCCATCATCACAGTGACCAAAAGGTAAGTGTGGGGTCCATAGCTGAAGCACATTTTGACCATTGTGGCAATGGGGTCTAAACCCCCATCATCACAGTGACCAAAAGGCAAGTGTGGGGTCCATAGCTGAAGCACATTTTGACCATTGTGGCAATGGGGTCTAAACCCCCATCATCACAGTGACCAAAAGGCAAGTGTGGGGTCCATAGCTGAAGCACATTTTGACCATTGTGGCAATGGGGTCTACACCCTCATCATCACAGTGACCAAAAGGTAATTGTTGACAAAGAAAGAGCTGCAACTGCCAAACTGCATGGATCATTCCTGGTCACAGAACCAAAAACTCATGTGTGGCAAAGTAGTGTATGTGTCCCATTGCAACATAAATTGGGGGAGCCAAATACTGCAGTGCAAATGAAACATTCCTTTGGCCATGTGCAGACAAACAACACCCATGGGGGCTGAGACCGTCAACAGTCATCAATGACACAATGACAGAAGTGACCATCAGAATGCAGAACCACATATTTGCACCAATGGGCACACAAATGCAGATATCCTGTGGAGACAGCAGATGTGAGGTGAACAGATACCATACCATGGCAGCAATGGGACACACAAACCATGATCACTGTGCTGACCGATGACCTAGGAGTCCCAGGGACAGCAGGGGAAACACACCAAACAACATACAGCCAATGGCACACCCAAGATATGCCAATGCAGTGGTGCAGATGCACAAACACAAACAGGCAGACCAACACTGTCATCATACACAGCAGGTGAGGGGTGGGGGTGCCAGTGTCCCCAGGCAACAACACAACACATGAGGAGAGCTGAATACCAATCATACAGATGTGCATACACTGCCACACTAAGGTAACTCATGGATCCAAATCCCCTATGTGGGCAAGCAGGCATTGACAGGTGAGAGGGAGCACAAAACACACATGTCACACAGGCACGTAGGAACAACAACTGACACAGCAAGTCACAGACACACCACAGCACCACCCCCAGGGCCCCCACAATGTGGTGACCCTGGGCTGAATAAAAATACCACTGTGATGACAAAGCTAAATGTCGTTCACACTGTGAACCACAGTCAGGTGTCCTGAGCAACAAACTACCATCACACCTACACAAGCACAAATCAATCAGCATGGCCAGTAAGCCAAGGCCAACATGGAGGCAGGGGCCTAGCCGGGCAACAACTCTCATCTGCACACACTCAAGACCACACCCCTCGACCTCTAACAATGTGCAGCAGTGAAGTACACATGCACTGGTGACATTGCACATGCACCCATGACTATTCCAGGGTGGTGGGTGGGAACCAAGGTGTAGAAACACATCACACATGGACACTCAACAAGACTCCTGAATGTCTGACACACTGCACACTACGCTGTACATGGACATGACGGCAATACCACACCGACCAATGGGATCCCAGCCACAGTCACACACCAATGAAGAAGCCAAGGTCACCCACAAAGAACACACATAGACAACAACCAACATTGCAGCCCGGACCCTAAGGAGTGCCAGCAGTCACACACACAACGTGTCACAATCACTGAAAGATAACACAAACTGGAAATCACATGACAGGGGCAAACAACAAGTGCCAAAGGGAAACCTGACTGTGACCCATCTGCGTCTGCACACAAACTCTGCCCTGACCGCAAACACACCTATGGGTGACACCCTGATGACCAGTAATGTGCCATGCACCCACATCACAGAGAACACAGGGAGAAGACTTTGGGGGAACATAGCTCAAGTCAGCAAGCATCACAAACAGGTACAACACTAGGGATCACAGCATGCGCAGATGAATGGAAGTGAACACACAGACATGCACATACAACACACACCTTGGGCGCAGGCAATGTCACACGTGTACACACTGCCATGAGGGGACTCCACTCCTGTGTGAGGAAAGCTGTGCCATATGTTGCCTCAGTAGGGCCCCATCATGTCAGCTGAGCACTTGGTCACACAATCAACAATTAGCACCAAATGAGGGCTCCCATCACATCAGCCTGGTCATGGATGTGCCAACGGAATCATCAGCACAGATCCAACACACTTGTATAGCAATGTTGCACTGACTACACGGATGAGTCCTTCCCCATTGATGCCCAAACCTGCATGTCCACTGGAGATGGCAACACGGTCAGGGAAGTAGACAAATGCAACGATGGCAGGCACAACAGATGTGCAGGGGTGGAAGCCACAGATATGAAATTGCCAATGTAAGTAGGAAACCCATTGCCAAATACTGAACACATGACACCCTCAGATGCTGCTATTGATGACATGGATACACCACATGATAGGACACATTCCCCTGGACCACATGGGTTCCTGCACAGTAACACTTCATAATCATGAGACCAGATATCACCATCACTGCAGCAAGGGCATGGTTAGCTGCACCAACAACATGTACATCTGAAGCATGAGCACTAGAGAAAAGAAAGTTGCTTTATTCAGCATATGTGTTGTTTGATAACGACGTCCAGAAGAAATTAGAGCAAAGGCCAATGGCCAGTCCATTGTCAAAGTTCAAACAGGGTGACACTGGCAGATGTCACCCTACGCATGCCTGCACAATACCAGGGACAATCCACTAGGAGGGGCAACCGGGGGCAGGCCAGGCACCGCAGGGACAGGATCAGGGCTCACCAGGGGAGTCAGGGAAGGGGTGGTGGGTGCTGGAGAGCCACTGACAACTGCAGTGGAGGTGTCTGACATGGTGTGTGCCGGCACAACTGGGGGGCATGACTCAGATGTCGTGGGTGCCGGCACAACTGCAGTGGACCCTGCAGATGGGGTGGACAGGTCCGCCACTGCAGTGCCCAAGTCAGACAGGGCGGTAGTGGACTCCACTGCAGTGCCTACCTCCAGGGGAGGAGAATGGGGAACAGGCAAGGTGGGTTGGACAGAGGGGGAGGACACCCTCACCACATCAGTGGCACAGACAAGCGCAGCGGGGGTGTGGTGCTGGGAGAGCAAGTGGCAGGGGGAGAAGGCCTGATCCTCTTGGGGATGGTATATCTGTGGGTGGGGGAACCTGGGGCAGGGTGTGGTGGGGGCACCTGTGCAGTGGGGGCCTGAGGGATGGAGGACGGAGACCTTGTGCCTGAGCTGCAGGGCGGTGGCGGGGTCTTGCTCTTACCACTCCGGGGGACTTGCGGGTGGGGGCCTCAGTCCGTCTGCGCCTGGGGAGGGTGTCCGGGGGCGAGGGGCACTCTGCTCCGTGTGGGTGGGCTTCCTCTTCCCCGGGATGCTGGAGCAGCTTCATCGGTGGGGAAGAGGCCGAGGTCACAGAGGAAGAGCTGCTGTGACTTTGGGGTTGCAGGTGAGGCAAGGGAGGGTGCTTTGGAGGGAGAGGGAACTGAGGACTGCGCAGTGCATGTGGATGCGTGTGTGTGTTCCAGGGCCCCATCCCCTGTGAGTCTGGCTTCAGTCCCCTGAATGTGCGTGCGTGTGCGTTTTGTCATTGGCGTGTGTGTCAGTGTGCTGGATGTGTGTGTGCTGGTGTGTGCCTGTGCCGGTGTGTGTGTGCTTGGGACGGGTAAGGTGCTGGGGAGTGTGGATGGAGCAGAGGCAGGAGGGGTGAGGGACCGTTTGAGGAGGGACACTGCTGCCGTCAGGGAGGAGTCCATGGACCTATTGCCCCTCTGTAGGTCAGACATGCCCGATGAGATGCCCTCCATGAACGACACCAGCTGAGTCAACAGCGCGGTGTGCGCATGGAGGACACTCAGCATGGCTGTCTGCCCTACATGGAGCTGGCGAAGGAGGTACACAGACTCCTCACTCAGGGCAGCAGGGGACACAGGGGCAGGGGTGCGGTGCCTGGCCCAAAGGAGACACGCTCCCGGACATGGGAGCCTCCACGGACCTGGGGAATGGGAGCCGATGGGAGGGCGGTGGTGGTGCTGGTGGTGGCGGGGACAGCAACACTAGCTGTGGTGTGGTGGCTGCTGACACCCGCCTCCACAAGGGAGTCATCCTCCGAGTTGCTCTGGTCCTCAGCTGAGGTGGATGCTGCTGATGACTCCTCGGTGTGGCTCCCCTCGCCCTCCGTGCCACTGGGTCCCTCCGACCACTCCTCGGCTGCTGACCCAGTCTGGCTCTCCGGCTCCTCCTGGTCCGTGGAGCTGTCCCCTTCCGTGGCCGTGGATGTATCTGCAAACAATGGGGATACAGACAGACATCAGTCACCTGCACATAACGCACACACCACTGTGAGCACAGCACATCACAGAGCAAGCCCTGGCATCATTAGTTGTACATTGCTAAAAGTGCACTAATTGAACAGGAGAAGTCAATTGTCAGTCTGATGCCAAGCATGGCACTCACATCCCACATGGCCTTGCACCCATCTGTCTGGTGTCTGTTGGATTGCAACACCCCAGTGTTGACACATGCACCAAGTACACAGTAGTTGGACAGTGCAGAGGACACGGTGGCATGTGGACATGCACACATCACAGCTCTTGCCACTGAGTCAGTACAGGTTTCCGGATGTAAGGGATGCCCAGAGTCAAATAGGAAATGCATGTGATGCATACCAGCGACAGACACCATGATGCACCCATGTCCTGATAGCCAGCGCCACTATGGTGTGCATGTAGCACATGTCACTCCCCTGCAGGCTCACCAATCAGTAGACACATGCCATGGCGGAGGCATGACTGCAAAGTCATACATCACTGGCTCAGTGATGTATGACTTTGCAGCCAGACAACAACACTCTGCACTGTGTCACAATAGTAGGTCATGGGGAATGCAAGTCCTGGAGCTGCACAAGTGCACATGTACATCCCCCCACAACACATCCTCTTAACCCTCATCTGTCCAGGTCATACCTATTGGACATATGGGAGACCTGTGACACTACCCTCTGAACCTGAGCCCCTCACACTCTGCTGTGCATGGGGAACAGCTGCCTGAACTTCACATTTACATGCCCCAGTCTGCATGGGCAGCTGATCAGACACCTATGTGTCACACAAGTATCGTCTCCTATGGTCACATCTCCAGTGGCATGCTGAGCCCCTACCAAGAAACTCCACAGCAGTCCTGGCGACTAATCCACAGCACACTGACACAGAGGCAGACACCTGAGGGGTCAAATCACTGTGCACAATGTGTCCGCTGATACACGGGAGTGGGAGTACAGAGTGTATTGTATGGCCTGGAGTAGGCATGACTGTCCAGCCCCACATGAATGAGGGATGAGCCCTGGACTGTAGGCAGCTGGCTAAGTATGTGTGACACACGTCATATACATACTCCTGGGGCCCAAACATTGTTCCCACCCGCAGCATGGGTGTGTGCCAGGTACCCCAGCCACATGTGGTGGATCAGCTCAGCAATTGGACCACAGATCAAAGTAACACGCTGAATACATGTCAGAATACAGGCATTGTGTAAGCAATGGACCCACCCATGATGCCCACCACAGAGTCAGGGAAACAGATGCTGTCTCCCACCTTGAGTCAAGCAAACTGCAAGGACACAGTCCTAAGTGACAGAATTCCCTGCATGTAAGGGCCACACCTGGGTATCAGATGAGGAGTGGGCAGTGCACAATAGAGGGACATGGCTCCTGGACAACATGACTGCTGTACTGTGGCAGTTTAACCAGGCCCGAGGAGGGCACATAGCATGTTAGACAGAGTACACAGTGCAGTCTTTGACTCACCCCCTCCTTGCTGCTCTCTGGCCTTCAGCTGCCCATCCAGGTCTGGAAAGACCACCGCCAGGATCCTGAGCATGTGGGGGTCAGGGTCCGTGTTCCGCCCCTCCTGCGAGGAGGCGACAGCTTCAGCTGGACCCGTGCAATCCTCCGGGTCCAGCCCCGAAGGTCCTGCCACCTCTTTTGGCAGTTGCGGATCCGGCGCTTGTAGACCCCCACGGACCGGACAGCCCGGACGATGTCCTTCCATATCTCATGCTTCCGATGGGCAGAAGCCTGTCAGGATGACAAAGTGATAAGGCCATTACTACACATGCAACATATCCGTGCATGACACAGTTGCATATACATGTCGCAATCACAGGGGCACATGGTGTACACAGGCAGTGCACGGCTGCCCATGGACAGTTTTCCAGAAGTCACTACATGGTATCATTGCATGGGGAGTACAACCCTGTTCAGAAGCACTGTCACTGCACCATACCTGTCCAGTGCAAGTCACTACACACTATGGGGGTGACAACTACTCAGTGAGCCTGCTAGCCAGTGGCGTGCTGACTCTCAGCCTTGCTAGTCAGACAAAATGCACATTCAGAAAGGCAGTGCACAGGACACTCACCTGCTCCCCTGGTGTCCCATACAGCTTGCTGTACTGTGGAAGTAGGCTGTCCAGCAGGGCCTGGTTCTCCTCAAGGCTGAAGGCTGGGGCTCTCTCCACAGTACGTGCCATTGCAGGGTCCAGAGGGGCAGAGACAGCAGCAGTGCAGTGGCAGATGTCGTCCTGGAGCATGTAGTGCAGGCAAGTGGGCTCTCAGGGGAACAGCCAGCAATATATATGTGCTGGAGAGGCAGATCCTGTCCCTTGTGTCCAAAGTGATAGGTCCAAGTCGTTTGCATCTTCTGAATCTGGCCAATCCATGGAATAGCAGCACCAAAACATGCCCACAGCATCCTTCAAAACTTCAACTTCATGACATACATGATTTTGCAACATTGTTGTGGGTGACCAACTGAATTCCCAGCAACCGACTCGTTCGAAATTCAAAACGCGTCCGTTGCCAGGCAAGCCCATTGTCAATGGGTGCGCACCGATCGGTCCATTGCGGTACAACGCGCACAGGGGTACAACGCGTACCCGCACACATTGAAGGCAATGGGCCGGCCGGAGGCACCGATCGGTCCATTGCTGTTCAACGCGCACAGGGGTACAACGCGTACCCGCACACATTGAAGGCAATGGGCCGGCCAGAGGCACCGATCGGTCCATTGCGGTACAACGCGCACAGGGGTACAACGCGTACCCGCACACATTGAAGGCAATGGGCCGGCCGGAGGCACCGATCGGTCCATTGCTGTTCAACGCGCACAGGGGTACAACGCATACCCGCACACATTGATAGGCAATGGGCCGGCCGGAGGCACCGATCGGTCCATTGCTGTTCAACGCGCACAGGGGTACAACGCGTACCCGCACACATTGAAGGCAATGGGCCGGCCGGAGGCACCGATCGGTCCATTGCTGTTCAACGCGCACAGGGTACAACGCGTACCCGCACACATTGAAGGCAATGGGCCGGCCGGAGGCACCGATCGGTCCATTGCGGTACAACGCGCACAGGGGTACAACGCGTACCCGCACACATTGAAGGCAATGGGCCGGCCGGAGGCACCGATCGGTCCATTGCGTGTTCAACGCGCACAGGGGTACAACGCGTACCCGCACACATTGAAGGCAATGGGCCGGCCGGAGGCACCGATCGGTCCATTGCAGTGTACAACGCGCACAGGGGTACAACGCGTACTCGCACACATTGAAGGCAATGGGCCGGCCGGAGGCACCGATCGGTCCATTGCGGTTCAACGCATCACTGTACATGTGACTGGCATAGGTCAGCATGCCTGTCTCAGATGGACATATGCCAGCCACAGATAGCTCCCAGGGAGTGAGGGGCACACCTACATCACGACAGCCTGTCCAAACCTTATCATAAGGCATGTAAGGCTGCATTTCCTATTGTGTGTATGTTGGTGTACATGTTGTCCTGTGGGTGTCACCTGTGGGCAGCCACCCCCAGGCTGTGCACATGTTCATGGGGACAGGATCCTGGGTGTTACGTGTACGTGACCACTGTGATGTGCAACTGTTCATATCTGTGCATGTGTCATGGTCACATTTCACAGTGGTGTTTGTGTATGTCATGTCACATACCCCGTGAGTCCCATGTGGGACGGTATGTTTGAGCCAGGGTGTCCCAGTGGCACAATAGTGATGGCCCTCCACAGTCTTTGTGCATGTAGTGTTTACAATGTCTCTGATTTCATGTGCACAATGGGAGACAGTCTCCACATCCACGTTGTGTGTGCATGGACTCTGATGTTGTGCGTGTGTGTCACAGACGTCCATGTCTGTCCTGCCATGGCAAGTGTGGCCACTACCTGTGGGGGTCATGTTTGTTTTGCTGTGGTGTACACATGATACTCCAGGTGATGCCAGTGTCCATGTGGCATTACAGGGTCCCTGGGAATGTGCCTGTCGTTGAGCTGTGGTGCCTGGGGCACATCTGTCCTCACATGTCACTGTGGGGGTGACTGTGACACGGCATCATGATATCCAATGGGCCAACCTGGGACAAAATGATGCCACCTGTAGGACCGTGTTGACAGATGTTGGCCATGTATGTACCATACATGTCGTTCCGGTACTGCACACTTCATGTAGTTGTGCCTCATGATGATGTATGTTGGGATCTTGAGTGTGTTCAATGCCGCATATGTGGGGTGACTGACGATCTTGCTTACTTCTCCTCTGCACTGCAGGGCTCCTGCTGTCCATCGGCCATTCCCAGACCTGGCAACGATGGTGGAACGGGACAGCATCCGACGGTACCGCTTCACCAGGCAGCTGATTGAGGATTTGGCAGTGCAGTTGTCCCCACATTTGCAGCCTGGCCGGCCGTATCCTACAGCGCTGACCCCCAAGGTGAAGGTGATGGCAGCCCTACACTTCTTTGCCACCGGTACCTTCCAACATACTGTGGCGTCTGCTGGTGGGATGTCACAGACCATGTTCAGCCGTGTGCTCCGCGATGTTTTGGCGGCAATGTTGCTCTTCCTGAACCGGTACATCTATTTCCCTAGACTGCGACGACTCACTGACGTGAAGAGTGACTTTTATGCCCTGGGGAGGATGCCGCATGTCATTGGCTCCATTGATGGGACACATGTGGCTTTGGTACCACCACAGGCCCAGGAGCAGGCCTACAGGAACCGCAAGCACTACCACTCGGTCAATGCACTGGTGGTGTGTCTTGCAGACATGACCATCACACACGTGTGTGCCCGTTTCCCTGGTTCAGCACACGATGCCTTTGTGATGAGGAGTAGTCGCATCCCCAGGATGATGGCACAGATGCAGAACCAGCGTGCCTGGCTTGCCGGTGTGTACTGACTTTGTGCCATTGTGTGTGATCTGATCTGTAGTATTCCGCCCACCTTTCCAAGTCAGCTGATGTGCACTTGTCTGTCCGTAGGTGACTCGGGATACCCCAACATGCCGTGGTTGCTGACACCCCTCAGGAACCCTGTGACACCTGCCCAGATGCGCTACAATGAGGCACATGGTCGGACCAGGAGAGTGATTGAGCGGACCTTTGGTCTCCTGAAGAGCCGCTTCCGCTGCCTGGACAAGACCGGAGGGTCCCTCCCATATGCCCCTGCGAAAGTGTGCAAGATTATCATCGTCTGCTGCATGCTACACAACCTGGCAGTGCGGAAGGAGTTGCCTCTCATCCAGGATGACGATGACCAACATCCGCCACCTGTGGAGGATCCTGGCCTGGACCACGATGCCAGTGACGATGATGATGATGATGATGGTGATGTCCGCACACAACTCATCACCAACTTCTTTAGCTGAATGTGAGTATCCTGAGGTGTCATGTGAATGATGTGAGTTGGCATGATGTGTGGGTGGGGCTCTGGCGCTGTTGGAGTGTGTCCATGGGCTACTTGACTGGATGTGTGTTGCGATGTGTGGTGACAGGTGGGCTGTACTCCCCAACAGTGTTGACATGCTAACTTGGTTCTGGGTGGGTATCTTGTAACATGTATTGTGCATGAGTTTTGCTGTTCTGTCCTGTACTGCATTGCTTTTGACTGTGTGTCATTTCTGTCCTTCACAGGGTACTTTCAGATTCGTTTGGTCAACTGTGTCCACCGACGACGTGATTGCACATCCAGGCTGGTAGCTGTTGTGTCCCTACAGGTGATGTGCGCCACACCCATGGACTTCCTTCCGTCTACAGTTGTTGACTGTGTGCCCGCTACCAGGTGGGGTTACCTTGCATCTGTAGTGGTTACGGCATGTTGCTACTGTGTAATAAACCTGTGCTTCACTTAGTGATGTGCGTTGTCTGTGGTCACACATTTGACTGCCATTTGCTTACTGCACCTGTGGGCTACTTGACTACAACTGGGAATGGGTGTGGTGTCTGTGCATTGCACCGTCTTCCCTGGCAACATCAGTGTAGGCAATGAGTCAGATGGCCTAGGTGTGTATGTGTTGTGTAGCCCTGGTGGTGTGTCTCCCTCATATGTGTCACGTTGCCTGTACTCACATGCCTGTGTTGTCCTTGCTGTTGCAGTTCGCATACACAGTGTAATTTTGCAGTTCATCATCCCCATAACAGCACCCACGTTGGAATCACGACAGAGGCAAGTATGGTGTATTAGTGTGTTTATTGTGATACATTTGTGTTAATAGTGCATAGGATGGGTTGTGCTGTACATGAATCTTGCAATCCCAAGTTCCTAGGTGAATTGAAAGTCCAGGTAGACAGGATCCCCAGTATCGGGGCCACAGTTGTCTGACACATTGTTCCAACTTGTACTCCCCATGCAATGTGTGGGAGTAGTGTTGCCGTCAACAGGGTGAACAGTCTGTGCACAAAGGCGAAAATCCAGAACAGGTTCAGGCTTCCTGGGAGTTGCGCTTGGCCATCAGCCTCTCACTTTCCCCTCCTCGGACGACCCCTCTTCTTGGGGGGGCCCTCAAGTGCAGGCTGCTGCGGTGCAGGGGACTCTCCGCCAGAGTCCTCCTCCCTCCCTGTGGCAGTTGCAGTTTGTTCGGTACCAGATGTTGTTGGCACACAGGGAGGTGTGGACTGGTTGCTGTTCATCTGGCGGAGGCATTGTAAAATGTCCCTGTGCACCGCCGTCATCTCATGTAGTACATCCCACTTGGACTCCACGCGGGACATGTGTGAGTCCACACGTGACATGTGTGACTCCACGTGGGACATGTGGGAGTCCAAGCGGGCATGATGGGCAGCCTGCTGCTGTTTGATGTCTCTGAGGAGCCCCACTACCTGGCTGAGCTCTCCGGTGCTGGACTGGTACGCATCAGCTATGCGTACCAGTTGTGGGTCTTCATGCACACCAGCAACGTCTGCAAGCAGCGACCTCTGTCTCCCACCCTCCCACCACCCCTGCTGACATGTGCAGTGTGTGCAGTTGCACGCACAGATAACCCTGGTCCACCTTGGGGGTTGGTGGTGGTGGTGGTGTCCATGGCCCCAGGTTGGTCCAGGGTCACTGCGCTGGTGTTGCTCCTTATTCTGTCCATGTCGGCAGGGATGGTATTCGTGGTGACAGTCGTTGGAGGGGTGGGTGCAGGGGGTGCAGCTGGTGGACCTGCTGGTGCTGCAGCTGGTGGTCCTGCTGGTGCTGCATGTTGACTTGCACCGGATGTGCCAGGTTGTTCATCGTCCGAGGAGGACAGAGGCTGTACGACGCCAGTGAGCTCGGCATCCTCTTGAGCCTGGGACTGGGACTCCTCAGCGTCTGCTGCTGTGTCCCCATCATCACCTGTTTTTGGGAGACACAAACAATGTATGTCATGTTTCTGCAGGCATCAGTGGTTGACACACCTGACAGTTGTGACTGTGCCTCTGGGTGCGGGCCTGTACATTGCATTGTCCTAAGTCGTCACAGTCAGGGGTTGATATTGGTGTGGCACATTGTCCTGCATTATTTGGGCATTTCTATGTATTCTCTGGGGTGTGAACATGGTCTGCATTGCTTGTGTTTGGTTGACAGCCAGACCTCCTTCCCACCCACCCAGCCAGCCAGTCAGTTATCCCACCATGGAACGTGCTTGCGTTGCAGGGAGTGGAAGTTGTCTCTCAGGATGTCAGTCAGTGGTGTCCTGCTGTTTGTTGGTGCACAGTTGGCAGCAGGGCCTTGTGCTCTCCACAGAAGTAGCCAGTGTCAGCCATCTTGTGAGTCCTTCTCCACTCCCTGTGATGTGAGCATGGTTCAGGGTGGTGTTGATGGGCCAGTTGTGAGGCTGAGCAATGTCTGTGACTACGACTCCCATCATGCTATTGCCTCCACCCCCTTCCCAGCATGCCCATGCTTCCTTCCTTTGACTCTGCTTCCCTGTGGGGTGGGCTGGCTGTGCTGACAGGATGGCTGGGAGTGTTGTCCTGGCAGTTGTTTGGCTAAGAGTCCCAAGAGTGTCCCTGTGCTTCACACAACATAACCCAGGGTGGTGGTGCTTTGTGGGATCTTGTGTTAGGATGGAGGGCATTGCATTCTACCAGGTGGGTACTGTGGAGTTTGTGTTGGGGAGGGTGTGAGGGGAGGTGCTGGTGACTATAGTCAGTGCTGCAAGTCCCCCTTCCCACCCAGCCAGCCAGATATCCCACCATGGAACGTGCTTGCATTGCAGGGAGTGGAAGTTGTCTCTCAGGATGTCAGTCAGTGGTGTCCTGCTGTTTGTTGGTGCACAGTTGGCAGCAGGGCCTTGTGCTCCCCACAGCAGTAGCCAGTGTCAGCCATCTTGTGAGTCCTTCTCCACTCCCTGTGATGTGAGCATGGTTCAGGGTGGTGTTGATGGGCCAGTTGTGAGGCTGAGCAATGTCTGTGACTACGACTCCCATCATGCTATTGCCTCCACCCCCTTCCCAGCATGCCCTTGCTTCCTTCCTTTTGACTCTGCTTCCCTGTGGGGTGGGCTGGCTGTGCTGACAGGATGGCTGGGAGTGTTGTCCTGGCAGTTGTTTGGCTAAGAGTCCCAAGAGTGTCCCTGTGCTTCACACAACATAACCCAGGGTGGTGGTGCTTTGTGGGATCTTGTGTTAGGATGGAGGGCATTGCATTCTACCAGGTGGGTACTGTGGAGTTTGTGTTGGGGAGGGTGTGAGGGGAGGTGCTGGTGACTATAGTCAGTGCTGCAAGTCCCCCTTCCCACCCAGCCAGCCAGATATCCCACCATGGAACGTGCTTGCATTGCAGGGAGTGGAAGTTGTCTCTCAGGATGTCAGTCAGTGGTGTCCTGCTGTTTGTTGGTGCACAGTTGGCAGCAGGGCCTTGTGCTCCCCACAGCAGTAGCCAGTGTCAGCCATCTTGTGAGTCCTTCTCCACTCCCTGTGATGTGAGCATGGTTCAGGGTGGTGTTGATGGGCCAGTTGTGAGGCTGAGCAATGTCTGTGACTACGACTCCCATCATGCTATTGCCTCCACCCCCTTCCCAGCATGCCCATGCTTCCTTCCTTTTGACTCTGCTTCCCTGTGGGGTGGGCTGGCTGTGTTGACAGGATGGCTGGGAGTGTTGTCCTGGCAGTTGTTTGGCTAAGAGTTCCAAGAGTGTCCCTGTGCATCACACAACATAACCCAGGGTGGTGGTGCTTTGTGGGATCTTGTGTTAGGATGGAGGGCATTGCATTCTACCAGGTGGGTACTGTGGAGTTTGTGTTGGGGGGGTGTGAGGGGAGGTGCTGGTGACTATAGTCAGTGCTGCAAGTCCCCCTTCCCACCCAGCCAGCCAGATATCCCACCATGGAACGTGCTTGCATTGCAGGGAGTGTAAGTTGTCTCTCAGGATGTCAGTCAGTGGTGTCCTGCTGTTTGTTGGTGCACAGTTGGCAGCAGGGCCTTGTGCTCCCCACAGCAGTAGCCAGTGTCAGCCATCTTGTGAGTCCTTCTCCACTCCCTGTGATGTGCGCATGGTTCATGGTGGTGTTGATGGGACAGTTTTGGGGCGGGCAATATGTGTGACTGCGACTCCCATGATGCTATTGGCTACACTGACTTGGCCAGCATACACAGAATTCCTTCCTTTGAGTGGTCTTCACTGTGTGTTGGTGTTGTTGTGGTGGCTACATGTGTGGATGTGTTTGTTAGTTCTATTTGTGCCACTGCCTAGCTGTAGTTGTGGTTGTGTTTGTACATGTGTTGGCACAGTTGGATGTGACTTTTTGATGGCATGTGTTGTGTTTCTCTGACTGACATACACATTTTGGGATGATTCTGTTCTGGTTGCTGTGTGATTGCTATGAGTGCATGGTTTGACTCTCCCCTTGACAGTGATGTGTGTGTGTTTTGTGGCAGTATATTGTGTACATTTGTTGTGTACTCACCAGGCTCTGGGATGTCCTCTAGTCCATATATGCTCACTGGCGGTAGGATGGCCCGCACCTTCTCCTCCCAGGGCCTGAGGTATATTGGCTTGGCAGGAGGGCCACTGCCGGTGTGTTGGCTGTTGATGTAGTCTTGCTTCAGCAGTTTCCGTACCCTCCTGCGCACGTCATACCACCTGTTCTGGATGTCGGTCTTTGTGCGCCGACATGGTGATTGTGCGTTCACCCTGTTGATGATCCTCTCCCACATCTTGGTTTTCTGCGACATGGGGGTCTGTTGGACCAATGTGCCAAACAGCTGTGGCTCTACCCTGAGGATCTCGTCTACCAGGACTTCCAATTCACAATCTAGGAACTTGTGATTCTTCTTGGGGGCATGGTGATGGGTGGTGATGGTGAGTGATGTGTGTGTTGGTGTGCAGGTGAGGGTGTGTGAGTGTGTGTTTTGCTGGGTGTATGTGAGGTAGGTATTTGTTGGTGTGCTGCTGGTGTGTGGCTTGTGTGAGGGATGAGCTGTGGGTGTGTGGTTGCTTTCTCTTGGGTGCTGGCAGTGGAATGGCATTTGCAAAGGCTCATGGTAGTGATTTGTGTCCTTTATATAGGTGGAGTTGTGGGTGTGTCTTTGTTCTCTGTCCCCACCCACCCCCAGTATTTATTGGCTTGGTAATTGCTTGTTTGGCCTTTTTTGGGTGATTTTTCCTTTGTGTTGTTTGTGTATGCTGGAAACGTTCTTGTGACCGAGTCGGACCCTGCATTGGTCTCGTACGGTGTTTTCCGTTTCGTTCACGCTGTGTTTGTGCAGTTTTCTATGCTGCGTACGCGTCGGTCGCGGTGTATTGTGTTGCTTCGGCTCGGTTTTGTATGCGTGTCGGTCGTACGGCTTGTCCTCCGTCCGACTCGGTCGTGTTTTTCGCGCCTTGCATCGTACTTTGCGGTTTGGAGTTGGCGGGTACGTTTCGGTCGGATTTGTTCCGGGTGCGTGTCGGTCGGTTGGATTCGCGTGTTTTTCCGGCCGGATTGCTATTTTCCATGCGGCTCGGTCGGTCGGCTTGGTTTCCTTACGTGTCGGTCGGATTTATCGCGGCTTGCATCGTACTTGGCGTGTCGGGCGCCACTGGTACGTGTCGGTCGGTAATTTTTCCGGCTCCGAGTCGGTCGGTGCTTTTTCCGGCCCGAATCGGAATCGACCCCTTAGTCTTTTGCCCATGTTTATTGCTCTGGGTGTGTCTTTTTTGTAACCAATTAAGGAGGGTCAGACGTTACTATTTAAATTGCCTAATGTCTCGAGCGCGTCATGTGATCAAGACCGTAGTAACACGGTCGAAACGCGTCATGCTGGGCACTTGCCTTTATTTGACTGGTTGCTGTTTGATGGATTATATTCTGAAATAAAGCACTGCATCTGTTAAAAGACATTTGGTGGTCCGTACCTGTCTTCTCCGAGCTGCCTGTGGTGGTGAATCGGGAATCGGTATTGTGTCTTCACATGTATATATATATATGTATATATGTGTATATATATATATATATATATATATATGTGTATATGTATATATATGTGTATATATATATGTGTGTATATGTATATATGTATATGTGCGGTTAACGACGTCATTGCGACATCCTGAATAACCGTTAAAACAGAAAATAGATCTGAAAGATGGTTTTTAAAGAAACTTAGTACAAAAATGTGTGTATATATGTATATATATGTATATATGTATGTATATATGTATATATATCTATGTGTATATGCATATATCTATGTGTATATGTATGTATCTGTATATATATATATATGTATATATATATATATGTATGTATATATATGTATGTATATATATATGTATGTATGTGTATATGTATATATGTATATATATCTGTGTATATATGTGTATATATATATATATGTATCCAGAGTTACCGTTACCTATACCGTCTTCTGACAGGAACGGATACGGACCACAAAGTAGGTGAAAATTATCTATTGCTCGTGCAAGTCGCCATGACGCGTTTCAGCCCCTCCACGGGCCTTGATCACATGACATAGCTTGGTATCAGTCATTGGCTTATAAAGTGACTAGTGCAAACGTAATGATTAACACATGATTTTCAGTTAACATGGACGAAAGACTACATAGTGATTCATCGTATATTTGTCCTATTGAGAATTACCAAGTTATACTGGTTAATCAGTCAAATTCAAATATATGAAAATTACATTACGTTAAAATTGTATAAAAGAATAAAATTGTGCAAAGATTCTAACAGTGCAAAATAGTGCTAAAGTGCTTACGTGAATGTTATATTAAAACCAAATTTACCAATGTTGTATTTCAAGGTACTAAACTACTTATTTTAAATAATTACGTTTTTCATACGCATTTGCCACAGCTAAATTGTATATGTACATTCATGGTACTGGAGCCCCAGTATCCAGCTCTGAGCTAAAGCATTTACATTGGTGGTCGTCATCTCTATTTTGATCACAATAATTACAGATTTTATACTCTCAGTTTAAATACTCAGATTGATTGAATATCAGGCATAGTGGATCAGTTAGATGTTCACGATTGTGATTATGGGAGTCATAACATTGATATTGTCATCGTTGACATTTTTGTGATCCATATACATATAAATATGAATACACATTGTAATAAATATCATATAAGCAATACAATACAATCCATAATAGATACTTAATTTGCTTAAACATTTATGTATGCATCAATAAATAAATATGTATAGTTAAAAACCAAAATGCCAATAAATATCCAATAAATATAAATAAAATCCACAATCAAAATACACTGATAAAACAAAATTCCTAAAATTATTTCTAAAACCTCACCACAATGTATCGGCATGGAATAAATAATTAAAGACATGTAAAAAGATCCTCCGTAATGTTTAAACCCGATGGTTGTTTGGTATTAAGTTCTAGTATATATCTGGTCTCCAACTGGCGTAATCTATGCTCTCTATTGCCACCCCTTCTGCTAGGTGGTACTGAATCTATGACAAAATACCTGAGATCCTGACTTTTAGATTGATGTTTATTCTTAAAATGGCGAGCTACCGGGTAAGTGTTGTCTTGGTTATTAATCGCTCTCAGGTGCTGAAGTATCCTTTTGTGCACTTGTAGCTTTGTGCTTCCTACGTATTGTAGGTTGCATGGGCATGTTAAGACATACACTGCAAATTCTGTCCTGCATGTAAGTAATTTAGATATTTTGTAGCTTCTGTCACTGAAAGGAGTGATATAGGTCATTTTATTGTCACCTTGTTGGCATGACTTACATGTTTTACATTTTAAAAAACCTGTATGAGTTTGCAGCCAACTTGTTGCCTCTATGATCTCAGGACTTGTTTTAACTAAGTCGTCTCTCATTGATCGACTCCTACTGTATGTTATAGATGGTCTTTTAGGCAATATATGGCCAATCACTGGATCATTAAGTACCATAGGCCAGTTGCGGGATATTATAGATTGGATCTTTTTGTGTTGCTTACTGTATTGGATTATAATCCTAAACTCTTTTTTGGTTCCCTCAAAGTGAGTTTCTGTTCTGTGTGTACTTGCGTCACCATTAGCAGCTAATTTTTCAGTTAACAGCTCTTGTCTGCTCTTTCGCATAGATTTAGCAATAGCATTGTTAATGACCTGTTCTGAGTATCCCCTTTCCAGAAATCGTAATTTGCTATCTGTCTGAGCTTTTATTAGGTCTCTTTCTTTACTATGGATACGCCTCAGCCGAAGCTTTTCCCCGTAGGGGATACTAGTCACTAAATGTTTGACATGTGAGCTGCTGGCATGGAGTGTTGACTTCCCAGCCGTTTCTTTACGGTATAGTTTCGTTTCTATTTTGTTCTCATCTACGTAAACCTGTGTGTCAAGAAAACTAACTGTGGTGGTGCTGATATCCGCAGTAAAATACAGATTTAAATCATTTACATTTATGGCTTGTACAAACTCCTGGGCCTCACTGGCATCGCCATCCCATATGATGAACAGATCATCTATGAAACGCAACCATAATTTTACCTTGTTTGCCATTATTTCTCGGTATTTGGTCATGAAGACCAGCTCCTCCCACCAGCCCATGTGTAAACACGCGTAGCTGGGAGAGAAGCTGGCCCCCATCGCCACACCCCTAGTTTGTCTATAAAGAAGATTGTTAAACATAAAGATGTTGTTCATCAAACAGAAATCAACCATTTCAATTAACATCCTCCTGTGGTCTTCTGTGTTGCCCATTGTATTCCCTAGAAAATGGTGCAGAGCTCGTAATCCATCTGTATGTTGAATGCTAGTGTAGAGCGAGCTAACATCAAGGGCCATAAACAAATAACCTTGTTTCCATTTAAAATCTTTGAGTTTTCTCAGAAAGTCACTAGTGTCGCTCACATAAGATGGCAAAGCCTTTACCAGATTTTGAAGGAAGAAATCCACATATTGGGATGTATGTTCAAGTAGCCCATTCCTGGCTGATATTATTGGTCTGCCTGGTGGATGTACAGGGTCCTTGTGGATCTTGGGCAGAAAGTAAATCGTAGGTACCACAGGGTGGTTGTTTTTTAAAAATTTGAATTCCTGTACAGTAATAAAGCTATTATTTTTCCATGTCGACAACTTTTTATTGAAATCTGCATACATTGATTTAAGTTCTGCGCTACTGCTCTTCGTGTAGCAAGTTCTATCATTTAGTTGTTTGTACGCTTCCTTAGAGTATTGTTCCTTGGACATTAGCACTATGTTTCCACCTTTATCCGAGGAGCGGATAACAATTTTGTTATTTGCTTTAAGTTTTTTCAACAATTCATTGTAATCATGATTCTGTTTATTGTATTTTGATTTTCCTTTATTCATTTTGATATTGAGTTCTTTCAACTGCTCTGTTACCAACTCATGAAAAATATCAATTGAGTCCCGAATCATGACTGGATTGAATGTAGATTTAGGTTTGAAATGGGTTAACAGACCTCGTACATAAGTTGTACCAATCTGATCAACCGATTGACCTAAAATGTTTGGGACAGCCTCAGGCATTTCATTTTCATAGTTATCGGTTATAGAGCTTTGAT
Source organism: Calotriton arnoldi (assembly GCA_963921515.1). NCBI lineage: Eukaryota > Metazoa > Chordata > Amphibia > Caudata > Salamandridae > Calotriton > Calotriton arnoldi. Next base: position 2,181,843 of record CAWUFW010000935.1, read on the forward strand.
CCCAAAGTTCTTGCATTTCATCAACAAGTGAAATATCCGATTGAGTTGACATTTGCAAATCTTGTGTCCTGAATACTGGTTCCCCAGTCGTATCATGTTTTTTGTTGTTTGTCAAGTGGAATTTTCTGAGTTTCAATTTTCTTGTGCTCCTGAAGATATCTAGTCTTGTTTTTGCATAACTGAAATTGCTTACAGGGCAGTATGTTAGTCCCAAACTTAGGATTCGTTTATCATTGTCGCTTAGATCTGTATTGGATAGGTTTACAATGGTCTTATCAATAGATCCCATATTAGTTATTTGCCTTTCCTCCAACCGCCTCGTTTTCTTTGATTTGTTCCTAATTCTGTTTGCCTTCCTTCTTTGTTTGCGTTTGCAGTTCTTGCTTGGCCGTAATTGTTTTTTTGTGCACGTGGACGGAGGGTTTGCCTCCTGTCCTCGCATAAAAAACCTAGTTCCTCATCAAGTGTGCGTTTTTGTCTCACCTGACTTGTGCCAGATTCACGTTCAGAATCACTGTCGGGCGCTGAGCTTAAATCCGATCGTGATGTATTGGAGGCTGCATCATCATTCCTAATTGTGCCTGAATTAATTATTATTGTTCTTTTATCTTTGATGGATCTTAAAGCTTCATATTTCTTAGAGAAGGTAAAAATCTGG